>CM060709.1:227122190-227825940 GCA_030686995.1 Artemisia argyi | reverse complement strand
AGTTACATTCTGTTTGTTATTCGAGCAGATGTAATTGGTCATGTGACTGCATGTCAAGATTTGGATAATTTTGACAAGAATGGAAACAAGGGAAAAAAGAAACCATTGACTCTTATTGATGCTGAGTAATTACTATAATCCCTTTATTACCATTAAATTAACTTAAGTTTTAATAGGTTTGAATACTTTTTTATTACTATAATTCATTTGATATGATTCTGTCTTTATCCGCATATATGCTGTAGAGGCAATGAACTAAACTGTACGTTGTGGGGTGTATTTGCACAACAATTCAATGACTTTTTGAACGCAACTGTTGATCATGGTAATATCATGATTGTCCTATCATTGGCAATGATGAAAGCTTGGGACAGTAACATCTTATCACCTCTTTTATTATATCTTAGTGAATATGTTTAAGCATATAAAGGAAAATACTAAAGTTATTATTTTTTATTTGTATAGGTAAGATGTGTGTCCAAAACGGTTATCATGGAACAAAACTGTTTCTGTTCAATGGTGCTCAACCCATTGAGCAAGATGAATTGAGAGAGGTTGAAGAATACAGGTTAAGGTAATACAACAGGCAATTTAAAAAATACAATCGGTAACTTATGGAAATTAGAGTTAATTGAATTTCCATTTAGGTTGTTTTCAAGACAAGATGTTGAACCGTCTGAGAACACAGCATCACGTATTTCTGCTGGGTCAAAGTTCTCGATGAAGGATGATTTTCTAAATAAGTATCCTGTTAAAAACATTGTCGTTGGATGTTGAAAAGGTAAAGCAATCTCAAATACGGCAGTCATTATTAGAGTTAAAGAATATTAAGATTTATTATATCTATTTGCATTGTTTATAGAACATCGCTTCCGTTATTGTTGGAACGATCATCGCTATACAAGAAGAGGAGGGATGGTGGTATTTGGGTTGCAGAAAGTGTAGCAAGAAAGTGGTGAAATTTACAAACCATTGCCACTATTTCCGGCTGCTATTCATCACATAACACAAAACGCAAAACAACAAAGTCATTAATCCAAGTATTTAGAAGATCCTAACCATAATACCTTACTACATGAAACAAAGACATAAAGTTTGGACAACATGAGCATATGTTTTAACACATGAGAAACACTGGAATCATAATTGGGTCACGGTTAGGCAATGAAACTCGATCGTCTTTCACATAGTCAGCAAGTTTGAACCTCACCATTTTGTCATCATCTCACTCACACTGCCTAACTATGGTCTTCCAACTTGTCTTGATTGTCACATGATTTTTGGAGTTAGGTCGATCGCTGTGATATTCTAGATCGAGATCCACATAAAACTGTAGTCCATCAGGTATTGGAGCATAGCATTATGGTAGTTGAACATTGAATGTGACTTGACAAAAGTATAGGGTATGGTCTACAATGAAAATAAACGTAGTTATAGTAATGAGTATATTCTTTTAAGAATGTTTTCAAGTATATATCAATGCAATGCATGAGTAACAGCTGGAATAAATAAGGTTTCAACCACTTACCAAACGACCTTTGTCCGTCACATAGGCAAGAACCGGAGCATAAAAACAGTGTTTCTCATCGTTGTGCTCCGTGCATCCATCCCTTTCACATATGTGCTTCATTCGTTCATCTTCATTTCAAAAGGAAGAAAAAACAATTTTTATAATGATACTTCATGTTTAAAAGATTACGACAGTTTACATGTACACGTTCATTAACATACCTTCATCTATCGGGCTTCTCTTGAAAGGCTTTCTCCAATTCAGCTCCATACGTGGTACAATTTCAGACCTCATTTCCATCCCGGACTCATCAAATGGCATCAGTGACAGAGTATTGTTGAGTAGATTAGTCAATATCACTCTTGTGCCACCAATCAAACCTAACTCATGTACCAAGAAACTCCATCCCTGTCCTCCCAATTCATGCACGTGTTTCTTTTCTTCAACTAATTCAATTTCACGGTGAGTCAAAGCTGCTAACGGCACGCCAGCCACAAGAACTGTGAAATCTTCATTCTTAGGTTCTTTAAGGAAATGACAAGGAATGACCTTCAAAAGAATGACATTGTAAAGAAAGTTACGAGCCAAAATAAAAAATAAACAATATTTTCAATAAACTCAAACAATGTAATATATATAGCTTAAAGACTTACCGGTGATTGTTGAGGTTGTTCGACACTCACCAAGCATCGACGTTGTCAGTAACCTGCCAAAGCAAGGTCGTATCCATTACATTTGTGCCCTTCATCGTAGTACCCTGTTACGTAGTAACAGTCTTCTTCCTCACGTACGAAATGTAATGTCGCGGCGTTGTTGTATCTGCTGTCTGTTAAAAAGTCTTTCCATTCATGCGAGTACAACACAATATCACCGGCAAGCACTTTCCAGAAAACCTTATGTTTCGTTCCTCTATTATGTATTAAATATATCCATTTCTTTTTCGGGTACAATCTTTCCTTAAAGAATTTTGGAAGGATCTGTAATTGAAAATATTAATTCGTATCTACATTATAAGTTACACTAATTAAGTTATAAGGTATGTACGTATTATTAAAAGTAAATACCTGGAGTGTTCGGATGTTTTTTTTGTTTGTCTCAACTAAAAACTGCATGCTCATCCTATTTAATACAAACACGACGTTGACATTGTCAGTATAGTGTTACATTCAAAACTGAATACTACATAGTATTTAAAAAATCTAACCACAACATTTTTAACTAAATCTTACCTTATTCATACATCTATAGTAATATACCTCTTTTATAGTACTTAAACCTTTTAAATATAATTATCAAGTTAGATCATCATATTTGTTACAGACGTAATCTAAAACATGACACGTCTTCTGTTGTAGCATTATTACAAAGTTTCCAAACAAGTGAACGTAACTACTGAAGTAATATCATCACATGTGAACTTCTTTTGAAAACATTAAACACGCCATATTACAATAGATATTCATAGTATTACATTCAAAACTGAATACTACATAGTATTAAACAAATCTAACCACAACATTTTTAACTAAATTTTACCTTATTCATACATCTATACTCATATACCTCTTTTATAGTACTTATACCTTCTAAGTAGCATTATCAAGTGAAATTATCATATTTGTTAGAGACGTAATCTAAAACATGACACGGCTTCTGTTGTAGCATTATGACAAACTTTCCAAACAAGTGAACGTAACTACTTAAATATTATCATCACATGTGAACTTCTTTTGAAAACATTAAACACACCATATTACAATAGGTAATGGATAGTAACTATAGAACTCAAATGAGATGATCATTTCTAACAACTACAGTTGTATATAGTGTTCCTGTTAACATCTCAACTTAAATATATACATCTCCAATCTCCCATTCTACTTAAATTTACACAAAATCAACCTAAATCAAACAATAACCTAATCACTGACCATTTGAACTTTGAACTAATAAACTATGGTTATCATCAATTACTTTGAATACATGTACAACAAATAATCACATGATCATTGCTTACATATCATAACCTTTTGCCTAAACATAATCTCATAATGTACAACATCATAAATCTCTACTATTCGATATACTCGATTAGTGAAATCCCAAAATAGATTTATTCAAATCAATCATCTTTAACCTACTAAATAAAAAAACCGCAATAACAGAGTCACCAAACTTAATTTCGGTAAAACATATCCGATTATATACATGCAAATAGGTTTAGAGACTTTCCTACTCACTGAATATCGTTTTTGACATTGCTACCAAATGATCAAGAAGATGTATGAACCAAAATAGAAAGAAAAAAAAAAGCAAGAAAAAACATGTTCAGATGATCGGATAACTTAGCAAAAGAGACGGCGGCGGTTTTTGTTTAGAGAGATGAATTATTGGTGGTTATGATCGATGTTATGATAATGAGGATTTAATGTTATAATGGAAACTATAACAGTGTATATTATGTAATCAATGTTCAAAATAAAAAGTATTGCATGTAATCATTATAATTATAGAAACTATAACAAGCAATGTAATAAAATCATCTTTTTATTTAGTCTTTTAACATGTTCAAAAAAAATACATGTTTTAGATAGTATCATTATATACATGTAAAACATTGTTTCATATAATACATAACAAATTAGGTGTAATATACAAATAAAATACAATTTTTTTTAAACAATATCACAATGATGATTATAGGCTTTAATGAGACCAGCCGTATTGTCACATATATCAACACCAACTTGCTTTTGGAATGACGAGTAGTTTTACATATAACTGATACTCTAAATTTTATCTACGGGAAAACAGAAATATATAGTTTGACTATGAAGAATAAAAGTGTTATAAGTTATTTTAAGAAAACATTTACTTACATGCAAATTATGCATGACTTATTGAAAATAACGATTTTGTGTAATCATCTTAAAAGATATTATATGTAACTTACAAATAAAAAACATATCATTGCCTAATATATGTTTCACTTGATTTTGCATTAAACTAAACTAATATAACTCAAAACGTAATACATTTTCATATTTGTGCATTTACAGGCTTACAAGTATTTTTTTCATGAATATGAAGAACCTCAAATCATCCAAGGTGCATACGTAGTTTATCTTATTTGTAAAGAACAACAAATCTCTAAATTTTGATTTACTTCATAATTCATTTGCAGTTTACTTTTGATACGTGATTTTTTTGGAACTAACAAATTTTTTTGTATTGTAGATAAGGAAGGAAGAGGAAAGCACTAAAACAACGAATTCTACCCATCCGGTTGGTAAAGATATACCGGTTGTTGACTTATCTGATGATGAGTTGGTATGTGTTTAATATGTGGCAAAATTCGTTAAAACATTTTGTATTCTTCTATAATAATGTTTCTTTGGCATACATATAGGAATTTACCTTCAACAGCCAAGGCAAAACAGTTTCAAATCAAGATGGTGTTGTTGTGGAAAACAACGTTCTTCAGTACGGTTTCTCTGATGAAGAAAACGTGTTACCTTTATCCAACAAGAATTCACAAGAAGAGCATGTTGAAAAGGGAAAAAAATGGTATCGAATCATATTGTTACTTGTTGGGATCATACTTTTGTATTTTAGTCAAGTCTCGGTCATTACCTTTTGTGATAGCTTGCTTAGTTATTTATTCTACTTAGTTTATGTTATAAGGCTTATGAATGTAAGACCAATGGGCCTTAAAGCCCACGTCCAAATGAAAGGAGGGAGGAAGGGAGTGTTGCCCTACTCCTCCTCCTATAAATACTAAGCTTATGTAACTCTTTTAATTGTTGGTTATTTTATTATCTTAAGGAAACTCTTGTTCTTTCACTTTTTCATATTTCTTATAATCAACCATCTCTCATTCTCATCTCATTTCTATCAATATCATACTTGTTTTTACATAAATGGTGACCTAACAAGTGGTATCATTCGCCTAATAGAGATTGAAGTGTACTTTCTATTGTTAACGTGGGTTCTTGGTGCTTGTTCTTCATCTTTTTGCATTTTTCTTTGTTTCTTTCACTCAAATCTTGAAGCTTGGACAAGTTTCAAGGTTGATATAGTGATTTGAAGCTTAGTTTTTGCATAAAGTTGTGATTTTTAAGGTTTTTTTAAGGTTTTATAGCTTCTTTGATATTGAAAAACTAGTTTTTGGTAGCAAAATCTTCAATAGTTAGTGTTTTCTAAGTATTGGTGAAGTTATTTGATCAAAAATACCTTATTTCTAAGCATTTTTCTTCAAAAATTTGAGATTTTTCAAGGTTCTGACCTATTTACGAGTAACTTAAGTGAATAGTACGATTCTAAAGCTGTCAACAGTACTTTTTGTCCTTTCTACGAGTAACTTTTGGCTAAAACCCTTTTCTTACGAGTAACTTAGGTCAAAACCCTGTTCTTACGAGTAACTTTGGTCTTCTACGCCTAATTCCTATGAGTAAGTCAATTTCTACAAGTAAGTTGTGATTCTTACGAGTAAGATCCTACGCTGAAGTTACTTCCTACGCATAAAATCAATCCTACGCCTAAGAGTTATTCTTACGCGTAAGTTTCAGAATCTTCGCTTAACTTTCATCAAAGGTCTTCTCCTTGTGTTACGGTGACTCAGTACTTCCCTAGCTTGGATAAGTTTGTGGAATACTTCGACTTCGGATATCTTTCAAGCTTGGATAAGTTTGGAAGATTTGTTTGGTTGTTTAACCTTACGCATAAGTCTAAACTTACGCATAAGCCAAAGTTTACGCGTAAAGAGAAAACTTACGCATAAACTCTTTGTTTACGCCTAAACTACTCTTTACGCTTAACCTAAAAGTTTACGCGTAAGATTATTGTTACGCGTAAGAATTCAACTTACCCCAGGGATTTTGGACTTGATAAAAGGAACGTGCATTTCAATCTTCTACAAAGATCCATTTCTACACAAGTGTTCAAAGATGTCTCAACCACCACATTACTACTTCTCAAATCCTCAGCAACAACATCAGCAGTATCAGCAACAACAATACCATCAGCAACAATCATATCAACAACCTTCACAGTCACACTTTCAACAACAACCGTTTAATCAACAACCACAATATCTCATGATGCAACAACATCAAATCATTCCTCAACAACAACCATATCAAATGTCCCAACAAAACACTCAGTTTTCCTCCAAACAACCTCACTGGTTTGACAGAATGTGTGAAGTTATTACAACTCAACAATCCCGACATGAGGCAGGATCACTTGAAACACCTCCAATGCTAACACCTGGGAACTATGTTCAATGGTCAAGTCGATTCTTACGATTTCTTGAACTAAAGAAACCTGATGGGAAATTCTTGAAGCAAGTGATACTTGAAGGACCATTTGAGTGGCCAACAAGATTTGAAATTGGTGATCCAAATGCTGATCCTCCACGTCCTCCTGGTGATAGACCTCTTCCAGAATCTGCACTTACAGAAGAACAGAAATTACATCGTGAAGCTGATGAGTACGCAATGGCTTATATACTTCAAGGTATACCTAATCCAATTTATCGAAGTGTCGATGCTCAGAAAACAGCCAAAGCTATGTGGGAACATGTCCATCTCCTTATGGAAGGCACTCAATTGAACAAAGATGATATGGAATCCAAACTCTACATGGAATACACAGACATCACAATTGAACCAGGAGAGTCACTTGAATCCTACTATCATCGTTTTACAAATGTGGTCAATGATCTGGAACGTCACTAAATCACAGTACCGAGGATAGCAGTGAACTCCAAATTCGTCGGTAGTCTTGGTCCAGATTGGCATAAATATGTGACATTTGTTCGTCAAACCAAAATTCTTCATGATGCTCCATATGGTTTGTTGTATGATTTTCTGAAACCATGAACCTGAAGTTGAAAAAGATCGAGCTCTACGAGGAGGATACACACCAACACCAACACCAAATTCATTGGCTCTCGTAGCTCAATCTCCCTATGCTCCACCACCAATGTCAAATCATGCATATGTTCAAGAGCAGAAATACTTCAGTTATCCACAGTCTTCTACCTCGAACCAAATGGTCCCTTATGATTCATCTCCACAAAATACTTCTACTCAACTTGTTCCAATGAACAACAATGATGCAGTGTATTATTCCAACTCCAATGAAGATGACGATGATGACTTTAATACTTTGAATCAGGGACTTGCTCTTATTGCTCATGCTTTCAGCAAATTCTCTAACAAAACAAACAACCGTCAACGTTCGTCTTCTAACACAAGGAATCAAGCTGTTGTCAATGATGGAAGAGTGGAAATTCAGAATCGTAATTATGGTAGATTTGGTTCAGGAAGTTCTTCAGGAAATTTTGGGAATGGTCAGAGGTTTAATAACAATGGGGGGTTCAGGAACAACTCAGGGTCTTCTCAGCAAAGGTCTAAACCAGTTGCAACTAGGAACTCCAACTCAGGGAATGCAGTATGGTGCTACAATTGTAATGAACAAGGTCATATAGCGACAGCATGTCCCAAACCGAGAACTCGGGGTAGTAAGTTTCACAAGCAGGCATTACTCATGGCTCTTCAAGATGAAAAAGATGGACATTTCCCTGAACAAGATAACAACTTCATGGCAAATGTGTACAATGATGATGACATGGAAGATCTGGAAGCCAATGCAGGTGTGATGCTTATGGCCAACATGCAGGAACTTCAGTTTAATGATTCAGGTCCAGTGTATGACACTGACGGCTTGTCTCAGGTACATGACCAAAAAGCATGCCTAATACATGAAATAGCCTCACCCTCTGCTTCTGAATCAGATATGGCGCAAGTTGTTCCATCTACATCATCTTCATCTTCTCAAACAGATGAACAAATAAGCACAGTTGTCATATTTGATGATGACACAGTTGTTTCATTTGATGATCCTATTGAGAATGATAAACATGATCATATAGAACAACATGAACCATCATTTGATCCAGACCCTGACCTAATATTGTTATCTAAACAACTGGATGCACAACAATTGCAAATCATAAAATGCAACGAGAAAAACAAAGCTTTAAAAGAACAAAATGCGTCACTTGCAAGAGATATTGAATGTTATAAAATTCAGCTTTCAAATCAGGAAGACAAGATTAAACATGCAAAAAGTTTTGAAAAAGCTTTTCAAGATTCTTACAACAAAGAACAAGATCTTCAACGCAAAATGCAAGATTTAATTGAATCAAACGGAAAGTTGATTTCTAAACTTGAAAGTGAAAAGTGTGAACTGAAAATGCAAGTTGAACGTCTTCAAGCAGTACTTTCAAAAACTGAAACAGAATTGTCCAATTGCAAAAAGGATTTTTGTGAACATAAAATACGAAAAAGGAAGTATATAGATGACTTACTCGGTGATATTGTTGATCTTGAAAAACAACTCAAAGAATTTCGTAACATTGTTTACAAACACGGGAACTCTGTCACAACAATTCAGAAATTTACTTTAAAACCTAGACCCGATAAAGGATTTGCACTTGGCGATTACAATTCAATGTTTCTTCACACGGCATTCAAAGAAATTCCAAAAATTTACAGCATGGACCATTTGCTTGATAATACGATCGTGCGTGTTGTTGTTTTTGATACTGAGGAAGAAGAAGAACTTGAAGACGAGAGTCAATCTAAAATGAGTTACGTTCAATATTGGACACCATATGATTATTCAAAAGCTCCTCACATTTCTAAATCTTTTGTTACTCAAAAGGAATTACCTGAGAAATCATGGTTTGTCGAAGAGTCATATGTTTCATCCTCTAATGCGGCCCCTGTCCAAACTGTAGCACAAATAAATGGTCCTTTACCATCATCCGGTGAACTTACACCTTTACCAAAAAGTTGTCGTGTCTTAAATTATTACAAAACTTTTATGGAAGACATCGAAATTTTGGAGGAAACAATTGCACGCAACTCTGAAATAAAAGTTGAAACTTTTCAGTCCGCTTACGAGCGAGAAAAGAGAGATATTTTTCAAAAACAAATGTTGCCAATTGTCAAACACCTCCGTCTCTGTGCTACACGTTGTGATCAGAACTTCAAAACGAGGTCAAAAATATGATAAACGTTTTCAACTCTACTGAAAATGAGATTTTGGTTCAAAAGCAAAGAAATAGAGTTTTAAAAAATGATGCTGATCGACTCTTGGAACAAGTTCTCAATGCTGATATTTTGTCTGTTATCATGAATGATCTCTATAAATCTGGCACTTCTATGCTTATGGATGATCTTTGTGTTGATAATAACTTGTTGAATGTGGAAATTGAGACACTCAAACAGGAAAATGATAAGCTGAGAATAACAAATGATGATGTGACAAAACAGTTTTCAAAAGAAATTTGTCTACTCAAACAAAGGCTTGAATGGTGTCAAGCTCAAAGTCTTGAAACGGAATTGAAACTTCAAAATAAAAACATTTCAAACTCTTGTCAACTTTGCAAAAACAATGAGTCTTTCAAAAGTCTGTGTCTCCAATACGAGAAAGAAATTGCGGATTTAAAAATTGAAAACGCCGAATGGCAACAAAACCACGATGACATCAGATATTGCAATGGTTTACTTGAGTCTGAAATTCAGGATAAAAATCACATCATCATTGATTTGAAAGAGAAAATTAAGCTACTTCAAAAAGGAAAGATGGTTGACACCACAGTGATAGCACCAGGATTGTATCAATTAGACAAAACTGCTAAAGGAAATGTTGTTCAAAACACTAATGTTGATAACTCCACTTCTACAGGACTAGTCTCCACTAATAGCGTTAGCAGACCCAAGCGTAAAAGTTAAAGGAAGAATAGGCTCTGGCAACGTAAAAGAGGACCACTAGAAGCTTAAGAAGTAGAAGATCAACTTAGGAATTTGAATAAAACTCATGTTGCATCAGATTTGGATTCTAATCTGGCAAATTGTAATCAAAATCTAAATGTAACGAATGATGAACCTTTGAATGTTTTGAATATTAATGCATCTTGTGTGTTTTGTCGTAAAACGTATCATCTGGTGATCATACAAAATGTATAGCTAATTCTCTACTTAATCGTCATAAGAAACGTAGGACACGCATTCCTTTTAGGCCCACTACTGCTTCTAAGTCTATCTTAGGAAAGCCGCCTTCTACGGTTTCTAATGAAGTTGAAGTTACCCCCATAAGTGCAGAGAACAAATCTAGGAATCAGCCAACCACTAGTGAATTCACCATTAAGAAAGCTCGAACTACTTGGAATTGGCAACGTTGGTTACAACACAAACCAGACTTTAAATGGATTCCTAAATTGTTGAATACATGTGCTTCTAACCAACAGGAACCCGCACTTTCATTGGGTTCCACCCTTACTTCTGTTCCATCCGTGTCTTCTTCTTGTGATGCAGGTGGTACAGATTGTTCTCTGGATTGTTGATAGCGGATGCACCCGACATATGACAGGCAATCTCAAACTGTTACACAACTTTGTCTCAAAGTTCATTGGTACTGTCAGATTCGGGAATGATCATTACGCTTTAATCATGGGATATGGTGACTATGTAAGTGGGAACATCGAAATCAGTCGTGTTTACTATGTGGAAGGCCTTGGACACAACCTTTTCTCTGTTGGTCAATTTTGTGACGGGGATCTAGAAGTTGCATTTCGTGAGAAAACTTGCTTTGTTCGTGACTTACAAGGAAACGATCTAATGTCTGGCTCACGTGGCTCCAATCTTTATACAATATCAATGTCAGATATGATTGCAACATCTCCGATATGTCTTCTCTCCAAAGTGGAATCGACTAAATCTTGGTTATGGCACAAACGTCTTTCGCACTTGAATTTCAAAACTATAACTGACCTTGCTCGTTATAAACTTGTTGATGGATTTCCAAGATTCCGTTTTACCAAAGACCACTTATGTCCAGCCTGTGAACAAGGAAAAAGTACTCGGGCTCATTTTCCTTCAAAACCTGAGCACAGTACGAATCATGTTTTACAATTGCTACATATGGATTTGTGTGGACAGATGCGTGTTCAAAGTATCAACGGTAAACGCTACATTCTTGTAATTGTGGATGATTATTCCAGATGGACTTGGGTTTATTTTCTACGAAGTAAAGATCAAGCTCCTTCAATGATCATCACCTTTCTCACTAAAATTCAAGTTCAGTTACGCAACATGGTACGAATAGTCAGAACTGACAATGGAACTGAATTCAAGAATCAGACACTTAGGTCATATTATGAGAAAGTGGGAATTGAACATCAAACATCTATTCCTAGAAGCCCAGAACAGAATCGAGTTGTTGAAAGACGCAACAGGACGTTAGTGGAAGCTGCTAGAACTATGTTGATTAATGCTCAATTACCGGATTACTTATGGGCGGAAGCTGTTTCAACCGCATGTTATACCCAAAACCGTTGCATGATAACAAAACGCCATCGCAAAACACCTTATCAAATTGTTCACAAAAGAAAACCGAATATCAATTACTTTCATGTATTTGGAGCATGATTTAGGTAAACTTAAAGCAAAGGCTGACATCAGAGTGTTCGTTGGATACTGTGAAAATTCAAAAGGTTTTCGGATATGGAATCGTCGAACAAGATAAATTCAAGAAACCATTCATGCCAATTTTGATGAACTCACACAAATGGCCTCTGAGCAACACAGCTTAGGACCCGAATTCAACCGTCTTAACTCTCCGGAATCTTCGGCTGAACCATTGCCACTCAACCGCAAAGAATTAGAAACCTTGTTTGCTCCACTATTTGATGACACAATTGAATACCGTCCTACTGAGGTCTCACCTAATTCCGCTGCTCAACCTGAAAACATTCCAGTACCAGACTCACCTTAACAAACAACTACAAGTGTTGAGAGAGACGGTCCTCTAATTGTATCACCATCTACAGCAGAACAAACCGTTTCTAACTCACGACAATCAGTTGAAGATCCTACACCACAATCAGTTCCACAATCCGCAGAGCATGATCCTGATGCGTTCTTTAACCCGTTTGCACCGGCTCCTACCTTTCCTGATATAGCTGAGTCATCTACACGCAATTTGGATCCTGCTAACATGCGAGATACTTATCAACTACACCCTTCAACATACAAATGGACTCGAGACCATCCACTAGTTCATATTATTGGCCATCCAGATGCACCTGTCATGACAAGACAACGACTTCACACTGATGGAGAGACTTGTATCTATGCACTCACAGTTTGTCACGAAGAACCTAAGAACATTAAAAAAGCAATGACTTATGACAACTGGATTGAATCGATGCAAGAGGAATTTCAGCAATTCATAAGATTAGAAGTCTGGGAATTAGTTGAAAGACCTGACGGAGTCTTTGTCATCGGGTTAAAATGGATCTGGAAGAATAAGCTTGATGCTGAAGGAACTGTCATACGTAACAAATCACGCCTGGTAGCGAAAGGATACTCTCAACTAGAAGGTCTTGATTTTACTGAATCCTTTGCTCCAGTGGCTAGACATGAAGCTGTTCGGATCTTTTTGGCCTATGCTGCACACAGGAACATGGTTGTTTACCAAATGGATGTGAAAACCGCATTTCTTAATGGAGAACTCCGTGAAGAAGTGTATGTGAGCCAACCAAATGGCTTCGTTGATCCTGAGCGTCCTAATCACGTTTACCGACTCAAAAAGGCACTCTACGGACTTAAGCAAGCCCCACGGGCATGGTATGACAAACTGTCCACTTTCTTGCTAGCCAATAAATTTTCTAAAGGATCAGTGGATCCAACACTATTTACAAAAACCTACGGGGAGGACTTACTTGTTGTTCAAATATATGTCGATGACATTATTTTTGCCTCAACACAAAGAAGTTACTCTAATGATTTTGCAAAATTAATGAAAGATAATTTTGAAATGTCCATGATGGGTGAACTTTCGTTCTTTCTAGGACTACAAGTTCATCAATCACCCCGTGGAATTTTTATAAATCAGTCCAAATATGCTCTTGAAATTTTAAAGAAACATGGAATGATGTCTTGTGATACTTATAATACACCAATGGGTTATACCACTAAACTAGATGTTGACTTACATGGGACTCCAGTTGACCCTACCAAATACCAAAGTATGATTGGGTCCCTCATGTATCTCACAGCTAGTAGACCTGATATAGTATTTGTTGTCTACATGTGCTCTCGCTATCAGTCCAAACCAACTGAAAAACACCTCAGTGAGGTCAAAAGAATCCTTCGATACATAAAGGGAACCATTAACTTGGGGATCTGGTATCCGAAGGATTCTGGTTTTGAACTAATTGCTTTTTTAGATGCTGATCATGCAGGATGTTTAGACACACGCAAAAGTACATCTGGTGGATTACAATTTCTCGGAGATAAACTTGTGTCATGGCAATCAAAGAAGCAGGACTGCACATCACTGTCGTCTACAGAATCTGAATATGTAGCCATGTCTGCTTGTTGTGCTCAAGTCATTTGGATGAGATCACAACTTAAGGATTATGGCTACCTATTCAACAAGATTCCTATCTACTGTGATTCCAAAAGTGCAATTGCTATCTCCTGCAACACAGTACATCATTGCAAATCCAAACACATCGATCTCCGATATCACTTCATCAAAGAGCATGTGGAAAAGGGTACCGTTGAACTTTATTTTGTTGGGACTGAGTACCAATTGGCGGACTTACTTACCAAATCCTTAGCACCATCAAGGTTTGCTAGTCTAGTTCACCAAATTGGTATGCGATGTTTGACTCCAGAGGATCTGGAAAAGTTTTTAAAACACAATTGATCGTCAAACATCAAAACTATCTTTGTAAATATTCTTTAAAAAAATTTAAAAAAAATGCAAGTATATTCCTTTCTTTTCAACACTAATGTTTTAAAACGTCTTTAATTATTCCAAACAAGTGTTGAGGGGGAGGAAAAGGATTTTTAATAATTTTCACAAAAATATTAACTTTTATACTTGCATTTTACCTAAAAATATTACGTTTTATCTTAAAAGGATGCATCAAAAGTGTTTCGGGATACTCTCCTTGTCCTAAATAATAAATTTTCAAGATTTCTTTAAGACTACGGTCTAAGGTCGAGGGGGAGTGAATATCCATAAGTTGTTCTTGTCATAATGTGGTGTTATTAACGAAAGTTACTTGAGTTAATGTGTTTAGGCATTAGGTGTAAATGTTTCATGAGGTTAAGGGACCATACTTGTCAATCTTTCAAAAATGATTTTACCCTTGGTCAAAACTACTTTGACCGGTCATTTACTCCCACCTGCAAATAACATTTACTACTTTCAACCACCATCATCTACGATCCACAATCATTTGATTAATCCGTGCATCAATCTTCGAATCTGTAAGTGTCAAACGTTTTTGATCATGTTTATAAACAATGGTTTTAAATTTCATAACAATCCAACGGCTAGTTTAGTCATAATCTTTGAAATTCATCTTAGGGTTGTGTGTAAATTTAGAACCCAGAAATTGTTGATGTTATGGTTAAAATTGTTGTTGGGAAATGGTCTTAGGTTGATTATAAACACGTTCTCATACTCTAATTGTTCCCAGAAACACTAAATCGACTAATTTGATTTTAGGGTTCATACGAGTTCTTTAGGGATTCTTGATTTTGTGAATTAAGGTTGAAATTGATGATGGGGATTGTGTTGTTATATGTCTGAGATCATGTTATTATGAGTTAATTGTATCAGAAACTTGTAATGATCAAGAATCATAGGTTTAGGGTTCGAATGCACAAGCAGATTTGACCTTGTGATTTTGTGGTCAATTGATGTTAAAATTTGGACCATATGATCCTTAGGATGTTACAATCACTTGCCCTAAACTTATAACAACCCAGAATCATGTTTGATTGTGTTAATGATTGTGTGTTCATGCGTTTCTACGCGTAACTCATATTTAGGCATGTTTACGCATAAATAATGGGTATTAAGTGTGTTAATATGAATATTGATCAGTGGTTATGTTTTGTACACTTTCAGGAATCAAACAACTCTAATTACTTAAGGTGATTTTCTATAAAATGGCGTTTTTACGCGCAAGTTGTTCATCGTACGCGTAAGATTGAATCTTACGCGTAAGATTCGACACATGAAAAACATTGTCATGGATAAGACAATGTTTACGCTTAAATGATAATTATTACGCATAAGCTTTGACCTTACGCACAAGTCTTGAACTTACGCATAAGTCAAAACCTACGCATAAGTTATATCATACGCTTAAGGGTAATCCTTTGCATAAGCTCAATTCCTACGCCTAAGATTTTATCCTACGCGTAAGATTGATCCTACGCCTAAGATTTACCTTACACATAACATATAAGTTTACGCGTAGCTTTTGCTCTTACGCCTAAATTCACTTCTTACGCTTAAGTCATGTTACGCGTAGATTTTTTCACTTACGCGTAAACTTGTCTAATTCATGTTATTTTTTCTAAGTGTTGTAAAATTTCCAAAGTGTAACCTCTTGTTATGATAAACTTATGTTGTAACTTAATTGTTAGAAGATTCTACCATGTGATAATAACTCAAGTTTGTCATATAACAAAAGTTTTCCAAACACAAACACCCACTGATCAATCAATGACATGCACAATCATGTAATCTTATGTCTGAGCTAACACAGTAAACCATTGCCATGTTTGTCTTTGTTTATGATCAATTCAGATGGCAGAACACAATGACGTTCCATATGGACCAGAACCTGAACCAAAACTTTCATGGGAAGAAACATTTCCAGATGATTACACCAGGAAGATTGGAAAGAACAACTTACGTATCAACTTCAACAAAATCACTTGCAACGAATCCTCATGTATTGTTGCAGTGGATGCTCTCCTATATCACCCCAACAAACTGTTGTTCACCAAGTCAGCCTCAGTCTCCTGCTTCTACATACACCAGTTTTGGCATACACTTCAGCTAGACCTTGGGGAGGCTTCCTTCACCTGCATGCTTCATGACCGACAGGTTACTGTGAATATAGACACACTAAGGAATGTTCTTGGGTTACCCGAACTCTGTCCAGATGAAGAGTACGATCAAGTACCCACTGAAGAAGAGCTGATAGAGTGGTTACGGGATATTGGCTATGATGAGTCAGAAGAAGTTGTTACACGACATTCTAGGGTCAACATCAGATTTCTTCCACAACCATGGAGAACCCTGTATATTCTAATAGCCAAATCCTTATCTGGCAGAGACACTGGCCATGAACACCCCAAGCTCCAGCACCTCAAACTCTTCTGGGCCGTGGCAAACGTCAAGAAAGTTGATTATGCCAGCATTATCTGGGAGGATCTTGTGTGGCACATACAACACAAGACAACCAACATTCCATTCGTTCGTTTCACCAAGCTACTCATCGAAAGCTTCCTTCGTGAGTATGATGATATTCCACAGAGACTTGATGACAAGGATAAGCACACTTTCAGAAATGAAGATACTCTCAGAATCATCAAGAGACTCGACACCAGCACACGCAAGAAAGGAAAGAAATTTCCTGATTGTCTCTTGAATGACAAAGTAAAGCTTTGCCCGAATTTCAAGTACTACCTTCAAGCTCTTGAAGCAGAAAAAGTGGGTTTCCTGGACGAAGTTGTTCTACCTTCGTTCATGCAGAAGAAAGGAAAGAAAGGTAGCAAAATTGGGAGCTCCAGCAGTTCTACCAAGTCTACTCATAAGAAGAAGGGAACTCTCAAGAGAAGGACTCCTGCCAAGAAGCCCGCACCCATTCCTGAACCTGGGTGGTTTCCCTCACCACAATCTTCTCCAAAACCGTCTAATTCTGAAACCGAGTCCGACGAAGGTCCAGTTTACAGGGAAGCCTTTGCCAATATCACCGAGAATGTCAACCTTGATGACATTGATGACAAAGACTTGACCTTCGAAGATTGGGAGAAAAACATTGATGAGTTTGCTGATAATGCCGAATATCCATCATATCTCAATCAAAGACCATTCACTGAAGCACAGACCATCTTGGAAGAAGAAAGAATCAGGAGAGAGAAGATGAAGGAACCGATGACAGCTGAACAAGAGTCTGCTCAGTCTAACATAGGCCTTTCAGTTGAAGAAGAAAATGAAAGAGCTCTCAAGCTGGGTCTCCTCCACAGCAAAATTGATGCATTCTATGATGATCTACCTCCACCTCCAGTGTTCTCTCAAACTACCGAAGCTGGCGGATCGAGCAGCATTCCTGATTCTGCCACAGGGATCAACACTGACTTAGTCGCCTACGACAATCCTTCGGTATCTCCCACAGACATTGAAATGACTAATGCTTCAGCAACGGGAGAAGAGGAAGAGGGAGATCCCATGGATACTGATGCTCCACGGTTGATGACTATGGAAGAAATGGAGCTCAGAGAAAGGGCTCAGGAAGAGGTATTAAAGAGAAAACAGGAAGCTGAAGAAGCCAGGCTTGAGGAGCTTGCACAAGCCAAACTGGAAGAAACTATCCGTATGGAGGAAAGCAGGAAGGTTGAAGAGGCAGCCAAGCTGGCAGAAGAAAAGTTGAAAAGAGAAGATGAAGCCAAGCTTGCTAATGAAGTAGGGCTTAAAGCCGAGGCTGAAAGACTGGCTGAAGAACATAGATTGATAGAGGAAGCAGCTAAAGCTACAAAAGTTGATCAACCCGAACCACAAAGAGGAGATGACAAAGACATTACCACCAACCTTGAATCTTCACAGTCATCACCTCCTGCATCCGAATCAACTCACGACAAATCAATAAAGAAACCAAGCACCAAAGCCTCTGCTGCATCAAAGTTACTAAAGTCAGCATTCAGAAGAGTACATGAAAAGAAGAAAAGCAGACTGGAAGATCAAGTTGCAACACTAGCAACCCAAGTTGCTGAATTGACGAAGCTGAATTCGAACGTCCAAGAGCTGCAAGAAAAAGTTGATACTTTCTTAGCTAAAGACGTACAAGAGAACTTGGAAGCCACATTAGCAGCTCAGGCACATCAGTATATGGACCAACATTTAGTTGCTGAGTTGAAAGATCTACTGGCACCCATGAGAGACGAACTCACCAAATTCACAGAGCAAGCTGTCAAGAAAGTAATACGATCGACCACATTTACTCTTCGAGCTGACAAGTCTACTGTTCCACTACCAGGACTATCTATGGATGAATTGGAAGCTCAACTCTTGGACAAGCTGGCAAGCAAGTTCACATTGTCTCCTAAAGAAGCCAAAGTCCTGGAAGCGTTGAAACACAAGATGACCAAAGAGACTTGCAGCACAGAGGCCGATAAACTGAAGCGTCAAAGAGATGATGAAGACAGGGATCCTAATTCTCAGGCAAAGAAATAGAAACAAGCCGAAGGACCCTCGTCTCAATCTAAAACACCAGTCATCCCTCCAACAACAACAACGTCCTCACAACAACCGAAGGCATCTGGTTCCGCTCCCAAAGCACACGACCACTTTGAATACACAGGTGGTGACGAGATTCCTCAGCCCGATGAAGTTCCAGAACCATCCTCTAAGAAGAAGAAAGAAAGGAAAGGAAAGCATCATCAACCCAAACCGGACACCTCATCAAAAGGCATAGAACCAAAGAAACCGAAAACCGTCCTCAAATGGCTAGACCAAGACGATAGTGCCGAATACTCCTGGTTTGAGAAGATGATCAATTCGCAACCACCACTTGAAGACAATCATGAACCTCAAGATGGTCGAACGGTGGAATACGCTCAATTGATTCAGCAAAAGTTTCAGATGAAAAAGATGAATAAGAAAGAGCTGCGAAGAATCAAGAATGATGCGTTCAATCTTCTGAAAGATCGGTCTGCTAACTCAATCGAACTTGAGTACCATCTGGAAAATATTGCTCGAGCTATGTCAAGCAATATTGACTGGATCAATCCTGAATCTTATGTCGATCCGGTCACAAGGAAAACCGCACCCTATATTACTGACTGGTCCAAACCACTACCGATGATTGGGAAGCCTCAGGAACCGAAGATCCCGTACAAGTTCTTCTTCAACACAGACTTGGAATTTCTGAAACTTGGCAGCAAGATTGAGAAGAAGTGCGTTACATCACTCGCCTTTCTCCATGCAGCTCGATATCTCAACAATGCCATCGAAGAAGAAGCCTCAGCATTATTCGTTGATAAAGTTGTTGAATATGACCGGAACGCACTCTACGGAATACATCATTGGCCAGACAACCGGGCACAGTACTATCGAAGCAGCAGACTTAATCAGACGATGGGCGATGTGACAAGTGATTTGAAGATAGTCTCGATTCAGTTCATTTCGACTGTCACTCACTTTGGGTACCCCTTCCTCAGCAAAATCACACTGAAAAGACTTGATGAAAAGGAGTACGACATTTCCGAGTCAGACTTTCCACGACTACTTCTCAATGACATCGAAGATATGTACCTGCTCAAAGTTCAAGGAAAGCTCTGTAGCTTGCCTAAAGAGATGCAGCTTGCCTTTATCCAAGCTCTCCTAATCTTCATCAGGCAGATAGTCATAAGAGAAAGAGTAGAAGATCTTTAATTGGGAGTGGAAAGTTATCAGAAGAAGCTCAATCTCACCAAACCCAACATGTTCGACATCCCCGACCTTCAACATCTACCTCAATACACCTTGATCAGGCATCCAGCATTTGGGTTCACCTACCGCAGTGTAAACGGTCGCAACTGTTTCATGGCCTACGACGAAATACATAAGTTCTGTGATGAAACCTTGAAGTTCATCAGACATGGAATCAAAAGCAGATTGGATGACATTGCTCTGGGTAAATCTAAAAGGTGGAAAACCAATGAGGCCAGGGATGCTCGCAGATTCATCTTAAGGATTGAGAACAGATTGAAGCGCAGGGATCAGTTTTGAAGGTTGGAAAGTTATGTGGGAGGCAGACAAAAGTTTCCGGTGTTGACATTTCAGAGACCTGATTGGTAGAAAGTTGTAAGAGTTTGATTTGATTTGTCAATTATATACTTCATAATGGCTTGTGTACGCATTACAGTGCACAACCCGAACTTGTAAAGAAAGGACCCTGAGGTACGCATCAGTGCCTCAATACTAAATATAAGGAGCGAAGGCTTCTTACTTTTGAGTAGAATTAATCAAATGTTTATGAATTTTCATAATTCTGCTCAAAAGGACAAGTATTTCACCTCAATAAGACCTAATCCCTTGTTGAGGGGGAGCACTTGTCAAATCAAAATACTTTGCTCAAAATCAAAAGTTCTTGGTGAATCTCCCTGTAAGACTCAAAAGGCATATTTTAATCTAAAAGATCGTCAAAAACATCATTTTATATGCTATTTTTGAGGGGGAGAAAATGAAAAGGTGATTAAAATATACGAAGTCAATGCTTAAAAGTTGTATCATGTGCAAGCTAGACTCAGTATTGACCCAGGAATTGACGAGACAATAAAAGTTAGTAATATCGAAAAGACTTATCCTCGACGGGTAATAACATCAAGTTAGTTACTAGTGCTAGTTGTCACCTAAAAACTGACAATGTATCTCTTTAACTAACCACGTAAGCGTGTCTCGAAAAGGATATGTCTTAGTAGAAATGTACCGTCTCAAGAAACTTTCTGTGGACTTGACCAGGCCGGGTAATAACTTCAAGCTAGTCTAACTAGTGATGTAAGCGTGTCTCGAATCGGTCTTGTTCATGGAAAGTGGATCAATTCAAAAGTGCTTGCTCCTCCCGCATGTGCAAATTTATTAAATACTTATGAGCACATGTGCAGGGGGAGCCCTTCAAAAGTGTACACAAAACTCTCAAAGTGTTAACCAAAATATTTGATTATCACAAACACTTTGAGAGATTTTCAATCAAAGGTTTCTTGGCTACTGTCGGAGTTATAAGGTGATTAAGATAGGAATATCCGTCCTATGATCCGCCAGAGCCGGAGGGATCTACCCAAGGACATCTCCCATAGTTAGAATTAGAAGTCCTTAGGTATGATACGAAAAAAAGGAGAAAAGAATGAAAGGGAAAGAAGGAGTTGAAGAATTAAAAAGAAAAGTAAAGAAAAGGGTGAAAAGAAATAGCCCTCCATATGTTCAACCTTAGGGCAGACACCGGGTTCAATACGTATGCTACTGGTTGTTCCAAAAGACAACACCGGTATTGAAGACAAAGTCGTCATGGACCTAGTAACGCAATGCACTAAACCTTCTTAACCACTCAAGTTCTCTTAAAAGGACTTGTTTCATTCTCACGGGGAACCAGCGTAACCTATCGACCTATCTCTTAGAGACGGTTGATATTGAAGCAGGAGACCCCTCCCTAGTCTCCGCATAGGAAACCTAGGTGTGCACTTACAGAGTCTAGAGCCTTGAGATACATCAAATATCTCTTAGGAACACTTAGTATTTCTACAACTGGTGTTCTACATCAATGGGCACCAGTTGTAAACTATCGAGTCCTTCGCAGATCTTAGCAATCTGCCGAGAACGTTTATGAGAGGATTACGTATGTATTTCTCAATGATTGAACGGAAATCCTGCCAGGGTCAACATCAAACAGCCCTGACAGCAGGTCACTTCGGTAACCTCACAAGGGCTACGCTTAGTGTTTGTGGTGGTTCCATTACGGTCTACAGTCGTGGAGTGATCCCCAGCGACTCACCCAGTCATTGAGCTACTTAGTAGGTCTCGTAAGCTCCTTCAGGAGTATCTGATATGGGAACGGCCTGGATAGGGATTAGAGGGAGTCTTCACAATATGCTGTTGATGAACTCTATATCCTTATCTGTAAGTACCGGTTGTTTTATTGCTAACTGTTTACTCGCAGGTAACTCACTTCCATGATGGTAGATTCCAACATGCTCATACATACATCTTGAAGCAAATGATAGCTCCCCCAAAGATCTTAGCAACACAAAGTTCAAAGAAAGATTCTACGCCAATAAGAAGAATCTACGATGTATAAAGACTAAAGATCTCAGAGTATGAAAAGAAACCTCATGTACGTGAAAGTATAAGTCTGAAGATGTATGAGTATGTTGGAATGGCGGACAATCACCACAGACGCAGGAGTGACGAATGGCAGACTACTTCGTGACACAATCACTACATCATCACCAAAGAACAAAGACAAAGAGCAAAGTACATTCATTATCATTCAACCATTTTGAAGACATCTAGAGTTTTACATGTCACAAGTCAACGACAAAGATGAAGACGTCAAGCAACCGTGATGACCGACCCTTAGGGGGAGATTGTTGGGATCATACTTTTGTATTTTAGTGAAGTCTCGGTCATTACCTTTTGTAATAGGTTGCTTAGTTATTTATTCTACTTAGTTTATGTTATAAGGCTTATGAATGTAAGACCAATGGGCCTTAAAGCCCACGTCCAAATGAAAGGAGGGAGGAAGGGAGTGTTGCCCTACTCCTCCTCCTATAAATACTAAGCTTGTGTAACTCTTTTAATTGTTGGTTATTTGATTATCTTAAGGAAACTCTTGTTCTTTCACTTTTTCATATTTCTTATAATCAACCATCTCTCATTCTCATCTCATTTCTATCAATATCATACTTGTGTTTACATAAATGGTGACCTAACATTACTCATACAACATACTTAATGATTTTTATAGTTATAAACAACCTCAAATCATCGAAGGTGCAAATATATTTTCTTTTATTTATAAACAACACCAACTCGAATTTCATTTTTGTATACTTTGTGTACGTGAAAATATGTTTTATAATGAATTTTTTGTAAATTAGGATTTAAGCAAGGAAGAGGAAAGCAATAAAGCATCGAATTCTACCATTATGACTGGTAAACATATACCGGTTGTTGACTTATCTGATGATGAGTTGGTATGTGTTGAATATGTGCCAAAATTCGTAAAAACAAATTGTATTCTTTTATAATAATGTTTCTTTGGCATACATACAGGATTTTACATTCAACACCGACGATGATAACGTGTTACCTTTATCCAAGAAGAATACACGTGAAGAGCATGTTGACAATGAAAAAAAATTGGTATGGATTGATATCATTAGTCATATACAGCATATTTATTGATTTTTAAAGTTTTGAAATAAGAGTATAGTGGTACCGTATATGTCTAAATTTTATGTATTATATGGCAATGTTAAAATAGGAATTCGATGACACAAGGCCTATTAGGTTTACGCGTAGCAACAACTCTACACAAAATGAGATTTCAAAAAAACGCCGTCGTACAATTTTTGATGACTCATCTGATGACGTCGAGGATAAAGGCAATCAAGTTGATCAAGATGATAACCAGGTCATTGATCAATCTCCTGATCATGAATACCATTTGGATCAATTTGTTGATGATCTACCTTTACATAATGAACAAGACACTTCACGTTCAAGAAAGGACAAGTATGCTTTAATTGACGAAGTGTCCGATGAAGATCTTTATAATAAGAATAGTACAGGCGATGATGGTGTCTGGGTTAATGTAAATGACCTACCCTACGCTTCTCCTGACGTTCGTGCTTCTGACAGCTTATTTGAGGATGAAGCCGAAGAAGAGTTAGAAGAATCGGACATTAATATTGTCTCATCTGCATCTGATGAAGATGATTTACAAAATTTCATTGATGACGAAGACCAAGATGATGTGCAATCTACAGATGATTATGTACCTACCACTGATGATGAATCTTCCGATGATGATGTTTGATTGGCAAGGTCGTGAATCAACATTACTGAAGCAGCCGCAATAATATTCTCTTTATTATTCAGTTATTTCTGTTTCAAATAATTATTACAAAACTTAGTGTTTGTGATTTGGAAGCCCTTATCACTTTTTATTTAAACATCATATTTGCTATTTTATTTGGTGAAATTGTGTTACAAATTTGTTTATCGGTATTTTTTCTAAATGAATAATTGTTGAATCCAGATACGAATTATTGTTTCTTATGTCACCAGTCAAGTCCTGTCACCATTCATCTATTAGTTTAACCAACCTTATTAATCAAATACATTTTTCATAATTTAAATACATTTGACAAATTTAATGGTCTACAAAGTTAATTAGAAATTAAGTTAATTGTAACCAATAAAAAAAGCTTTTAAATGTATAAAAAACATGGGCTAAAAACACCAGCCCAAATAATAACCCATGACTACTCATGTAATAGGATTGCAAAAGCCTGTCCAATTAAAACATTCAATTATACTCTATCAAAGCCCATCACGTCAAATTGGAGAGTTGCAAATAAAAACTATAAAATGGGTCATAGAATAACATGCATCGACATATATTTTTCCCATGGCATCATCCAATTCTAAAACCGTTCAACATACAGAATCACATGAATCTTACACTGATTCAAAGTCCAAAGATCCAATATTTTCTGAAAAAAAACATGAGACTCAACCAAAAGATGATGATAAATTACGTGATCGACATGCCAAAGAGAGAAGTACTAAAGTGGATGCTGCATTAAGGTTTCTTGCATCTGTCTTTGAAGAAGGTGAAGCTTCTCAAAAAAATTTAGGTATATCATGTAGTGTTTTTAATATGTTTTCAATAATTTTATGTTTTCATAAATATGTTTAGGACTTCATTTACTGTTGCGTTTATAGATGAGTTGGATGAATCTATTCTTCTCGACTGGCTTAAAGTAAATGTTGGAGATCCTCAAGAGTGTCAACAGGTTCTGGACGGATGCAAGAAGAAGATCGTAAAAGCAGAAGATATGATTAAAGAAGTACGTGCAATGGGTCATGAGTTAACTGATGACTACGTTGTCAATTTAAACTTCTTTAGTGATGAAGAATGAAGTTGAATCCTCTGAATATACGTCGTTTACAACTTTATTTGCTTTTCAGTTTCACAAATAAATGTATTTTGATTTGTAATCTGTTTCATTGGTTAATTTGATGTTGCATGATTTCAATGTAATTTGGTTAAATAATATTTTTGGATTATTGGAAATCTTGGCCACGATTCTTAACCAATATCACCATTAATAAAAACGATTTGGTTATATAGCAATGAATGATAATTAGTGTAAATCAATACTACTATTAATAACATAATATATATCAAATCAGTTACAAAAATGTGTATATATGGCTCAATAAATGCTTTTATTACACAATAAAATTTCAAAATTTCAAAAACACATTTAAATAACCCAAACGTTGTTTATCTTCTTTTCCTCTCAAAATTGTTTCTACTATTTCACCATGGATGAAAACAATGAAAGGCTTTCAAGAAAACGTAAGACAGATGTGTCGAGCAGTAAAAACCATCAAGCTTCAAACGAACGACTCCCTTTGTCAGAAATAGCCACGGCACCTTCCAACACAAGAGTTTCTTTGGCAGAGTTACTGACATGTATGTGTTTCTATCTATAAAAAACAAGCTATTATATATTTGTTTAGTATCATGGCTTAAGTATTTATGTTTGTATGTATAAGATGATCCTCTCACTGGAACCTTGCCTACATCACATTTATCCAATACATCGTCAACACAACAACAAAAGCTTAAAGGTTTATTTACAACTTTAACTCCATTCGAATGTTTGCTCGAAATGTTTTTTTTTTCCTGTTAACTCAAACTACAAAGTCTTATGCAATTTCTTTTTCTATTCATATTTTACCAATATTTTCTATGTAGGTTCATTTGCGCAGACTAAACGACGTCCACGAAATGTACTACCGCTTGTTGATGTTACTAACTGTGAGTTAGTTATATACTTTAATAGTACAGAACAATTTATTTAGTGACATCTTATCAATATTATAAAATTTTCACCTTTTAATACTTCTCATTATAATCTTACGCAGATTGCCCTCAAAGTTTAAATGCCGTTTCAAATTTCGTAAACTCATTGAGAGATTCAACTTCAGCATTGTTTCAAGGTATCATGTATAAAGACTCTCTAAATAATAATTTGATTTCAAAGTTTCAACGTTCAAGATCATATGGCTATTCCTGTGCACTTCGATGAATGTTCCTAAACTTTTCTATATACATTTACAAACAACTCTACATACAACAAATCCCATATTGGCCACAAATAGTATTGGGACGTTTCCATCTCGATTGTCACCCTTGACTCGCAATGTGAGCACACATGTTAGCCAAAGTACAAGTCCAGATTTCCAATCACACTTAGGTTTTCTATCTTTCCTTATTGCCTTATATGTATACATTTTCTACACGAACTTCCATATTGCATTTTCATTATATTGATTTTATATGTCTAACATGTTTGTCTAATGTTTTTAATATATTAGGAACAAATTTACCGATACATCAGATGAACTCAAACATTCCACCAAATTTTTACACAACATCTACAGGTCGTGTTTCAATTACACCACAACAGCCAACAAGTTATGGTACACCTTCTTCTGCTATTGACGTTATACTAAGCTCAAATTCACGAAATTCAATTGGTTAGACACATATATACATGTAGTATACTTCTTATGTGATTAGAATAGATATTCATTGACATTGCATGAGTTATTCCTTTATAGTTTCGCAAATGCCTGCTGTTTGCAACACTATTAACAACGGAAATCTTGGTTCATTCTCTCCCAATTCCTTGCCTAAAAGTTGCAACCAAACAGCTTCAGTTCCTGCAACACGTAAACGACAATCTCCATTGGATCACATTTCAAATGGTATATTTATGACTATAATCTTCGATAAATACTTAACAAAATTGTCAAGTAATTATTATTCTTCTGACACTATATTTTACACATATCCGTAGGTCCTGTTTCACTTACGCCGCAGCAACCAAAAAATGTTTCTACAACTCCATCTTCTAATGTGTTCAACAGAGATATGACTTCTGGACGCTCAATTCGTAAGAATCCATATACTGCTGCATTGTACCTACCATACCTTAGAATAATACTCTTTGTAACCAAGTTCATTTTTTTAATAGTTACACAAACTCCAGTTCCTCTTAGCATGATTACCAATGTTCATCGTAGCAGAGCGACACGTAATTCTGTGGTAGTACATACCACCCAATCAACTCCAAATGGGGCGACACGTCATAGACAATCTCCCATGACTAATGTGTCAAACGGTAAATTTTAAAACCCAACATATTATCATTGAAGTACATGTTTACGATTGAATGTGTTTTAATTTTTCTATTCATGTTTTTTTTAACGTGACGTTATACTAATCTCAAATTCAGTAAATTCTATTGGTTACACACATATATACATGTACTACACTTCTTATGTGATTAGAATATCTATTCATTGACATTGCATGAGTTATTCCTTTATAGTTTCTCCAAGCTCTGCTGTTTGCAACACTATTAACAACGGAAATCTTGGTTCATTCTCGCCCAATTCTTTGCCTACAAGTGGTAACCAAACAGCTTCAGTTCCTGCAACACGTAAACGACAATCTCCATTGGATCACATTTCAAATGGTATATTTATGACTATAATCTTCCATAAATAATTATTAATATTGTTAATAATTATTCTTCTTCTACCACCATATTTTACACATATTCGTAGGTCCTGTTTCACTTACGCCGCAGCAACCTAAGAATATTTCAACAAATCCTTCTTCTAATTTGTGCAACAGAGCTATCACTTCTCGAGGCTCAATTTGTAAGAATGAATATACTGCTGCATTGTACGTACGATAGCTAAGAATAATACTGTTTGTAACCAAGTTAATTTTTTTTATAGTGACACAAAGTCCAGTTCCTCTCAACATGGTTAACAATGTTCATCGTAGTAGAGCGACACGTAATTCTGTGGTAGGACATACCACCTAATCAACTCCAGATGGCGCGACACGTCTTAGACAATCTCCCATGACTAATGTATCAAACGGTAAATTTTAAAACCCAACATATTATCATTGAAGTACATGTTTACGATTGAATGTGTTTTAATTTTTCTATCAATGTTGTTTTCAGTTTCTTTCCAAACACCCGATTCTCATAAGGTTAATCAACGTACCAACAACACATCAACATCGTTTGTTCAAAGAACCACTCCCTCTATAATGACACAAAATTCATCTTACGAAGTTGGTGAGTCATCAAGACGAACAAAACGGTCTAAGAGACCTTCTTTACAACCTCCAACACCAGTTAGGTTTAATCTTAATGACGATGATAGAAATGTCAGAAAAGTATACGACAAATACGTTGGTATATCCGAAGGTATATATATATATATATATATATATATATATATATATATATATATATATATATATATATTAGAATATTCTTTTAAACTTTCATGAAAAAGGGTAAATTATAATTTAGTTGCACATTATTTAAGCAAGATATTTCTTTTTTTCAGACTACTACGACCATGGTGATCCTACATTTGAGTGTAAAGAATGTCATGCTTTGCTATGGGAAGCTGAAGCCCGAAAAGGAAACCAAGGGAATCTAACAAACAAAGTGTATAGTATATGTTGTAGCAAGGGAAAAGTTTCTATTAAACAACCGCCTCCGGCTCCGGAACCTTTACACGATTTATTCTTTAATGACGATGCAAAGAGTCAAAATTTTAGAAAAAACATTAGAACATATAATAGCATGTTCTCTTTTACTTCTATGGGTGGGAAGATTGACGATTCAATAAATAGAGGAGGTCGTGCTCTGTATGTTTTCCGGTTGCATGGTCAAACATACCATCGTATTGGTAGTTTGCTTCCGGAAGCAGGTGTTCCTCCGAAATTTACACAGCTTTATATATATGACACAGCAAACGAAAATGAAAATAGAGCAAAAGCAATAAGGTAATTTACGTTGCAATTATTATCATTTGATGTTAAACACGTTTATTGAGTATTCGTTTAAGCAATTAAAGTTACTAATATGCAGTAATTCTTCGTCATCATCCGGTGCTTCAAACTCAAAGCATCCTGTCGATCCGAACATTATCAATGAAGTAAGAGAAATTTTAGACACTTCGAGTGAGTTGGTGCAAACTTTTAGAACAGCACGTGACCGATACACGGAAGACGCTGAGCAGAATATCAAAATAAAGCTCATTGCAAAGCGAGGAAAGGATGGACGAAATTACAATCTTCCCACTGCCAATGAGGTTGTTGGTCTTATTGTAGGTGACTTCGATTCATGCGCGGAACAAAGAGATATTATCATAGACAAGCGTGGCGAAGGTTTGCAACGTATAAATATTTTCCATCCTATGTATCTCCCCTTGCAGTACCCTTTGTTGATGCCCCGTGCACAAAATGGTTATCATTTGAATATACCTATGAGAAAGAAGGGTAAACAGACGCCCACAAATCAGACAAACGGAAATAATAAGGACAAAAATGACAAAACAGTTACTATGCGGCAGTGGTTTTCTTATCACATTATGGATCGCCCTAATCAAGAAAATTTATTCACACGTGGAGGTTGTTTGTTTCAGCAGTTTCTTGCGGACGGCTACACTATGGTTGAGACTGAGCGGTTATATTTCCATCGATCAAAACAGTCAAAACTTAGGTGTGATATGTACTCAAATATCCGTCAGAGCATCGCATCTGGAAACACAGACCCCACAGCTCTTGGAAAGCCAGTTGTCTTGCCTTCTACATTTACCGGTGGTCCAAGGTACATGAAGCAAAACTATATGGATGCTATGGCGTTGTGTAGATGGTACGGTTGTCCGGATTTGTTCATAACAGTAACGTGAAATCCTAATTGGCCGGAGATAAATAGATTTATGCGAGAGCATAACCTTCCATCTTCAGATCGGCCCGATGTGCTTACAAGGGTTTTTTAAATGAAGCTGGACCAGTTGATGAAGGATTTGAAAGAGATGCGTTTATTTGGTCGCGTTCAAGCAGGTACTATACATAAACCTTTACCAATGTATATTTTTATGTAACAAATTGTATGCATGGTAATATTAATAATAAATGTGTAAGTAACTTTTCTTTATGATATTTGGCAGTTGTATATAATGTTGAGTTTCAAAAAAGAGGACTTCCGCACGCGCACGTATGCTTATTCTTGCATAGGGATGACAAGGTTCCAAATGCAGAACATATTGACAAACACATATCTGCCGAGATACCAGATAAAGAAAGCGACCCGGAATTGTACAAGTTAGTTTCTGATTTTATGATGCATGGTCCTTGCGGTGCGGATGACCCTAACCAGGTTTGTAGTTCTGAAGGTAAGTGTACGAGACACTTCCCCAAAAAATTCACCCAACGTAGTTTAGTAGACGCGGATGGCTACCCTGTTTATAAAAGACCTGACAACGGAAGATATGTGGAAAAGAGTGGACATAAGTTACATAACGGTTATGTCATCCCGTATAATGCTCAGCTTCTAAAACGCTACCAATGCCACATTAACGTTGAGTGGTACAACCAGACCGGGTCAATCAAATATTTGTTTAAGTTCATAAACAAGGGTCCGGATAGAGTATCGGCACAGTTGTATGAACCTGTTACCACGGAAGACGATCAGCAAATTGATAAACCTATTGACGAGATAAGGGCGTTCTTAGATTGCAGATACCTATCTGCTTGCGAGGCTGCGTGGCGGCTGTTTGGTTTTGAAATTCATTATAGAACACCATCTGTTGAGAGGCTGTCCTTTCATCTTGAGGGCGAACAGCAAGTTGTCTATGACGAAGACGCTGATCTCGAAACAGCCATTCAAAAGCAAACAGTTGGGGCTGATATGTTTGATGGTTGGATGAGGATGAATGAAGAGTATCCGCCGGCAAGGGATCTAACGTATGCTGAGTTTCCTACTAAATTTGTCTGGAACGCTCCTAAAAGAATTTGGACACGTAGGAAGCAAGGAAGATCCATTGGAAGAATTCACAGCGTACCTATATCAACAGGAGACGCTTACTATTGCAGGATGCTTCTAAATAGTGCAAAAGGTTGTAGGAACCACGATGAGATTAAAAAGGTTAATGGCATAACTTATCCAACCTACAAATAAGCTTGCTATGCAGCGGGCCTTTTAGAAGACGACAAGGAGTATGTTGAGAGTATTAAAGACGCAGCGCATTGGGCACATCCTGAACATCTTCGTGAACTATTTGTAACACTGCTTTCGCAAAAGGAACTCACCACTCCTTTGACTGTTTGGTTACAAACATGGCATTTGCTTGCGCAAGATGTTCAATATAAGAGAAGGGAGATTTTACAAATTCCAGGTAATATCATACAATTACTCTTTGTTAGTATAATCTCTTACGCATTTCTTTAAATAATATGGTTGCCTTACATTTTCTTTTGTGCAACTGTCATCAAATATCTGTTATCTTTGTATAGCCCATATTTTTATCCACAAAATGTGTAACGGTATTGTTACTTTGTACAACAATTAAATACTCACTTTACTTTTATTTGATGCATATTTGATTATCAGTGACGACGAAAAAAAAATGTGGCTTTGTACTATATTGAACAACTACTTAGATCAAGAGGTACAATTTTGCGGCATTGGTCTGAGATGCCTTATCCTGATGAAACATACATAACCGACTTTGGTAATCGACTTATACACGATGAGACCGATTATAACCCGGTGGAGTTACAATCTGAATACGAACGCCTGTACGCTTCTTTGACCACAGAACAGAAGAGTGTTTATGACACCATAGTACACTCGGTTGACACAGGAATAGGAGGAGTGTACTTTGTTTATGGTTACGGTGGTACGGGTAAGACCTTCTTATGGAAGACGCTTGCTGCGGGCATTAGACGAAGAGGTGATATAGTTTTAAACGTGGCATCCAGTGGTATTGCGTCTTTATTAATGTCGGGAGGACGAACTGCTCACTCAAGATTCCATATTCCTATCAATGTGGACGAGACTTCTACTTGCTCTATAAGTGCTCAAAGCGATCTTGGGAAAATGTTAAAGAAATGTAAGCTTATTATATGGGATGAGGCTCCCATGGCAAATAAGCTTTGCTTCGAAGCATTAGATCGTTCTTTGAGAGACATACTTCGTATGAGCAGGTACGATACGTGTGAAGACCCTTTTGGAAAAATGACAATGGTTTTTGGCGGTGACTTTAGACAGGTACTACCTGTTATTCCTAAAGGATCCTGGGAAGACATTGTTACTGCTTCTTTGAGGAAATCTTACTTGTGGCAATACTGCACCGTTCTTAAGCTGACAGCGAACATGAGGCTAACTATCGGATCACGCCCTGAAGATGTGAACGAAATACGGGAATTTGCAGACTGGATATTGAAAGTCGGAGACGGAGAAGTTGGAGATCCGAATGACGGCGAGGTTTCTATAGATGTGCCAAGTGAAATTTTAATAGATGCGGCTGATGACCCGGTTCAATCAATTATTGACTTCACTTATCCAAACCTTTTGGATAACATTGATGACCCGGCCTACTTTCAAGAAAAGGCAATCCTTGCTCCCACTAATGAAGTCGTAGACAGCATAAATGAACGCCTGTTGGACAAGTTTCCAGGAGAAGAAATGGTTTACCTTAGTTGTGACAGCGTTGACAAAACTGAACGTGGCGCCGGGATTGATCAATCCGTTTTCTCCCCAGAATTTATAAATGGTTTGAAGTTTTCAGATGTTCCAAACCATAGAATTGCTTTAAAAGTTGGAGTCCCGATTATGTCGTTGCGAAACATTGATCAAGCCAATGGATTGTGTAACGGGACAAGGCTCCAAGTTCTTAAATTAACAAGAACTTCTATTCACGCCCGTATCATTAACGGAACCAACTTTGGAAAGACAGTAATCATACCAAGGTTGAGGGTCACTCCATCCGATAAGCGTTTACCACTTAAGATTGTCAGAAAACAATTTCCTATTTCCATTTCATTTGCAATGACAATTAACAAGAGCCAGGGTCAATCATTAGCAAGAGTTGGTTTGTACCTACCACGACCTGTTTTTACACATGGACAGCTATACGTTGCTGTCTCGAGAGTTAAAAGCAAAAGTGGTTTGAAGGTTGTCGTTTGTGATGAGCATGGCAATCTGTGTACAACTACTACAAATGTCGTCTACAAAGAAGTGCTTGAAGGACTATGATCAACGTTCTATGTTTATTCATTATATCTCATCAGCATACTCATTGTCGTATTGTAATTGTGCAAAACTGCTTGAAATTATGATTCTTGCACGTATTTTTGCTTACTATTTACAAACTAAGTTCTTTATTGTATGTATATGTTTATTGAATAAATTACGTATTATGGTATCTAATGCTCATATTTCGCCAACCATGTTTCTTTCAATCATTGTTTATAAGTAGATTTATACAATGTTAAAGTGTATAAAAACCATGAATTTAGTACAAAGCTTGAAGTCATTATTTATGTAATTACAAAGTTAATATACAACAACACATGTATCAAAAGAATTAATCATTTCACATCTAAATTTTGGAAACTAAATTGTAGACAATTAAAGCTTTAAAAAAAACCATTAAATGATTTTTGAGTCTTCCAAAATTCCCTCCTATGATTATGATTTCACATCTACATTTTGGAAACACAAATCGTTTCCATCTAACTCATATCAAAGAACCGATTTGAATTCCAATTAGCATCTCTTTATAAAACGCCTTGCAATGAATCAAACATCACTAACCATTCGTTTTCATGAAAACCTGCAAAAAAAAATCATCAACAATGTCAGGAAACAAAAAGAGATCGAGAGGTTCTTCAACTAACAAAAAATCCAAGTATGTTCATACATTCGTTATGTACAGATTTTCGTTAATATTTTTCATAAAGTTCTATATATTACTAATCCAATGTTACTTTTATTTCAGAAACAAGCATGTTCATGGGCCGTCTTCCAGCCATGGAGAAGAAGGTAATGTTGATTCAACGAATTTGTGAATCATTTCTTTTCGATAATAATATTAAGAATTGCCCTGCTTAATTTCTAATACACATTTTAACTTTTTAGTCTTTAATAAGCGTATGTTATGTGTAGGTCAAGAAGAAGAATTGGATATCAATGTTTTGTTGCAGTGGCTTCATGATGAAAGGAAGAAAAAGGCAGCCAAGAAAGCAAAAGTTCTGCTTGCTAAAGATGAGAAAGAGTTTTCTCGGGGCAAGGCTTTAGTTGCTCATGAGGAAGATGACTCCATCGATGTTTCCTTGGATGGATTGTCTTACAAAGAAGCACACTTGGCCTTTGACATGGAGAAATCCCCCAAATTAGATGATTAAGTTTTAAGAATATGTAGTTTTTATTTTGATGTACTTTCGATTTTCATCAATGATGTTAATGAAAAATCCTTAAGTTTTTATCCATTTTTTTTTTTTTTTTGTTATTCTTCATTTCTATAATCAAACACATTAGTTGAATGGAATGTTGTGATGTTTTAAATTCATATATACTTGCATATTTGTTAATGACTTGAAAGAAAAATACATCATTATTAGAAAAATATTGTCACAAAATTATGTCACTTAAAACAAACCGTTTTTTGAAATTAAACAAATATGAACATATTCGGAATATGCTTTATAGTAAAAAATACATCATTCTTAGAATTTACATAGACTCTTATCAACACTTTTTTTCCCTGCTTATGGACTGAATATGGATATTTGAATTGTTTCACATTAACTGCATACATTTCCTATTCAACGCATCTACTTGGTGGACAACATGATTATTGTATGTTTATTTGCTTACTATTTGTTCCAAACACCGTTGATTATCGTATATACCTGTTTATCTAATGCTCAGATTTAAACGAAACATCATAACGGACATTTATTAATCTAAATTGTCATTTATCGTCATCCAATCTTCCAAAATTATTTCATTATTATTAACGGAACAAGTTTAAGTTATTGTTTTTCTTATCATCTCATTTTCTCCATTCCTTTAAAAAATAACCCGGTGTCAACGGGTCTTTAAGCTAGTTTATATATATGTATTCAATTTATCTGAATACATTATGGGTTTTTTCTATTCCTCACGTTGCTTTTCGGATGTGTTAGCTTCCTTTGCTTTTGAAAGCCTTTGTGAAGATCGTTGGGCCTACATGTTTTTTGTGATATTCGACTTTTTCTGTTATTCGACTGTTTCAGTATGATGTAGGTGAATAAATTATGTTGTATATATACTATAAGATTATGTAAAACCTAAAAAATAACTTAAAGATAACAATGAATCTATACCAAACTTATCTTAATTTTTTTTAGGAAAAACTCATCACCATAGCAACTTTCGTTTTTTTATTTTTTTTTTCCTTTTTGTATACACATACACGTTTTCTATATTATAATTATAATTTATATTACTTAAATCATCTTTATATATTTTGACTTGTAAAACAAATAACAAAAGTTGTGTTGGTCCATTGGTAAACATGCATATTGTTTGCTTATTGAATCCTATGTTCGAACCTCACTAACACAACTTTTTAATTACAATATTAATATTTTAAAAATTTATAATAATATGCACACGTCTAAAATTTAAATTGTATATAATATAAAAATTTACAAAATTCAATTAAAAAAATTGTTTACATGTGACGACATGTTTACAAAATTCAATTAAAAAAATTTTAAAAATTGTTTACATGTGACGACATGGCTGAAATTGAATTATGATGTGGCATATTCTTCAAATGCCTCCTATTATATATATATATATATATATATATATATATATATATATATATATATATATATATATATATATATATATATATATATATATTGAAATTTTGAAGAGTTTTACCAAATTCAAGGAAATTTTAAGTTTTATTGGCTAATAAGAATGCTCAATTTTGCCACGTGTCAAATTATGCATTCTTATTGGTTCAGTTTCAATTCTTCAATATTCTATTTCCGCTATTTGGAAACCTCTTATTATATAAGAGATTTTTGAAAGAGTTGATGTAAAAAAAAGTTAATGTTTCAAAACCAAATGATACGTTTGATTAATGGTTAAGCGAAACAACTCACATTCATTATAAGATTTTGTTAACAACCGCTCTAAGGGTTGTGGTTAAACAAACCTATGAATAATTCTTTAGTTAGGATTACTCATTTTATTAAAGTTTCATAACTTAACAAGCCCATTACTAATGGTTGATATATACAAGTACTGTCCTTAGGTGTGTATAGGATTTTGGGATTCTCGGTATGTTCGGTTCGGGTTCCTTAGTTGGTAATATCTTTTTTACTTAATCTAGTCCAAAAACTGAGTTTGAATTCGGCTTCGTTCTCAAGATCAAAGTAAATGACATAATGTCTGTTATTAGATAAGTTATTAAGATACCTGATGAACAAATTTCTTAACTTTAGACAAAACAAAATATTATACATGCAATTTACCAAAAAATAAAGTTGAGTTACACTTGGTCCATTTATACCCGAATCCAAAAAATCAAACCTAACCTGAAGTCCAAACCCAGAAAAAGCTAGAACGGCTAGGTCTTTCCGAGATTTTAAACTTTATTCGGGTTAACTTACTTTTCTTTTTGAACGACAAACTTTTACAACTTGCACCAACTATCTAACAGTTATATTTTACATGTGTCTCTAATGAGGCATAAACCCATAACCTTTTAGTTGACAGCCAATTCACACACCGTTGTGCCAAATGCCTTTTATATCGAGTTAATTAAGGATTGTTGTTGTTCTTGTTGTATAATAGCTTGAACTTTTATTAGAGCATAGTCCTAATGATTCTTTTCTCCAAAACCCGAAACCTAATTAATCCGACTCACATGGCACATTGGCACCCTATAATAGGCTCTTTGGCCTACCCTAATTACTTATGTTTTGGGGCTAATTTAAGAGATATGATAGTTAAAGTTAGGATCAAATGAGAAATAAAAATACAACGAGAAGGATGAGAAGTCATCACAGGTCACAACCGTACATTTCAGATGTATCTAAAAAAAATATGCATCTCTCATGAACTTATCTCTTCACACTTGAAATGTGTGACTAAAAATACTTTTCATTCTTCCTATTTTGTTTTTTCTTCTCACCAGATCTATTCTCATGATAGTTATAGTAGAAGATAAATGATTGAGACTATTAAAATCATGTTTAACTTTAGAATTAAGATTCTATCAAGTTAGTATGAATATGACCGGTCATATTTTCTTACAAATAAAACTGTGGTCTACTGTGAGCCGTCTTTTGTTTGTGAAGGAATATAATGATCATGCTTATACTAACTTGAGAGAATCTCAATCCTTAAGTTTATGGATAAACTGACTTGTTAACATTTTATAGGTTGCAACAAAAATGTCACTTTCTACATTTTTGCACGCTTTTAACATATTATTCTTTGTGTCTAATAATAAATGTTTATTTTTTTGAGGCTTTTGCATATATATTCTTTCGAAAATGTATAATTGCATATATATCCAAAGCGCGCATAAAAACCATTGTATTATGTGTATAAAAAACTTGTACAAATGATATATATGCAATTATTCACTTTAAGAGGGATATATATGCAATTTTGCTTTTTTTTATGATGTTTTAAAATAAATTTTTACTTTGTGCTTCAACCAATCATAAGTGGATTTTAGTGGGTTATAAATGATATTTGATAAAAATTTCTAAAACTTTGTATAACATGAAAATGAACATTTATATATTTTGGGACCGAGGAAATATCAACTATTTCTATTAAAAAATAGCTGAACCAAACACTCCTAGATAAAAATAAGAAAATTATATAAATGAAAAACAGAGAAAGAAGTAGATAAGCAAAGCAAGCTCGGAACAGAAAAACAATGGCAACAACATTATTCCCTCCACAAAAATCTTAAAAAATTAAAAAAACACAGACACCAACTAACTAAGTAATGGAGCTTCCTTTACAAACCATATCTCCCCGTGTCCTTCACCGTTGTTCTGTCTCTGTCTTTCCCTCCAGTCTCCGCCGTCAGTTTCATTTCAAAACGCCGTCCAACCAGTTGGTTTGTGCTAACAGTGGAAGACAGCAAGTGTTGGAAGAAGATGAGGAAGGTGAAGATGGGTATGGAACGTCTTCGTTTTTGTCATTGAGTTCGAAACCGGATAGGAATATGGCGCTGTTGGATGATTATGAAATGGAGGAGCTTGGTTTTACTCTTGACCCTAATCATCGTAGTGGTTAGTTTTATTGGTTTGATTAATTTAAATGCGCACCTTTGTGTTTCGGCTTATCCTGTCATTATCAACTTCCAATATTAGCCTAATGTTTTCGAAAGATAAAGATGACATTCTATTGGTGCACAACACATTGCACATTGTAAGTGTAGTGATTGTATTTTTCTAAAACCGTGTGCAATTTAAAAGTGGATATTTATTCCGGGACGGAGTAAATAGTAAATGAAAATATAATTTGATTAGTGTAGGAGTAGGTGCAGGCGTGCAGCGTAATTTCTCATTATATTATTATTTATGAGTCATTTACTTGTCAATACTTAAGTAACATTGTTTGTTCATCACAACTTCGTACACCATAAACACATAACATCATCTCTTAGACAATGAGCCCCAACAGATTTACCAATCTATGCAAGAGAGTTTTATCCTTAAGTCACTTTACATGTAAAAGTTCCATCCGGTGAAAATGCAATGACTTTTGGGGTGTTTGGGTTTGCTTAATTTAAAGAGTTTATGGTTATTAGCTTATCTACTTATGGGGTCAATAAGCTCCCTCATTGGGCCAAAAGGCCCAAAAGTTTGCCCTGTTGTCTATGGCAGTATTTAAACATAAAATAGCCTAAGTTTAGTTTACTCTTTGATATGAGATCAAAGAGTGTTGTATAAAGCACATTCAACAAATTGCTTCACAGAAGATACACTTTACCTCGCTAATGTGATATTACCGAGTAAAGTACCCGAGCTAAAAACATCATTCGTGTTTGTGATTTCCGACAGTCTTATACACTCTCTTAGTCAAGACATGAATTATTAGGAGGGAACTCCACAAAAGCAAAAGGAAAAACGCTTTTGCATAAAAGTCAAACAAGTACAAGAGTAGTTGATAAAGAGTGGATAGTTGAATTAACTATTCACTAAAGTACATTGTGAAGTGAAACTACTATATAGAAGCATTAAGTGGAATATGTACTATTCCACCAAATGATAACGAATGTTGTCAAGAGAGAAGATAGAGATTATTTACACAAATATATTATTGTGAAAGTATCCTCCTCTCCTAAGAACACTCTAAGATAAGCTAGCATGCTTGAGTTGTTTTTCCATAAACTTAAACTTATGTTTTAGTTTAGGATTAGGAGAGTTTTATTTGTCATTCCATTGGGATAGTGTTCCGCAACTATCCCTTGTAATTCTTTGATTCATTTCTAATAAGAATTACATACATTGAAAAGTACGAATGGTGTTATTAGTTGTCAAATGGGTCTTGTGTAAAACTTGTTAACTTCTTAAACACATCTTGTTTTACCCAAATTATAGGGAACACGCCTCAAATGTAGCTTATTTGGGACAAATAAACTGTTTATATACTTATAAAACGAATTATGTTTTAAGAATGGAATTAGCCAGTAAGCTGCTTAACAAAGCTTACCCAAACGCACAAAAAACTGAAATTGAGATTACTAGGGTAGAGCTAGTTTACAACATGTTCAATTGATTGGCTCCCTTGTGAAAGTACATTCCTTTATATGCGATATCCCTATATTTATATATGTTGAAGCTATAGTAGTACCAAGAAAGGTTTGTGTTAAATTTGATACAGAAATCATATAAAATTATAGTATAATTTAGTATTCTGTAATGAATGAACAATAATAATGTGGATATTTGGAACTTGGAAAATGTCGATATGTATGTTGAAGTAGTATAACAGCTAATGATTCACACACGTCAATAACGTCATTCTGTTATTACAGGATATGTAGCTGTTGTAGGCAAGCCAAATGTTGGAAAAAGTACACTTTCAAATCAAATGATTGGACAAAAGCTATCGATTGTAACAGATAAGCCTCAAACAACAAGACATCGTATTCTTGGTATATCATCTGCTCCCGATTATCAGGTTTGGTTTTTGCCATGTCCATTGAGTTCATTAATATTCTGAATAAATTGCATCGTAAAGTTTATGGATTTCATTTCAGATGATACTATATGATACACCTGGTGTAATCGCCAAGAAAATGCACAAATTGGACTCTATGATGATGAATAATGTCCGTAGTGCTACAATTAATGCAGACTGTGTGTTGGTAGTTGTCGATGCATGCAAGACACCCCAAAATGTAATGCCAGATTTTATAGAGAAATTTGTATATGTAACTTATTTTCTATCATTTTTTTTTTTTTAACATTTATATTGCTTTAGATTGATGAAATGTTGCAAGAAGGAGTTGGAGAGCTTAAAGATAGCGTACCTGTGTTGCTAGTTCTAAATAAGAGAGATCTCATCAAACCTGGTGAAATGGCAAAGAAACTCGAGGTACAAATATATGTATAAAATGAAATATTAGATCAAATGGTCAATAGACATAAATATTATTTTATATATCCTAATAAGTATCATAACTTTTGCAGTGGTATGAAAAATCTACTGATGTGGATGATGTTATACCTGTGAGTGCAAAGTATGGTCATGGAGTTGATGATGTAAAGGACTGGATACTATCAAAACTTCCTCTTGGACCAGCATATTATCCCAAGGCATGCTAATTTAATTTGTGGATTGTTAATTGTATTCACTTGGGAGGTATTTGGATGTGCGTTTTAAAAAGGTTCTCTGATAATCAGTTTTTCACCTTTAAAATTCACAGATTCTACTTTGATTATCTTAGTATTTGATGGTTTAATAAAGTTTTGGATAAACAACTTTACAACCACTACAAAAATGCTGAATATATAAGGATAAAACTAAAATGACGTTTTGAGATTTTCAGTCCCATTTGACCATTTCATGAAAATTTTAGTTACATAATTTTGTCATAAAAATGTCATTTTGATCAATTACATTGAAACATCTTATTATTACAGCCTCAATTAGCAGAAACACATCCAAACAGCAAACACTATTTCATACAACTTGTCACATTACAGCTGATTATCTAATTGACATGATTCAGTATCAGATAATCACCTGTAAAACGCATATCCGAACACTCCCTAATCTATGTTAAATAGGTGCTTATCGGCTAGTAGTACTTCTTTCATTTCCTAAGTGAATTGGTACATGACTGATTGATTAAAAATGACTAACTGAGGATTCATCTTTATTTTTGAGCAGGACATAACTAGTGAGCATCCAGAAAGATTCTTTATTGCTGAAATCGTTAGAGAGAAGATTTTCATGCAATTCCGTAATGAAGTTCCTTATGCATGTCAGGTAGATATGCAGTTGTTAAATGAAAAGAATTCTCAATTCTGTAAGTCTGCTCTAATGTTTAAACTTATATTACATTTTATTTTGTCGACAGGTGAATGTAATAAATTACCAAACGAGACCTAATGCAAAAGACTTCATACAAGTGGAGATAGTTGTTGAGAAGAACACACAGAAAATCATCCTCATTGGGAAGGCATGTGAACTACATATTTATTATTGCTTCTGTAGTAATTGGATCTTGGTCTTTTCATGACCTCTTATCTGATTTAACCAGGATGGAAAGGCTTTAAAACTATTAGCAACGGCTTCAAGGCTCGACATTGAAGATTTCTTGCAGAAAAAAGTTTTCTTAGAGGTATCACCTTGACGAATACTTGGTTTACGACATAACTTTGATTGGTTCATTGTATCATGTCTGCTGTGATAACCGAACACATGATTCTCAACCTTATATGGTGATGAAAACAGGTTGAAGTGAAGGTGAAAGAGAACTGGAGACAAGATGAAGGGCTTTTGAGGCACTATGGCTATGGGGGAAAAATTCAAGCTTTGTGATACCAAATCCGAAATGTTGCCTGAATTCACGGTAAAATGAAAATGATTTCTTGATCCGGGTAGAACCAGTATCACAACGGGTACTTATTGCATTTAGAGTTTTATGCTAGTCTGGATTATGCAAGAATTTGCACACGAAATACGCATTGTTGTAAACTTGTAGTAATGAACATAGAAAATTTTGATTAAGATATAGGAAGATGTGAGAATGAGTAAAACTGTCTTTCCATTTTGTTTTTCCTATTGTTGTAATTAACATGTTTTGTAGAATTTTGTTAGGATGCACATCACATGCAGTAATGATTTGGTTATGGGTGATCACGCAACGATACATAATTCATGTGGTACGAAACCTGTCTGCAGAAAGGTTGTTATGATCTTGTTAGATATATGTCGATTCTTGTATTGAAAATATCTACCATTTTGTAATAATGTCTAATTAGGTTATCTCGAGCATCTAAAGCATGTCCCCAACTTTTATCTTGATGTCATGTATACCAAATTTGGGCATAAGATGACTAATATACTGTTTAGGTTCATTGTAAATAGAAAAGTTTACATTCAAAGTACTACAAGCTTTAAAAGTATTTTTGTGAAATTAAAAATCTAGGTAGAAGATCAGTTTCCAGCTTTTACATCCGAAACAACATTCATGTGCGAGTGTTGATGGGTAGGTGCATGTGATTAAAGTTTACCATCATAGTCTGAATTTATTTATAATCATGACAAAAATGTCAACTTCGGCCACTGCCAGCGGAGTAGCAAGGCACTGGCAAGGGTGGTGTTCATGCGGCAAGGCTGCCGGCATTGTTGTTCCCGCCGTGACCCACAAACCAAGAAGACGAACGGTGAAAGTTTCAGCGCATAAGAAAACGTGGAGTGGTGGGCCCCTCAAGTATCTATATTATTATTATCTAGTTTGTGAGTGTGTGCGGTATTTAGTGGAGTATGTTTTTATAAAAGTGAGTATTAAAAAACATAGGTTAAAAGGTTAAGTGGTGTGAGTTATTAGAAGTGAAAAGTGAAAGAGTGTGAAATGAGAGATACAATTAATGTGACGTTGAGATTGAAGATAAAGTGATGTTATTGTTGGAAGTAACCTTATAAATAGGTTACTAAACTGAAGGGTACAAGTACACAAACAAGTCTATCACATACTTGCAACCTTGACATCCAATGCTTTTAAAATCTTAAGAATCATCCATACTTCTTCAAACTTTATGAGACTCTCAATCATGATAGTTCAAGTTTCTTACTTATTTTTTCGTCTACCACTTGACGATTAACATATTGCGGAGTGGTGGGCCCCTCAAGTATCTATATTATTATTATCTAGTTTGTGAGTGTGTGCGGTATTTAGTGGAGTATGTTTTTATAAAAGTGAGTATTAAAAAACATAGGTTAAAAGGTTAAGTGGTGTGAGTTATTAGGAGTGAAAAGTGAAAGAGTGTGAAATGAGAGATACAATTAATGTGACGTTGAGATTGAAGATAAAGTGATGTTATTGTTGGAAGTAACCTTATAAATAGGTTACTAAACTGAAGGGTACAAGTACACAAACAAGTCTATCACATACTTGCAACCTTGACATCCAATGCTTTTAAAATCTTAAGAATCATCCATACTTCTTCAAACTTTATGAGACTCTCAATCATGATAGTTCAAGTTTCTTACTTATTTTTTCGTCTACCACTTGACGATTAACATATTGCTTATCGTGGTAATAGCGAACATCCAATTACTAAAGCATCAAGAACCACGTTGTCAATGAGAGGGAATGAACAGCAATGTGGCCCTTCATATTGAGCCTAAAGGTGCCTACCATATGTGGTCATATGGAGATCACACAAGTGTCACAAGTTATAGACCGTGTTATAGCTTTATAATGCGGATCTATAACTAAACCCCACACTCTCCCTTGAGTTAAGCTTAGGCGTCATGGTTATTAAGATCCTGATCCTGATCTTAATATCTTACGAGTTTACAATCTCGAACCGCAAACTAAAAAACTATAAAATTATGGATTATGTTTTATAGAATTAAAAAAACATGTGAATCTTTTAAACATTCCATATTAATAATTTATGACAATATTTTAATAAAACATTAATGTATTTTTTTTTATAATATATAACAATTTGTGGATTTGAATAATATTACAAAGATTATTAAGAAAATGACATTGAGTAGGATTTTAGTATCCAAATCTGATCTTGTAAAAACAAAAATGATCATGAGTAGGATCTTGATCTTTAAAACCTTGCTTGGCGCCATCCCAACCAGCCAATGAATTACATTTTTTTTAAGTATTGTATTTGTTTGGGTTATGTGTGATCCGAGGGTGTCGTATAACTTGAGTGATGAAGAGATAGTGTTTTTGAGTTAAGTTATAGCGGAAAAAGCTAAAGTAGCATCAAAAAGTGCTATAACACGAGCCTTACCAGTCCATTACACCTTGTGCTCTTAAAATTATTAACTCACCACCAAACTGACATAGTGATAAGACATCTAATGTCCTCATAAAAGCTCTTTCCAATCTTACTAGGTGTTAGAGGGTTAACAATTCCCAGAAGGGTACAAATAATCAATAACAAACAATATACCAATAAATGGTTACCGAATATCACTTGAAATCATGTTATCACTTTCTAAATTACAATATTCGACCCTTATGTCTAGGTATCACGAATATCTACTTAGGATAAGACCAAATATGTGTTAGTGATTTAGGCACTAATCATAACCCTTGCGCATCCAAGTATTTATGTTTTCTATATCTAGCCATGTAGACGTTATGATCTATATTTATAGTACAGATTGCTCAAACCTAGTCAATGGAATTATGAGTGATTAATGACCCATTAATCACCACATAATTGGCCTCCATAATAGTGGGGATTAGTGGTTACATGACCAATTAAACGTGGTCATTAATACAGTTATAATTGCCACTTGAGTAGGTCAAATCCGTTACAAGTTTACCAGTTCAGTCCCAGCTTTGCATTCCTTCAATGCCTCTGAACACTCAACAAGCCCACTGAGGAGCATACGTGCTGAAATGTTCAAAACTGAAAACGACCCACTAATGGGATAACCCTTTGAGAATACTTCCTCTGGGGAATTGATTCCTAATAAGATAACTCTTTCCTCTGATGAGTTACTCCCTGATGACTTCAGCTACCACTAAACTCATCAGCTGATGAATACCATTCAGTCCATAGTGTCACTCACTTAAGAGTGAACTCATTGAACTTCATCAGAGACTGAACAACACTTACTACTATCGAGGTCAGGGTGATCAGGGACCTTACGGGTGTACACTCCATACCTCCTGACCTAATACCAGGTTTGAACTGAACTCTTAAGTGCACTAAATTGTTAAACACTATGTACATATTTGGGGTGGCTATGAGAAGGGATGAAAATAGTCATCGGATACTCTAGTTATGACGCGTACATCGAGTAAAAGACCTGCCTTCAATAGATTGCTTGACCAAGAAACATATCATTCATTTATCCATTTTATGTTTAAAACTATTCGATGAAGCTAAATCAAACAAATACATTTAGTAAAAAACAAAGAAAGAAATAAAGAAAAAAAGATGTTCAAAAAGCAACAACAAAAGAAAGGTGACAAATTTGAAAATAGTCAAAGTTATAGACTGGATTGCAATTAACAAAACTTTAAAACACTTAAACACTTGCTTTAATGGGCTTTAATCATGGTGGGCCAGCCCACAACCGACGCGTGTTAGGTTTTGCCGGTGCGGAGATTGCGCCAATAACTGTGGCTGAATGCCGGTGGGATTAGATTATCTCATACATGCAAGTGTACCGTAACCAGGTGTTCCTCGTTAATTTGAGTCCTTGATTTTGATCTAGAATGAATCTTGGTGGAACCCTTCTGACCTCGTACGGTGATCTAAGCTTAAACGCACGGTCGACATTTGTGCCCATAAATACATCGACGATTTTGGGTATCTAGATGGGACCCAATAAATTTTTTTCCTTGCCCAGTAAAATGTAGAAACTAAGGTTATTATGCACAATAGAGGTCGCCAAGCTCGGTCGACCGACTAGTCGTGCTTGATCGTCTTATTGTGGATACTTGGTCATCCGTGGTTGTTGGGCACAAAAAACAGTCGTATTTTCGTTCTAGTTCATGTGCTTGTTTTGTGTATATATTTTTAAAATATACCGTTTGAAAACCTTAAAAAATCAAGAAGGTTATTGTTATGGATATTTGATCATTTGAAGTCGGTGAATAGAGAAAACTGATTTGACACATTTTGGTACTGTATTGTATTGAGGTCACCAAACTTTGTTTTACATAATTCACATATCAATGTCCAACATTATTTAAACCCAATATAACACAAGGTGGAGATGACTCACTTTTATCTGGAGATGGCAACGAGGCGGGTTAGGGGCGGGGCGGCTATTCCCATCTTCAAACCCGATTAACAAAGTTCTCTCCCTAAACCCGCCCCATCGGAGATATAATTGGGGCGCCCTGTTGGGGCGTGATGGCCCCCCAAACCCGCTCCGTATTAAACTTTTTATCAGGGTGTCCTATTTGGGTGCAATTCTCGACCAAATCCGTACCATTTCACATTTATTGTTATTGTTAGACCGTTAACAATAACGAACCTATTAATAATCAATTATAAATAAGCCTTATTAAGTTTTCAACGATAGTATTATATATAAATAATGATGAATTGTACCGCTAAAAATTAAAACTTAAAAATATGACACTAAGCGAGTTTCTATAATCACAATTTTGCATTCTTACAATATAAAAAAAAACTAATAACATTAGAGTAAGTTTTTTTATTACGTAAATAATAACAAAATACTATAGATATAAATATATTTGTATATGTGTGTATATTAATCGGACGGTGCGGGACAGGCGGGGCGAGGATTCCCCACTCCCCGCCCAAACCAAATTAAAATCCTCGTTTAATCTCCAAACCCGCCCCGTAACCAGATTAACATGCCCCGCCCCGCCCCAATTAGTTCGGGTTTCGGGTTTCCCCATCGGGATCAGGTTTTGAATCTTAAAATTTAAATTAATGAATGTAGTTTATCTAAATTATCTCTAAACTTGATAACTTAAAAAACAAAAAAAAAAAAAAAAAAAAAACAAAAAAAAAAAAACCTTAGCAATTTAATTATGTCTTTTATTAATCAATTCTAAATTTGGCAACTTTTAGAAAACACACAAGATTCATTTTAGAAAACGCACGCTTTGCATCAAGGGTCGAACCAGAATCACGATTTCTCAAATATTTGACACCTCCTAGGAAGACTTTTACGCATAAAAATTATGAGGGTGTATCATTTCTCTTATAAGCAATGTTTTGAAAACCAGGTTTTTAATCGACCCGGTCGAGTCACCGAGTTACCAGTTCGACCGCCGGGTCAACCCGGTTAAAAAACTACTTTTTTCAATGGGGTCAACCTTGTTCAACCGGTTCGTCCACCATGTCAACTCGATTTTCTATAAAAAAAGATTAAAAAAACCAAACTCGTCCTGGTTTCGAGAACCGGGTTGACCAGGGTCAATTAAAACCCGCCGAGTCTAACAGGTTAACCCATTTTTAAAACCTGCTTTTTTAATATTTTTTTGCAGGAACCGGTTCAACCGGTTAACCGGGCGAGTCAACCCGAGTTTCAAAGCATTGCTTATTAGAATGGTATAATCCCGCAAAAAATAACGGCTAGTGGGCATAAACATATGTCATCTAATACATCCTTTCAATTAAAGCAGGAGGAGTTCCTACGTTAAACTAGGTCGAAATTCAAGAAATTAAGCATTGGAAAATTCAAGAAATAACGCCCATGAAAAACTTTTGAAAAAAAATATATGTATACTGAAACCGAGACAGGACATGTAAGAGTCAAACCTGTATCGAAGCCACATAATTAGGAAGGTTATCATAATAAACAAGTGTAGCTATAAAGAGCGAAGCATGTAGCTCACACAGAAATCGCACGCTCGTCGCAACACTACATTAGCAACACCTCAATATTATGTCTGAGCACTAGAGTGAGATAATGTAACGTGTCGCTTGACAGACCAGGACAATAGATTGTCCTCACAAAACACACAATAGCTTGACGTAGAACGACGAGTGTCAAGATAGTCAACCAAGTCTTCATTAGTGTAAGAAGTGAGTTGAGTAGTGAAGGAGACATTTGACTGCATGATTAAGTATAGCGCTTCGAAACACTAAAATGAGATTCACGAGGATCACGCATGTAAAGTCAAACCCGTTGCATAACATAAGATAAGTTGGGACGCGTGAATGTCAAATACTAAATTGCATGGGTTGTTTGGTTTGTTCAGCATCACCAACCATGGTGAATAATGCGAGTGAATTATGGCAGCTTACAAAACTCAACTGAAAGAAAAAAGATAAAAGGTGATACATATATTTTGTGTGTAGGACTTTTGATCTAGGGCTAGCCAAACGACCCGAACGGACAGGACCGATCGAGACTCGACCGATCACATTTGGTCCGGTTCTTGGTCAAGGCTTTTTGGCTAATTCGGTCTTCGGTCCGGCCCGGACCACAAACCAATTATTTGACCTTGTTGGACCGGACCAACCGAGACCGGACCGGACCGACCACATTCGGTCCAGTCCTTGGTCTTGGCTAATTCAGTCCTCAGTCTTGTCGGTCCGGTCCGGTCCTTGACCGATGCTCACCCCTATTTTAATCATATGCTTTTGAGTAAATTGCATAAATCGTTCTTAAAGTTTGGCCAAGTTGCATGTTTCATCCCAGATGTTACGAAAGTACAAGGATCGTCCATGTGGAGAAACCTTTGGTGCAAGTATCGTCCTTTTTGAGGAAACTTTTGGTGCAAGTATCGTCCTTGTGAGGACGATACTTACACCAAAGGTTTCCTCACAGGGACGATCCTTGCACTTTCGTAACATCTTGGACGAAACATGCAATTTGACCAGGACGATTTATGCAATTTACTCTACTTTTTGGAAGGTTTTTAGGCAACGAGGTTTAGTGAACCATTAACATTAAACACGCATATATTATTAGTGTACATTACAAAACATACAGGGGTGAGTGTGTAATTAACAATTATAGGCTAATGGACAAAAACATATATCGTGTAATAATTTTTCGTTAGTCATACTGGATTAGGACTATAGGAGTGAATCGAAATGAATATTGAAGATCAGTTTTTTAACAAGGGACAATCGGTATCCCCACTCTCACCGTTAAATAAAAAGGTGAATCATGTTAGACATGATTTAAACCCATAAAAAAGGTAAATCATGTAGACATCCATTTGGTATACCAAGGCGAAATGTTTGAAGTTTTTGTATTACATCCTTAATGTTCGTATCTTGCATTCTTTTGCGTATGCGTAATTACTTGAATTGGTTACAAAGGCCAAAGGATTGTCTACCGAGTACTACTAAATACACTAAAAAGTTTATAAACATTGATACTTGTGCTAATTTTATTTGCTCGTGATTTGTTCAGAGACATAATAAAGTCTCTTTAATGTAGTGATAGGCTTGAAACACCAATTATATTCAGGACTGTTCCTTTTTTGTCATGATTTTACTCTATCCGTCCCAAATTTATTGTCCAGTTTAAATTTTCAAAGTCAAACTAGTTCAACTTTAACCATAAATATATATATTTTTGTTATATATACTTGATGAAAAATTATACCATTGACAAGTACACTTAAAACCTAATCCGTTTATATATTTTGCATCAAATATTATATAACACCCACAAAAATATTTAAGGTCAAAGTAGAAGAACAAATACTAAAAAAGTCAATAGTGGACAATAAATTTGGGACGGAGGTCGTATTTATTAATTATGTTTACAACTTTTTTCTACGTTTTATTTTTCCCTTTCGATTTGTTTCCTAGTTTTTTGACTTTGTTAACTTTTGTTTCATATCGTAACAGGAACTAACGTAATGTCGTAACACTCGTATTTGGTTGCTAAATAATAAAATATAAATTTTTTATTTCACTCATATATGAAAGTTTATAAAGCTACTCCTAAATGCTAATGACCCCCGTCACATCAACATCAACTTAGCTTTTTTTTCTTTAATACTACACCTCAATCACAATTTGCTAATTTGCTAATGGTTCAAGAAATGTTCGATTAGCGTTCAGTTTTCTGGCTTTCAAATGAACGAACATAGATGAACTTTTACCGAATGTCTCAAGAAATGTTCGATTAACGTTCAGTTTTTTGGCTTTCAAACAAGAGGTAACATAATTTTTGTTTTGCGTTACCAATGAAAAAAAATGTTTTAGTCACCACGTTAGACAAGAACAAAAAGCTAAAGATTAAAAAGTTAAATAATATATTGTGCAAATATTACACATGTAATGATGATTAGAAGAATACCAGTGCAAAGTGATAATTTATGGCGGCAAATGATTATGCTTGCAAACTTATGGTTTTTGTGTGACTTCTATGGATTTAATTTGTAGTCTCGCAAGAAAGAAATTTTAGGTTAAAAACAAAAAATATAAAGTTTAAGAATTAAATAAAACTTAAACTTTTAAATTAGTGGTAAATGCTGTTATTAGTTTTAATTAAAGGTATATAAAAAATAATTAAAATTTAAAAAGATACTTTGGCTATAACACATTTGTAATATTTATACAATATATTATTTAACTTTTTGCTTTAGCTTTTTGTTCTCGTCTAACGTGACTAAAACATTTTCTTCTGTTAGTAAAAAAAAAATGTTTCTTCCGTTAGATGGCTGTGAAACCAAAAAGAAACCAAAAAAAAATGTTCATATGTGAGCCAATCGTCCATGAAACGTGTTCCGGAAAGATTTTTGAAACAACTTTCACAGATTTTCCATCCTTATGTTACAGATTTACAAGATGTCATAGGTGATGTAAATTGCGGATTTCGATATGTCGCTGTCGCTCTCGGTCTCCCTCAAGATCAGTGGCATCGTATTCGGTCTGACTTGGTGCAGGAGTTAGATTTTAACCAACATAAATACAAGTATATATTTGGAACGATAGGTTATAAAAAAAATTATGAGACTGTAAAAAAAGCTGGAAAGTGGATGGAAATGCCAAACACGGGTTTGGTTATTGCCTCAGCATATAAAAGAGCTGTTATAAATCTAACTCATGGAGGAAATGTCGGAGGCTGCACTACGAGTTTTCCGCTTTGGTCGAGTCCACCACAATCGGAACCACATGAGGCGATTGTGATTGTTCATGTGAATGGTAACCATTATATTAGAGCGACACTACGCAAAGGTCGTCCATTACTGTTAACTCATCCACTTTGGATTACATATAAAAGTGGAAATGCATCTGGATGGGAGGACACATATGTTAGTCGTCAAAACGTGTTTCGCGAATATTATTATCGCATTCTGGAAAATATTGACCTAACAAAATAATTATGTAACGTTTTTTATATTGTATTTTTAATTATTTATTTTCAATAAATATTGTTTTACTTGTTCACTTATATATAAATACATATGTATGTATATAACAAATAAGGAAATAAAAAAAATACAAACACAACAACAAGCTCGTACTCACACGATTTTCGACCAAAAACATGAACCTTAAAAAAAGTCGTACAACACAAAAGTAATAAAATAACAATAAGATTAAAAAAAAATGGCATCAAAGTCTTCAATTTCTTTGCTTTGTCTCATTAATTAAGTAGTCAATAATAAATAAAAGCCAATGATTAGCTAATTAAGAAGTCAATAATAAATATAAGCCAATGATTAACTAATTATATCGGTGTATTTAGCAAATGGCTTATAAAAGCATGTTTTACTTGCAGCGTTTACTAAATATGACAGCCCATTAAAGTTAAAAACTTATTTTTACATTAAATTAATTATGAACTCGGAAATGGAACACAATCACCAACAATCAAGTTCATTAATTTCTTTAATTTCTTTTGGTGACTATCTTTTGAAATCTCTCTTACTCTATTAAATCTATTGAAATCATCAAATATTCTTCTCCTTAATATGATTCCCTACCACTCAATCATGATTATGTATTTTCGGATGATCAACTCCATGTCCATGTGTTATGTTTATGGGTTGTTTGCGTATTGAGAGTCTTATCATAAATATGGTGGGGAAGATGATGGCGAAATACTCACATGACGATGCCAATTCATGTATTTCTCCTTCAATGTTTATGAAGTTATCTCAATGTTGACATGGACGGTTTTTGCAATTTACTCATTTAGTTCAGTATATTCATTAAAAAAAAAAAAAAAAAAAAAAAAAAAAAAAAAAAAAATCCCTTTAGTTTGAACGAAAACATTAATTACTATGTGCTCAAGACTCCACATTGATATCATGTAATTTCTTCGTTCTATACTTCTATGAACTTGTGTGATAGCACTCTTATCATCTCGAAAAATTAGTTTTCTAATACAATTTCATTCTAGTCTAACTTATGTGAAAAACACTCTTATCATCTCAAAAAATTCATTATCATCTTAATTTTGCATCTGTATTCGTAACGTAGAAAGTAAAAAACATATTCCGTATATTTCATACATGTGATTTCTTCACATGGACTTGCTTTAATTGCCTTAGGCTACTCACAATGGTGACCCGGGTCACCAGCTGTCACATCAACTTTCTCTCTCCGGTGATCAGACATGACTCATGTGACACTTTGGTGACCAATTATTTATTTATTTATTTATTTATTTTAATTCAAACATTTTAAACAACAAACTTAAAAATATAAACTTTTTGTAATTTAAAACACAACATACGAAATTAAAACGTTGCATATACTTCTTAGAATTAAAACAGTACATAGATTAAAAACATTACATAAACATAAAATAAACATTACATAAACTACAATATGTAATCCAGGTGATCCCAAGTTTGAGAGTTATGTGAGCGATAACAATCGTCGTAAGCAGAGTAATTCGCAAACCTGCTCTCTTCGTACTATGCTTCTAATTTGCTAAGCTTCTGCTCTTTACTCTCGTTCCAACCTGCATCTTATTCATAACCTAGCCCAAATTGAGTCAGCTGAGCTTGATATTCATGTTGCTCAATAAATCTTGGTGCATCAGATGAAGTTGATGCACCTTGCCCAAATTGTTGGTTCTATTGTGATACAGAACCAGCAACTTTGATTTCCTTAAAACTCCAACGGATCTTGTTGGTGATTTGGGCCTGTATCTGTGAAACACAACCCTACAACGTCTCACTAATGGCGTTGTCTTTGCAAGCTTCATCGTTCAAAAATTGGTCGATCACAGCTTTTTTTTCTGTAGAGATGTCTTTGCACTCCACGTATCGTTGTCTCAATCGTTGTTTCAGTTCCTTTGCGAGCTCAAACTGCTTGATAACTTTGACAAGAGCCTGTTGTCGAGCCGTGTCGTCTTTATCGCATTGTTTTCAATATACTTTTGCATTTGTTTGACTGTATGGGGAGACGACAAGCCATAATTTTGTGTTTGAAATTGTGTGTTTATAAGTGTATTTGAGGTTGGTATTTATAAGATGTAAAATGGTAAAGTTTAAAAAAAAAGTTTTTTTTTTTTTTTTTTTTTTTTTTTTTTTTTTTAATTTTTCGTTTAAAGTCGGTCATAAAATCGACCGTTTATGTTTTTTTGCAAGCCTCAACCACAAAGGCCTCGACCGATTTCCAAATCGGTCACACCCATGTTGCTCGACCGATATTTTCTGTCCCACTGCGTCTAGCCTTATAGTCATCCACTAGCTTATTGGTGAAGGACCTTACACTGGGCACAGTGGTGACCCGGGTCATCACTTGCAACATCAGCTTTCTCTCTTTGGTGATCAGACATGACAAAGTTGTCAAAGTCGATGACCGAGTTTTAAAAAAAATAAATAAAAGTGTGTGTACAATTGGTCGAATTTGAGACCGATATTTTTTTTTTCGTCGACCGATATGTGATCATGATGACACAATGGAGGTGACCGACTTCAAGTCGGTCGAGGGACCTTGGTGACCAATGTTTTTCCGATCCACTGTGTATAACCTTATGAGACTCGGCCCCTTAACAAAATACACGGTACCCTTCATTCAATGATATTTAAGTATCATTGCTAACTTTTTCCTAACATTTACTCGAATGTTTTAGTATATTTTACTGTAAATTGTAATAATGCATTAATAATTGATAAACATTTTTTTTAATCTTAACGACTATTATGGTACACCGTACACCATTATACATATATACATTTTTTGGGTTCTTTTGCCTCACCACCTCACATGCCATCACTGTAGAAAGTAGAAACCATTTAGGACGGGTCGGGTTTAGGCGGGGCGGGTCGGGACTAACGACCGTTAGTTACTGTAGCGTTATAACTAACGGCCGTTAGATATTTAACGGCTGTTAGCTAACGATCGTTATCTTTAACATTTTTTTTAAATCCATACGAAATTGGTCCTTCATCTCAGAAGTTCGTTGCATATTTAGTCCTCTCATAATTTACATAATTGGTCCTTCATGTTATACATTCATTGCAAAGTCAGTCCTTAGTCACTAAATTAACGTTAAGTAGCTACCGGCCGTTATTACACTTTCCCTATTCGGAAAACACCCCGCGGCAACGCGCGATTTTTCAACTAGTTAATTACAAATAATGCAACCTTTCATGGCTTCATGAGATAGGTTAGTGAAAAAATTATGAGACATCTGCCAAGTTATGAATCTATGAATAAGGTTTATACATCATCATTGAAAAAGAATACATTGAAGAAAAAGAACTTAATTATCATAAGCACATCTATATAATAAGCACTCCTCTCCATGCTCTGATATCATACTCATTTGTTCATACTATTAACAATAGTGGTCCATTTGTTTCGCAAAATATTTTCGAAGGAATTGTGATATGTCAAAATTCAAATGAATTGTAATTTGATTGAATTTAAATGTGAATGAATTGTTATATGTTGTATTTGCTATCCAATAGAAGTAAAATTTAAAAAGTTGCACATATTTAGTTTGCTGAAAATGTATTATGATTCAAAAAAATAATAATAAATTGATGTTAATATTAATATTATTTATAGTAATGATTAATAATTTAAATTTAACAATCTTAATAATAAAAACATATTTAAATTTAATAATAATTAACTTAACAATAAAAATAAAAACAGTAAAATGTTAATAATTAATAATAGCTAACAATCTCATATATAAAAAGTAAGTTATAATAAAATTATTTAAAAAGTTAAAAATATTTTAATTAAAAGTTAAATAAAGAGCTTAAAAATATATTTATTCTAAATCAAAAAACCAAATAAGAAATCTTTAATAAAATATAATTTAGATTATCATAAGTTGGATGTAAATATTAAATTACGAATGAATTGATGTTTAAATGTATGTGTTTTGACTTTTTGAAGTCCGAGATTAAATGTCTTGTTTTAGGGCATGGATACACCTACCCACTGGGTTGTTTACCCGGATTAGGTGGCAATGAGTTATTGGGAGAGAAGGAACAATATTTTCCTATTTCTTCCAACAAAGCATTAATTGTGTTTTAGTTATATTTTTATTCTTAGTGGGTAGACTACCTAATGGGTAGCTTAAGTTTTTTCTTCCTTGTTTTAACTTTTTAAAATAATTTTTTTTCAATTTTAACTTTAGCTAGATTTTGTATTATATAATATTTAATTTAAAATATATGAATAAATTGAGTTTTAAAGTTAAAAAAAAATTAAAACAGAACATTTATATTAATAATAAAATAATATTTACACCCGATTATACGGGGAAAAGAGGCCTAAACACATTAACACCGTCTCTCCTTTTGTAAATATGACAGTTACCTGTATCTACCCTATAGTCATTAGCAGTTACAAAAGAAAACACATGCATCATCTCCTTTCCAAGCCCCAAGGACACACACACCCTACATTTATTGGCTCACCACCCCTTATAATACTCATACCTTTTCCTTATAAACTCACTTAAATCTTAACAACTCTCCAGTTACAAACAAATATGTCAAAAAACTTAGCATTATCAATCTTTCTTATTGCACTATTAACACAAAACCACAACATTTTTCTTGTAACTGAAGCAGCAGGATCAAGAAATAATGGTGGATTCATCACAACAAGAGGAGTGCATTTTATGTTGAATGGTAGTCCATATTATGCTAATGGTTTTAATGCTTATTGGTTGATGCTTTTAGCTTCTGACCCTTCTCAAAGACACAAAGTTTCATCTGCTTTTCAAGAGGCTTCTTCACATGGTCTTTCTGTTGCAAGGACTTGGGCTTTTAGTGATGGTGGTGTTACTCCTTTGCAATATTCACCTGGTTCTTACAATGAGCAAATGTTTAAGGTATAACATATTGTTTATCATTTTTGCTTATTATGTACTACATGATATCTTGATTTTCTTAATTTACTTGTCTTTTTTAAAGATTTGTATGTTCATCATATGTTAAATCTTCTTTATATTTACTAGACTACTACTTATAATAATTTTATAAAATAAATGGTTTTTTGACTTAATCTTTCTTATTCTTTTGGTATTTGGGTGATGAAAATTTCTTGATTTATCTTCCAATATTTTCTTTAAAAAAATTTTAGTCTTTTATAGTGGGTACAGGGTGATGGCATTTTTTTTTTTCTCTCTTCTTTAATAAAAGTTTTGATTTTTATTGGTGGATTTGAGCCTTTGAGGAGATGACATTTTTTTCTTCTATATTTTAAGGTCAAAGTTTTAAAATAAAATTGAATTTATTGGTGGTATAAGGTTGATGACATTTTCTTGATTTTTTCTTCTTGTGGGTGAAAAGGGGTTAGATTTTGTGGTGGCTGAAGCAAGAAGATATGGGATAAAGCTAATACTGAGTATGGTTAACAACTATGAAAATCTTGGTGGTAGAAAACAGTATGTGAATTGGGCTAGAAATCAAGGCCAGTACTTATCATCTGATGATGATTTCTATACTAATCCTGTTGCTAAAGGGTTTTACAAGAATCATGTCAAGGTACACATACACACACATTTTTTTCCTATATGTTTTCTAAAAATACGTTACTAGTATTTTTTTTGTTAAATCTTTTTCTAATTTTTGTGGTTGTGTAGACTGTGCTCACTAGATATAACACACTCACTGGAGTTATGTACAAGAATGATCCAACAATCATGGCTTGGGAGCTCATAAATGAGCCTAGATGCACTTCTGATACATCAGGAAGAACAATTCAGGTTCGTGTTTCACTTTTGAGTTATTTTGTAGTCATATTGTGTAACTTTTATCATCAAGTAGTCAACTTAGGATGCAACATTGTTGTATAGTCAGTCTCTTAAGGGGTTGGCAATGCATCACTCACCACTTTTCCCTTCAATCACAAACAACCAATCCCCTTATGCCACATCACCCTCCCACTTTTCCCTTCACTCACTCACTTTTTGCAGGGCCGTCTCATGGATTTCGGTGGCCCCGTGCCACACCACAAAGAGGCTCTTAAAAACACATACAAAATAAACATATATCACTAGTGCGTGAATTAATTAAACTCAAGCCTCATGTTGTGTATATACATATATATTAAAGTGCATAGAATTTTGTGGCCCTCGTTAAGCGGTGGCCCTGTGCAATGGCACCTCTTGCACTCCCTTAAAGCCGGCCCTGAGTTTTTGTAGGCATCACACCACTCACCCTTCACTCACTTCATTTTTTTTTTTTTTTTTTTTTTTTTTTAATAAAACAAACTTTATTTTGTAGAATGTGTAAAAATTAAAAACTGAAACAATAACATTTACATAACAAATATTAACCACTGCCAAAAGTGTAGCCCAAATGTTTTTAGTAGCCCAAATATTAACCAAACCCAACCTGCAAATATTACCACACGTTTTGTTTCTTAGCATAATACCACACAGTTGTCTTCTTCCTTCATTGGCTGCTGCAACACACACAAAAACACACACAAATTTCGAAAATAAGAATACGCTCCAACGGTCAAAAATAAGAATCCAGAGTTCGAAAATTCCAAGCTTCTCACGCGGTAAACTTTACCGCAAAATGAAGCTCCCGTGCGGTACGGAGGCACCGGCGGCGGTGTTCCCGTGAGGTGAGGGTACCGTGCCGTGCCTCCCCGCATGCATTGCCAAAGGCCTTACATAGTTATATATAGTTTGTGATGTTGAAAATAGAAAATTTTCTATCTGGGAATTGAATTTATATGTGTTTATTTTTGTTTGTTAAAAGTCAACTAAAATAAGCTTGACCAGTTCTTTTCAAGATTTGCAGCCACAAGTAACTAAAAGTTCATAGTGTTGGTTGTGGAGTAATTTCCCTGACCCATAATTACTGACCCACCTTATTGGGTGGCAAAAATACACCCACAAGACCGACAATTTATTTCAGAAGCTCACATGTCTTGAACTTGACAAAACACAACATGGGCTCTTTCATCACAAGATACATTTTCTAACTACTTAACATTTTGTGTTAAATGCAAAGATATATATATATATATATATATATATAACATTTTGTGTTAAATGCAAAGATATATATATATAACATTTTGTGTTAAATGCAAAGATATATATATATATATATATATATATATATATATATATATATATATATATATATATAATACCCGCGCACGCGCGGGTTTTTCTTTAAAAATTTTTGAATCATATATTTTTATTTATTAAAAAACAAATAATTTAATCTTTGTTTTGTTTAATTTATTATGTTTAATTATAGTTTTTTATTATTAAAGATAATTATTTAAATTTTTTTTATCTTATTGTTAATTGTATCTTATCTATATTTTTTGTATTTATCTTCTACTTGTGTTATGGATAAATATAAATTGTTACCTAATAAGATAATAATTTTTTTTTAAATAAAATTATTACTAAATAAGGTATGATTTGATTTTTTTGAATTGGAAAAGTATCTACTTAGGATTTTGTTTTATTATATATATGTATATATATATAGGAAATGATCCTACTGTAAACAGTAGTAGGGGACATTTTTTTGCTCATCAGGGACCATTTATGCACATGTAGCATGTTATCAGGGACCATTTGTGTTTGATCAGGGATATTTTTTGCACTTACAGCAGCTATACTCCCTATTGTTTACAGCAGGGATCATTATATATATATATATATATATATATATATATATATATAGATATATATATATATATATATATATATATATATATATATATATATATATATATATATATATATATAGTGTTGTATTCTATGCAGTACCAATATTAGATACAGTACTTTACAGTACCATTCTTGACCAATCATAATTTAATAAATTACTTTCCATTTATTTAAATCATCTTATTTTCGAAGGGTATATATGGTATTTCAATAAATCAATAATATCCAATATTAAATAGAACATGTTCTCTTTTCTAGATCTACTACGTAATATTCTAACCTAATAACCGCCGCCCTCCTTTCCACATTCTATTTTCTCCTTTGCATCTGGAAATCTTCATCCACCTTATCACCACCACTACCTTTATCACCACCAAAACCGAACCTCTGTTGAGAAAGTCAACCACATGGTGTCATGATTAATTAAAAGTAGCTATAAGAATGAATATAAAAAGGGTGTCAGTAAGATATATGCTAAGTAGATATATCTCTTGTAGGTTCCGATAATAAGAACCATAAATACGAAACAACAGTTAATCTTCGAAACGTGCAACCGCCGAATCTACACCTCATATCCTGGATCTATGTAACCGACACCCAACCACCATTTTTCCAGTGGTAGTGATTGTGTTAAATTCTAGATTCCAGGACGGTATTCGGATCAAGAGTGAACAAATAAAGAAGGTGCGTATTTTAATTTTTATGAGGTTAAGGATAAATGGCACATGATTTAGTTTAAAAGTTCATGATTGTTTTTTAATAAAATACTTTTTAAATGTTACTGATTGTTTGTTTGAGGTGCCACGTTAGTCAAATTAAACAATGCATCTAACATTTGTTTTTTTAATACTAATTCGAGTTCACTCGTATCCATGTGATCTTGCATATGGTATTTTATTTTTATTCTTTTCAAGTTTATGGACTTTGAATAACCGTGTGAAATTTTTTTTTGGTTGCTTAGTTGCTGGTTTTATCATTGGTTTTATGTTAAAGAAAAGGTGCATATGTGTTTTCTTTATACTTGGGATATGTAAGTGTGCGTCATGAACGAAATCTGGTTTCGATAGTATTTTTAAATGATTTAACTATTTTGAAATCGAGTTAATGTTTATGCGTTTTGTGATGTGCTAGTTTTAAAAACATTACTTTTTAAATGTTATAATAATCATGTATGTTCTCTTCAATGTGCAGATTAGTTGCTCACAAAAAAATTGCAGCTTGCACATATGTTGTTATTGGAAGATGGGCACATAGTTCTAATGATCTTGACGACATATGTTCTTGGAAGAGTGCACACAAGTTCTTGAAAGAGTGCACACATGTTTTGGAAGAGTACACACATGTTTTTTATTGACTCGCACTATATTAACAAGATACATTTGTATTTGAATTGTATTTCATTTTATATCAAATTTTGTGTATATTATTTATGTTTTGGTTTGTTATAAATTTAGAAGTTACATGTATATGCTTATGTTTTTTGTTATAAATTTCAAAGATTAAAGAATATATAGCAGAAACATATGTGCACCTACCATTTTAAGCAAAACAATCTATGAACTTAATTGGTAATTACTTATTTTATTTTAGTCTTAAGTTAATAATTATGTTTGATCTTGTTCACGTGGTGCTAGCTGAATGAAAGTAAATCAAAAGAATGGGCAAACTATATTGCTTAGTGATGAATAATTAAAATAAAAAACATTTTTAAATGAAAAAATCAAAAAAGAAATATATATGGTTTTTTACTATCATACCCTTACTAATACATTTCCAGCTAAAAAAAATATAAATTATTTACATAAATGCCATCATAGATTATTAACCATTGATCAAAGAATCCAAAGGTCTAGATTCATCTAAATGGTACTGTAAAGTACTGTATCTAATATTGGTACTGCATAGAACGCACCCCTATATATATATATATATATATATATATATATATATATATATATATATATATATATATATATATATATATATATATATATATATATATATATATATATATATATATAGTAGGGATCCAATAAGAAAATTAACTAAAATAAGAAGGGTAAGAAATAATTCTAGTCACACATTTTTATATGGGATGGAAAATTTGAATGAAGATGCATTCATTTTTGTAGGTGCATCTAGAATGTGTGGTTGTGGTTATTTCTTATCCTTTCTATTTTAATTATTTTTCCTATTTGATCCTAACTATATATATATATATATATATATATATATATATATATATATATATATATATATATATATATATATATATATATATATATATATATATATTAGAAACTCGATAAATTAATACTCGATTATTTAATAAACTCTCTAAGATAATATTTTTTGCCGGTCCCGACTCGGGGATAGGGTGCTAAATTAATAATTCGCTAAAATTATAAGATAATACATTTTTGATAATTTCTTTAGACCCCATATAAAATATAAATTAATAATTCCTTATATATAGCATATTACATGAATGATTTATGAAGGTTTCTTGAAAAATGACTCAATTGTCTTTTGTTGAAATCAATTTCCCCTTGAATCTCGTCTCTAATTTTCCTTAGCATGGTAAGAACTTCTGGTGTTGTTTTCTCATAGCTCAACAAGAAATTGTTCAATGTGATTGCCGCTTTAATAGCTTCGTTTCGCGAAGGGGGCTCCATTGTAGAACTTTCATCATCTTCTTCATCGATATATTAATAAAATATTAATTAATATATAAATTAATAATTATTAATTTATCGATTAATTAATAACTCTTTTAATTAATAAATTTTGGTGGTCCCAAGTGTATTATATTATAGAGTTTCTACTGTATATATATATATATGTACGAGAAGGGTACCCGCGCAATGCGACGGCGGGTACCTGGTGAATCAGCTGCTCCATGTGATATTTTGTTGAGTTTCAAGGGCCAGAAAAACTTTGGATGGCTGAATCTATAATGTGTGAAGTATGATTTTTTGTGTTGTATTTTTTTTTTATTCTTTCATCATCTTCTTCATCGATATATTAATAAAATATTAATTAATATATAAATTAATAATTATTAATTTATCGATTAATTAATAACTCTTTTAATTAATAAATTTTGGTGGTCCCAAGTGTATTATATTATAGAGTTTCTACTGTATATATATATATATATATATATATATATATATATATATATATATATATATATATATATATATATATATATACGAGAAGGGTACCCGCGCAATGCGACGGCGGGTACCTGGTGAATCAGCTGCTCCATGTGATATTTTGTTGAGTTTCAAGGGCCAGAAAAACTTTGGATGGCTGAATCGGATGGCTGAATCTATAATGTGTGAAGTATGATTTTTTGTGTTGTATTTTTTTTTTATTCTTTCATAAACCATGAATTATTTTTTATTAAGATTTCGTAACTGATATTTTTATGTATATTAGTAACTTTTTTCCAGTTTTATGTGATTACACATTTATTTCCCATTAAATACGACAATTACAACTTTTGAGGTTAATAGTATTGATCAATTTTTGTAATTTTTCCATAACAAGAAATGTTTTTTGTCTTAAATTTTTAAGACTTTTATAATTAGAATGTCCTAAATGCATTATGTAGTAGTATAGATATATATATTTGGTTACCGAATTTAACTGAGGGGTGAGGATTCTCTCAAGTTGTGCATAAAAAACATAAGTCCTCCCAAGTCAGATGCAACATTGTGTCTATCTTCTTACCAAAATACCCCTTCTTCATTTTTTTTTTTTTTTTTTTTTAAGTAATTTCTAAAACATGTGTCAACGATTTATGGTAAATTGAAGATCAGTTTTGGAATTTGAGTATCTCATAATTCTCAAGGATCTCATTAATTTCTTGTATCTAACAATTTTATCACATTCCTTGAAGTTAATCAACTAGTTAAGGGTAAAGTAGTCGTTTACTTTATTGAGATAGTTAGAAACACCCGATTTATTATACTTTGGACACACTTTCTTTGTTAAACCAGATGCTATATCATCTCAGCACTTAATCTTAAAAAATAAAATAAAAATTAAAATCCTGAGTCATATCAACTGGTCATTTAAATTAAACCAACCAACATAAATTGTCAAAAGCTGTTATGACGATCAACATTATCTTGGTTGAGATGTGATTTTAGTCCTCTCGTCATCCTTTGTCTTGGTTTAAAGTGTGTGTGACTTATATTTATGAATTACGGCACAATATATGTGTATGATAAGATGAAATTTTGGTAAAGTGAGTGTGTGACTTATATTTATAAATTACGGCACAATATATGGATTTGACCCGATCTGATCTATCAAAGTGAACATTCAAATGGGACTTTTAGATACTAATCCAACCTAATTGTAGCTAGGACAGCAACTATCATATTCGTAATGTTCTTGGTTTTTTTTTTTTTTTTTTTTTTTTTTTTTTTTTTTTTTTTTTTTTTGGCTATTTATGTGCCTTCAGCCTAAATATCTACATTTTTCCAATCATATGATTAGGCATGGATTACAGAAATGGCAGCACATGTGAAGTCTATAGATCGCAATCACTTGCTTGAAGCAGGTCTAGAGGGCTTTTACGGAAAATCTAGCTCCCAGAATCCTGGATTTAACATTGGAACAGACTTCATTTCAAACAACCAGATACCAGGAATTGATTTTGCTACCCTCCACTCATATCCCGACCAATGGTAATTTCCCATTTTCCACGTAAATTGCACAAAAAAGTAACCAACTTTGGTCTATGTTTGTCTTGGGGTACCAAACATTTGAATTCACAAAACGACTCGATCTCTTTAACAAAGTTTACATTTAGAGTAATCTTGTCTCTTTTACTAATACCGATCAATGTATGTATTGTTATAACAGGCTAACGAACTATGATGATCAGAGTCAACTCAACTTCCTCAACAACTGGCTAAGAACCCACATTCGGGACGCCCAATTTGTCCTCAAGAAACCGTTACTCTTAACGGAATTTGGAAAATCAGTAAAAGATCCAAACTTTAGCACATACAAGAGAGACCAACTTTTTAACATGGTCTACAACAACATATATCTTTCAGCAAAACATGGTGGTGCTGCTGCTGGCGGGCTATTCTGGCAACTTCTAGCTGAAGGCATGGATTCTTTTGGTGATGGTTACAGCATAGTTCTAAGCCAAGGGTCCTCGACTGTTAACATTATCAGCCAACAAGGTAAAAGGCTTTACCAAATTAGGAAAATATTCGCTAGGATGAGAAATGTGGAGAGGTGGAAGAGGGCTCGTGCTGCTAGGCGGGAACAGTGGTTGAGCTGGAAACGGGGTGTGAAGCCTATTGGAAACTAGCGGAAACACGTTTGATATAAGTTATAAGATTTATTATAAAATGAGTGTGGGTTGTTTTTAGCAGTTATGTTTTGATTGTATTGATCTCTCTTAGAGATGCATATATAGCGTACGTCCAGGAGGGTGGCTTACATGACTAGGAAAAAAATTATATATGGGTTATCTGATCCGAAAAGAAGAATAGGGTCATGGTAACTCTACGATGTTGTAACTTAAATTTAAGTATTGTTATGGCATTAATATTTTAACTATATCGAGCTATGTTTCTTTCATCTGCTACATAAACATATCCCCGGTTACTGAGCTTGTGTTTGTGCTGTTGCAAATTCTCATCATCTTTACCCAACATGCCAAATTTTGACATGTAAAATGTTAGAAACTGGCTAAGGGATGTGATGATACTTTTGGATAATCTACTTATCGTGTATGTTCATTTTCCTAACCAAGTATTTTGACCCTTTAATGTCTGAGTTTCATGAATCCTAATCGGATAATTTAAGAAAAACACTTACTTTATTTGCAAAAGAGAGCTAACCGAAACAAAGAATTATGCTCGTTTTCGTATGTTGCAAATGAGACCAAAGTTTCCGTTATCAGAATAACATTTTTGACACTTACAAAGCGGTTAAATAGTTAATGCCAAAAGACATATCGTTTTTAACAGATATGATGTCAATCCTGATTTTAAGGTAAGTTAACTACGTTTGTTTGTTAAAATTTTCTATTAAGTGATGTTTAAGTAAAAGATGCCAATACAAACATCCTCAGTTTTATTACTTAATATTTTCAATCATCTTTCTCTATTAAGTCACAAGCAGTTTTTATATGTCTTAATGAATTTTTTTTTTTTTTTTTTTTTTTTTTTTTTTTTTTTTTTTTCACATATTAAGTCAATTAAGTCGAATTCAAATACCACCTTAGACTCTAATGTTTGTTTGGTAATTTGGTTATTTGCTTAACGTGCCCTATATGTTTTGGTATTTTTGTGCCTGAGTTGAATTAGGATTAGTCATAGGTCGGTTTGTTTGGTTTATAAATAGACATGAAGGAAAAGAAAGAAAGAAAAAGTTCGTTTAGGGTCCGTTTGGGTTGAAATTCGATTGTTTTAGTTAGAAAAATTGTTTCTGGATTGAAGGTTTGTTTGAAGAATTACGTGGTTCTTCCTATTAGGGGTGTTTAAAAAAACCGAGGAATCAAAAGAATCGAGGAATCGTACCGGAACCGAACCGTATATTAGAACCATAGTATGGTTCTTGGTTCCTAAAATTCCAAATTTTCGGTTCTCAGGACGGTTCGGGTTGGAACCGTCTTGTTCTGGTACTTTCCTGAAAGAATCGACTACCTTGAAAATATGAAATTTTAAAGGGTTTATTTGGGACATTGTGTAATTTGTAAAGCCTTTCAAGGAAAAAAAATAAAAATAAATCCTACTCATTATTAAGTTGTAACATAAAAATCTAAAATTAAAAAATACGTAATAAAATTAAAACCCTAACTTTTAATCCATTCAAAGATAATCACCATCATTCATCAACATGAAAGTAAGTTTATCTCGAAATCATTATCGTAAATTTGATACTTACCTATAGTATGCTTGTTTAATCATATTTGACGTAATTACTACTCATGTTGTTGATAGCTTTTCTTATTGAAGTACATGTATAGTGATGAGTGCTCAAACACTCATCATTTTTGTCGTATTTAAACTGTCAAAACATACAAAAACGATCAAAAAGTTATCAAAATACTTAAATTATCCCAGGGATTGTGTTTTATGTGTTTTAAATGCAAAATGAGCAAAAACAAATGAAAAACGTACAAAGTTTGCAATATTGGCAGTTTCAGTCCCCCAAGTTTCAAAACTTGTCAAAAATAGTCCCTATGCATTTATTTTGAAAGGAAAAGTCAACCCAAGGTTTTGAAAGTCAAATATCACAAAATATTATACTTGGATCTTAAGTTTTCCAAAATTACACATTTGGTCCCTGAGATTTCAAAAATGGCAAAATAGGTCCTAGGGAATTTTGAAAAGTGGAAAAATGTAAAAATGGTTCTTGGAATTTGGAATTGTGGCATGATTGGTCCTTGGTAGCAAATTGGGAAATACACAACTTCAGCCCTCCAAGATTTGGTAAATTACAAAATTGGTCCTTGTGATACACTTAACCAAACGGACCCTTTCTTATTATTAATACCAAAACCAAATCCAACCCAAAACTACCCCAAGCCCAAAACCATCCCCAAGCCCACTCCACTCCTAGGCCCACTCCCATTTTATTAATAAAAACCCCACCGTTGGACCCCGGTCAACTCTTTCCCTCCCAACACCCCAACGTAAAACCAGGGCTCCATGTCCCCCCTCCTCCTCACCTTTTTCACCTATAGCCCCCCACAATTAATGTGCTTCACCAACCAAACCAACCCCCACCACCACAATTAATACCCCTCAACCACACCACTCAGAATTGCCCACTTAGTTTTTTGGCGGGAAAATGCAATCAAGAGCTGTGATGCATCAATCCTTCAATCAATGGTGGGGATTTAGTCAAGGGTCAACAAGAAGCTCTTTGGGACTGCCAAAAGTGAACAGAAGGCACACATGGGCAAGAGGGGTTACCTCTTTGGCAATTTTAGTATAAGTATGGGTATTTTTGTTAGTCTCAGTGTGTAATTTTTTATGTAACATAGTTTAATTTAGCATTTGTATTCTAAGTTGTAATCTTTTTCAAGTTAATGAAATTTCTTATGTTTTAAATTATCAATTGCAGTTTTCAGTTTCATCAAGCTTTTTCCAAGTTCTATTTCTAAAATAATTATTGAATATAAGCTCTAAATAAGCACTCATAATCCAACCTAGTATCTAATAGTGTAAAAAGAAAACAGAAAAGAATCAAAAAGCAGTAGCAAATAATCACAGGGTACCTTTGCATATTGTGGAAAGCTATTGGAAGCACCAAGTAATGGAATTGGTGGAGGGACTTTTACCTAGCTTATCATTGATAAGCTAGGAGCTAGTAGCTGAAAGAGAGGCCCTATTAAAAGCTAGGAAAGGTTTAAAGCTTTCTTGTTTTTCAATTTTAGATTTTTAGAGTAATTTCTGCATAATCTGTGTTTAGGTTGATTTGTGTTATCTAGTTGCTTAATTCTGTTTAATTTACTTATTTACCACTTATTAGATAAGTTACATTGAGTAAATTGTACTTTGGTATCTATTTTATCCAAGTTTCATATATATCTGTGTTCATAAGGGGTGTTTGGTTTTGTCTGTGTTGAGTGTTTCAGTGTGTTTCATGGTTTCATTCTTGTTCATTTAACTTAATCAGAACCACAACAGACCAAAACAATCAAGTCCTTGGTAGTAAAAAGCATAGAAGTCAAAATCAATCAAAAGCTCATCTCAGAATCAATCTGTGTGGATTCAAGTTGAACAAAGCTTCATAACATCTCATTTTTAGGAAAAGTGACTCAAATTAGCTTTATAATAACTTAACTAAACATCTTTAATCATAAAATCAGTGTTTGAAGTTCAAAAAAGTCAAATATCAAGTTTTTCATAAAAAGTCAAAAGTGAACTCCTCAGATTTTCCAAAACTTCAAGGATTTTTTGTGATTTTTGGTTTGAGAATTAAGGCCTGAAACTTTTTGTGGTTAAATCCTACCACCTTAACTTTATGAGTCCATGCATGGCTTATTTTCTAGATTTTTTCCCTAAGCTGTGCAACTGCTTATTTTAGGGAGCAGGGAAAGCAACCTCCCCTGCACCAGGGATTTTTCCCTTTTTCTTGGGCCTATTGTGACCAATCCAATGGACCCCACACCAAGCCCTTTGGCTTTTGAGCAGCTTATCAGTAGTACTTTGCATCCTTTGGCTTATTTCTGAGTTTAGCATATTAGATTTGGCTTATTTGATCAATCTTTGTACCCTGACCTCAGAACATACACTGAGTGAGTCAGTGTATAGACTTAAGCTCATAAGCTTGCATCTCCTAACATAGTGGGCCCCACCTTGTGCTTTTTGGCTTACTGGAAACCCCAATAAGCCAAGTTGTCATATCTGAGCTTATTTTGTATCTGTGCACTTATTTGGATTAGCTAATCAGTGTTTGTAACTTGATTGTTTCATTAAGCATTCTGAGACCTCAACTCATTGAGCTTATTTCTTAGGCTCACTAAGAGCTTATTTGTGAGCTTATTGGCCTGACCCTTAGCTTATTGAGAAGCCACCCAGTCCAACTTGAGGGTTCAACCCCAAGATTGGACCCCTGACCCCTCTTGTGGCCCCCACACTTGGCTGCAAGTAGGCCATTTGGGCCTGTTTGGTCTGTCAAATAAGCCAAGAGCTTGTTTGGCTTATCCAGCTTATTTTGTGCATTTATCTGGTCCCTCTGTGTTCATTACTCATCATCATTGTTGTTTATTTGTTTGTTTGGTCTAAGATCTCAGTTGTGTAAACTATTCAAAGCAATAAAATCCTAAAAAGCTTAAAAAGCTCAACTGTTTTCAAACAAGCTCATCAAATAGCTTATTCTTTGTCCTCACACAAACTTGCTTCACAAAAGTTGCTTAATATCATCTAATAAGCAGGTTTGAAACAGAAAAATCCAAAAAAGTCCAACTTAATAGAAGTGATAGCTTCTATTTAAGCCAATTGGCTTATCACCTCAGTTTATTTATAAGCTAATTCCATTTTTATATTTTTCTTCGGCTTCTGGTATACAAAAATAATTTTTGTAATTTTCTCAGATTTTTCTTGCATCATTTAGTATTTTTCTTAATTTAAATTAGTTTTTAGTAATTATTAAGTAGTTAATAATTAATAATAATTAATTAAAAAATCAGAAAAATATAAATTAAATTTTAAAATTAGTTTTTAGTTATTTTTAATTTTTTCGAATTTTATTTTCAATTTTCCAGTGTAATTTCATAATTAATTAGAATTTAGGTTAATTTAAATAATTAAAAAGTAATTAATAATAAGTAATAATTAATTAAAAAGTCTTAAAAATATATTTTCATTTCTAAAATTAGTTTTATAGTATTTTAGATGTTTCTAAGTTTAAATTTTATTTTTCTAGGATAATTTCATAATTATTTGTAATTTAGGTTAATTTAATTAATTAAAAATAATTAGGAAATTAGTATTTAATTAATTGTAATTATAAAAATAGTGTAAAAATTAGTTTTAATTTTCCAAAAATTTTCTTTGATCATTAGGTTTGTAAAAATATCATTTTCATACAAGTAGCCTTTTCAGATCACCTCACTCACTTTTATTTTACGTACGTTTGTTCACGTTTTCAGCAAACGTACGATTTTTAGGTTTTAGGTAATTTCTTCTCAATCTAAATTCCAGTAATCAATCACATATAATTTCTTCTCAATCTAAATTCCAGTAATCAATCACATAGCTTTCCTAAGCTATTTTGTTTAATAATTTCCAAATAATTCTCATAACAACCCTTTTCTGTGAATAATCACCCGATCACAATCACGCTCAGATACATTTCACACCTCGTCGGGGTATAACGACCTGGTGATTTCCTATATTACCCGGAGATTGAGTCTAGGCTATTTGACTTTGTTGACCATTTTTTGGTCAAAATAAGTTGACGGTTTAGGGCAAATCAATTTTTGGCGCCGCTGCCGGGGAGGTGTGCGTGTTTCTGCAACGTCTTTTGAGATTAGTGTTATCTCACCATCATCACTGTACAAATAGCACCACTTTTGTAGATTTCAACATAAAAAAGTCATTAACACTTTTTCTAAAGTGTTAAAACACCAAAAAAATTAAAAACAACAAAACAGATCGTAACGTTTTCTGAATCGGTTTTCTTTTAAGGTGATTCTTAAAGAGAAACGATTTTAAATTACGAGACGATACCAAAAATATTGTCCAAATTTTTTTCACCCATACACAAAACCCAAAAACATCCATCTTTTCTTGTGAATAATAATCATACATAAAAACTAACCGTCGCAAACCAAGACAGAACACCTACCAACTAGGGGTGTGAACATAATAAGTTCCCAAACCAAAGATTTAAAACTTGCCTTTGTATCCTTGTGAGTAGTGTACCTTTCTTAAAGAAGCCACTTGCTTGAGATTATTGGTTTAAGTTCACTGTTGATTTTCCTCGATTTTGTTTTGATTGGTTTTTATCCCTAGTGCATGCGCACTTGTTCTTCAAGATCCACTAGCCCATTACGTGAGCTTGTCCGGAAACCTCGAAGACCTCGTAGACGTTCAGCACCAACAGTCGGATCTGAGATCCGGACTGTTCCACCTTCAGCTGTCATCATGGCGGCTGAACCCACTATGAATGAGCTTCTCCAAGCACCCGTCGAGGGTTACGGAGATGCTATCGTTGTTCCGGCAATCGTGACCGATAATTTTGAGCTTAAAACCGGGTTGATAAACCTGGCCACCTCACGTCAATTCTACGGTTTTGTGAGGGACGATCCTCAAGATCACATTCGATGGTTTAATAAAATCACATCCACCATCAAATGCAAAAATGTCCCTGAAGAGGCAATCAAACTTCTTCTTTTCCCTTTTTCTATCGATGGGGCTGCCCGGATTTGGCTTGATAAACAACCCCCTCGATCGATTGAAACATGGGAAGATTTGAATAAGAAGTTCGTAAATGAATTCTGATGAGTGATAAATCACACATCCTTTTTAGGCCTTAATTCAGACCAATATTACCAAATACTAACCAAAAATGCCAAGAGAACGTATGTTTTTGTATTTGTGTATGTGCAGGTACGGATATGTGAAAAATGGACAAAAACAAAGCAAAACCGACAAAAACGAGCACGAGATTGAAAAAAGGTCAAAAGCTGGAGCCGGGGAAGCAAAATGATTAAAGAGAGTTCAAATTATCATTAGAAATCCTCAGCCTTTCACAATGTTTCATAATTGGTCCCTGGTCAAAGTTTGAGAATTTGGCGAATTTAGTCCCTCAAGTTTCAGATAATTACAAAAGTGGTCCTTTGAAGAATTATTCGAAGAAAAGTCAAACTTGGTCCTCCGTTAATCAAAGAATGACAACAAAGACCCTTGGGGATTACTTTGGATTATTTACAGCTTTGGTCCCTAGGCATTTTAGAAATACAAAAATGGTCCTTGTCTAAATTACAACAACCGGATCTTAAATAAACTTAAACCAAAACCAACAAATCCTAAACCCTTCCAAGCCCAAACACCAACAGCCAAAATCCCAATCTTTTACTACAACCCGATCCACCACTTAAATTATCCAAGTCAACCCTCCCTAACACCCCGGTCAACCCTCCTATTAATAAAAACCCCAACAAAAAAAAATAATAATAAAACCCCGCCCCAACTTTACCCCCAAATTCATTTACCCAGAATGATTTACTGTTGATGAACCCTAGAAACCCCACAACCAAAATTACCCTCAATTACCATGATTGGGTAATAATTACCCAATCATAAGTGTTTCTAGAAGGCTGTGAGTATGTCAGAGAATGTCATAAGGGACGCGTGGACCAATCAGCTTTCACTCAAAGGATTGAGGATATCACATCAAGCAATCCTACGGCTGTGATTATTAGAGATGGATGATAAGGGATGATCATACGGCTTGAAATGGACTAAAAGAAGCACAAGGGCGTGGATCAGTGACATGGCATACTAGAAGCATCTCCTCACCTCAGCTATAAATACCCACCCCTTCACCTCATGTAATCTCGGTTAGATTTTAGGAATTAGATTAGGGTAGGAGTAGGTGTAGCTTGTAGCTTAATGTTCAGCTTATTGTAATTTTTAAATTCTTCAGTTGTACTCACTTCTATTTTTAATGAAATTCAAGTTTTCACTTTAATCAATTTGTCATTTATGTTTTAAGCATTCTGAATTTTATATCTGTTTAAAATCCATTTTTGTTATCTCAATCTTATTTCAAGCTAAATTGATGGTTAGTAGTGAGTTCATTCTGTTTAGACTTGTTCTAGTGGTATTCAGTCAATGAAAGTCAAGGGTTGTTCATGATATGGATTTCTGGGTTTATGATGTTTGGTTGATGATTAATGGATGATTGGAGCCTATCTAAAGATAGGCTGTATTCAAATGATCCCCTGTTCAGCTGGGGAATTCATGTAAGTTCCTCATTTACATTTTTAAACTCTGCATAGTAGTTCAATTTTTTACCTGTTTATTCTGCTTATCTGTTTGTTTAGGGTGATTATATATTCTATTGTTGGTACTCAGTAGTTGCTTATTTCATTATTAAGTTGTCGTTTCATCATAACTGTTTTCATTACTGCATTAGCTTAGATTACATTGCATACTTTGATTTCGGTGGTTACTGTTTCATCTGTCTCATCTCTCAAATTTGTGTTTCTGATTGATTTTGTGGTTATACCTGTTGTCTTGTGTTACATTACACTTATTGATTAATTTTCTGAGTTGGATTGGTGATTTGGATAGGTTTTGAGTAGGTTTGTGCAGTTAAGTAGTTGCGTCACAGTTACATTAGGTGTGTTTGGAACAGCTAGCTTCTATGTACTCTAGTTGTTTTGTGAAGGATCTTTATGCATCAGTAGCTCATACTAGGGTAATATAAGTAGAATCAATCACAAATACAGTAGGCTACATAGAGAAAGTCAAAATTAGCCCGTCAACTTAATTTTTGCATATATAACTCCAATTTAGAATCTGTCACTTGCCAATTTGTGTTATTGTGTGATTTTGTATGAGATTTTTGAGTTTTAACATCATCAAACAATGCCTAGGGATAGCTTTGATGACTAAAAATTGGAGTTGGTCAAACCTGTGGAGTATTCCGAAAAGTAAAAACTAGCAGCCTGCAGGTTTAAGTACTGCTGATCTAGGCTACATTTTAGGGTTCAAGTTGGTTTGAAATTCAGTGATTTTTGGTTTTCTTAGATCTCAGTAATATAGGTTAGGATTTTCCTTTCTTAAGTTTCACTTTATAGCTTATTTGGTGTCTCTTAAATAAGCTGCAAGTTGGTTGATTTAAGCTGAGTAACTGTTTTCATATTAGGGCTGCTAGTGTAAGTTTGTGGTTGAAATCTGAGTGTTATTGTTCATTTAAGTTCAAATGTGCTTAAACTTGCTGTTTCCATTTAGTTTTGCTCACTGCTTATTCTGTTTGCCTTATTGCTTATTTCTTAATTGCTTATTGAACCTGTTGACATCCTTCCCTGTGTTTCTGTGTCAAATTTGATTTCATTTCTGTTCCAGTAAACTTATTTGAGTTTCAAAATCAGTTGGTTAAGGTTTGGTCAACTTTTGGTCAAAGGGCTTATAAATAAGCACTTCCAAATAAGTAGTTTTCAAGCTAATCAGTACTTTTCTTGCTTATTTTTCTGTCAAAATTTTTTCTCAAGTTTATTTTATTATTTTAGATTTTATGTAATTTTTTCACATTTTTCTAAGTCCATTTACTATTTTTCTTATTTTATTTTCATTTTTAATCATTTTTAAATACATTTTAATTACTAGAAAATCCAAAAAAATCTGAAAAAGCCAAGAAAAATCCAAAAATATTTTTAAAATTTATTTTCATTTATTTTAGAATTTTAGAAATTTATTTTGCATTTTTCCCATTTATTTTGAATTTATTTTGAATTTTTAATTAGATTAAATAGTTTTTAATTCCCAAAAATTTCATAAAAAGCCAAAAAAATTAGTTTTTAGTTTTAAAATTTCTTTTTAGTTATTTTATAATTTTTAAAATTTAATTTTTATTTTTCTCACTTTATTTGCATTTTCTTTTTATTTTTAATTAGATAAATTAGTTTTTAATTCATAAAAAATAAACAAAAAGTCAAAAAAATATTTTTCTTTTTCTCAAAATTTTCTTTTATCATTTTTAACTTTTCAAAATTATTTTCAAGTCCGTAGGAGTAGCGTAGCTCAAAAGTCGCGTTTTATTTCGCACGTTAACGTTTAATTTACGTTTAAGTTTACGTTTTCGATTCTACGTTACGTTTTAAGTTTGTTTAATTGATTTACGTGCTTAGTTGGTTATTTGTGCTTCATTTACTATTTCATTAGTGTAATCCCATAAAAATCACTTTTTACCGTTTTCACGACACGTTTCACGATTCGGGAATTCGAAATTCCATTCACACCTTCGTTGGGACACGACCCGGGGAAATACTTTCCTAAGCATTTCTACGGTTATAAACTATACTACAAAAAGACTGAATCAAAAATGGCGCCGCTGCCGGGGAAGGTTGAAGTGAATTTTTCGTTTTCGTTTTTCGAAATTGTGTTTTGAAAACCTTCCTTGTATATATTTTCTATAAAAACAAAAAAAAAAAAATTGAAAAATCAAAAACACTTTTCCTAAAGTGTTTTCAAAAATACCAAATTCTTTCCTCCTTCCAAAACCACGAGTCTTAAGAATGAGATAATGAAATTCACGCAGAAATTTGATGAATCCTTTAGTGAGGCATGGGATCGTTACAAGGAATTGCTCCGAAAATGTCCTCACCACGGTTTTTCGATCTCATGCAACTCGATACTTTCTACAATGGTGTGAGCCAATCCGATCAAGACTCTCTCAATTCCTCCGCTGGAGGTAATTTCTTGAATTGTACCACAAATGATGCTTTAGCGATCATTGAGAATAAATCTAAGGTCCACATTCCACGAAGCAAACCGGTTGTTTCCCAAGGGAGTGTTGTTCCTTCTACCTCATCGCCCGTGGCTCAGTCTAGCACTGATGCTAGACTTGACAAACTCACGGAAGCAATTCATGCATTGGTTCTCACCAAAAGCAAGAAAGTTTCTTCTCCTCATCCTTCTCCACAAGCTGAAGTCAAAAAGATAGAAGTTTGTGTCACTTGTGGTGGTCCACGCTCATATTACAATTGCACTGCCACTGAAGGCAATCCATTTGAAGTTAATGCAATAGCCGGGAGTTCCCACCAAGGAGGTAACCAATACCGTCCTCAAGTGGAACCAAACTACCGGGCTAGCAACCAAAGTGGACCACCCGGATTTCCTCCACCTCAAAATCCAAATAGGTTTAATCCCAATCCACCAAGGGGGCCTAACATGCAAAATCAAAATCATGCCCCGGTCAATCAATACCCACCCCAAAGGGGTAATCAAGGGTATTCAGCTCCCAATTATCAAGAACCCCTCCCAAACGAGCTCAATAACTACATCAAAGTTAATGAGACCAAAATGAGGGCAATGCAGAATCAAATCTCAACGTTAAAGAATGATTTCCAATCATCAATAGCCAAACAGGGTCATGAGCTGAAGAGTGAGCTAATGGCAACAAACAACAAAATTGATCAATCTCAAAACAAGATTGAGAATATGTTTGCCAGTCTCATGAGTCATCTCGTTCCACCCTCTACCTCCCTGGTAATACAGTTGTCAACCCCAAGGGTGAACTCAAAGCTATTACCACACGCAGTGGTAAAGCTTATGCAGAACCACCAATTTCCACTCCTCCTCCTCCTCTTTTTTCCCAAGGTAGTGGAAATTGAGCCTGAGGCAACCAAGCACAAGGTGCAATCTACTAGCCCACGAAGTACCGCACACGTCCATCCTCAAGTTTTTCCAAAGACCAAATCCAAACCTGGAGTTGTCTTTGAACCATTAGAACCTCCAGTGGACAACCCTAAATCCAAAACCTCTATTCCTTATCCATCACGTCTCAATGAACAAAAGCTCCACAAAAAGGCTAGTCACCAAATGGATAAATTTTTCCAAATCTTCCAAGATTTGCACTTTGACATTAGCTTCGCGGACGCTATTCTCTTGATGCCCAAGTTTGCATCAACAATCAAGAATCTGTTAAGTAATAAGGAAAAACTCTTCGAGTTGGCAAGAACTCCTCTGAATGAGTAATGATCAGCAGTTCTCTTGAAAAAGCTTCCTGAAAAGCTTGGAGACCCCGGGAAATTTCTCATTCCTTGTACTTTCCCGGGTATGGTTGAATGCTTCGCCTTAGCCGATCTAGGTGCTAGCATTAACCTAATGCCATATTCTGTGTGGAAGAAACTTTCTCTTCCCGAACTCACTCCCACGTGCATGACTTTAGAGCTTGCCGATCATTTGATTTCTCGTCCTCTTGGCATTGCCGAGGACGTATTCGTTAAAGTGGGAAAGTTCCATTTTCCGGTAGATTTTGTGATTGTTGACTTTGATGCCGATTCAAGGGTCCCTCTCATTCTCGGAAGGGGATTCCTTATAACTGGGCGCGCTCTTATCGATGTATTTGAGCATGAGATCACATTGCGTGTTGGAACGGAAGCCATTACCTTCAACCTAAATCAAACTTCGAGATACTCCTCCAATTATGACTGTGAATCGGTGAACCAAATTGATGTCATCGATGTTGCTGCTGAGGAGTATCCTCAAGAGATTTTAGGTTTCATTGATAATTCTTTGAGTGAAAACCTCACTCATTCTTCGCATCCCATCATTGCCAATTCTTCTCCTTCCCTCACTCCGTTTGAGGGAAGTGACTTCATCTTAGAAGAAATTGAGGCCTTTCTCAAAAGTGATTCGATTCCCAATGGAATCGATAACCAAGAGATTGACCCCGAGAGGGATATTCTCCTGCTTGAAAAGTTATTAAACGAAGATCCCTCTCCTATTCCTGTTCTACCACAAACACTTCATAAGGAGGAAGTCAAAAATGTTGAGAAAACTGATGACTTCCCTGAGGTTGAACTTAAGGACTTGCCGCCTCATCTTGAATATGCATTTCTGGAGGGTGATGATAAATTACCCGTCATAATTGCCAAAAATCTAAGTGTTGAGGAAAAGGCTGCTCTCATAAAGGTTTTGAAGTCTCATAAACAAGCAATTGCTTGGCGACTCTCCGACATTAAGGGCATTGACCCTGAATTTTGTACTCACAAGATTTTAATGGAGGACGACTTCAAACCTGCAGTCCAACAACAAAGAAGGGTGAATCCAAAAATTCATGAGGTAATCAAACAAGAAGTTTTAAAACTTCTTGATGTCGAATTGATTTACCCTATCTCGGACAGTCCTTGGGTTAGCCCAATTCATTGTGTTCCAAAAAAGGGTGGCATCACTGTTGTCAAAAACGAGGAAAATGAGTTGATTCCAACTCGTTTGGTTACGGGGTGGCGTGTCTACATTGACTATCGCAAGTTAAATGACGCTACCCGCAAAGATCGTTTTCCTCTGCCCTTTATGGATCAGATGCTCGAGAGATTAGCGGTGAATGAGTACTATTGCTTCCTCGATGGTTTCTCGGGTTACTTTCAGATTCCCATTGATCCGCAAGATCAGGAAAAGACCACTTTCACGTGCCCCTATGGAACTTTTGCATATAAACGTATGCCATTTGGCTTATGTAATGCTCCGGGCACGTTTCAAAGATGTATGATGGCCATATTTTCCGACATGATCGGGAAAACTATGGAGGTCTTTATGGACGATTTTTCGGTCACTGGGGATTCGTTCCAATCATGTCTCTCCCATTTAGACAGTATGCTAAAACGTTATGAAGACACAAAGTTATGTCTAAATTGGGAGAAGAGTCACTTTATGGTCAAAGAGGGCATTGTCCTCGGCCATAAAATTTCAAAGAACGGGATTGAGGTTAACAGAGCCAAAGTGGACGTCATTGCAACATTGCCTCATCCCACAACCGTAAAAGGTGTTAGGAGCTTTTTGGGTCATGCCGGTTTCTATCGTAGGTTTATTCAAAATTTTTCTAAAATCGCCCGGCCTATGACCCATCTCCTCGAAAAGGATGCTCCTTTTATCTTCTCCACCGAGTGCATCGAAGCTTTTGAAACATTAAAGAAAAAGCTTACCGAGGCACCGATTCTTGTTGCCCCCGATTGGGACTTGCCCTTCGAGCTCATGTGTGATGCTAGTGATTATGCGATAGGGGCAGTCTTGGGGCAACGAAAAACAAAACATTTTCAGCCCATACACTATGCCAGCAAAACTATGACCGAGGCTCAAAGTCATTACACCACCACCGAAAAAGAATTATTAGCTGTGGTGTATGCTTTTGAAAAATTCCGGCCATACTTGATACTGACCAAAAGCATAGTGTATACGGATCACTCGGCTTTGAAGTACCTCTTTGCAAAACAAGATGCAAAGCCGAGACTACTCCGTTGGGTTCTCCTCCTACATGAATTTGATATCATAATTCGTGATAAAAAAAGGAGCCGAGAACCTAGCTGCTAATCATCTCTCCCGTCTTGAAAACCTCCCCAAGATGCTTTCGAGAAAAAGGAAATAAACGAAACATTTCCTCTCGAAACCCTCAATGCGGTTTCATTTCATGGAGACTCGATTACCCCATGGTTTGTCGACTTTGCAAACTACCTTGCGGGTAACTTTGTTGTGAAAGGGATGTCGTCCCAACAAAAAAATAAATTCTTCAAAGATGTAAAACATTATTTCCGGGACGACCCCTATCTTTTTAAAATTTGCGTGGATCAAGTCATCTGGCGGTGTGTGTATGGTCAGGAAGCCACTGAAATTTTAAAGGCTTGCCATGCTGGTCCCACGGGGGGCCACCACAATCCCAACTACACCGCCAAAAAGGTGTTTGATTCCGGCTTTTATTGGCCCACAATCTACAAGGATGCCCAAGAACTGGTCAAGTCATGTGACACTTGTCAACGTCACGGGAATATTTCACAAAAGAATGAAATGCCTCAAAATGCAATTCAAGTTTGTGAAATCTTTGACATTTGGGACATCGATTTTATAGGGCCATTTCCGTCCTCTCATGGCAACAAATACATACTCGTGGCAGTTGACTACTTGTCAAAATGGGTTGAAGCGAAAACTTTACCCACTAATGATGCCCGAGTAGTTGTGAAATTTTTGAAAGCTCTTTTTGCCCGATTCGGAACTCCACGTGCTATTATTAGTGATCGTGGCACGCACTTCTGTAATGACAAATTCGACAAAGTCATGCAAAAGTACGGTGTAACTCACCGTCTTTCTACTGCGTACCACCCTCAAACAAGTGGACAAGTAGAAGTTTCCAATCGGGGCATTAAAAGAATTTTGGAAAGAACCGTAGGTGAGATCGTGCATCGTGGTCGGATAAATTAGATGATGCACTTTGGGCTTTCCGTACGGCTTACAAAACACCCATTGGGTGTACGCCTTACAAACTTGTGTACGGGAAAGCGTGCCATCTTCCGATCGAGCTTGAGCACAAAGCCTATTGGGCTCTCAAGCATGCCAATTTTGACCTCAAAACTGCGGGTGATCATAGAAAAGTTCAACTAAATGAATTAAACGAACTTCGTGATCAAGCTTACGAGAACTCTTTGATCTATAAAGAAAAGACAAAGAAGATTCATGAATCCAAAATCAAGAACCGCGTTTTTAACGTTGGTGATCGAGTCCTTCTTTTCAACTCTAGACTCAAGATCTTTTCGGGCAAGCTAAAAACCCTATGGACTGGTCCATTCACTATCGCTAAAGTTTATCCTTATGGCACCGTCGAATTATCTCAAAATGATGATCCAAATTTCAAAGTGAATGGACATCGTTTAAAGCATTACTTTGGAGAGGACATACCATCCATGGTTGTCCCGGATCTTCAAACTTTCCCCAAGGACAATTGAATTCGGGGATCGAGTCAAGCTAGCAACTCGATGAACAAAAACAATAGCACAATACGGGTTTTCACCCGTATCTCTGATTTCTTTCTACTTTCTACCACCTAGTGTGGGGGAATGGCCAACCTCCCGCTGTTTGAAAAATGTATATATGTATATAAGTTCCAAAAAAAAAGTGTATATATATATAGAAATAAAGTGAAATATGGTGTTTCCACAGTTTAGATTCGAATATTAGCTTTTTTCGTTCAAAGAGTCGGCATAATAGCCGGGACTTTGAATATTGAGGACAATATTCATTTCTAAGTGGGGGGGGGGGGGGGGGGAATTCTAGCAAATTTTATCAAAATATGTTTTCTAGTACCCCCGTTTTTTGCCAAAATTTTCACTTTATTTCAAAAATTTTGTGGTTATCAGTCCGCCATGTCTAACCGAAAAAAGGATTGGCTAATCCAGGAGCAAACGGCTCTTGGTAAAGATAACTCAAATCCGTTGACGGCTTGCTATTTGCCCAAAATTGTATGGTAAATCAACTCGCCATATCCCATAAAGTGAATGAGTTGGCTAGTCCGCAAGATTATGGCTTGTGGTAAAGGCAGTGGAAAATCCATAATTGGTAATCAGCTCACCAAGATGTCGACTGTGTCCATCAAGAGTTGGCTAGTCTAGGAGCAAACGGCTCTTGGTAAAGACTAATCAAAACCGTTGAAAGCTGGTGGTTTGCTAAAAATCACATGGTTATCAAGTGGACCATAGTCCTTATTTGAATCGAAACATTTGGCTACTCCAGAAGTTATGGCTTTTGGTAAAGAGTTTTCAAATCCATCAAGTTTTCTAAAAAGATTGCTAGGGACTAGCAATAGTTTAGTGTAGGGGATTGATGAGTGCTCAAACACTCATCATTTTTGTCGTATTTAAACTGCCAAAACATACAAAAACGATCAAAAAGTTATCAAAATACTTAAATTATCCTAGGAATTGTGTTTTATGTGTTTTAAATGCAAAATGAGCAAAAACAAATGAAAAACGTACAAAGTTTGCAATATTGGCAGTTTTAGTCCCCCAAGTTTCAAAACTTGTCAAAAATAGTCCCTATGCATTTATTTTGAAAGGAAAAGTCAACCCAAGGTTTGAAAGTCAAATATCACAAAATATTATACTTGGGTCTTAAGTTTTCCAAAATTACACATTTGGTCCCTGAGATTTCAAAAATGGCAAAATAGGTCCCTGGGAATTTTTAAAAGTGGAAAAATGCAAAAATGGTTCTTGGACTTTGGAATTGTGGCATGATTGGTCCTTGGTAGCAAATTGGGAAATACACAACTTCAGCCCTCCAAGATTTGGTAAATTACAAAATTGGTCCTTGTGATACACTTAACCAAACGGACCCTTTCTTATTATTAATACCAAAGCCAAATCCAACCCAAAACTACCCCAAGCCCACTCCACTCCCAGGCCCACTCTCATTTTATTAATAAAAACCCCACTGTTTGACCCCGGTAAACTCTTTCCCTCCCAACACCCCAACGCAAAACCAGGGCTCCATGTCCCCCCCTCCTCCTCACCTTTTGTAACAATTCACAATTTCAGGTTAATTTCTATTTCCGGAAAATTTACTATTCATTTCTTTCTGAAATTTTCCCGAAAGTTGATTTTTATTTCATATTCTCAAGTGATAAATCATTTCCATGGCAAATTAAATGTTTGACACTCGTCAGATCATTTTCGTGAAAGTTATTAAGGAATTACACAGAATTACACGTTTTAGGGTAAAACGGCAATCAGAAATTCTATGCACAACGAAATTTGACCCCGTCAGGTGACCCCACATCAGAAAAATGTTTAACACACTCATGATTTATTTGAGAATAAATCATGACTGAGAAAAATCATGGCCAAAATAAACTTCGGCCGTGAAAAACTGGAATTTTCAGTTTTAAGCGTTTTTACTCAACCGTAACCTTAGCCTATACCTGCACCGCGTTTCTAAGATGATTTGAGCTTTCAACTTATTAAAATAAGTCAACATATTTTTCCCTCCTCCATTGACTAAAAATCATTCCTTGATTTTTAGGCTTACGGTTTGATGTCTAAAAGACATTTAATACCAACCGACACTAGACTGAGCCCAGTCTAGATATTATAAATCATTTTAAATCATTTTTATCATATTAGAAAAGTAACATTTTACTTTTCTCAATTTTACGCAATATTCGTACATTTTACGTATTACGCGTTTTAGACCCGTGTTTCCAGTTTTTAGCAGGGTTTACCACCCAAATGGAACTTATCACTCATTTTATATTTTATTATGGGACATATGGACATGTCTAACAATACTTTAAAGTTTCATAATTTTACAACACCCGGTTTTACGTTTTGAGGCCTAATCATTTACGGTTGGCATTTCCCGGAGTCAAGTTTCATCCTAATATCTAGATATTATCAAGACCAAGCCACCTCACCCCCTTATCCCTTGTGAACCGCCAAAGGGGGGGGGGGGGAGTCACACCCTTGTGTGGCTTGATCTTGTGTCTTGTGATCTAGGATGGATACATGTGTAGTTTTGCCAAGAAATATCCTAAGTAACTAACCTCCTCATGAGAGTATAAATACCCCCTCCCCTCCCTTCCTTTGGCCGGCCATCAACACACACCACAACACTTCACACTTAGCTTATTTTCTTCAAAGTTCTTGCAAGGTTCAAGTGAAAGTTCAAGTAGAAACCCTAGTTTGATCATAAGTTACCAAAAATCTTCCAAACCCTAATATACTTGGTGATTGCTCTTGAGTTTAAATCCACTCAATTCACCTCAACTTTCATTACATCTTTCAAGAATACCAAGGGTAGAAAGGTTGCATGAAGTGAAAAAGGGGTTGAAGCAAGTCTATCAAAGTCCATTTCCTTACTTGTTACTCCTTTCTTTAATTAGAAAGCCAAAAGTTGTAAGCCTAAACCTAACATGCTTCTTGTTAATTTCTCATGTTCATATCATTTACATGTTATTCTTGCTATATTATATCTTGTATGAATGTCCATGGTGTATAAAAATGACTAAAACATGTTGTTGTACTTGATTGTTAAGTTAAGTTACTAAAACAAACAAACTAGTGAATTTCTTGGTATAACCTGATCAAAATGGAAAAATTATGTTATTGGATTATTACATATTACATTAGAGGACTTAACAAGGAAACCATAGCAATTTGAACCACCTAAAAAGAGTAAACGAGTCAAAAGTTATGGCGATTTGAAGTTACCAAGATTTCCGGCAAAACTGCCTAAAAGTTTCTGTGACAGAACCTAAAACACGCAAAAAGAGACCTTTCTGGTCCGATTCATGAAAAAGTTAAAACACAAAAGTTGTCCGGAATCATGTTTTCGTTCAGGAATAAAGAGGCTCGAGCCTTAAAAACGCCTTCTGAGTGAGATATTTCTCAGTTTCTTAACAGCTATTTACATATTTTAAGTCACTATACTATTGTTATACTTTCAAAGGAACAAGAGTTATTATGACCTATAAACAAGACCACCACCATGGCTAGAGCCAAGGTTATGTCTCATGACCTTGGAACAAGGACCAAAGGTCATGGCTAGGCCATGACGAAATGACCATACCAACTTACATAGGCGAAAACATGAAACAATGAATTAGGCGATAACTTGAACAAGCAATTTGGATCTACTTCACTTAAAAGGAAACCATGAGATTTTACCAAGAGAACATGGTCATTCAAGACTTATGAAGCTACCCCTAATAACAATCTTCATGTAAAAATAAACTTTCCTAAGTTTATACAAATATCGGACATGTAACTTTTCGGATCAAAACCTATATCTATATATTTTATCAACTACTACAATAGTAGGGAGCCTCATGTGAGGAGTTCATTATGTAAGCCGTCGAGATGAGTTGTGGATTTACGAGTTAAAGTGTCCTGGCTCCTCGAACGCTTACTAACATGACTTCTGAATTATGTCGGCCCGAACGGTAGTAAACGATATACCAAAACATACATGTTCATGAATCTTTTCTTTCAAGGACTTACAATATACACCATACCACATCATGGACTAAAATGCAAGATATATATATAGGCACTCCGTTATATTCTTTACTCAAATCCTAAGTCGCAACATTCTATTATAGGTTGCTCGTAGAAACCTACACGATCCAACCACTACCTTCATTATTTGCTATCCTACTTAAGGTGAGTTCATAGCCCCACTTTACATTATTTCAATGTTTTACAAACCCTTGGGGGGAATACATGCTACTTTTAAACCGAACACAATGCTTTGAAACTGTATGCTGCCTGATTGTTTTATTATTACTAAGTACCTACCTTGCCAATCCTAGGCCCCTATCATGAACCATTTAATCACTAGAATTAGTGAGCGCGAGTATTGTGAATAGGCCTATTGGGATTGACGAATCCCATTTGTTTGAGTAGATTAGTTCAACAAATGCACTATATTTGAAACATTAAGTATGACGGCAAAGTACTTACCGGGGCAACATAACCGCCGATTGATATTGGTACCCGTTAACGTATTGGTTGCATGAGCTTAGTACATAATAATAACTGTTTTGTTTTCTAACATGAGTATGAGTCTAATTAACTCTTACTACCAACATATTGTGTTCAACCTTTAAACAAACTCTATGAATTTCACTCAACCTTTGTGTTGACCTCTTAAGCATGTATTTCAGGTCCATGATAATCAAGAATGGAGCGGAAGGGCACGTACCGAAGGAAGAAGGCTATAAACTATTATGTCATTCGATAAAACATCATAGACTTTATATTGATGTGTTTTGAAACAATGGAACCTTTTGGGACCTTACTATGTAAACTCTGATATATTTGAATAATATGAATGACAACTCTTTTTAATACGATTCGTTTAGAGATCGTTTTCTATTATTATGACTGTTGTGCCGTCGAGTAACACCCAAGTTGAATTCCGCTGCATCATGAATTGGGGGTGTTACAGATTGGTACCAGAGCCATGGTTATAGAGAAACGGGTCTAAGTGAGACCTAAACTATAACTACAATAACAAGCAAAAACATTTTTATAGCCTTCCGCTCTTCGTGCCTTCCGTCCTCCAGAAGATTATGGACTTATCACGCATGTTATGCTACATGAACATATTTGTATATTGTCATATGCACATTTCCTTAGTTTGAGCATTTTCCATAAACATTTGATTATTTTTGACATCATAATACTAATTGTAGACATCATGTCCGCACCTCCATCTCCCGATCATCTTCCTGCTATGCCTGAATATTTACCAATTCTTCCCGGACCCGGTGATCCTTACTTTGAAGAAATTGATTATGACGATGAGGAAATACCTTATGAGGATCTAGACAATGAAATAGATTCGGACGAAGATCCTGAAATGGATATGGACATAAACATCGATGAGTACGAAGAGGATCCTGAAATGGATGTTGACATCGAAGGCATCGATGAGGAAGCGGAGGAACTATTAGTGGTGCCACATCTATCACCATTAACATCTCCACCTCCGGTTTCACCAATTTCATCCGAATCTAACCGTACCACTCCAGCTCAAGTTCCGAATTCTACTCACCAAACCGGCGGAACATCTACATCTACACATATGTTCGTGAACTCAGCTCAATACGAAATCTACTCTTTGAAACAAGCTCTCAACCTAACCCAACTCAAAGTTCAAAGTATGGCAAGTCAAATGCATGACTACATATCCAAGGTAAATTCTGCCAGAATGGATGCCATGAATGCTCGAGACGACCTATATTGATTTAAGCTTGACATGAGCTACGTGAAGAGTGACTCGACTCATGTTGGGGAAGTAGTCTTAAATCCTTTGACGGGCTTGGATAATGCCAAGGATAGACTCACTTTGGTTGAGAGGGCCCAAGAACAGGATGCGGTTCAAATTCACAAACTACTTCACCGCCTAAATACCGCTGAAATCCGGTTAGATGTTGCAAACTTTGATAGGTATCAACTTAAGAATGATTTGTGTTGGATGCAAACTCAAATGAGTTCCATACAACAAAGGCTATACCGAAAGGATGTCAAAGAATACCGTCCAAACGAAAGTGTAGATGTGTTAGCAACACGCGGAAATAATAATCCGACCGGACCACAACAACCTCCCAACCGACGTTAGACTAGTGTTATAGTACTAGTTATCTTTAGTACAACGTTGTAATTACTAACTGAAAGTATCAGTTAGTAAGTTTTGAATGAACTTGTAATAAGTTCGATTTTGTAATCAACGTTATATTAATAAAACTCTTGTTTTATATACTATCATGTGTTATGCTTTTAAGTTTCAAACATTATCATCCTATCATTCTTATCAAACATTGTGCTCATCTCACAACTCTCTAATTACAATGTATCTTTTGAACAATAGAATCATGGCGCCAAAGAAAAAGACCCCACCAACGATGACACAAGCCGCCATCCGCAAACTGGTAAAGGATAGTGTCAATGCAGCACTTATCACGGAACGAGCAGCCGTAGCTGCAGCAGCTGCCGATGCCACCACAGCTGCTGGTGCTGCTGATGCTGCAGCAGCCGCAGAAGCCGCCACTGCTGCGGAAGCTGCAATAGCTGCGGAGGCTGCCAGGATTGCTAGTCTTAACCTTGGAGGACCTACCCCTCCGGTGACCAATGTTACTACAGTACCAAAGGGTTGCTCATTCATTTCCTACCTGAAATGTGAACCCATCAAATTCAAAGGTACTGAAGGGGCTGTAGGTTTGACCCGTTGGTTCGAAAAGGCGGCAGTCGGTGTTCTTGGTTAGTAAATGTATCGAGGGGGATAAAGCTCAGTATGCCACAAGTACTCTGTTGAATGAGGCCTTGTCCTGGTGGAACTCAATTGCTCAACCCATGGGCATTGAGAATGCCTACAAAATTACTTGGGCTAATTTGAAACAAATGATGATCAAGGAATACTGTCCTCGCAGCGAGATGCAAAAGTTGGAAGTTGAGTTCTGGGATCATACGGTTAGGGGAAATGATATCATAACCTACAACCGTAGATTCCAGGAACTGAGGATACTTTGTCCAACAATGGTTTCCACAAAGGAAAAATTGTTGGAAAGGTATATCTGGGGACTTCCCTCAAGCATACAGGGGAATGTGACTTCGGAAAATCCCAAGGAACTTGATGAGGCTATGCGGATGTCCCGCAGTCTCATGGATTAAGTGGTACGTATGTCGGAAACCCGAAAGCAAAACAACCCCAACAACACCAACAATACCAACAACAATGCCAACAACAGCAATACCAATAATCCCAACAACTCCAGTTACCGTAACAACAACAACAATAACAACAAACGACCATGGGATGGTAACCGTGGGAATAACAACAACAACAACAACAACAACAACAACAACCAAACCCGAAACAACAACCATCACAATCAACAGAACAAGAGACAGGAAGCCGCGACGGCTTATGTTGCTGCACCAGCTGGTGGTAAGTACGTGGGTAATCAACCACAATGTACCAAGTGCAATTACCATCACGAAGGTCCTTGCCCGGCCAAATGCCACAAGTGCCAAAAGCCCGTACATCTTGCCAAGGATTGTAGAGGCAAGGGTATAGCTACTGGGGCTAACACACAACCCATAGTTACATGTTTTGGGTGTGGGGAAAGGGGACACTACAAGAACAACTGTCCTCAAAACCAAGGACCCCAAGGCGGAGGTGCTCGTGGTAGAGCCTATGTCATGGGAAAAGAAGAACCACACAAGGACCCGAACGTGGTTACCGGTACGTTCTTACTCAATAATATTCCTGTTAAAGTATTATTCGATTCTGGTGCTGATATGAGCTTTATATCTACTAGAATTGCGCCTTTAATTGATATTCCATCAATCACTTTAACCACTAGTTATAATATTGAGCTAGCTACCGGTGACTTAGTAAATACCAATACCGTAATCCCAAACTGTACCCTTAATCTCTTAGACCACCCCTTTGACATCAATCTTATGCCAATTGAACTCGGAAGTTTTGATGTAGTTATTGGCATGGATTGGTTGTCTAAACATCAAGCTAACATTATTTGTGGTGAAAGAGTTGTGCACATTCCATGTGACAATGAAACTTTGATCATTCGTGGTGATCAAAGTGGAACTCGAATAAACATCATCTCATGTATCAAAACCATGAAGTACATTGAGAAAGGATGTTATGCTTTCTTAGCCCACGTAACAGAAAAGAAATCCGATGAAAAACGTCTCGAAGATGTTCCTATTGCCCGTGAGTTTCCTGAAGTCTTTCCAGAAGACTTACCCGGACTACCACCAAATCGTCAAATAGAGTTCAGAATTGATTTAATACCAGGAGCGGCGCCAGTTGCCCGCGCACCATACCGGCTAGCACCTTCAGAGATGCAAGAGCTATCAAATCAATTACAAGAACTTTCGGACAAGGGATTTATTCGACCCAGTTCCTCACCTTGGGGAGCTCCTGTTTTGTTCGTGAAAAAGAAAGATGGGTCATTACGAATGTGTATTGACTACCGTGAACTAAACAAACTAGCCATAAAGAACCGATACCCACTACCAAGAATTGATGATTTATTCGATCAATTACAAGGTTCAACCTATTACTCAAAAATTGACCTACGTTCAGGTTACCATCAAGTTAGAGTCCGTGATGAAGACATTCCAAAAACAGCCTTTAGGACACGATATGGTCACCATGAATTCCAAGTGATGCCCTTTGGGTTGACTAATGCACCGGCAGTATTCATGGATCTCATGAATCGTGTGTGTAAGCCATATTTGGACAAATTCGTGATCGTATTCATAGACGACATTCTCATATATTCCAAAAACGAAGAGGAACACAAAGAACACCTGAGAACAATTTTAGGACTACTCAAGGAAGAGAAATTGTATGCAAAGTTTTCCAAATGTGAATTTTGGATTCAATCAGTACAATTCCTTGGGCATGTGATTGACAAGACCGGTTTACATGTCGATCCCGCTAAAATTGAAGCTATCAAAAATTGGCCAACACCTACCACACCTACAGAAATTCGTCAATTTCTGGGTTTAGCCGGGTATTACCGAAGGTTTATTGAAGGATTTTCCTCAATAGCAAAGTCTTTGACTAAACTAACTCAGAAAGACAAGAAATATGTGTGGGATGAAAACGAAGAAAAAGCTTTCCAAACCCTCAAACAGAAACTTTGTAGTGCTCCTATCCTAGCATTGCCAGATGGGATCGAAGATTTTGTAGTCTATTGTGATGCATCGCACCAAGGGCTAGGTGTCGTGTTGATGCAACGCGATAAGGTCATGGCTTATGCATCAAGACAACTCAAGGTTCATGAGGAAAATTACACCACTCATGACTTAGAGTTAGGAGCCGTAGTCTTTGCACTAAAAATCTGGAGGCATTATCTATACGGTACTAGATGTACTGTGTACACCGATCATAAAAGCCTACAACACATTTTGAACCAAAAAGAACTAAACATGAGACAACGTCGTTGGTTGGAATTACTAAGTGATTATGACTGCGACATTCGTTACCACCCAGGAAAAGCAAACGTAGTAGCCGACGCCCTGAGCCGAAAGGAACAGGTAAAACCACTACGAGTCCGAGCCTTAGTTTTAACCATAAATTCAAACTTTCCTACTCAAATCCTTCCCGCTCAAACTGAGGCGGTGAAACAAGAAGACATCCAAAAGGAAAAGTTGGATGGCATGATACAAAAGAAATTCGAAACCCGTTCAGATGGAACTCTATGCTTCCAAGGTCGAAGTTGGTTACCACTTTATGGTGGCCTACGAGACTTGATCATGCATGAATCACACAAATCTAAATACTCCATACATCCAGGATCTGATAAAATGTATCATGATCTTAAGTTACTTTATTGGTGGCCGAACATGAAAGCCGACATTGCAACATATGTTAGCAAATGTCTTACCTGCTCCAAAGTAAAAGCCGAACATCAAAAACCATCCGGTCCATTGCAACAATCAGAAATTCCTACTTGAAAATGGGAAAGAATTACTATGGACTTCATTACCAAGCTCCCAAAGACATCAAGCGGTTATGACTCCATCTGGGTCATAGTTGATCGTCTCACAAAATCCGCACACTTTATACCAATCAAAGAGACTTACAAAATGGAACAACTAACCCGACTGTACGTCAAAGAAATAGTCTCAAGACATGGTGCACCAATATCCATTATATCCGACAGAGATGGTAGATTTACTTCCAATTTCTGGCAGTCACTCCAAGACGCCTTTGGAACAAATCTAGACATGAGTACAGCGTATCATCCTCAGACCGATGGTCAGAGTGAACGAACCATCCAAACACTTGAAGACATGCTTCGAGCATGTATAATAGACTTTGGAAAAGGATGGGATACTCATTTACCATTAGTCGAATTTTCCTACAACAACAGCTATCATACAAGTATTAAAGCAGCTCCATTTGAAGCACTTTACGGTCGAAAGTGTCGTTCACCTGCTTGTTGGGCTGAAGTGGGAGAAGTTCAACTCACTGGACCAGAACTCATCCGTGAAAAAACGGATAAGATTGTACAAATCAGAAGTCGATTACAAGCCGCAAGAGATCGACAGAAAAGTTATGCCGACACACGACGCAGACCCCTAGAATTCCAAGTCGGAGATAGGGTTATGCTAAAGGTATCGCCTTGGAAAGGCTTGATACGATTCGGTAAACGAGGAAAACTAAACCCAAGATACATCGGACCATTCAAAATCCTAGCCAGGGTTGGCCCTGTGGCGTACAGACTTGAGCTTCCATCAGAACTCAGTAATGTACACCCCACTTTCCATGTATCTAACCTAAAGAAATGCTTATCAGATGAATCACTCGTGATTCCACTTGATGAAATTCAACTCAATGACGATCTTCAATTTGTTGAGGAACCCGTAGAAATCATGGACCGAGAGGTCAAACAACTCAAACAAAGCCGTATACCAATTATCAAAGTTCGTTGGAACTCACGACGTGGTCCTGAATACACATGGGAACGAGAGGACCAGATACGTAAGAAATACCCACATCTTTTTACCAACGAAGCTTCTACTCCCAATGCAAATTGATCTCCAGGACGGAGCTCTCATATGGGGTGGAGACTGTAACAATTCACAATTTCAGGTTAATTTCTATTTCCGGAAAATTTACTATTCATTTTTACTATTCATTTCTTTCTGAAATTTTCTCGAAAGTTGATTTTTATTTCATATTCTCAAGTGATAAATCACTTCCATGGCAAATTAAATGTTTGACACTCGTCAGATCATTTTCGTGAAAGTTATTAAGGAATTACACAGAATTACACGTTTTAGGGTAAAACGACAATCAGAAATTCTATGCACAACGAAATTTGACCCCGTCAGGTGACCCCACATCAGAAAAATGTTTAACACACTCATGATTTATTTGAGAATAAATCATGACTGAGAAAAATCATGGCCAAAATAAACTTCGGCCGTGAAAAACTGGAATTTTCAGTTTTAAGCGTTTTTACTCAGCCGTAACCTTAGCCTATACCTGCACCGCGTTTCTAAGATGATTTGAGCTTTCAACTTATTAAAATAAGTCAACATATTTTTCCCTCCTCCATTGACTAAAAATCATTCCTTGATTTTTAGGCTTACGGTTTGATGTCTAAAAGACATTTAATACCAACCGACACTAGACTGAGCCCAGTCTAGACATTATAAATCATTTTAAATCATTTTTATCATATTAGAAAAGTAACATTTTACTTTTCTCAATTTTACGCAATATTCGTACATTTTACGTATTACGCGTTTTAGACCCGTGTTTCCAGTTTTTAGCAGGGTTTACCACCCAAATGGAACTTATCACTCATTTTATATTTTATTATGGGACATATGGACATGTCTAACAATACTTTAAAGTTTCATAATTTTACGACACCCGGTTTTACGTTTTGAGGCCTAATCATTTACGGTTGGCATTTCCCGGAGTCAAGTTTCATCCTAATATCTAGATATTATCAAGACCAAGCCACCTCACCCCCTTATCCCTTGTGAACCGCCAAAGGGGGGGGGAGTCACACCCTTGTGTGGCTTGATCTTGTGTCTTGTGATCTAGGATGGATACATGTGTAGTTTTGCCAAGAAATATCCTAAGTAACTAACCTCCTCATGAGAGTATAAATACCCCCTCCCTTCCTTTGGCCGGCCATCAACACACACCACAACACTTCACACTTAGCTTATTTTCTTCAAAGTTCTTGCAAGGTTCAAGTGAAAGTTCAAGTAGAAACCCTAGTTTGATCATAAGTTACCAAAAATCTTCCAAACCCTAATATACTTGGTGATTGCTCTTGAGTTTAAATCCACTCAATTCACCTCAACTTTCATTACATCTTTCAAGAATACCAAGGGTAGAAAGGTTGCATGAAGTGAAAAAGGGGTTGAAGCAAGTCTATCAAAGTCCATTTCCTTACTTGTTACTCCTTTCTTTAATTAGAAAGCCAAAAGTTGTAAGCCTAAACCTAACATGCTTCTTGTTAATTTCTCATGTTCATATCATTTACATGTTATTCTTGCTATATTATATCTTGTATGAATGTCCATGGTGTATAAAAATGACTAAAACATGTCGTTGTACTTGATTGTTAAGTTAAGTTACTAAAACAAACAAACTAGTGAATTTCTTGGTATAACCTGATCAAAATGGAAAAATTATGTTATTGGATTATTACATATTACATTAGAGGACTTAACAAGGAAACCATAGCAATTTGAACCACCTAAAAAGAGTAAACGAGTCAAAAGTTATGGCGATTTGAAGTTACCAAGATTTCCGGCAAAACTGCCTAAAAGTTTCTGTGACAGAACCTAAAACACGCAAAAAGAGACCTTTCTGGTCCAATTCATGAAAAATTTAAAACACGAAAGTTTTCCGGAATCACGTTTTCGTTCAGGAGCAAAGAGGCTCGAGCCTTAAAAACGCCTTCTGAGTGAGATATTTCTCAGTTTCTTAACAGCTATTTACATATTTTAAGTCACTATACTATTGTTATACTTTCAAAGGAACAAGAGTTATTATGACCTATAAACAAGACCACCACCATGGCTAGAGCCAAGGTTATGTCTCATGACCTTGGAACAAGGACCAAAGGTCATGGCTAGGCCATGACGAAATGACCATACCAACTTACATAGGCGAAAACATGAAACAATGAATTAGGCGATAACTTGAACAAACAATTTGGATCTACTTCACTTAAAAGGAAACCATGAGATTTTACCAAGAGAACATGGTCATTCAAGACTTATGAAGCTACCCCTAATAACAATCTTCATGTACAAATAAACTTTCCTAAGTTTATACAAATATCGGACATGTAACTTTTCGGATCAAAACCTATATCTATATATTTTATCAACTACTACAATAGTAGGGAGCCTCATGTGAGGAGTTCATTATGTAAGCCGTCGAGATGAGTTGTGGATTTACGAGTTAAAGTGTCCTGGCTCCTCGAACGCTTACTAACATGACTTCTGAATTATGTCGGCCCGAACGGTAGTAAACGATATACCAAAACATACATGTTCATGAATCTTTTCTTTCAAGGACTTACAATATACACCATACCACATCATGGACTAAAATGCAAGATATATATATAGGCACTCCGTTATATTCTTTACTCAAATCCTAAGTCGCAACATTCTATTATAGGTTGCTCGTAGAAACCTACATGATCCAACCACTACCTTCATTATTTGCTATCCTACTTAAGGTGAGTTCATAGCCCCACTTTACATTATTTCAATGTTTTACAAACCCTTGGGGGGAATACATGCTACTTTTAAACCGAACACAATGCTTTGAAACTGTATGCTGCCTGATTGTTTTATTATTACTAAGTACCTACCTTGCCAATCCTAGGCCCCTATCATGAACCATTTAATCACTAGAATTAGTGAGCGCGAGTATTGTGAATAGGCCTATTGGGATTGACGAATCCCATTTGTTTGAGCAGATTAGTTCAACAAATGCACTATATTTGAAACATTAAGTATGACGGCAAAGTACTTACCGGGGCAACATAACCGCCGATTGATATTGGTACCCGTTAACGTATTGGTTGCATGAGCTTAGTACACAATAATAACTGTTTTGTTTTCTAACATGAGTATGAGTCTAATTAACTCTTACTACCAACATATTGTGTTCAACCGTTAAACAAACTCTATGAATTTCACTCAACCTTTGTGTTGACCTCTTAAGCATGTATTTCAGGTCCATGATAATCAAGAATGGAGCGGAAGGGCACGTACCGAAGGAAGAAGGCTATAAACTATTATGTCATTCGATAAAACATCATAGACTTTATATTGATGTGTTTTGAAACAATGGAACCTTTTGGGACCTTACTATGTAAACTCTGATATATTTGAATAATATGAATGACAACTCTTTTTAATACGATTCGTTTAGAGATCGTTTTCTATTATTATGACTGTTGTGCCGTCGAGTAACACCCAAGTTGAATTCCGCTGCATCATGAATTGGGGGTGTTACACCTTTTTCACCGATAGCCCCCCCACAATTAATGTGCTTCACCAACCAAACCAACCCCCACCACCACAATTAATACCCCTCAACCACACCACTCAGAATTGCCCACTTAGTTTTTTGGCGGGAAAATGCAATCAAGAGCTGTGATGCATCAATCCTTCAATAAATGGTGGGGATATAGTCAAGGGTCAACAAGAAGCTCTTTGGGACTGCCAAAAGTGAACAGAAGGCACACATGGGCAAGAGGGGTTACCTCTTTGGCATTTTTAGTATAAGTATGGGTATTTTTGTTAGTCTCAGTGTGTATTTTTTATGTAACATAGTTTAATTTAGCATTTGTATTCTAAGTTGTAATCTTTTTCAAGTTATTGAAATTTCTTATGTTTTAAATTATCAATTGCAGTTTTCAGTTTCATCAAGCTTTTTCCAAGTTCTATTTCTAAAATAATTATTGAATATAAGCTCTAAATAAGCACTCATAATCCAACCTAGTATCTAATAGTGTAAAAAGAAAACAGAAAAGAATCAAAAAGCAGTAGCAAATAATCACAGGGTACCTTTGCATATTGTGGAAAGCTATTGGAAGCACCAAGTAATGGAATTGGTGGAGGGACTTTTACCTAGCTTATCATTGATAAGCTAGGAGCTAGTAGCTGAAAGAGAGGCCCTTGTAAAAGCTAGGAAAGGTTTAAAGCTTTCTTGTTTTTCAATTTTAGATTTTTAGAGTAATTTTTGCATAATCTGTGTTTAGGTTGATTTGTGTTATCTAGTTGCTTAATTATGTTAAATTTACTTATTTACCACTTATTAGATAAGTTACATTGAGTAAATTGTACTTTGGTATTTATTTTATCCAAGTTTCATATATATCTGTGTTCATAAGGGGTGTTTGGTTTTGTCTGTGTTGAGTGTTTCAGTGTGTTTCATGGTTTCATTCTTGTTCATTTAACTTAATTAGAACCACAACAGACCAAAACAATCAAGTCCTTGGTAGTAAAAAGCATAGAAGTCAAAATCAATCAAAAGCTCATCTCAGAATCAATCTGTGTGGATTCAAGTTGAACAAAGCTTCATAACATCTCATTTTTAGGAAAAGTAACTCAAATTAGCTTTATAATAACTTAACTAAACATCTTTAATCATAAAATTAGTGTTTGAAGTTCAAAAAAGTCAAATATCAAGTTTTTCATAAAAAGTCAAAAGTGAACTCCTCAGATTTTCCAAAACTTCAAGGATTTTTTGTGATTTTTGGTTTGAGAATTAAGGCCTGAAACTTTTTGTGGTTAAAGCCTACCACCTTAACTTTATGAGTCCGTGCATGGATTATTTTCTAGATTTTTTCCCTAAGCTGTGCAACTGCTTATTTTAGGGTGCAGGGAAAGCAACCTTTCCTGCACCAGGGATTTTTCCCTTTTTCTTGGGCCTATTGTGACCAATCCAGTGGACCCCACACCAAGCCCTTTGGCTTTTGAGCAACTTATCAGTAGTACTTTGCATCCTTTGGCTTATTTCTGAGTTTAGCTTATTAGATTTGGCTTATTTGATCAATCTTTGTACCCTGACCTCAGAACATACACTGAGTGAGTCAGTGTATAGACTTAAGTTCATAAGCTTGCATCTCCCTACATAGTGGGCCCCACCTTGTGCTTTTTGGCTTATTGGAAACCCTAATAAGCCAAGTTGTCATATCTGAGCTTATTTTGTATCTGTGCACTTATTTGGATTAGCTAATCAGTGTTTGTAACTTGATTGTTTCATTAAGCATTCTGAGACCTCAGCTCATTAAGCTTATTTCTCAGGCTCACTAAGACCTTATTTGTGAGCTTATTGGCCTGACCCTTAGCTTATTGAGAAGCCACCCAATCCAACTTGAGGGTTCAACCCCAAGATTGGACCCCTGACCCCTCTTGTGGCCCCCACACTTGGATGCAAGTAGGCCATTTGGGCCTGTTTGGTCTGTCAAATAAGCCAAGAGCTTGTTTGGCTTATCCAGCTTATTTTGTGCATTTATCTGGTCCCTCTGTGTTCATTACTCATCATCATTGTTGTTTATTTGTTTGTTTGGTCTAAGATCTCAGTTGTGTAAACTATTCAAAGCAATAAAATCCTAAAAAGCTTAAAAAGCTCAACTGTTTTCAAACAAGCTCATCAAATAGCTTATTCTTGATCCTCACACAAACTTGCTTCACAAAAGTTGCTTAATATCATCTAATAAGCAGGTTTGAAACAGAAAAATCCAAAAAAGTCCAACTTAATAGAAGTGATAGCTTCTATGTAAGTCAATTGGCTTATCACCTCAGCTTATTTATAAGCTAATTCCATTTTTATATTTTTCCTAGGCTTCTGATATATAAAAATAATTTTTGTAATTTTCTCAGATTTTTCTTGCATCATTTAGTATTTTTCTTAATTTAAATTAGTTTTTAGTAATTATTAAGTAGTTAATAATTAATTAGAAAATCAGAAAAATATAAATTAAATTTTAAAATTAGTTTTTAGTTATTTTTAACTTTTCCAAATTTTATTTTCAATTTTCCAGTGTAATTTCATAATTAATTAGAATTTAGGTTAATTTAAATAATTAAAAAGTAATTAATAATTAGTTAATAATTAGTAATAATTAATTAAAAAGTCTTAAAAATATATTTTCATTTCTAAAATTAGTTTTATAGTATTTTAGATGTTTCTAAGTTTAAATTTTATTTTTCTAGGATAATTTCATAATTATTTGTAATTTAGGTTAATTTAATTAATTAAAAATAATTAGGAAATTAGTATTTAATTAATTGTAATTATAAAAATAGTGTAAAAATTAGTTTTAATTTTCCAAAAATTTTCTTTGATCATTAGGTTTGTAAAAATATCATTTTCATACCAGTAGCCTTTTCAGATCACCTCACTCACTTTTACTTTACGTACGTTTGTTCACGTTTTCAGCAAACGTACGGTTTTTAGGTTTTAGGTAATTTCTTCTCAATCTAAATTCCAGTAATCAATCACATAGCTTTCCTAAGCTATTTTGTTTAATAATTTCCAAATAATTCTCATAACAACCCTTTTCTGTGAATAATCACCCGATCACAATCACGCTCAGATACATTTCACACCTCATCGGGGTATAACGACCTGGTGATTTCCTATATTACCCGGAGATTGACTCTAGGCTATTTGACTTTGTTGACCATTCTGTGGTCAATATAAGTTGACGGTTTAGGGCAAATCAATAGTAATAGAAAAATCAAGTGACTTATATAATTCAGATGGTTAAATTCATTAACCAATATTACAATCGCCAAAATAGAGGCATATGCATATGAAGTTATAAGGGAAACAAGTGATGCAACATTAAGCGTTTTTGAAGGTTTGAAACACAAATGCATGCTCTTGATACTTTTGAACAATTATAAACATATATTTTAAATTTTTGACATTTTGTGTTTATGTTTATGTTATTTTGAACAGTTGGAACTATTAGAAATTTGGAATGGTTTACACTGTTTGAGACATTTTGTGTGACTTTGTATTGTTATAACATTATTAGCATTTCTTTATGAATGATCGACGACGAAAAAAAATAAATTATTTAAACACTTAGGTATTTGTGGGAATTACCGAAAATTTCTGTACCGGAACTGAACCGAAGAACTTGGGACGGTTCTTGGTTTCACTTTTTTCATATTTTCGGTTATCGATTCTTTCGGATCTGGTTCAAGACGGTTCCACTACTACATGGACACCCCTACTTCCTAGTTCGTTTAGGGTCTGTTTGAACTTGGTATAGATTGGATTTTGCATCTCCTTACGTTTTGGGTTGTTTGTTGGCCATAATGATATTTATTAATTGGGCTTTATAAAGCCGAATTAGAATCATTATGCTTCTAGGCTATAATTTACAACATTCAACTTTGTTTGTGTTTCATAAATAGGCTTCTGGTTAGATTTGACACACGATATTCGAAGATCAACTTGATGTTTGAAAACCTGTTTATACTAGATTAGATTTTTTGTTGATTGATAGTTTGGGGATATGTTAATTTGAGTTTGGGCTGTAATCATTCTCACATAAGTGGACCATTAAATTATCAATATGATATTTGGGGTGTTTAAATTATGGGAAAATTATCAAAATGGTCCGTTGCCCTGCGGGTTAGGCATTTTTAGCTTTTTTTTTTTTTTTAAATTCTCGTTTTAGCCCGGGTTGCTCTGGGCAACTATCGTACAGCCAAGTACAGTGTGACACGTATCCGACCACCACTGTTGGTACAAGGTACATGAAACGTATTGTATTTTGGGCAACTTTTGTGTTTTGGGCAACCAATACATGATTAAAACAATGACCATCACGTTACATACGATTCACTTAGGGTTAAATTCATAAATGCTTAACCTACTTACAATTTTGACTCATTCTACATAATGTACTTTTTTTATTATCAAAATGCTTAATTAAGTTCGTATTAGTTGTCATAATGCTTAACAAATGGTTCTTTATTATGCAAAAAGACTTAAATACCCTTGGATCATCATCACCACAAAAAATCCAGTTAAAAATGCTCCATGAGTTCTGCATTTTTTTTTTATCAATAGTAAGTTTTCAAGTTAAATCACATACTATCCTTCGTCATCGCCACATACAAGTGAGCGGTATTGGTTTACCATTCACTTTATGCTTTTATTCTGTCATTAACGGACGACGATTAATCACATTCTCCCTAAACTACATGTTCAGTCAAAATAAGAGGATTGGATATCTTAATTCTTGACTCAAATGCAAACTGAGCATTAAAAAGCTATCTCTCGTGGATCATAGACCCATGTTCAGCCAAGTCAGTGTGACTTTTCAAATACAACAACTTGGTGAGATTCTCTTTGCAGTTCTCGAGCAGCTGCCAGTCCGGCAACACCGGCTCCAATGACAGCCACCTTCAACGAAGTTGTCATGTAGTCGGACATGTTTTTGTGTTTTCCAATTTATATGAAGCAGTTACTCCATTTATATATGATTGTATGCTCAGGTTTTATTGGTGAAAGAAAAATTTGTCTTTTAAAAAATAAAGTAATTGTATGCTCAGGTTTTAACGTTTGAAGGTCAACAAAAGTTAAATAAAGTTTAAAATTCACAAAAGTTTAATTTTGCCTTGTTTTTCATCTAATTATTTCATAATAAAAAATAAAGTAGAATCAAATTGGATCTGAAGTAAATTTATTATTCATTGATACACTTATTTCGTAATACAAAAGTTTAATTTTAGTACAAATCATTGTTCTTTTGTGGTTTTCTCCCTGAAAATTATGGTGGTGGGAGGTAGGAGATGAAGACGTATGAAATGACGAAAATACCCTTAACAAATCCTATTAGTTATGCGTAATGAAAAAAAATACAAACTTAATTAAGTATTTTGACAATAAAAAAAATACATTATGTAGAATGCATCAAAATTATAAATATGTTAAGCATTTATGAATTTAACCCATTCACTTAAGGAAAACACACATCTTCTTCTCCACGCAAAGCATACAAAAATATCCTAAGAAGAATAAAAAATCCAAAACTCAAAAATGAGGAACTGGCACCAGCTATATTCAACACACAATTTACGTGACCACTCCATCTCATCTCATCCCTAAAATTTAACCATATAATCTCTTCATTTCCAGATCTGCATCAAAAAAGGTACTCTATATTCCCAATTCCAAAATTATTTATGTTTTTAATAGCTAGATCTTAAACCACAATACAATAAGATGGAAATAATTTGAGGATTTTTTTATTTTTTTTAATAAAAAAATAAAAATCAATTCAACATTACAATGTGGATCATTCATTCATTTGCTATTTTAGATGTTGATTAATGATTATTAGTGTCATAAATGATGGTGGTTGGTTGTATTTGCTTCTGGTTTGATTTTCCCTTTGCAGAGCCCCTTTGTGCTTTGTCGTTTATTCAAGAAACATGATTGCAAAGATGAGAATATTGGGAGTTCAAATTTCAATATGATGTCAAACAGAGCTCTGCGCACTCTCCTTCTGTTGTGAAGTCATCTACCGAGGTATCCTATACTCCTAGTATAACCCAAATAGTATTTTGTGTATTAACTAAAGTTAGTTACTTTTAGTTGTTATTGTTATTGATTTATTAAAAGGCCTAATTTTTATTTTAATCCAGTTGTGCTTAAGTATGTTAAGGAATCTGAAGATCTGCGTCGTGCAATGGAACCCGTAGAGCTTATTAAAAGAGTAAGTGTTTGATTTGATCTTGTTACGACTATTGTGGTTTCTAGTTGCGGATAATTGTTTTGGGTAATTTAGGAGTAGCCGTAACAAAACTGAGTTTGATTAAAGGGTGACTGGAATTGCTTATTTACTTGTTTTTAAGCTGATAAGCAGTTTGAGTGTTTGGATCATCGGAAATGCTTATGCTTGCTTGTTTTGGGCCAAAATTAGCAGTTTTAGGTTGGGACATGCTTATTCGAGATGCAACTGAAATTACTGTTCTAACATTTTATCTAACCAGATACCGTCATAAATGGATTATATTGAGATTTTAAAAAGATGTATTTTTTTTTTGGTTCCTGTAGTTTTTTTTTACAAAATAAGCAATCCAAACTATTTCCTGAAGTGCTCTTTTTCAAGCAGCTTATAAAGGCTTATTAAGCAAAAGCCTAAGCAGATGAAATAAGCAATCCCAAACACCCTTTTACTATTTAAGGTTATTTTTTAGTAAATCCATAAATAATTAGACTTTGACTGATAATCTGATTATCACAACTTTTAACTACATAAGCACGTCCAAACACTATCCTTTGCAGCCGGTTTTTTTACAACTGATCATTTGATTTTTATTATTGTGTAAAATAGTTTCATACAAAATTGAAGTGTGTGTGTGTATACATTTGAGGTTTTTGTATAATGGAATGTAGGTTAGGGAGATCGAGAGAGAAGGTCGTGAAGAAGTAGAAAGTGGGTCAGGGAAAGATGCAAAACAGACTGCTGCACTTGATTTGATATCGAGGCTTAATAACCATCGATTGTACTCCGACTCTGACAATCAGAAAGGTATTTCTTTTCTTGAATGCACAGTAAGGTCAGCAGAACAAGATAGTTGGGTAACGGGTTGAAATGGGTTTGTGAGAAAATGGGTTTTTAAGTGTGATTCCAACTGGGTCAGGTCAGGTCAGATTGAGCTGTTAAGATATTTTTGAGTTTCTAAGAAGTTATTGTACTTGATATCAATTACAAAAGTATATATTATAGCAGTAATTTAAGTTTGCCAAAGAAAACATTTTAGAATATTAAAAGAATTTTGATACAATTTAGGCATTTTTTTACCCGTTTGATCTCCTTCCAAAGTTGTCTTTTTCATATTTGACCATTAATCAAGTACTTACACCCTGAATTGACCCATTTATATATCAGTAACTTGAATCGCTAATGTGATCTAGAATGCGATACATAATTCAATGCTTAATAGTATGTTGGGTCTATTTTTGAGAACTCTGCAAACTTTGACTTATAAATTCATATGAACTACCTTTCATGTCTGAATTTGATGATTGATTTTGTAAATTGTTGAACCATAATTTTTCTTATGTTTGTATTTGTTGCAACTTTTAATCAGTAATTAGATTCTTCTTTAAGACTCCAAATGTCATTTTCTGACCTTAAAGTTCAAAGTTTCATGTCCTCACCGTATGTCTTTTTGTCTCTTGTAGCTCTAGAGGAATGGCGTAAACGAAAGATGGAACGAGCAAGACAACGTGGCCTTGGTAAAAATGGAAACACCACCTCCCAAGAATGAACCTTTGTTCCAACCCCGTTCGTAACTGCATGGCAACAAATAGGTTTTTATTTTCTTGTAGAGTTTGTGCACAACTAACTTTGGTTGATAGATATACAAACGTGAGGTGTTTTCATATGTAAATTTATGTATCTTTCTGTAACAAACGTGTTTTCTTTGTATGCTTTATAATCTGAATATACCTCCCAAAGCTTTACCGTCTCTCTTGTTACTAGTCACAACCGATCTGATTTTGATTATTGCATCAGTCACTTTGAAAACACAGTTAAACACTGCCGATATTTAGTGACATCGTGTTGAAATTTTTGAAGTTGTTATAAAATGGTTTCTTAAATGCACAGATATGTCGGCACAACAAGTTGCTTGGGTAATGGGGTGAAGTTGGTTTAGGTCAAAACAGGGTTTTAAGTGTGATTTAGAATGGGTCAGGAAGGTTGGGTTGAGTTGAGCCGTGAACTCGTATCTTTGAGTTTTCATGTCAAAAGAACAGAGGGAGAAGTGTGCCCCTGTCATCTCGGTCAGCAATGCCAACTTGAAAATGATAATCACCAACTATTTGCACATATCAAGAAAGAACATAATTAAGAAACGGTCTGCAAGCTATGGTTCAAATACGTGCTGATTCCATTTATGTACACATTATAAAACTAAATTTCAATATGTACAAGTACAGACCAAAAGGAAGTCGAGTTGGGTCAGTGACCCGAGTTACAAAAGTATAAGACAAAAGCAATGGCATCAATACTTCACATGTAATGGCCATCCAAACCCATTAATCTAATTACCCTTGTGCATTATGCATTTCAAGGCTTCAGAAACAGTAGTATCATATTTTAAATAGTTTGTTACAGCAAGTACGCTTGATAACCTTATTGGTCTAGAACAAAACTTGATTCTTGAACGGCAACCTCAGCATTGAAGTCTTAACTTTGAAAATGTATATCAGTTCCTTACGTACCACTTCCCAAGAACCAACAGGCAGAAAATAGACTTTAGACTTCAAAAACGGACATATACCAAGAAGATTATGAGACGTGGTCCATTCGGAAACTGAGCTTCAAAATAGTTGCCAGTACGTCATCATTATACATTTATACCCATCTACAAAACACAATGTTAGAATGTAGATTTGCATTCATAAATCAATTGAAAAACTGTATTACCGTGAACTGATATGCATTGGTTCGCAAAATGAAGTTGTAACATTATTATAATGGATGCATAATTCTGATAATATTCGACGCCACAAGATCATCTCAAGTTCTCAACTACAAGAGTGCCACGTAATGGCCATGATACTTAACTAATCGATGTCCAAAATACAAGTGTTTACTATACAAAATCAGGATCACAGATCTACTTAAGAGCACATATTATACAGAACATAGAAATTAACACAATGACGACCAAACACAGGCCAGAATCGCCTTGCACACAATTCTCTGTACGCTACTCGTGCAGATCAAAGGAAAGCCAATTATCAACTAGTTTTACAGGCCGGGGTCGAACATGATTGAGATATAAAGGTGATGTTACTGAGTTTTATACAAGTGTAGACTGTCGAGATACAAAACTGCACTCTATGTTTAAGTAAAATAACTACATAATTCATAGAACTCGACAAATAATCCAACCAATGCTATCTCTGCTAAGATATACTGCTATGGACATTTATATTTATCACTCTTCACAGTAGCATTTAATGATTTAGAAAATATATTTTACAAAATACAAACCATAATATAAATGGGAAATAGTCGATACCTATGTACGTTGTGCTTCGTAGGACCTGCAAAACAAAGAAAAGTAAACTTGAAAATGATTAGTTACAAATGGACAGTAGTTCCGTCCATTCACCAGCAGCACCATAATCAAGACTTAGCTCCCTTAACGGAGGAATATCTTCCATAGCAAACAACATAAGGCGAGGAAATGCAACATTGCCATGATCAAATAACACTAATTGCACGAAAACATTTGGACATGGACTATGGCTCATGTAACAAGCAACATTTCTCATTCGAGAAACATCCATTGCAAATTCCACTGGCGGTATAGAGAAATATGAGGGGGGAACATAATCCGGATAAACTCAGGATAAATCAACTTGGGACAAGTCGCCCCATTCTGCCCATCTCTCACCAAACCGATACGGATAGACTAGAGTATCTTCCCCGTTCATGGTGAAAACTTGTACTTGATCTTTTGTAAGAACAACTCCAGTATATTCACAAAGAAAAGAGCCTGCTTGTATCAAGTCCAACGACCTTACTCCCCAACCAGTTTCCAACGACCTAAACACTTCAAATCTATTCTTCACGCCCCTTTGAGTAACACGGTTACAACATTCTGAAGAACAAGAACAATGGGGCCCGCATTCATAAATCAACGGTTTTCCTCTCACGAGAATCCCTTTCTTATCATAAGCAAATTCACCTCCATTTTTCTTAGCACAAGCACAATCAATTCCGCATACATCAACACAGAAGCACCCAACAGAATCACCATTCCCCGACGGTTGATAAGCAGAAGGTGGGAAAGCAGTCCTCGCCAAATACTCATAGTGCACTGGCTCATTGTTATCATCAATGTCATTGAACAAAAATACAGGCACATTTTCCTTATTCATTGAAATATCCAAACTAACATATCCCACAGGCCTAGCCGCCATCGGATATTCCCTAATATTCTCAGCAAACTTAAGCATCGCGCTACCCATTTCGGGTTGACCTTCCATTATAACAAGCTTAAACTTATACACACCAAAACCCGACTTACCATCTTCAAGCCAAGCATCAGTAACTTTGTGTTAGAAGTGATGATCTTATGGTTTGTCTTTAGGATCTTGGTGTTAGAACAATGGGGGTAGTGATCCTTAATCAAACCTAGCACATTCAATGTACATGAATGATTCGGATTTGCATACGAATATATCACCAACAGTGACCAACATGGCAACATCATCAATTTACTACCTAAAAAAGTATACATCTTGTTCTTTAATACTTGTATACTTTATCTGTTTATCATAGTTGCACATCAATTTTATGTCTTGAGTTTAAATACATGTCCAGGATGACAACATCATGGCAACATCATCAATTTACTACCTAAAAAAGTATACATCTTGTTCTTTATTACTTTATCTGTTTATCATAGTTGCACATCAATTTTATGTCTTGAGTTTAAATACATGTCCAGGATGACTTCCATCGAGTTCCTTTTCAGTAGGAGAATACTCATGAATCATGATACGTGGGGATCGCACCCTCGCAACAGGTTTTACCTCTCAAGGGATCTCGAGAAGCTTATAACCCCCACCAGGCAGTGTACCTGATCGTTGTAGTATAGTATAGTGACAAGTACCGGGGGATTTATCGTTCAACTCAAGAATAGTGTCGCTAGGATTAAAAAGCCTCCTAAACTAGGTCTAGAGGTGAGGGATGATTCTTTTTGTATTTTTATATTTTATGGAAAGCAAGTAAAATTTCGGGTTTTGGAAGAGTGGACGGAATTAGTTGATAGACAACTAACCCAATTTACTACTAATGCAATAAAAGTAAAATAACAGAAATGAAAATAAAACTAATTATACTAATGTGGTGGAAACAATGATGAGGAAAGTTGTGTTTACTTAGGTTTCATTACTCCCTAGATATCTTTTACAGGTTGATAGTTTGTTACAATTGCATGAATGACGGGTCATATTCCTTAATACTAGTCGTAGGGCCATGTACAATATTCCGTAACTCTATAGGATCCTACTTCACTCCTATGTCGAGCTGTTAGAAGCTCCTAACATGGGATCATTAGAATTCTCCTACGCATTAAATACAACCAAAAATCGTAGTACATCTCCGATCATGTTTCTTAAGACGTTCAAGCAATTTACCAATGGAAGTCTGCCAGTTTTCTTAAGCCTAACATCGAATACAATCATCCGTAACAACTATAAACAAACAATCAACCCATAATTAACATCTAGGTTTCACTACATCTAAGCAAACACAAGAGAAATCTAGCCTAGCATGTTAAATTGAAGACAAGCGTAAGATATAATCAAACAACACATAGACATATTGAATGATTTGAAAGAGTACTTATCTTTAATTGAACATGAAAGATTCAAGGGGTTGGAACCCTTGAAAAGCTGATAAAATTCGGACTAGGGTTTATTCCCTCAAGGTTGCACACTAATGAATAAAATTTGGAAAACTATATATAGATTACATAGCGTGACGGCGTCATGTATTAAGTTGTGACGCCGTCAACTCGCCGCCATAATGAAATCGTATAACCTAGATCTACTTGTGACGCCGTCATGTAGGATTTTCCTCTGGGCCATCACTAATACTTGGACCTTGACGGCCTTGGGTGACGCCGTCATCTCCTATGCACAAAAACTCTCTGGATCGTCACGTGTATTTTCCACATCTAGCTCTTTTGTAACTCTTGACGCCGTCATGTGGAGAGCCTTGATGCCGTCAGGTACTGTTCCAGCAAGGAAAATTGAGACTTTGCTGTTTTCTTCACTTTTATGTTCCAAAAACGTCTAAAATGCTTCCTTTTCCAGATTTCTCTCCAAAAATACCTAAAATGACAAAAGAAACGATTTAGGGCAATAATTGATCGAATAATCTCGAATTTGGGCTTAAATGACCCCTTAAAAGTGGTTCACTTTTCGCCTCATCAAATCACCCAATGAGTTCTCTCCCCTTTAGGAGCTCGACTAATATAGAACACAAGTGTCTTCTTTCTCCCAATCACATGACTCCCTCTACTAGTCTTGATCGTCCTATCTTTCCCTGTAGTTTTCCAGAACCCAACTACAGTCGCCCGGTTCAGTCGCTCCCCATTTTGATGCTTACGATCCTTAGGGCAGAAAAAGAACCACTCATTATCAATCGACTTAATCACCGACAAATCTGCAATCAAATTCAGCTTAAACAATAAGTCACCTTATCCCCTAATGATCTATATACAAAACATAAGCAATCGAACAAGGTTTCAATTGTTGTAACTTTTTCTTCTTTCTTCTTATTCTTTTTTTTTTGTTCGAACAAAAGGATATATCATTAACTAATATAAAAAGAACCACTCATGCCGTAGAGAGAAGAAGAAAAATATGTGGGGTGAGTATTTATGTGTGTTGTCTCAGGATTAAATAGTGTATAATATGTAAAATCCAAAAAAAAAAAAAAAAAAAAAAAAAAAAAAAAAAAAAGAAAAAAAAAAAACAGTTGCCCTATTACGGTTGCCCAACTAAAAATAGTTGCCCAAAATACATATATGTGACACGTGTCTTCATGATGGAAGTTGCTCAATCTTAAAAGTTGACCGGGCTAATACGGGAATTTTTTAAAAAAGGGCTAAATATGCCTAGCCATAGGGCAACTGGGCTATTTTACTATTTATCCCTTAAATTATAGCAGCTCGTTTGTCAAGCTTTTTTATTGACTTGAAATTTTCAAGTTAGTATGCATTGTCTCGTTAGTGGGTTGTTCATCAGCTTGACATTAAAAATGTTTTTCTTAAAACACATATTTAAGCGATTGTTTATATGCATAATCATCCTGATTTATAGATTCATGGTTCCTTTTGCAACGATCTTTACAAGGCCTTAAGCAAGCACCTGTGTGTTCCAACATTATTTAGGTTGTGCTACTCAGGTTGATTTTTTTCACAGTAGGTGGTTCTTTTTTGTTTACCTAATGAGATGGTACAAACACGGCTTATTTGTTGCTTTATCAGAGTTTTCTATAATGGATCTAGGTGCACTCATTTTTATGTGTAGGTATTTTGTTATTCATGATCATACATGGGTGTTTCTTTTCTCTGTGGAAGTATGCATTAAAGCTTTTTGAACGTGCACAGTTGACTAGTTGTAACCCTTTTAAGACTCCGGCTGGCATGCGATCTAAACTTAGTCTTGAGAGTGTTCATGTATCGGATCCTACGTTATATCACAATCTAGTTTGTGGTCTTCAAAATCTTAATTTTACACATTCTGGTTTATCTTATGTAGTTCATCAGATTTGTCTTTATATGCATGGTCCACGAGAACGTCACTTGGCAGTGCTCAAATGTGTTTTGAGTTATTTTCAAGGAACTTTGGATTTTTGTATATAGTTGTTTGCTTCTTTCATAACTTCTCTTGCTTACTCTGATGTTAATTATGCTTGTTGCCATGTAACACATCGTTCGAGTTCTGGTTATTACGTTTTCCTGGGGGTAATTTTCTTTCATGGTCTTCGAAACGTCAGCACACACACTTTCCGGATTTAGTGCTTAAGCAGAGGATCGGGGAGCTGCTAATGTGATTGCTGAGATTGCACGAGTTCGTATCTTACTTCGTGAGTTACACACACCACTATTTTTCGTACTATAGTTTGATGTGATAATATCAAAGTCTTTTAGTTGACTGTTAATCTTGTGCAATATCAACCAACGAAGCATATTGAGACTCACATAAATTTTGTCCGTGAATCATTGCTACGTGTGATGTTCGGGTTTTTCATGTGCCTCTTTATGAGTATGCTACAATTTTATATTTACAAATTACAAGGGGCTTCCTCCATTATTGTTTGAAGAGTTTCGTACCAGTCTGAGCGTTTATTCCTCTCATGCTCTAGGAGTGTTAGTGATGTGTCGCGTTAATATTTGTAAAAGAAACTTTGGAAATTACCAAACTAAAGACTAGACAAAAATGGCAAGTGTACCAATCGTATATAAGTATAGTATAGTAAGAACCGAGTATATTGTACTAAGGAAGTCAGAATCAAATCAAGATAATTAATGCTCATTTTGTATTTAATTATGAAATTGGTTTTTCTTAAACTATTAGCCATATATATATATATATATATATAAATATATATATATTTTAAGTTATTAACATTTCCTTTTGTTTACTTTTCGGTACGTGAGTTTGATTCAGAAAATATCACTAAAAATTCTTTTTTAATTATTAAAAAAAAAAAACCTCACTTACATCATCTTTTTAATAAATTAAATACCTCAAATAGTTAAGTAAACTAATTACATCATGATGTCGATCATAAAATCATCTTTCATTAGATAATCATTTCTATATACTTTAGACAAACTTTTTTCAAGTTATTTTTTGTGAGTGTTGAAATTTACGCTAAAAGTAGTCACATGTAATTTGTGATATCACATGTAATTTGTTGTATGAACAATAAAACTCACATCACAAATACATTTGATTTCACATTGTTAATATTCAATACTCACAAATAATTGTCAAAGTATATCAAAGTACCTGTCTATTGAAAGATATAAAAATTTTCTTCGCGATGGTATATATTTTTTCATCGCGATTGAAATTAGTTTATTTATTTATTTATTTATTTATTTTAGTGAATATGATTGCTACATTATTATTATTATTATTATTATTATTATTATTATTATTATTATTATTATTATTATTATTATTATTATTATTATATTTGTTTAACTCACCCTTGGGTATATTTGGCGGAATTAGGAGTTGAAGCTCGAGCTAGAGCTGGAGCTTGTGTTATACTCCCTCCGTCCCTTATTAAATGTCCTGTTTGAATTTTCAAAGTCTTTCTTTCTCAACTTTGACCTTAAATATTTTTGTTTGTGTAATATAATATTTGATACAAAATATATGAATGAATTAAGTTTTAAATGTATTTTCATTGCGTTTAATTTTTATCAAATACTATATAACACAAGTAAAAATATTTAAGGTCAAAGTTAATAAATAAAGACTTGAAATGTCAAACATGGACATTTAATAAGGGACGGAGGGAGTAAGATGTAAGTTGTGGTTTATATTTTGATAGTCGTGTTTGGTGATTTGGCAGGAATTTGGAGCTTATTGTTGTAAAATGACATAACTACACATCAAATCGAGTAATTTAAATAACTATAAGCTGAAATTTATATTTTTAATGATATAGTTTTTGAGTAATTTAACTAAGCGGCTGTTTGATAAAATAAAATAATTTAGCACCGAGTCATTTAGTAGTTTGAATAATTCACATGCTCTTGGCTAAAAAATAATGTATAGTTCAGTCAATTTTTTGCTATAAATCAACATTTTTTTTTACTTATATCCTATTTATAATCCAAAATGGGATGTTAACAAGTTTTATAGCGGCATGATAGACAACTGTATCCATTGGAAACAAGAACTAGACTTTAATTTTTATGAAATAATGATATTAAAATATAATAATAATTGGAAAAATATTCCTTGAATGTAAAAGAGTGCATTGAGGAAAAATAGGTGCCGAATGGAATTGCATGCTCGGGACCCAGAATGAATCATTACCGATTAGAATCATTTAGTGTGTCAAATTGTTGCTGTCAAACAAGCTGGCCTCTAACTGATTTTGATTACCCTCTGAATTGCCTCATTCAAAGGCTATGAAACACCCCTTAAATGTAAGCTTTACTCATTTTTAAAAGCTAATTTTGCTTATAGAAAAAGTTATAAAAGCTCTCATAATCTTGCTTAACAAACAAAAACATATTTATAAGTTAGTTTATTTTAAAAGCTCTCTGCATAAGCTTCTTGCCAAACACACGAATCGACCTACAAAAATGATTTAGGATGCAAGCAAAGGAATTGATATTCATACCACAAAAATTGATGCACACACCACAATATCACATCACTAATGCGTATGGTAGAAAATAGAACGTGCATAATTATGGTGTGTGCATCAATTTATTTAGTGTGAGTATCAATCCCCTACCAGCAAATGCCTCGTGATTGATTGATTATTACTGTGGAATATAGTAGTTTTTAAGAGGAGTGCTACACCCACTCATAGTTTACAAAATTTCTCCCACACGCTGATGTGGCAGAGAGATGATTGGTTGGTTTTCTGTGGGCCACAGAAAACCAACCAATCATCTCTCTGCCACATCAGCGTGTGGGAGAAATTTTGTAAACTATGAGTGGATCTAGTATTATTCAGTTTTTAATTGACTAACCTTATGATATACAGTACGTTTTAATTATTAACCTTATAAATTCAAAAATTTTCAAATATTTGGAAGGTCACTATCATCAAGAAAAGAAGGAAAACGTGTTTTCAGATTAATCAGATTTTAGCAATTCAAAGTTTATTGCCGCTTAAAAGTTCTTTTGTAATTTTGTTTATTGTTAATACCGTCATCCATGATGTAGACGAAATAAAAAATTCAAAATAAAGAGATAAAAGGAGACCCAATAAAGCTTTAAACATAAAAAATTGTTATTGAGTTGAGTTCATTAGTCACCATGCCACTGTAATATACTAATAGCCAATAATATAATTTTAAATCAAATAAATCCTTAAGCATCTACCGAACAAGAAGATGCAACAATAGCATATATAGAGTATATGACATATACACCACATTTACTAAAGAACCAGATCAAGATTGTAAAATGAATGAAATACACATGTATTTTTTATTAGTACACGGAGACTCTAAACAAATTAGACAAACATGCTCATAACACAATTTATCCAATATTTACCATTGACCTCGAAAGTGAAATACGAAAGTTCCGATCTTCAAAATTAATATAGCTTCTTCATTTTCACTTCCACCGATGGCTTTCACTCCCGACTGCACATGACTACATGAGGACAAAAATTCATTTGGATCTCTACCATCGATGGCATCTTGTAAAACTTGTTGGAAAATTTAGTGCACTTGAGGGATCAATTCACACCTGGTAATGGGTTTGGAGGTATGGAGTATACACCCATTTGGTCACTGAATCCCCTGACTCAATAGTGGTTATGTTGTGAATCTGCTGCTAGTTGATTCAGCTACTAGTGTGTTTCCACTGATGTGTTAACGTTACCACTGCAAGGGTTATTGTTTCCACTGCAAGGGTTGTTGTTACCACTGCAAGGGTTGTTGTTACCACTGCTAGTGTTAACATTACCACTGCTAGTGATAATGTTTCCACTGATAACCACTGATCCTATAATTATGGAAATTATTATGATATAATTAATAGGCCGTTAATTATACATAATTCCATGGGTTAGGGTTTGAGTAAACTCTATTATAAATAGAGGTCATAACTGATTTGCATGAAAAAGAAATATACAAACCCTAAAAACTAAATACGCATCTGGTTCTTGATTTGTGCCTAAAACAAGAACTTCACTTGGTCTTATCCCATAGAGATATTCGTGTAACCCAGGCATAGGGTCGAATAGTTTCTATTGGAAAGTGATACCACGATTTCAAGTGAATATCCGGTACATTCATTGATTATCTTAACCCTAATCTGGAACTGTTTTGCAGCTATACAACCAACAATCAATAGAAACTATTAGTGATAATCAATGGCTGCTGCTATGAGACAAATGGCTGCTAACTTTTCCAAGTTGGAAAAGTTTGAAGGTGTGGATTTCAGAAGATGGCAAAAGAAGATGCACTTCTTATTGTCAAGTATGAATGTGGTGTATGTTCTCACGACTGAGATTCCAGAAGATCATGGAGATGATGCTACTATGGATCAGATGAGGGCAAGGAGCAAGTGGGAGAATGATGACTACATATGCAGAGGTTTAATTCTCAATGGTATGTCTGATTCTCTTTTTGATATTTATCAGAATGTTGAAACTTCTCAAGAACTATGGGATTCCTTGGAAGCCAAATATATGGCTGAGGATGCATCAAGTAAGAAGTTCCTTGTAAGTAATTTTAACAATTACAAAATGGTTGATTCTAGACCTGTCATGGAACAATACAATGAACTTCTTAGTATACTTGGTCGATTCACACAACACAAGATGAACATGGATGAGGCTATTTCAGTCTCTTGTATCATCGATAAACTACCTCCTTCTTGGAAATAATTCAAACATATGCTTAAGCATAAGAAGGAGGAGTTAACTCTTGTTGAGTTGGGCAGTCACTTGCGCATTGAGGATTCACTCAAAGCTCAAGACATTGACAAGCCAAAGAGTAGCACTGCTACTGGTCCATCAGTTGTCAATATGGTAGAGCATAACAACTCCACCAAGTACAATGACAACAAGGGCAAGCGTAAGCATCAAGATAACACCAAATCTGATCTTAACAAGAAACCTAAAGTGACTTGTTGGAAGTGTGGGAAACCTGGACACTTCAGGAAAGATTGCAAGGGTGGTAAAGTTGGAAACAAATCCAATGGATCAGGCACAAGTGGAGGGAATGGTAACACCAATTCTCTGAAAGGTCAGAATGTGTTTAATAAGTCTTTTAAGATTTATTATGTTACATATATATCTGATATTTACTTTGTGCAGGATGATGATGTTGCTTGGTGGGTTGACTCTGGAGCTACAATTCATGTGTGTAAAGATAGAAGCTGGTTCAAGACCTACAAGTCAATGAATGATGGTTCTATTCTTCACATGGGAAATGAGTCAACTGCCCTGGTGCATGGAAAAGGATGTGTTGAGTTGAAGTTTAGTTCTGGAAAGATTGTTTCTTTATTTAATGTTTTACATGTTCCTGATATTAGAAAGAATTTGGTTTCTAGTAGTGTTTTAAATAATTGTGGTTATAAACAGGTTATTGAATCTGATAAGTTTGTTTTATCTAAAAATGGTGTGTTTATTGGTTTTGGTTATTTATGTAATCAAATGTTCAGACTTAATATTGTTCATGATAATATTGATTCTGCTTTTATATCTACATCTAAACTTAATGATTCAAACCTATGGCATGCAAGACTTGGCCATGTACATTTTAAAAGAATGCAAGATATGTCCAAGGATGGATTAATACCAGCTTTTGATATGAACAATGAAAAGTGTAAAACTTGTATGTTGAACAAGATAACTAAGAAACCTTTTCATGGAGTAAAACGTGAAACTAAAGTTTTGGAGTTAATTCACAGTGATCTTTGTGATTTACATGCTACTCCCTATTTGGGGAATAAGAAATACTTTGTGACTTTTATTGATGATGCTTCTAGGTTTTGTCATGTTTATTTATTACATTCTAAAGATGAAGCATTAGATAAATTTAAAGTATTTAAAACTGAAGTTGAATTGCAACAAAGTTCTTTGATCAAAAGATTAAGGACTGATAGGGGAGGTGAGTACATGGATACTCTGTATTTTCAGTCTGTTGGTATAATCCATGAAACGACTGCCCCTTATACTCCTCAGCAAAATGGTATTTCTGAAAGGAAAAACAGGGTGCTGAAGGAGATGGTTAATTCCATGTTGTCCTATTCAGGGCTGAGTCAAGGGTTCTGGGGTGAAGCTATGTTAACAGCTTGCTATTTATTAAATAGAGTTCCCAACAAAAGGAACAAAGTTACCCCTTATGAACTTTGGACTAAAAAGAAACCTAACCTTAATTATCTTAGGATATTGGGTTGTAGGGCTGTTGTAAGACTCCCTGATCCAAAGCAGAAAACTTTGGGTGAAAGAGGCATTGAATGCATCTTTGTTGGATATGCTGAGCATTCCAAGGCATATAGGTTTTATGTTATAGAACCTAATGAGTCTGTTTCAATTAACTCAATAATTGAATCAAGGGATGCACTATTTGATGAGAACAGATTCTCATCTATCCCTAGACCAAGTCAAAGGATTCCAAATGGAACCAATGACAATGGTGTTTCAGAGGTTCCTGCTGATGAGGTTCCTGCTGATGAGGTTCCTGCTAATGAGGTTCCTGCTGAGGTTGTGGAACAACAACCTGAACCTGAGCTTAGAAGGAGCAATAGGGTGAGGACTCCAAAATCATTTGGACCTGAGTTTCAATTATACTTAATTGAAGGTACAAGGAGTGAGGTCTCTGACCAATACTCTTATTGCTTCATTGTGGAGGATGATCCCAAAACATATGAAGAAGCAATGAAGTCCCAGGATGTTGCTTTCTGGAAAGAAGCAATTAATGATGAGATGGACTCCATCATGGGCAATAACACTTATGTGTTGACTGATCTACCACCTGGTTGCAAACCTTTAGGTAGCAAATGGATTTTCAAAAAGAAAATGAAGGTAGATGGAACTGTTGAAAAGTTCAAGGCAAGATTAGTTATTCAAGGCTTTAAACAAAAGTCAGGAATAGACTACTTTGATACTTATGCTCCAGTGGCACGTATCAGTACCATAAGATTGCTAATTGCTTTGGCATCAATTAACAATCTGATTATTCATCAGATGGATGTGAAGACAGCTTTCTTGAATGGTGATTTAGATGAGGAGGTTTACATGAACCAACCTCAGGGCTTCATCATGCCTGGCAATGAAAACAAGGTGTGTAAACTGATTAAGTCTCTTTATGGACTGAAACAGGCACCTAAGCAATGGCATCAAAAGTTTGATGAAGTGGTTTTGTCTAGTGGTTATTTACTTAATCAGGCTGACAAATGTGTATATAGCAAATTTGATGAATCTGGTAAAGGAGTCATCATTTGTCTATATGTTGATGACATGTTGATCTTTGGCACTGACCAAAATCAAGTTGATCTTACAAAAGAATTTTTGTCATCAAAGTTCTCCATGAAGGATATGGGGGAGGCAGATGTTATCCTTGGCATAAGAATTAAACATGAAAGTAACAAAATTTCTATATCTCAGTCTCATTACATTGAGAAGGTGTTAAAGAAATTTAATTATTTTGATTGTACTCCAGTGAGTACTCCCATGGATACAAGTGAGAAGCTAATGCCTAATACTAGCAAAGCTGTATCTCAACTTGAGTATTCTAGGGTGATTGGCTGCTTGATGTATGCCATGACTTGTACAAGACCTGATATTGCTTTTGCTGTGGGCAAACTGAGCAGGTATACTAGTAATCCTAGTGCTCATCATTGGCAAGCAATTCAGAGGGTCTTTAAGTATTTGAAGAGAACTATGGATTATACTCTCTCATATACTGGTTATCCTTCAGTATTAGAAGGATACACTGATGCAAGTTGGATCAGTAACACTGAAGACAATTCGTCTACCAGTGGCTGGGTATTCCTACTTGGTGGAGGTGCAATTTCTTGGGCATCCAAGAAACAAACTTGCATTACCAGTTCAACCATGGAATCTGAATTTGTGGCTTTAGCTGCTGCTGGCAAAGAAGCTGAATGGTTGAAAAACTTGCTTCTTGAGATTCCATTGTGGTCTAAACCTATAGCACCTATTTCTATCCGTTGTGATAGTGCTGCTACATTGGCAAAGGCTTATAGCCAGATGTACAATGGGAAGTCTAGACACTTAGGTGTTAGGCATAGCATGATTCGTGAGCTTATCATGAATGGGGTGATATCTATAGTGTTTGTTAAATCTCAACAAAACTTAGCTGATCACTTGACGAAGGGTTTGGCTAGAGACTTGGTTTTGAAGTCTACTACAGGGATGGGTTTAAGTCCAACTTAGTCACTGAATGCAAGGATACCCAACTCCCTTCTAAGGAAACTTGGAAGCTGAGTTCAATGTGGAAAGCTGATCATTTAGTGGACTGAAGCACATGTATTACAAACATCCCAAGGTTGTGCTTGTTACCTGCTGAAAGGAGGATGAAGTCTTCACTTCTTAATGGTTAATTTTCTTTGAAAAAGTGCTAAGCAGGAGCATGAATTAAAGATGAACCACCTATGTGAATGTTGAAGTTTTGCCGCTTCAGGAAGCTTTGGACTTTTAGCTTTTACAACATTTATGAATTGGATATGGACACATGGCTTGTATAGTGTCAGGAGTATTTTTAGTGTTTGAAAACTTGTGTGTATTTATCATCAGGTATTCAAATGGGTTGAAGGGTTCAATTCTTAGAACACCCTGATTCTCGAATATTTGAAAGTATATGTACTAATGTGGAAATTCAATCCTCAGGATATTTTCATTTATGCACTTGTTTTGGTTTGTGTTTGATTTTTCATGCAAAGGTAGTGAACTAAATTTGGGGAGGATTGTTGGAAAATTTAGTGCACTTGAGGGATCAATTCACACCTGGTAATGGGTTTGGAGGTATGGAGTATACACCCATTTGGTCACTGAATCCCCTGACTCAATAGTGGTTATGTTGTGAATCTGCTGCTAGTTGATTCAGCTACTAGTGTGTTTCCACTGATGTGTTAACGTTACCACTGCAAGGGTTATTGTTTCCACTGCAAGGGTTGTTGTTACCACTGCAAGGGTTGTTGTTACCACTGCTAGTGTTAACATTACCACTGCTAGTGATAATGTTTCCACTGATAACCACTGATCCTATAATTATGGAAATTATTATGATATAATTAATGGGCCGTTAATTATACATAATTCCATGGGCTAGGGTTTGAGTAAACTCTATTATAAATAGAGGTCATAACTGATTTGCATGAAAAAGAAATATACAAACCCTAAAAACTAAATACGCATCTGGTTCTTGATTTGTGCCTAAAACAAGAACTTTACTTGGTCTTATCCCATAGAGATATTCGTGTAACCCAGGCATAGGGTCGAATAGTTTCTATTGGAAAGTGATACCACGATTTCAAGTGAATATCCGGTACCTTCATTGATTATCTTAACCCTAATCTGGAACTGTTTTGCAGCTATACAACCAACAATACTTTGCCGGCCCGATTTCTTTGTAATGGTAAAAAAAGAGAAAAAGGTATAACACTTTTACATCCTTTCTTATCCGCACCGAATAAGTCTTTTCACTTGCTTATACGAACACGGACAAGACTTTACAAATGAACGAGAGTTTATAAGTGTGTGATGCTACACAACCAAAAGAAGAGAGTAGAAGAAAACTCTCGACACAACACACAAGAGTTGATTAAGTTCTTGGTGTTCTTCTCTTGTAAAGAAGTTTGTCTTTCATTGAGATGATAGAAAAATGTTTAGACATAAGAAGATTGAAAGACTTAGAGAGAAGAAATATAAGGGATAAACGTTTTGCAAGAGGTGAGTTACAATCAAGACAAGAGGTGTTTATTTATAGACAAGCCAAGGAGGCAAGTCTTGGCGCACTGGCGCACGAGCCTGGTGTGCCAGGAACTGTTTACCCTCTTTTTTATAACTAGCCGTTGGCTCTTGTTAAACCCCCATGTACACTTCACTTTTGACCTTCCCATGTTCATTTTAAAGACCCAAGTAGGTTTAGGTCAAACCAACCGATGCAGGTTTTACCGACCAGGTTTTAATATTTATAATAGTCTCGTTTACCTAAGGTCTACCTAATGCACTAACGGGCAGTGTACCCGGTCGTGTGAGGTATAGCTAGATGGTAAAGCCGAGGTCGTCCCAAGAGCTATGCGTGTGGATCCTAATTAATGTTTATGTCACGTTTATAAGAGGGGGTTTTAGAGATAAATGATAAATTAAACTAATAAAGTGAAATAAACGAAGTGCGAGATTAATTCGATAAGATAAATAGGCAAGGTTTTCTGGCAAACAACTAATGGGAATGATAATAAAGATCTAATTCTCAAACCGTTATAAAGTCGGTAGACTCCTATGGTCAATTTGTCTACCCTATGATCCCAGATTCCTCACCAAGGTAATTGTTAGTTACCAAGGGTCATTTGATAATCTATTCTCAGTAATAAAAGTAACGGTGTCTATTATTGTTTCGTTCGGGGATTCAATATTCATTTCAGGTCAGATGGTCAAATTCGCCTAGATCTATCTTATACCTTGTCCTATCCAAAGCTATTGTAAAGCCTTGGGTTCATCGGTACGAAGACATAAGAGTCATTAAGTGCCTCTACTAACATGGACAAGACTAACGAATGTGGCATGGTCAGATCTTACACCCCTCTAACTCCGTTAAGTGTTTAGCATTGGCAAGTGGTCCTAGGGTTAATTCGCACGTGTATGGTGATATTGCTATCACCAAGTCACATCCCTAGCGACTTGCTTCCTAGGGTTAATTCCACAAGTATCTAGAGAACAACCAACGCTAATCATTACGGGAACTAAAGTGTCCCAAGCCTCGCCATGAAAGTATACAAACAAAACTAATAACAAACTAGAAATAAAGATCAAATAATAAATTGACTAATAATAAATAAATTAGAAGTCAATAAATATTGAAGGCTACGCCGTAGTTAAATATATAACTACGCCGTAGCTAAATGAATGACTATGCCGTAGTTAAATAAATGACTACGCCGTAGTTAATTAATTAATCAGACAAAAACAATTAAATAAAACACAATAAGCATCACGACAATCAACAATCATGCAGAATCAGTATTGTGATCAAGAATAGTGAAACTTAATAAATAAATGGTGTGTGAGAAATAATATATATCATGCTAGATAAATGCTTTTGATCCTCTAGTCGAATACCGGGGCAAAACCTTGGTTTTGCCCCTAAAACCAACGCCACCAAGCTGCTACGCTTTCTTCTTCTTTCCTTTTACTTCGTACGGCACAAAGGCCACAAGAACCTTGAAAACCTAATATATCTTAGGGTGCGTTTGGTTCACAGTATGTTTTGAAAGGAATTGTAATTTGTCAAAGGAATTGTAATTTGAATGAATTGTAATTCAAAGAGTTGGAATGTGTTGTAATTGTAATGTGTTGGAATTGTAATTAATATATTCTGTCACTGTGTTTGGTTGGATCTAAACGTAGTAATTCAAAAAAAAAAAAAAAAAAAAAAAAAAAAAAAAAAAACTTTTATAATAATAATAATAATAATAGTTATTATTATTTAAATTTTTATTTTTCAATAATAATAATAATAATAAATATTATTATTATATAAATATTTAAATAATAATAATAATAATAATAATAAATAATAATAATAAATATTATTATTATTATATAAATATCATTATTTTAATTTTTATAATAAATATTTATTATTATTATTATTATATTATTATTATTACTTATATTATTATATAAATATTATTATAATAAAAATTTATTATTATTATAACAATAAATATTATTATATTATTATTATTATTATAGAAATATTATTATTTTAATATTTATATTAAATAATAATTATTATTATTATACTATTATTATTATTTTATTATTTATACATTATAATATATAAATATTATTATAATAAATATTTGTTATACTAATAATTATTATTATTATTATTATTATGAATTACAACGTAATTCAAAACTTTCCATCCAACATCCTATGTAATCTGAATTCCTTTATTTGATGTAATTGTAATGACTGAATTACAATTACAATGCAAACCAAACAACATACGTAATGTAATCTGAATTACAATCTCTTCATTTTGTGAACCAAACAGACAACGTAATGTAATCATTACAATTACATCCAATTACGCCAGATTACGGCGAACCAAACGCCCCTTAATGATCCTCTCGTACAAATAGTTGTCTTGTATTTATATGACATTTGAACTTTGCCTTTGTCCACTTTCAGCCCTCGAACTTGCGCTATCTTTTCATTCTTGATTGTTGAATTCTTTTGCATCAATATTGACGTGTACACATATAAATGTGTATTGAAACTCCATTACTTTGGCCGCATTCAGTCCCTCATAGTATTTACGAGCAGGGAGACCCGCGCGTTACAGCGGGAGTGTTTAGATATGTGTTTTGTGTTGTATGTTTTGTGTTTTGCGTGTTATAGGTTTAACGGCTTTAAAAGTTCGGTGATATTCCAATATTGGTTTGTGACATAATATTATTTGTTATATTGAAAGGTATGCATATTTATACTCGTTTTCGTTGGAAAAATTATTTCGTAAACAATGGTTCAAGTTCGTAATTTTTCGAGTCCGTTTGGTACGTCAAATGAGGCCCGAAACGTTTTGACGAAAAGTATTACTAACTTGGCACTTATACCCCCTCAGCCCCTACTTTTCACTTCACACCCTCGCTTTTCATATTTTCATTTCTACCCTTTTCATTTTATATTTAAACCTATTTTTTCTTTTTATTTATTTAATTTATATAACACACACTCACACAAAACTCTTTCTCTCTCTACACCCCTCGCCGGATTCTTCATCAATTCCGGCAACCCCTCGCCGGAAAATATTCCAGTGATAAATTTTATTTGCCGATTCGATAGATCGGTTAGCTCCTAACGTTTCTGGAGAGTTTGAGCCCTCGGCTCCCACCACAACTAACCCACGCGCCACCACCGCCCTCTGTCACCATCACCGAGACCACCACCACCTTCTCCTTCGCCTTTTCTTCTCGGTAAAACCCTTCACAACCTTTTAAATACATGTTTTTTTTTTTTTTTTTTTTTTTTTTTTTTTTTTTTTTTTTTTTTTTTTGATTCATACATGTTTGTTCTTTTGTTGTATTTTTTAATTTATACGTTTTTTTTAAAAGATCCATTATTATTTTTTTATTTATACGATTCGAATAATCTATGTTTTTTTTAAGATGTATACGTATTTTCTTAGATCAACTCGTGTTTTGGGTTTTATTTATTATTTATTTATTTATTTATTTTTAAATCTATGTTTTTTATAAATCCATACGTGTTTGTTTTTTTAGATCTAACGTTTTTGTTTTTTTTTTGTAGTGCCGCCGCTAGCCGCTGCTGTAGCCGCCACTCTCTTGCCGGAAAAAGATACCATCGTTCCGGAAAATATTTGTGGTCGCCGGAAAAAATTATGTCGTTGCCAGAAATTGTTTATTATGTAGATTTGTTATTAATTTTATGATCTAAATTTTGATTTAAAGCGGTAGTGATTTTGTGTGTTGGTTTTGGATATAATCATTCACTGTTATAAGCACTGTGGTGTACAATTTATTATAGCATGGTTACTGTTATAAGCACTCTTCGGAACAATTTCTTAAGCACAAAAGTACAATCATTAAAATGTGCGGTACAACTTTTTGATGCATGCAAATACTGTAGGCAGTGTTTTCTGCCTTTTAATATATATAGTAATTAATTTATCTTTGGTCCATAAAATTAAAAAATATAATATTAATTTGCCATTTGTAGTCCCTGAACTTCGACACTTCGGGCCCAAGTAATTAATTACGGCGTAACTAATTAATCATGTTACGCCGTAACTCTTCGTATGTCAATACTTATCCACTTCGTTAATATCTCTACGGCGTAGTCCCATCACTAATTACGCCGTAGCCTTTATAAAATATCTCCTGCGCCGTAACTTGATGACTTGTTACGGGCGTAATCTCCATAAAATCCTTCCTACGCCATAGTCCAATTACTAACTACGGCGTAGCCTGTGGTAATCTCTGTTACGCCGTAGCTTAGTGGCTCGCTACGGCGTAGTCTTCACAGAATGGGGTAAATCATCTAACGGTGTAGTATCATCACTTAACTAGACCGCCGTGTTTGTGTCTTCAATGTAACTTTAAGCTTAATTCCCACTTTTTAGTCAATAAATCGTCAATAATGTACTTTTGCTCATCTTTACCCTTAAACCAAAATAGGAAGAAATAAGAGTATATATTCTTTATATAAGTAGAAAAGATGAGCATTTTAAGGGAGAAATTAACACTTAGATTGGGGGTAAATTTGATGTTATCACCAACCTATTAGCCAAGATTTAGTAAGGGTTAAAAATGTTTAGTGGAATTTTTAAGAGTGGATTAAGGGTTTTGTCCATATTGTGAGAAGAAGAGAAGAACAATGGACAATGGGTGTATTTTTTAGTGTTCCCTAAGGTTGGATAATAAATTGCCTCCAAAATTTGACACTCAAATTTCAAATTAAAAAAACTAGTTGTATGAATGTGTGTGAGAGGGAAGAGTGTTGAAGTGTTCATAGAATGAAGACCAACCCATGTGAAGGAGCCTTTGCTCTTAGAAGGGGAGAAAATGAGTGGTTTGAATTGTGATGAGATGAGTGTATGAAAGGGAAACGGTTTATTTGTGGACAAAGGGGAGTGAAATAAGGAAGTGTGTTAATAAGGTAAGGCATGAGAAGCCTTTAGAATAGGAGACAAGGTGAGAAAGAAGGAGCCTTTGCTCAAAGTGTGGGAAACAATAAATGGTGGAAGTAATTTCTGCCATTGAAATGATGAAGTAGGAGACGAAAAAGGAGAAGAAGCCTATGTTTTTGAATGGGAAACATGGTGAGTAAGGTATGGTGATTAAAGAATGATAAAGGTGAGGAAGGAAGAAGTGTGCAGGGCTTTGAGTGTTGAACAAGGTAAAGAAGATTCTTATTTTGAATTCAAATTTCAAATCTTATGAGAGGGAAAGTGTTTTGCTTGGGGACCAAGGTGAGGGTTTTAAGGATAGTGTGTCCATTGAGTGGATACCAAGTCTTGGTAAAAAGCATGAGATAGTTTTGAGTGTGGAACAAGCAATGGACAAAGAAGTTAAAGGAGATTCTTAAATTCAAAATTACAAAATTCAAATTCAAATATCCAAATATTATAATCAATGTTAAACCACAATTAATATGTTTGCTAATCACATTGATGCAATAAGATTAAGTGCCTTGCACATTTAGTAATGCATTACCCATAAGCGAAAAGTGCACTTACGCAAAGTGACCTTAACTTGTTTGAACAATAAGGGAGTAGACCTGTTAAGTGATTAGTCAATACATACATATAGATTACAGCCATGTGTATATTTTCATTTGACGGTTTTGCAAAAACAAGAATCTCCTTGTTTTAATAAAACTTTTGGCTAATGGCTTTAGGTTAGGTTTTATAAAAAGGTTTTGAGTTGGCGTTTTATAAAACGGGTCATGCTATTTTGGTAATCTCTCTAAGTCCGACTCTTGTTGCAATATTATAAAACATCTTAAATTCCATATATGAACCTATATTGAAAGACCAAACTTATTCGAGAAAGAGGAAAGCCGAATCTTGAAAACTGAACGCATCAGTAATAGTACCTGGCGCACTAATTCATGGGGCAAGCGTGCCAAGTATGGACACATGCGCTTTTGGTTTTGGGCCATCGCTAATGATTTTAAATGTCTCATAATTTATATTTATCATCATTAAAACATAAAGGCGATCTTAGCCATCATTTGCACCAATAGTGATTTGTATCTAATGACCAGATCTTGCATCAATCTTCCCAACAGAGGGTTCATCTCAGCTAGAGCCATATATGCCTTCATTTGCACAAGTTCATCATCATATGATGTCAGTTCTTCTTTATCCCAATCATACGACTCAACCATCAACCCCTTTTCTCACTTTTAATTATTCTTGTTATTTAAAGATGAGGGTTTTTGAGTAAGGAGAGCAAATTCAGTTTATTCACTTTGTATAGGGCTCGGCAATCCTTTTTAGGTTTTTCAAAAGCCTTGGAGTGTTGATTTGGTATAAATGATGAATTGGATTGATATTTGGGTTTTGAAGGATAGTGTCACACCCCCAATTTACCTGACTTGCAGCGGAATGGAATACCAGGGGGTGTCTGTCATAGCATCACAGTTACATTTACATTGAACGACCTAAAGTGTCGTTTGGAAAATACTTCGTTTGATCATTGAAATAATTCAGAGTTTACAATATGAGGTCCCCAAAAGGTGTTGCATGTTTATGAAAACAAGTCCTACTAGATCAAACGTTTACATAAGTGCATGAAATAATGGTGAGACGCGTCGACCCCGCGACTCCATGAAGGTCCAAATGCATGTCACATGAGCTACCTTAATAACCTGAAATACCTTGCTAAAACGTCAACACGAATGTTGGTGAATTCCATAGGTTTATAAAATGTAATGTTGTACGGCCACCACAAGTAAAAGTGCATAACAAAAGTTAAGTAAAATTGTACAATAGACCTTAAGCTCATGACCCCGAAGCTATGACTGATGAAATTATATGCCCCTCCTGAATGTTTTACCAGAACACTCCCAAAATGTAGACATGAAATGCATCCGCTTACTGTTGGTAATAACTACCACGGATGGAGGCGTCACCCTCGATAGATCTATCCACTCACTCTCGCTTACCGGCAAATTAACGGTTCATGATAATAAATAGGGGACTTTAACTGGTTGGTAAGGCAACTTAAGCAATGTACATATGTTTTGGTACTTGGGCTCGTACTAAAATAATTGATGCAATGTATTCCCCCCGTGGGATTTGAAATCAAAATATTGAATTGAAAACGGGGCTATGAAAACTCACCTGATTTGATGGTACCATGAACATGTAATGAGCTGAAAAACAAGGCGCGCACACTAGTCGCAACCTAGTATGAATGATGAACGATCTACTTTAGATCATGAAATGATGTTATGAATGTCCATGCACATGTTTCTTATACCACTCTACTCTTTGAAAAATACTTGTTGTTATCAAAAATATACATTTTCCAAGACTTAGGAAAATATGGCTATTAAAAAAATAAAACTAGTTGCAATATATATATATATATATATATATATATATATATATATATATATATATATATATATATCGTACGTATCAATGTTAGTGTTGAAATCCTCGGTTTGCAATCCTTGAAATAACGCCTTGTAGTGATAAAAATATACTTATAATCACTAATACTTCGTTAGTTATGAAATTGGGTACTTGATATTATTTCTAGAAATCTAGAGTTACTACGTAGTTTTAGCGTTATTATTTTACCAAAAGCTGTCAAAACAATATAAGTTTTGCCGATATTGAAACGTGAATATCTTTGTCGTTATAAGTCCGTTTTACTTGTTCTTTATATCCACGGTTACGTCTTAGTATGTAGTAATATATTTTGGAAAGCTTGGCTCCTCTGGGTTACGTCTAAAGCCTCTTTGTCCGACAAAAAACGTCCAACAGCATGTATTTTTCCAGAAAATAGTTTTCGTCAATAAACTTGCAAAAATCATAACTTCTTCGTTATAAACTCTTTTTAATCCGTTATTTCGCCTATGGATTCGTTTTTGAATGTATTTTCTAAAAAATTTGCCAAAGTTTCCTTTATGTTTACTGATTTTCCTGGATTTACCAAAATGGGACAGTAGGTTTATATACTTGTTAGAAATCCATTTTTCCTGTTCAAAACTAGTTTCTACTTCAACCAAATCTCTTGCAAACACCACAAAGCTATACTAATCCTACCATACACCTTCTTAGGGTGCCATGGGTTCCTAATCACTACTAATCATGTTAATTTAACAAAGGAACACCTAAATCAAAATCTAGGGTTTGTATGTTCAAAAAGTTAACAAAAATAATGTGGTATAGCTAACTTGTTCATGAAATTAAGCATGAATACCATGAGATACAAGTGTTAATTAGATGAAAGCATGAAAATAAATTTGGTAACTCACTTTGAAATTCTAGGTGATTAGATGATGAGAAACCTTGTGTTAATTGTGTTTTTGTTGTAGGATTCTTGATTAGAAAGATGAAATGAACAACTTTGTAGCTTTGAATCTTGAAAAATAATGGATTGATCTTTGTTTCTTAATTGGGTCGTGGGTGTTGGGGAAGAAAGGGAGAAAAAGGTGAGCTTTTGATTCATGAAATTATGTATGTTTTTGTAGATATTTAGGAAGTTATATTATATTATACTTGTACATATAAGCATGAGGTTAAAAATAAAGCACGTGATGTCTAGGGGTGTTTGTATGGCTGATTTTTACATGAGAAAAAGAGAAGCAAAGTCGGTTTTGATCACTTAGAAAATGTAGTGTATTATTAGTTGTAGTTTAGTGTAAGTATTAGTTATAATCGGGTACCGGGTTTGATAGAAATAAATGTTAACGAAGTTATCCGAGACTTAATAAAGTCATAAAAATGATAAAAATATGTTGGGTACAATTACTGAGTGTTCGGGTGATTATTGTTTAGTTTTCACGAAAACCGTCGTAATATTTATAAGCTTACGTTATAAATAAAATAAATTTCCAAAATACTGGGTAAATGAATATTATAACTTTTATGATGATAAAATGGATATAAAAATATGTCGGGACCATTGTGGGAATATTTAGATATATTCGTCGTGTTTATTAACCGGGTGTTAACGTTTATTTATAAATAATTATACGTAAACGTTAAATGTATCAAATATATAAATTTAAAAATCCTAAGAGTGGTATAACATGTAAATGACCTACTGATGATATGCAGACTGTCTCTAGTCCTTATGAAATGTCTTTACTGATAATGCATGAATTCGCACCTGAACCAATACGGTTACGCGAATTTAAATACCCGTAAACTAAATTTACGATGAAATGAATAATGCACGTGAATGATGAAATCTTTTCCGGCAATGAATAGTGTTCAATGGATAGTAAAATTTCTGAATGCTTCTCGGAATGTCAAACTGACACAAAAAATGATGAATAGTGTTTGATGAATAGTTTTTTTCCAAAGTTCGGGAAATGACCTGAAATGGTGAGTTGTGACAGTCTTCCCCTCTAAAAGGAACTTCGTCCTGAAGTTCAGTTTATGTTGGTCTTTGAAAACGTATTGGTGAAAAGGTGATGATATTCGAGAAGTCCAGCGAACTCTAACGATAGGAATTCGACTCTGCTTCAACTGTTTGACCACACGGTCCATGATTTCTGTTGGTTCTCCTACAAGGTTTATGTTTGACTTTGGGTTGGATTCCTTTCCCAATGGGATTATGAGTGACTAATCTGAAAAGTTGATAATACATGGTTGTGTAATCCTGTTGTTCTCTAACAAGGCTCAAGTCTGACGGCCACTAGGCCTACTCTGTCTGAAATATTGCATGGTCCAGTGTATATCGGGTTTAACTTTCCAAGTTTTCTGAATGATATCATGCCTTTCCTAGGCAGAACTTTCAACGTAACTCTGCCTACCAACTTGAAGTTTTAATGGTTTACAACTTATTGAACTTGTAACTGATTCTTGACTTGTAGGAAATTTCTGGTTATTTTATGAATGCCTACTGGACTAGTGAGTTGAGCTTTTTCCGAGTTTGGCCCATCAATAGATGGTCTGCGCTTCTTAATGTTTTAAATGTGATACTGGTAATATATACTGCTGAATTCTGCCAGAACTCAAGTTTGTATGCTAGTTGGTCGATTCTAAAATGAATCTTATCTGGTCCAATATGCTAAAGGTTCAACCTCTCTTGTTATCCAATTTGTATCATGCCAATCCAAGGCAATGCTTTTAACTTAATTTGTTCTCCCACTTGAATCTGGATGGTTTGTTGTTTAGGATACCCAATCCAAATGATGTGTGTTATGTACCAATCTAACTTCTGCCAGTTTCTCGCTGTTGGTGTGATAACTATTGTTGTAGATGAATTTGATTTATGTTGAGTGATTAGTCCAACCATTTCTAGGGTCAATCACTCATGCTCTGAGCATACTTTCCTATGTTTGAATTGTTCTCTCGCTTTGACCATCGGTCTGAGGATGATCGGTGATGTTCACATCTAAATGGGTTTCTGAAGGAAATTCTGAAATGATTACCTGAAGTCCACGGTGAATTCGGTTTCCTTAACAGGAATAACTGAAATGGGTACAATAAACCTTTGTGACTAATTTCACAACGTTCGGTCCTTCGAACTTGGCGTTATCTGAAAGGGATAGAATATAGGTAACAACTTGATTCCTTGTGTTTTGTTCCAACGGATGATAAGACATATGTCCTTCTTTGTCTATTGGGTTTTGTCTCCACTACTGAAGTTCGTGATTAATTTGTAATGTCCTTCCTAATTCCTTCATCACATAATCCAAATATTCTTTATTGTCAAGTCACAAATCCTAAATGCATAAGCGATGTTGTAGGGAAATTGGTTCTGGAAATTTGTCTCGCGATTGTGAGTTTTGGTTGAAATCTTTTTCTGAATAAACGAATTTATAAAATTGAGCAAATGATTTACTAAGTAACATTTTTCCTGTTGATTCAAAATTTCAGTAGTTATGAAGTAGAAAAATGTTTTCAAACATGTTGTGATTAAGACTGCTTACCAAAGTTTGATGTCTATGTATATTTCTCATTGTACAATAGTGTTGCTAAAGATTGACCAAAAAGGATCGTACTTGTTCAAAATAGGAATTTCAGAAATTATTTTTCCACAAGGTATGTGATTTATGTAAACGCATCAACTTTATTTAAAAGTGATAACACTAACAAGGATAAAATGGTAGAATAGGAAATGTTCACTTAAATGCATAGATGTCTTAACATTTAGTTCCTGAGGTTGGATAATGCCTATTGGTGATTATCAGGCATAACTACAAGCATAGGTATTTAGACTAACTTAAGTCCTGAAATAGTTTATTGTTGTAATTGGCAAGGCGAACGTATCACTTGATGTTGTGTCGATGAATGTCTATTCTATTTTCCCATGTAGATGAGGAGATATGTTCTGGTTTGATCCCCTGCTTGGTATGAAGGTGAGGTTATCTGAAATTTCTAGAGACATAATGCCTTAGAGGAAATTACATCGATATTCTTGTTTCAAACAATTATCCTTTGTGAAAACTTACTGCAGGAAAGTTTATGTATGGATGAGGCCATGTTTAAATGAAATGCTCTACAGTCTCAATTAGAAGCTTGGTTTATTTCTATTGTGTTGTCTCGCGGACATTTATATTGAGTTCAATCCTGTAGCTCAGTCTAGCTAGTACTTTTAAATGATAGGATTTGACAACTAAGTCCGAGATGGTGATTCGGATGGTCTCGCGGTATCTTAGAATTTGTTGTTGAGTTATGAGTTCTCTCACTATATACTTCTAGTTCTGGTTAGTAGTTCTGTAATCCTTTCGTTGCTTTTATTGTATATAGGAATCCTGCATGTAATTGATATGGAAAGTCTCTCCTAGGGAAGTCAATGGGAAAATCCAACTTAATGGCTAAGTGAGTGACAGGTAGGGTAAGTATCCAGGGATAGTTCGGCAAAAGGGATGTTTATGGAAGAGTTCCTTTGTTTACAAAACTTTTAAATGAAGATTGTTATTAACAATCCTTTGAAAAGGTAATTATTTCCTTCATGGCATAATCCTTCCTGAATTTTACATAGGTGATCAGGCTATGTACAATTGAGGACTAATGATGCGATGTTAGATTTTGTCAAAATATCATAACTTTCCTCAAAAGTTTTAGATGGTGTTCAACGCATTGTTATTAAAATGGTATCTTGATGTTTTCTTTCAAGTAACATGAAAATTGCCTCGCGTAATAATAGTAAATAATTGGTGTAATGACAGAAAATCAATTTATAGGATGGTAATAAAATAGCTTACTTCAGAAATTTTTCTGTAAAACAATTTCCCCATATGATAGTAAAATAGCTTGAATGGTGTATTGGATACGTGGGTGAATCTTGTCGAACGGTAATAGTCTACTAATTCATCAAAAACGAAATCAGCCTAATCCCTGATAAGACAATGCTAAAATGTTGCGAACGATTGAAGTCTGAGCAATTGGGATAGAAAATGGAGTAAACGAAGGTTATGATTATCACAGAGGTAACAAAGGATAGATACTACTTTGGATATAAAAGTGCTTAATACAACTAGGTTATGTCATCGTACCAACGGTAAGTACAAAAGGAAAGATACAACCCTAAAGGGCTCGAACTACGGTTTATATATTGAAACAAGGCTCCTCCTGCTGAAGCATTGTTGTTATCCTTGATGTTGCTAATATCATGACGGTTCTCTTTCAACAGCTCACGCTATTCCTCGAGCGATTCAGTCTTGATTCCAAGTTCCTGATTTTCCTTGTTCCTTAGTTCCGGGCAGTCATTCTTGAAATGCCCTAAGTTTCCACATTTGAAGCAACTCCCTGGGATCTTCTGATTTGTGAGTTTCCTACAGTCTTCAGTCCAATGACCCTGCTTCTTGCACACTCCACACGTTTTACTGCAATGACCTCGGTGATGTTGATTACACAGGTTGCAGTAAGGTAACTTTCCAATATACCTTCTCTTTGTGTACGGTTCTACAGCAAAGGCTCTATTCATTTCTTGTCCTTTGGGTGATTGTTGAGCAGCATTGCAACCTAGATTGTTGTTCCACTTCCTTTTATTGTCACTATTATTTCCTGATGTCTCGGCGTGAACTATGAGTTCCTTTGCTTCGATCGCCATTTGATAGCTTCAGACATGGTATCGGGTTCCCATGCGATGACCAACATACGAATTTCATTTGAGAGTCCCCCGATGTACCTTTCAAGTTTCTTGCTTTCCGGTTCATCCATTGCAGAACCTAGTCGTGTTAATTCATAAAAATGAGTAATGTACTCGTCAACATCATTTCCTACCATGGTAAAGTTCAGTGTTTCCTGTTCCTTTGCTCGTAATTCATTTCCTACACAAAATGCTATACTCATCATCCTTCTTAGTTTCTCCCAATAGTGTAAGTAGGCAGCATCAACTCCCACCATCTTAATATGTTTGGCCCACCATTCCTGGGCATGATCCTGAAAAGTGCATGTGGCGAACTTAACCTTGTCTTCCTTACGACAGTCGCCACATTGAAATATTGTTTCTATTTCTTTGAACCATTTGAGAAATTCCTTTGTGTCTCTAGTTCCGCTAAAGGAGGGAGGATTGCACCCCATAAATTCCACATAAGTAAGTTCCTTAGTGAGGGTGGTGGCTATGTTATTGGCAATGACTTGTCCAACAGCAGCTTGCGTCATGCTTGGAGTGGTTTGTTTAAATCTCTCTTCATCGAATCATAAGTGACCATGAGGATATAGTTAATAAAAGTCATCATATTCACAACACATGAATATAATACATGAAAATTTTGGTCTACGTGAACCGATATCACAAATAGCACAACCATTTCTTACATAGTAGAGTCACACTTGATATATTTGTTTGTACAACAATCAAAAGACAACAAGTTCTTTAGACTATGTCCCACACTTTCTGTGGCTAGGATAATAGTAAAAGCTAGTGAGGATATAAGTCTGGTCTAGGGACCTCCTGGTGTCCCTCTGTGTGAAATCAGGTTTGTGGCATCATAAGGTCGAGATAGTCCTGAAGTGATGTCTGAAGTTGTGCATCTATCAATTCTTAGATAATGTAGGTTCTGAACCATTCCTGAAGAATCTGTGGATGTTCCTGTTGAGTCCATGATATTGGTATTATCTACTAGATGTTATCTAGTTCATGGCAAGTGGGAATGGAAAAGGAAAATGACAATGATGATACTAGTGAATGGAATACTATCCTCTTTCGCGCTACCTCGCGACATCTAAGAGGTAAAACTAAAGTACGCATTATAGGACGACCAATAGTGTAATAAGTAACTGATGGTGGTGGTAGTACCTGAGTAGTAAGCGCCCTACTAGTGAAGGAAATATAATATACCATCTCTCTCTTGAAATAAGCAATCTAATAAGTCCATTAAAATTAGGTCTGAATACTCTACCAAAAGGCATTCTATGTATCGGCTGAATAATAGGAAAACCCTGTTCCTATGACAAATCAATAGTGCTAATGGTGGTGTAAATGCAACTGGTGGTATAATGGTAGTGGAAGATGACAAGGCATCTTCAATGTCGGAATCCGATAACAGGATGTCAGGGTGAGTATCTGAAGACATGTCACTTGTGAACCAGGTCAATAAAATGATATATATATATATATATATATATATATATATATATATATATATATATATATATATATATATATATATATATATATATATATATATATATATATATATATATATATATATATATATATATATATATATGAGTATAAATAACTCGCACAGGATATGCATGAAACAACATGTATCATGATTATGCACTTATGATGAAATGATAAGATGCTATGATGATGCGGTTATAGTCTAGGGTCCAAGATACATCCTAGTTCGCTATAACCTTAGCTCTGATGCCAATCTGTCACACCCCCAATTTACCTGACTTGCAGCGGAATGGAATACCTGGGGGTGTTTGTCATAGCATCACAGTTACAGTTACATTGAACGACCTAAACTGTCGTTTGGAAAATACTTCGTTTGATCATTGAAATAATTCAGAGTTTACAATATGAGGTCCCCAAAAGGTGTAGCATGTTTATGAAAACAAGTCCTACTAGATCAAACGTTTACATAAGTGAATGAAATAATGGTGAGACGCGTCGACCCCGCGATTCCATGAAGGTCCAAATGCATGTCACATGAGCTACCTTAATAACCTAAAATACCTTGCTAAAACGTCAACACGAATGTTGGTGAATTCCATAGGTTTATAAAATGTAATGTTGTACAGCCACCACAAGTAAAAGTGCATAACAAAAGTTAAGTAAAATTGTACAATAGACCTTAAGCTCATGACCCCGAAGCTATGACTGATGAATTTATATGCCCCTCCTGAATGTTTTACCAGAACACTCCCAAAATGTAGACATGAAATGCATCCGCTAACTGTTGGTAATAACTACCACGGATGGAGGCGTCACCCTCGATAGATCTATCCACTCACTCTCGCTTACCGGCAAATTAACGGTTCATGATAATAAATAAGGGACTTTAACTGGTTGGTAAGGCAACTTAAGCAATGTACATATGTTTTGGTACTTGGGCTCGTACTAAAATAATTGATGCAATGTATTCCCCCCCGTGGGATTTGAAATCAAAATATTGAATTGAAAACGGGGCTATGAAAACTCACCTGATTTGATGGTACCATGAACATGTAATGAGCTGAAAAACAAGGCGCGCACACTAGTCGCAACCTAATATGAATGATGAACGATCTACTTTAGATCATGAAATGATGTTATGAATGTCCATGCACATGTTTCCTATACCACTCTACTATTTCAAAAATACTTGTTGTTATCAAAAATATACATTTTTCAAGACTTAGGAAAATATGGCTATTAGAAAAATAAAACTAGTTGCAATATATATATATATATATATATATATATATATATATATATATATATATATATATATATATATATATATATATATATATATATATATCGTACGTATCAATGTTAGTGTTGAAATCCTCGGTTTGAAATCCTTGAAATAACGCCTTGTAGTGATAAAAATATACTTGTAATCACTAATACTTCGTTAGTTATGAAATTGGGTACTTGATATTATTTCTAGAAATCTAGAGTTACTACGTAGTTTTAGCGTTATTATTTTACCAAAAGCTGTCAAAACAATATAAGTTTTGCCGATATTGAAACGTGAATATCTTTGTTGTTATAAGTCCGTTTTACTTGTTCTTTATATCCACGGTTACGTCTTAGTATGTAGTAATATATTTTGGAAAGCTTGGCTCCTCTGGGTTAAGTCTAAAGCCTCTTTTTGTCCGACGAAAAACGTCCAACAGCATGTATTTTTCCGGAAAATAGTTTTCGTCAATAAACTTGCAAAAATCATAACTTCTTCGTTATAAACTCTTTTTAATCCGTTATTTCGCCTATGGATTCGTTTTTGAAAGTATTTTCTAAAATATTTGCCAAAGTTTCCTTTATGTTTACTAATTTTCCTGGATTTACCAAAATGGGACAGTAGGTTTATATACTTGTTAGAAATCCATTTTTCATGTTCAAAACTAGTTTCTACTTCAACCAAATCTCTTGCAAACATCACAAAGCTATACTAATCCTACCATACACCTTCTTAGGGTGCCATGGGTTCCTAATCACTACTAATCATGTTAATTTAACAAAGAAACACCTAAATCAAAATCTAGGGTTTGTATGTTCAAAAAGTTAACAAAAATAATGTGGTATAGCTAACTTGTACATGAAATTAAGCATGAATACCATGAGATACAAGTGTTAATTAGATAAAAACATGAAAATAAATTTGATAACTCACTTTGAAATTCTAGGTGATTAGATGATGAGAAACCTTGTGTTAATTGTGTTTTTGTTGTAGGATTCTTGATTAGAATGATGAAATGAACAACTTTGTAGCTTTGAATCTTGAAAAATAATGGATTGATCTTTGTTTCTTAATTGGGTCGTGGGTTTTGGGGAAGAAAGGGAGAAAAAGGTGAGCTTTTGATTCATGAAATTATGTATGTTTATGTGATATGTGTTTTTGTAGATATTTAGGAAGTTATATTGTATTATACTTGTACATATAAGCATGAGGTTAAAAATAAAGCACATGATGTCTAGGGGTGTTTGTATGGCTGATTTTTACATGAGAAAAAGAGAAGCAAAGTCGGTTTTGATCACTTAGAAAATGTAGTGTATTATTAGTTGTAGTTTAGTGTAAGTATTAGTTATAATCGGGTACCGGGTTTGATAGAAATAAATCTTAACGAAGTTATCCGGGACTTAATAAAGTCATAAAAATGATAAAAATATGTTGGGTACAATTACTGAGTATTCGGGTGATTATTGTTTAGTTTTCACGAAAACCGTCGTAATATTTATAAGCTTACGTTATAAATAAAATAAATTTCCAAAATACTGGGTAAATGAATATTATAACTTTTATGATGATAAAATGGATATAAAAATATGTCGGGACCATTGTGGGAATATTTAGATATATTCGTCGTGTTTATTAACCGGGTGTTAACGTTTATTTATAAATAATTATACGTAAACGTTAAATGTATCAAATATATAAATTTGAAAATCCTAAGAGTAGTATAACATGTTAATGACCTACTGATGATATGCAGACTGTCTCTAGTCCGTATGAAATGTCTTTACTGATAATGCATGAATTCGCACCTGAACCAATACGGTTACGCGAATTTAAATACCCGTAAACTAAATTTACGATGAAATGAATAATGCACGTGAATGATGAAATCTTTTCTGGCAATGAATAGTGTTCAATGAATAGTAAAATTTCTGAATGCTTCTCAGAATGTCAAACTGGCACAAAAAATGATGAATAGTAAACTGATGAATAGTGTTTTGATGAATAGGGTTTGATGAATAGTGTTTTCCCAAAGTTCGGGAAATGACCTGAAATGGTGAGTTGTGACAGATAGGAAGGTGAAAAGGTTTTGTTATCAGCAGAATCCTTTTGAAAGTGCCCCTTTCTCCTACATTTGTAACAAGTTTCTTTTAAGTTGTCAATTGCTATACTAGTTGTACCTACTCTCCATTATCTTTTGTAGAACCTCCACTGATTAGATAGAAAAGCTCTTTCATTGAATTCTTTGGTCAAATCAGAGAGTAATTCTTGACTGCTCCTTGTGTCTTTTTCTACATTAGAGTCACTGTGTTTGTTCTAAAGTTTGCTTGATCAAAGAACGATATACATTGTCATTCAATCAAGTGTTTTCTGCACAACACTTTGTAATTTTTTGATTCGTATAAATAAAGAGTTATATATTGAAAAGTTAAACTTTGTTTTGTTTGATTAAATTGTTTGATTAAATTGTTTTATAATTTGTTTCTAAAACTGACATTGATTATGGAACAACAATTGGTATCAGAGAGAGTTTGGTCTTAAAACTTTTAAACAAGTACTCAGTACTCAAAATCTTTTAATACCAAGATCCATTCACATCAGGAAACAATGAAAATGATGATGTTGAAAACACCACTAGTCAAACCATGACCTTTAACATTCCAAACAATGACCTTCCACAACTCCTAGATTCAAAGGGAGGAACTCATGTTACTCTGGTCCCTTAACCAGATGTGGATAATTTTCTAGACTAGAAGGAGAATTTTTTATTATATCTTAATGGACTAGAACTTTACCTTCTTGAAATCCTGAAAGATGGCCCATATATGCCCAAATAACTTGCTTCCACCCAAGAAAACTTTTTGGCCAAGCCACAAAAACAATGGTATGTCGACGAAAGAAGACTTGCAAAGGACAACATGAAATTAGTTGTTAGGGGTAAAGCGGCCAAAGAAATGTGGAATGATCTCATTTTATGTCATAAAGGACCCTCTGAAAGAAGAAACACTAAGATTTCAACCCTAAGGCTAAAAGTCAATGCCTTTTAGGCACTTAATGGTGAAAAAGTTGCTCAAACTTACACCAAGCTGACAATACTATTAAATGACCTATCTAACAAGGGTGTTGAAATTCCTCAAGCTAAGGTAAATGCCATCTTTGTTAACAGCCTGCCAAGAAAGTGGCTGAGTCTGAATCAAACTCAAAGAGCCAACAATTATATCAAAATGATAGTTCGGCCACACTTTTTGGTAAGTACAACTATAATGAGGAATTAATTGACCAAATACATGAACCTGAATCCAAGAAAGTTCATATTCAGACCTCTATGTCAACTGCTTTAATTTCTAACTCTCATGTGCAACATCTTTGTGTGTAAATGTGCTTAGTTAATACTCTTTACACTATACAAAGAAAGTCAAATGCTTTTATTTCTAGTAGCCTGATCCTATATCGTATTTCAATAGCTTCATTAACTTCTCACACACGAAGCACAAACCTGCCCATTGACTAGTCAGAGGTCTCTCCCTTTATATTCACTTATGCCACAACTCTCATCTCATAAACATTAAACATTCCTCAAATTTACTAGAACAATCCTCAAATTCATGGATGCCCAATCCTTAAATTCACAAACTCGCCCTTATGGTTTAAAAAGAACTGTACATGGGTCTTCTCTTCATTATCACACCCGTCTACCTGAACCACCACTTGCAGCAATGCCAGAACCACATTTCTCTTATTGTCAGTGTTGCCAAAATACATTACAACTTCATGAGGAACTACGTGTGTTTAAGGAAGAGGCCCGGTTCATGTGGTCAAGCATTCACAAGTACCTTTGTGGAGCGCATGAATGAACAAGCCAAAAAAAAATGAAAACTTTCATCCTAACTTTTAATATGGTTGTAATAGGTTGTTGCTAAATAATTACGTATTTGGATGGCAGCTGTTTTAACAGTTGTTTATCTTTTGTATCCTATTAGTCATGCAACTTCGTTTGGTTAAATTTTCTATTTTCCATTATAGTAACTAGTTTATATGAGAATTTACTTAAGGTGATTGGGTAGGTTTGGGTATTTTTTGACTTTAAAAAGTTAACATGGGTAAATCCAAGCAACCCAAAATACTGGATAAGCCATTGAATGGACATGTTTTGGTATACGTTAACTTTTAAAAGTCAAGAATGGGTCAATCCAAATAAAATTAAAAATTATGCAGCCTGCCCATAGTCATCACAAGCTTCCATCCAAAACAATAGTCACACTTTTTTATTTTATACCCTTAAACTACTTTAAGAGGAAAATATAAGTTATTAGGAAGTTGTTGACTTTAATAAACACAAACACCCCCTCATATGCAAATGCACATGCAAAATGGTTAAGCAAAAAAAGGTTATGCAAGATGAAAAATGCTTAACCAAAACTATTACATAAACATGTCTTACATAGATTAACTAAAATTGTCTTAAAACATCCCATTACATTTAAATAGTACAACACAAAAGAGGAACATTATTATGCATTTAATTTTTCTTCTTGGAATGCAATGAACAACACTTAGAACCTCTTTTGAGAGCTGGTTCTTTCTTCTTTGCTCTTAGGCCAAAGACACAGCCAGTTACACTCGGAGGAGAGCTTTCCTTCCTCTGTTCACTGGTACCCTCATCTAGCCTTGCCTTCATTTGATTATCATCAGCTTCCTTCCTCTGGTTACTGGTACCCCTAGTTGAGGTGTCTTCCAAGTCAGTGCTGATAGTACCAAAATTCAAAACTGCATAAATTATACAACAAAGGCAAACTGTTATACAAGCTATAATACTCACTTTCAAGAACAGTATTTAAATTAAAAACATCTATAAGGTAGATTCCAAACACCCCTTTAAGAGCTTGAGTATATTTACCTTGTACTGTTTCCTTCTTTCTGCTGATAAACAGCTCATCAACAAGATTTTCAACCACTTTTGCCTTTCCCATGGAATCTATAAAGATAGCCAAAATGAAATAAATAAGACTTATTTGCTTTTCCAAACACCCTTTAAAGAGGTTGAGTAGTTTTACCTTTCATTATCTTTGTCCTCATAAATTGCTCATCAAGAAATTCATCTACATTTTCCTCTCTGATGGTTTTGTATGGCCCATATCTTGTTTTCATCTGCTCCAATAATTCTTCACTAACGTTATTGCCCAGCTTACACCTGTCACACCCCGCCGAAGGCGGAAACACGAGGTACAACGAAATCAATATACATTGCCAAAGATTAATAGAACAATACCATAATTTACATTAAAGGAAAAGTATATCATTACAACATTGTTATAGCTGACATTGGCAACTTAAAATATAAAGTTTGGTTTCCAAAAGATAGCATTTTAGTACATAATGATCAGTAGTGACATTTGAAAACTTCATTATGCAAAGACCTTGAAGAAAAGCTTACTGACAATCACCTGAAATGCATGAGAGAAAACGGGTCAACTATGAAAATAGTTGGTGAGTACATACGTTTTATATAATATGAAAACCTTTAAGAGAGAGTATAAGTTTTTAGTCTTTGTGCATAGTCCACAATGCAAAGGCGTTGTCAATCCACTCAGTTGCAAGTCCCGCCCATACAAGACTTGTAACCTGCGTGTTCACAACCCATTGCATAAAAAGTTGTATGCCTAGTAGTCATGTACACGTGGTCAATATAGTTCACAATAAGGGCACATAGTATATAATAAAGTATGTGGCAAGGCTCCTAAAATAAATAATATGCGTTCCGTAGACAGGGGAACGAGAGGTTGGCCGACCTCTAATAGCGCTATCCATACTACCTACTACTCCACACAAGGAAGCCGTACGAACGGTATGTATAAACTGGAGTGCGAACGGCAAACCAGTCGGAGACTAACAATTGCGGATGTACGAACAGTACATCATTCACAAACTATCATATATTATTAAGTCAAAGCTACTCCGTAGACAGGGGAGATTTTATATTGTTGCTCCGTAGACAGGGGAGACTTGATAATGCTGCTCCGTAGACAGGGGAGACTTTGCACTGCTCCGAACATGGGAGACTTTAGGTTATAGTACGTACGGTACTTTAGGGTCAAAAGTTTAAGTCAAATTCAAAAGTCAAGTCAAGTTCAATAGTTCAAAACAAGTTATAAGGTCAAATGAGTTCAAAGAGTAACAAACAATTTAGTTCAAGAATAAATTCATGCATCCACCCCAAAGAAGTTGAAATAGTTAGAAAAAGGGGTTCGTGAATACTCACCTCAAGCAATAGGTAGTGCGTTACAAGTAGATGTGCACGGAAAATGAAGCGCGATGCTCTAACCACAACCTAATATGAATGGTATGATTTAGGTCGTGAAATGATGTCGTGTATGCAATTTATAAAATTTTATATCACCCATATATGTTTGTTTGTATATTTAGTTGTGAAAATATATTTACGTCGATGTTTACTATTAGCAGTTTTAATATATATTTTCAAGTATATGTCGTAGTTTCGATATGAATATTTCGGTAATGAATATTTTGGAAAGTTTACGACTCGACTAAAATAGTTAACCAAAACACTACAACATTCGTTTAAGTCATTTTAGCTAAAACGCACCTAAATTGTCTAAAATTCATTTTGAAAAATAAAAACAGGTTACTATTCCCTATTAGAAAAGCTGTCAAAATAATACTCTTCGTCGGTATCTTTGTTAAGTCATAACTTGTTCGTTTTAACACTGTTTTCAAAGTTCTGCCTATCCCCGCGAAGGTATTTATGTATACTAGTATATTTTGAAGCCTCGGGGACTTGTTTTATTGTTCAAAACTGAGTTTTACTAAGTTAAAAATCTGGACAGCAACAATTACGTTTTCTGAAAATAGTTGTTGAAAATAACATTAAGAAAAACTTGTATCTTATTCGTTATGAATCCGTTTTAATCCATTCAAACGACTATGTTTTCGTTATAAAATATATTTTCCATTTTTTTTTGACTAAATCCTTGTAAATATAACTTGATTTTATAAAAGTTAAAAATTTGGGCAGCGCTTCCGCGCATATTTTTAAATAACCATTTTTCTATACTAATTCCCTTCAAACCAACTCCAAATCTATCCTAACTCTTCCACCAATTTCTTCAACAATATATAGTTTCAAAAATAAAAAACATAATAAAATCTCACACACATGTATATAGGTGATATAGGTGATGAAATGAGTTTAAATAAATATTTAAACTTAGTAAATCATAAACATGCATAAAAATTGCATAAAATACATAATGGAAGTATACAAATTATTTTTATACTTACTTGAAATGAAAGATTTTTAGGATGATCAAGAACAAATAACCCCAACGATCACTCCAAATTGATGTGTAGTTAGTTTAAAACCCGTAATAGATCGAATAATACTTGAAACTAGTGAAAATTGAATTTTCTTCTCTTCCTTTTTCCTTATGGCCGAATGACACTTATTAAAATGAAAGAGTTATTAGTGTTTTTCTATAGTAAAAATGACTAGCTACTTTCTTATATACTAAAATGAAAGTATGATTTCTTTATTATTTAAATAAACTAGTACGTAAGTAATAAATGAGCAAAGAAATTTTTGTCAAAGTTATCATGCGGGGAAATGGTTGGTTCGGCCTAAAATGGGGAAAGATGAGGGTTGGTGATTTGTGTAAGTGATGTTGAAAATGTGTAGTTTTTATATGTATAATTGTATAATATAATTGTTTTGGCCATTAAGTTAATTAGAAATAAATTTTAGCTGAACAAAATGAAGTATAATAAAGTTATAAAAATAATAAAAACATAATTTGTTCAAGTATCGGGTGTTTAAATAATTACCGTTTCGCAAATACTTAAGTTATCGTAAATATATATATTTAAGAATATATATAATAAATGAATTTAAAACATCGGGTAAAATAATATTAAAATATTTGTAACATTGTAATGAGTATGAAAATATACTAGAACCATTGTCGGGAGTATTGGGAATATTGTTCATGCACAAAAAAAATGTCCATGTAAAGTTTTGAAATTAATAAATTAGAGTTTGGAAATAAATGTTGACGTGGAAAATTTCAGGTTGTTACATTCTACCAGCCTTAAAAGGAATCTCGTCCTCGAGATTCAGTTCGTTCATCCTATAGATGTATGTGTTCGCGGTGAAATTTTGATGAGGCAACTAAGGTCGAAAACGCTAGGTCTCGGATTATATCAATGTCGTGGACTCGGTAAGAAATGGAAATAAGTCATGCACTCAACATAAAGGGGTGGGGAAGTAAGGAGGTTGTTCAAAGAATGTACCTGGCATGTTGTCCTAATTCTGCGATAGACCAAAAATAGTTGGTTGAGTGAGCGATACATGAACGATGACGGATGATGTACGGTACAATGACAGTCGTGACTTAGAGATCGCAAAATGATGGAAACAAAGGCATGCTTAATCTAACGAGGCGTAAGGTAGCAAAGAGAAAACATATACATAAATGCATATATAAGGTACGGTAACACAAATTGAAACATATAAACAGGTTATGCATACCCACCCGAAAAATGCAATTTCAGGTGACCAGACTCTCTAGACCCGACCAAACATGATCCTTGACTACTACTCCCTTCATCGCATGATTCTTCCTGAATTATACATAGGTGATCAGGTTATGCATACTTGAGGATTAATGATGCAATGCTAGGACTAGCCGACTCGTATGATTTTTGGTATTTAAGAAAAACTTTATTTTGGTTATAGTTGCGATTTTTATTTTAGAAAAATCGGCATTCTCTCTAACCTGTAGCTCTGATACCAATCTGTCACACCCCGCCGAAGGCGAAAACACGAGGTGCAACGAAATCAATATACATTGCCAAAGAGAAATAGAACAATACCATAATTTACATTAAAGGAAAAGTATATCATTACAACATTGTTATAGCCGACATTGGCAACTTAAAATATAAAGTTTGGTTTCCAAAAGATAGCATTTTAGTACATAATGATCAGTAGTGACATTTGAAAACTTCATTATGCAAAGACCTTGAAGAAAAGCTTACTGACAATCACCTGAAATGCATGAGAGAAAACGGGTCAACTATGAAAATAGTTGGTGAGTACATACGTTTTATATAATATGAAAACCTTTAAGAGAGAGTATAAGTTTTTAGTCTTTGTGCATAGTCCACAATGCAAAGGCGTTGTCAATCCACTCAGTTGCAAGTCCCGCCCATACAAGACTTGTAACCTGTGTGTTCACAACCCATTGCATAAAAAGTTGTATGCCTAGTAGTCATGTACACGTGGTCAATATAGTTCACAATAAGGGCACATAGTATATAATAAAGTATGTGGCAAGGCTCCTAAAATAAATAATATGCGTTCCGTAGACAGGGGAACGAGAGGTTGGCCGACCTCTAATAGCGCTATCCATACTACCTACTGCTCCACACAAGGAAGCCGTACGAACGGTACGTATAAACTGGAGTGCGAACGGCAAACCAGTCGGAGACTAACAATTGCGGATGTACGAACAGTACATCATTCACAAACTATCATATATTATTAAGTCAAAGCTACTCCGTAGACAGGGGAGATTTTATATTGTTGCTCCGTAGACAGGGGAGACTTGATAATGCTGCTCCGTAGACAGGGGAGACTTTGCACTGCTCCGAACATGGGAGACTTTAGGTTATAGTATGTACGGTACTTTAGGGTCAAAAGTTTAAGTCAAATTCAAAAGTCAAGTCAAGTTCAATAGTTCAAAACAAGTTATAAGGTCAAATGAGTTCAAAGAGTAACAAACAATTTAGTTCAAGAATAAATTCATGCATCCACCCCAAAGAAGTTGAAATAGTTAGAAAAAGGGGTTCGTGAATACTCACCTCAAGCAATAGGTAGTGCGTTACAAGTAGATGTGCACGGAAAATGAAGCGCGATGCTCTAACCACAACCTAATATGAATGGTATGATTTAGGTCGTGAAATGATGTCGTGTATGCAATTTATAAAATTTTATATCACCCATACATGTTTGTTTGTATATTTAGTTGTGAAAATATATTTACGTCGATGTTTACTATTAGCAGTTTTAATATATATTTTAAAGTATATGTCGTAGTTTCGATATGAATATTTCGGTAATGAATATTTTGGAAAGTTTACGACTCGACTAAAATAGTTAACCAAAACACTACAACATTCGTTTAAGTCATTTTAGCTAAAACCGCACCTAAATTGTCTAAAATCCATTTTGAAAAATAAAAACAGGTTACTATTCCCTATTAGAAAAGCTGTCAAAATAATACTCTTCGTCGGTATCTTTGTTAAGTCATAACTTGTTCGTTTTAACACTGTTTTCAAAGTTCTGCCTATCCCCGCGAAGGTATTTATGTATACTAGTATATTTTGAAGCCTCGGGGACTTGTTTTATTGTTCAAAACTGAGTTTTACTAAGTTAAAAATCTGGACAGCAACAATTACGTTTTCTGAAAATAGTTGTTGAAAATAACGTTAAGAAAAACTTGTATCTTATTCGTTATGAATCCGTTTTAATCCATTCAAACGACCATGTTTTCGTTACAAAATATATTTTTCATTTTTTTGACTAAATCCTTGTAAATATAACTTGATTTTATAAAAGTTAAAAATTTGGGCAGCGCTTCCGCGCATATTTTTAAATAACCATTTTTCTATACTAATTCCCTTCAAACCAACTCCAAATCTATCCTAACTCTTCCACCAATTTCTTCAACAATATATAGTTTCAAAAATAAAAAACATAATAAAATCTCACACACATGTATATAGGTGATATAGGTGATGAAATGAGTTTAAATAAATATTTAAACTTAGTAAATGCATAAACATGCATAAAAATTGCATAAAATACATAATGGAAGTATACAAATTATTTTTATACTTACTTGAAATGAAAGATTTTTAGGATGATCAAGAACAAATAACCCCAACGATCACTCCAAATTGATGTGTAGTTAGTTTAAAACCCGTAATAGATCGAATAATACTTGAAACTAGTGAAAATTGAATTTTCTTCTCTTCCTTTTTCCTTATGGCCGAATGACACTTATTAAAATGAAAGAGTTATTAGTGTTTTTCTATAGTAAAAATGACTAGCTACTTTCTTATATACTAAAATGAAAGTATGATTTCTTTATTATTTAAATAAACTAGTACATAAGTAATAAATGAGCAAAGAAATTTTTGTCAAAGTTATCATGTGGGGAAATGGTTGGTTCGGCCTAAAATGGGGAAAGATGAGGGTTGGTGATTTGTGTAAAGTGATGTTGAAAATGTGTAGTTTTTATATGTATAATTGTATAATATAATTGTTTTGGCCATTAAGTTAATTAGAAATAAATTTTAGCGGAACAAAATGAAGTATAATAAAGTTATAAAAATAATAAAAACATAATTTGTTCAAGTATCGGGTGTTTAAATAATTACCGTTTCGCAAATACTTAAGTTATCGTAAATATATATATTTAAGAATATATATAATAAATGAATTTAAAACATCGGGTAAAATAATATTAAAATATTTGTAACATTGTAATGAGTATGAAAATATACTAGAACCATTGTCGGGAGTATTGGGAATATTGTTCATGCACAAAAAAAATGTCCGTGTAAAGTTTTGAAATTAATAAATTAGAGTTTGGAAATAAATGTTGACGTGGAAAATTTCAGGTTGTTACAACACCATACTTGTTGATCATCCGCCAAACATTCATTAATTTTAAGGCCAACCTTCTTTTTAGCAACTGCAAAGATTATTCGAGATAGCCAAACTATAATACAAACTCAAATGATAGTTTTTACATTACACCATAAGAGGTTGAATAATTAACCTTTCTTGATTCTTAACCCGTATAACACATGTTCAAGTGTTGCAATCTTCTTTTCTATACGGGCACAAAAAGTCTTCGCATCATCATTGAAATCTATAAAGATTGCCAACAAGACTAGATGTGATCACTTATACATTATCAAACATGAAACAAGACTATACGTGTTAACCATTCACCAAGACTAGATGTGATCACTTAACACAAGCAACTACACACTACTGTTAACCACTCACAGTCAAATATAATTACCTAAATCAAACTAAGCCAATATTTAACACATAAAGGAGCTAAATAAACAACATAAACTTACCAACACCAAACACTCGTTGCATAGTTCCATTATCAACAGTGATTCCACTTTGCTTGCCAGCCATGCTTAAAAAATTAGGGTTTATATTTATATGTGTTAGACGATAGGAATGCCGTGATTATGTTTCTGTCAACCCAAATGAATTAGTTTTATATCAAAGTATTATCGCGAATAATGTCCCTCAAGCTTTGGAGGGTGAATACGTCATTTTCCATAGTGGCATGAAAGAAAGGGAAATGATGGAATTGTGATTATTAAAGAAAAGAGGGTAAAATATTCATTTCACACGGCACTTAACGGGATTTCCTAACGAGCGTTAGGCAAAAAACTTTGTTTTTGCATGAATAGTACCCCTAAGAGGGCATGATTTGCAAATCGAAACTTGCTGAGGTACACTTTTTGTAAAAATTCTCGTATGAGTACACATTTTGCAATTTTGACAAACCACAGAGACATTTTTTGCAGTTTACTCTAATCAATTATTTTTGGTCATCTAGTTCATTTTGAACCTCATGACATCGTACATTTGAAACAAATATTGTTTTTGCTATTTATAAAACGGTAGTAATGATCATAATTTAGAGTTTAAAATTATATTAAATAATTATTTTGATATATATGATATATTAAAGGTTTAAAAAAGATATATATGTAATTACAAAGGTTTAGAAATGATATATATGCAACTAAAAAAGTTTAGAAGTGATATATATATATATATATATATATATATATATATATATATATATATATATATATATATATATACACACACACACACATATATATGCAATTTTTTTAACGACAAGTTTATCTATCTTGCAATAACAACAAATCTATCTCACGTATACTAACCAGGATTTGAACCCGCAATTATTTAGTTAAAGAGCTTCTCATACAACATGAGATACCATTGAGACATAAGCTTTTTGGTGTGATGTATATGAAATTAGTGGTTTAAGTTGGATATATAGTATTTAATTTTTTAGCTTGTAAATAAATATATATGCAACTATAGATTTAAGTCGTATATATATATATATATGCGATTTTGAGTTTTTTTTAGAAATATATATATAATTGTCCTCAAATATAAAGGGAAAATGTGTATAGCCTCATGTCGTGATCATATCCAATTTTGTGACTGAAATATAGACTTTTTTTTCTTGGACTATTAGGTTGTCTAAAGCTACAAATCACCTCCTACGTGTCACTGATACCATATTTCCGTAAGGACTTGTTACGATTTTATATGAATACGTTTTCTTGAACGTTTTGATTTCTTATTGAATACAACATCTTCCGTCGCTTTTTATTTTTCCTTCGACAATTTTTTTGTTCAATTTAAGGTAGATTCATTGAATGAGATTTTATCGATTATAATAACAAGTTTTGGGGGTGTTTACCAAATTAAGGGTGTGTTTGGTTTGTAGAGGGGTTTCGGATTCGGATTTGAATTTGGATTAAGATTTGGATTTGAATTTAATATAGGAGAGATAAAAATATATTTAATAGTAATAATTATTTTATATAATAGTTTTATAATAAAAAAAATATTATTATTAAAAAAAAATGTATAAAATGATGAGAGGAGAGTAGTTGGTGGGCCTACTAAAAATTTTAATACTTACAAAAACCCTCAAATTACTTATCAATCAATATTTCATTCCTCAATTCATTTCCCTTTCTAAAATTTACAACCAAACAAAATTTTAATGGTACATCAAACCAAAATCCATACCAAACCCCCATACCAAACACACCATAAGTGGTTATATATGAATCTCTTAATTAGCCTTTTATTCAGGGGAGAGAAACTTTAATGCTTCTCCCAATTAAAAGGCATTAAGGGTTTGAGCCCACATTTCTTCCCCATTAAGAAGAAAAGAAACACCCCTTTAGTCTTAGGGGTGCTTGGTGGGGGAGGGGGGAGGGGGGAGGGGGGGGGGGAATGGGTAAGGTATTCATTAAGGGCTCACCTCCCTCATTCTTTGTTCTTGGTTAGTGAGGGGTAAAGGATTGATTACTCCGTACTGGATAATCAACCATTATAGAGTAAATTGGGGGGTAAGGTATTGATTACCCACCTTACTCATTCCTTTGCATTCTTTTCCGTTTCCCTTTCCCTTTCTCTTTCCCCACTTTGAACCAAGCGGACCCTTAAATGTATTGGGGTTTATCTAAGAAATGCTTTCAAAGCATTAGTTTAGATGATTAAAAAAAAAGATTTATGTTCATTAAATTAAACATCATAATTAATAGGGTTCCGCGAAACTCAGGGAACACTTAGTTCAAATCAAGGAATGACAATCGCAAAGATAATAGGAATACTAAGGAATGCAATGCCATAACCCTCATTTTGTTGAGTAATAGTTGATTACCCTGTTTTGGGTAATGTTCCATTTCATTATATTAAATCAAGCATAGTTAATGATTATGTTTCTCATTCCTCACCCTTTAATACCACCAACCAAGCATGCCCTCAATCCTATAAGTTTTGAGTAAGCTTACTTTAATTAATAAATAAAAAATTAAGTAACATCAAACATTTCATATTCAACAACACATTTTATGATTATAATCGTTAAGTATGTATAAACATGAAAATAATGACTTCATTAGATGCTTTTTTTTACGCAAATGATGGGGCTTAACCAAAACTTATAGAGTTGTCGTTAGCAAAACCTTAATTAATTAAGGTGATTCATAAGGTCAGTTAATGTCTATTAAATGCATTTATTTTCTTTTTTAAGAAAGAAAGTTCGAGATAAAATGATGCATAGGGGTTTTTTGTGTGTGTGTGTGTTTATTAAATGGTTTTTTGTGGAGTATATTTATGTTTAAGTATGATAAGTATGTTTTTGTGGTGAAGTTGACTGTCTTATTATACTAAGTTAGTGGTGAAGTTGATAGTAGAAAGAGAAAATTGATGTGATGATAATAGAGTTGGTTGTGATGCTCTTTTGTTATAGATAGCCTTAAAGAATGTGATTCTCTAATATTTGTCATTCATAAGGGTATAAGGGTGAGCATCGGTCTAGGATCGGATCAGACCGATAAGACCGAAGACCGAATTAAGGTAAAAACCGGGGACTGAGACTGAATGTGGTTGGTCCGGTCCAGTTCGGTTCGGTCCGGTCCGGTCTTCGGTCGGTCCGCTCCAAATAGGTAAGATTTGGCAAGTTTTTTCGGTTTTTTTAGTCGGTCCGGACCGGACCAAAGACCAAATTAACCAAAAAGCGTAGACCGAGCACCGGACCGAATGTAATCGGTCCGGTCCGATCCGGTCCGGTCCGATCCGGTCCGGTCCGGTCGGTTTTGTCGGTCGATCCGGTCTATCCGGTACGTTTGCTCACCCCTGTTCATTCATATTTTATACAGTAACATTGAAGCAATGAAATAAAAGAAAACTTAAATAGTGGAGTGTGGGACGTTATTGAGTAAAATATGGAGTAACGATAGACTTATACGTATTTAAAAAAAAAAAAAAAAAAAAAAAAAAAAAATACTCACATGAACATCTGGCAAATATGAGCCCCTTAGACTGCTCCCATCGCAGCCATGGTGAGGAGATGGCAAGCCTTGTTGCTGCGTGAGTATGGTTGGGAGGTGATGGTGATGGATCGGCAAGGGGGAGAGAGAAGGGACGAAAGGTGGGTTTCTCACTTTTGGGAATACGTGTTAGTGGGTAGTGTTTTATTATTTTTTTAAGATTGTGAGTGTTTAGGATATATTTAGTGGGGTATGTTAATAATTAAAAAAATGTGTTGAAAGGTGAAGTGGTATGTTATGGTTGGGAGTGAAAAGTGAGATGGTGGTGAAGGAGAGAGAAAGCTGATGTGGCGCTGAGGTGGAAGGTGAAATGGTGTGAGGGATGGGGGTAGTCTTACGTTACTCCCTCTCACAAGTCACAATATGGTACGAGTAATATTAATATGAGAAGAACACGACATATTGAAAATGAAAGGATATTTTACTTGGATAACATAGCAAAACTAGTACTGTAGTATATTAGAACTTTCTATGTTGAATAATAATATGAGCATTTAAAATTCAAAAAGTTTCTGCGATCCCACCCTTCCTGTTCTTCTTTCCAAAGCCACAAGGACACATACACACCCTACATATAGCTCACCACGCACCACCCGTTCAACTCACCTAAATCTTCTACACAGCTATTCAATTCAAACACACACAAAATGAAGAAAACTTTAGCATTAACAATACTTCTTATTCTTTCAACTATACAAAACTACAACATTTTTCTAGTTACTAATGCAGCAGGATTAACACTTAATGATGGATTCATTACAACGAGAGGGGTGCATTTCATGTATAATGGTAGTCCATATTATGCTAATGGTTTTAATGCTTATTGGTTAATGCTTTTAGCATCTGAACCTTCTCAAAGACATAAAGTCTCGTCTGCTTTTCAAGAGGCTTCTTCACATGGTTTATCTGTTGCAAGAACTTGGGCTTTCAGTGATGGTGGTGATACTCCTTTGCAATACTCACCTGGTTCTTATAATGAAAACATGTTTAAGGTATACTACTATCTTATTTTTTTTGGAAATTTTGTGCGGTTTATCATTTATGTGCCTATATCATAGCTTGATTTTTTTAGTGTAGTTGTAGTTTTTGAGACTTTATATAAAATATAAGCATAAGTTCTTTTTTGGTAGGTATGAATTAAGGTAGACCCACAGTCTTACAAAAGATTCATTTTTGCTCTTGCTTAGGATTTTGGTATTTTGTTGTTGTCGAGTTATACTACTACATATTCTGATAAAAAAAAAAAAGTTATTCTACTACTTGCAAAAATTTTAAAAGATTTTATTTTCCTTTAGTGTGAGGGTAATTAAGTACAATTTCTTGATCTTTTTAAAATTAATTTTTCAAAAGTTTCTTATTAAAATAAGTGTTTTATTTGTGTGGGTATATGACTGCTTCAAGGGGTCGACATGTTTCTTCATTTGAATAAGATTTTTTTTGGGTAAAGTTTATTTGAATAAGATTTGAATTTTATTGGGCGGTTTGAGGATGCTGACATTTTTTATTTATTTTTCTCCTACTTTTTTCAAAAAAAAGGTTAACTTATGGGAAAATCATCCCTGCAGTAAAACTGCAGGGAACTTGTCTGCTGCAAGGTTATACATGGGGATTAATAGTGTAAAATCATAAAACTTGAGGGCTGTATGTGAAAATATTAAAATCAATTTTTCAAAGAAAAGCAGATAAGTTTTCTGCTGCAACTGCAGCGATGATATTCCCCTTATTAAAGAATGATTTTTATTGGTCGGTATATGAGGGGTGATGCTCTTGTCTTTTTCTTTTACTTTTCAAATAAATTACTATTAAAATATGATATTTATTAGTGGGTATGAGGGTGATGTCATTTTCTTATTTTTTTGTTGTGGGTTCAACAGGGGTTAGATTTTGTGGTGGCTGAAGCAAGAAGATATAAAATAAAGCTAATTTTGAGTTTGGTAAACAATTATGAAAATCTAGGTGGCAAAGAGCAGTATGTAAATTGGGCCAGAAATCAAGGCCAACACATAACTTCTGATGATGATTTCTTCACAAATCCTGTTACTAAGGGATTTTACAAGAATCATGTCAAGGTATATACACACATGATACCTATATCTTACAATAAGATAATTATTAATGTTTTGTTCATATTTTTTCAATTTTTGTGGTTATGTAGACTGTTCTCAATAGATATAATACAGTCACTGGAGTTATGTACAAGAATGATCCAACAATCATGGCTTGGGAGCTCATGAATGAGCCTAGATGCACTTCTGATACATCAGGAAGAACAATTCAGGTTCTTGCTGGACTTTTGTGTTACTTTGATATGTATTTTTGTTACTATTTGACTTTTATCATATATATAACTAGTTAGTTAAGGATGCAACATTGCTATGAATAGTCAAGCTCTTAACATTCAAACCAAAAAAAGAAGTTGATTTTAGATCTAGAAAATGAGGGTTGACTCTTTCAATTCCAAAAGTCTAAAGTTGATGCCGGCAAATAATATGAACTTTATCTCAAGCACACTATTGTAGATTGTAGACTTTGTGACCATGAAGATAGGAAATTAGGAATACTTGAAATAAATCGGAAGATTCATTTTTAGTCACAGAAAAAGCCTCTTTTTCCAAGAAGACTAGAAAAGCAAAAATTGCTCAATCTCATATTCTTCTAAAAAATAAAAGGTAATTTTTCTTATTTACAGCAATATTTTAGAAAAGTGCTGGAAATTGATATACGTATTTTTTATTTTTTTCTATTATAACAAAAGAATATGTCTTTCATACTTTTTTAAAACATCCCGCTTTTTTGGATTAGAAAATATACTAACATCAACCATGTTTTTTAAATTTTCAGCACTTTTCTAGAAAGAAAAAAAAAAATCAAGTTTATTCATAAAATATAAAGAGATGGAAAAATCAAAAACATTTTGCACAACTAAACCAAATCCTTACTTTCGGTGTTTCTTTTCCCTTTTCTCGTTTTGTTGAAAAAGTCAAATCAAAATAAGGTTGACTTGTTTTCAAGATCTATGGACTAGTTTGCAGCCACAAGTTGCTGCCGTTGGTTACAAGTTACAACAACAACAAAACAAAAGTTTATTGGGGAGATTGCTTCCGAGGAAAATATGATGTAGACACTATAATTTTATTGGAGGTAAATCCGAAGGTGTGGAGATTGCTTTCCAGAAAACCTCCGACAAGTGTATATGTGAGGGGAGTCTGCGCAAATAAGACATGTATGAATACATGTATGTAAGAATAAAGCCGTATTTAAGTATACGACGCATAAGGTCTTCATAATAATAATAATAATAATAATAATAATAATAATAATAATAATAATAATAATAATAATAATAATATTATTATTATTATTATTATTATTATTATTATTATTATTATTATTATTATTATTATTATTATTATTATTATTATTATTATTATTATTATTATTATTATTATTATTATTATTATTATTATTATTATTATTATTATTATTATTATTATTATTATTATTATTATTATTATTATTATTATTATTATTATTATTATTATTATTATTATTATTATTATTATTATTATTATTATTATTATTATTATTATGTTTCATAAATTAACACAATAATAACAATAAAAACCTAATTACCACAAAAAAATCGTATAAGAAATTATTTATGCATTCTAAATAACACCTTCAAAATGCAATTTCTATGAGTGTATTTAAAATTATATTTATTTTATCGGTTTGGTTTTTATGCATAACCAAACGAAACCGTAAACTTCGGTTTTTCCAAAATACAAAAACCGAACCACTGGTTTTTTCATCGGTTTCGGTTTTTCCATTTTGATTTCTCGGTTCTTTTCAATTTAGGTTCGGTTTCACTTTTCTATACACCGTACACCCTACACAATATGATTAGAGATACGAATAAAGCATATAAGAAAGAATGTCATATATAAAAAATTAAGCATAAAAAACATAAAAACATCAAAGTATACGAGCATTTACCAAAGAATTAACCTGGACAATGGTCAAATATAAGGCTAGCATTTACCAAAGAATTAACCTGGACAATGGTCAAATATAAGGCTAGCCCTGGAGTGAGCTAGAGCCGGCCAAAGGCTTGATTTTATTTTTTTGATAAAGCTATTTGGCGAATTAATTAGAGCTGAATCTTATTATTTTAAAATCATCTAAAAATACATCAAATTAAATAATTTGACTAACTATAAGCCTTTATAATCCCGTATCAATTGGCTTGAGCTTATGGATGCTTATAGCTTATAAAAGCTTTCATAAGCTTGTGTGACAACAAAACTTATTTTATAAACCAGCTTATTTAAAAGCTCAAGTCTTTATAAGCCCTTTTAAGCTTGTTGCCATACACAACCTAAAAGTAAAAGCACAGTACACAAGGCTACTAAGCTCTGCTGATCTTAAAAAAAAAAGAAAAAAAAAAGCTACCTTGCGACAAGGAAACCACATAACACATAAATCTTCTAGCCGTCTTTAATTACTCTAGTTTCCTCGCGTTCGTTTTGCAGTAATTTCACTGAACCACAATGTGACCCACTTCATTGAGTGGCGCAAGGACACACACAACACCGACAATTTATTTCAGAAGCTCACATGTCTTGAAACTAACAAAACACAACTTGAATCTTTTGTATCATGATCGATAACATTTTGTCTTTGAGAAAACAAATTAGATAAGAAGTTCATCATTTAAAATGTATTTGCCTATGTTAGTGGTATGTTGTGACTTAGTTATGTTCTTGATTGTTACCTTCTCTACTTTTTTACATTTTGCCTAACAATCTATCTTTTTTCAAAACCAAATGATTAGGCATGGATTACAGAAATGGCTGCACATGTGAAGTCCATAGATGGCAATCACTTGCTAGAAGCCGGTCTAGAAGGCTTTTACGGAAAATCCAACTCTCTGAATCCTGGTTTCGACATTGGAACAGACTTCATTTCAAACAACCAGATTTCTGACATTGATTTTGCCACCCTCCACTCGTATCCTGACCAATGGTAATGTCCCATTTTGCCCTCACGGTTTCGGGTAATTGCATAAAAAAAGTAACCAAGTTTTGTCACTGTAATATTTGAGTAACACATATTGTTTGCTAACATAGACAAGGAACCAAGTTTTCATTTAGCTCACCAATTTTTTGTATTGTTATACAGGCTAACAAGCTATGATGATCAAACTCAACTCAGTTTCCTGAACAGCTGGCTAAGAACCCACATCCGAGACGCCCAAGACATTCTTAAGAAACCGTTACTCATAACAGAATTTGGAAAATCAGTTGAAGGTCCAAACTCTAGCACATACGAAAGAGACCAATTATTTAACTTGGTCTACAACAACATATATCTTTCCGCAAAACACGGTGGTGCAGCTGCTGGTTGTTTGTTCTGGCAGCTGCTAGCTGAAGGTATGGAGTCGTTTGGTGATGGCTATGATATTGTTCTAAGCCAAGGTTCTTCGACTGCCAACCTTATTGGAAACCAAGGACGACGGCTTTTCCAAATTTGGAAAATATTCTATAGGATGAGAAATGTGCAAAGGTGAAAAAGGGCTGGAGCCGCTAGGCAGGCCAGTGGTCAGTGTGGAAATGGGGTGTTAAGCCTATTGGAAATTAATGGTAACGGGTGAGGAAGGATTTTAGTTCCGAAAGTCCCGTGCATAATTTATAGGGATTATCATACATTTTTTTTCCCGAGCAGATATTGTCATACAAATTACGTGTTGGTTCTTTCATTATTTACATTGGTTTGTATTGATCTCTCTTAGAGATGCATAGTTTACTTCCAGGAGGGTGGCTTCTGAATTATCGTACCAGCTAGTGACACGACTAGGAAAATTTTCTATTTGCGTTACTTGACCCAAAAAGAAGTATAGGGTCATGGTAACTTTACAATGTTGTAATATTTACTTATTTATGTTATTACGTTTGATTTGTGACTATATCGAGCTATGTTTCTTTTATCTGATATACTCTGGGTAAAGGGGAGTAATCCTGCACCCTGGTAAATATATTAAAACCCAAAACGTTTAAGTACAAATGAAATGTGGCTGAAATACCACATTAACCTCAAGCTTAAACAGCTTGATAGACAAAAAACCTAGAGCTTATGACATCCAAACAACTCATAACAACTCTAGAATCAAAAAAATGAACCTAGAATAAGAACTAAGCAAAACAACCTAACCAACTGCTGTCGTGAATGATGAACTACCATCAGTAGTAGAGTTAGGAAATAAATTAGTCGATTCATCAAACATGTTTTCAACAAAATCTTCACCACGGCCTTCATCAGTAGCCAAAGCAGTATATGGATTTGACGTAGCTATATCGCTTTCCTTAGAGGATAAACCTTTAGAGTTCAACATAGATGACGATTTAGGCACATTATTCCTATTAGTAGCTCCCTTGTTTGGACTAGTAGTCTTCTTAGGCTCATACCTGAGATTCGGTTTAACTGAAATACCAACCTGACTCACATTACTAGACTGGGCTTTACCCTTCTTCTTCTTATGATATACCTTTTGGAAACCATCATTAAGAGGCTCTGCAGGAGTAGCGACACTGGGAGTAGAAACAACAGGAGGACTGACCACGATTTTAGGACAATGATCCTGGGTATGCCTAAAAATCTTACATGAAGTACACCTGGGAGGCCTCCATTCATACTCGACTCGGATAGTTTCTTTAGTAAACCCATCCCCTATAAGAGAGGTGATTTTTTCTTTTCGTAGTATATAATTATTCCGAAGAAATACCGGTGAAAGTATTTCCCGGGTCGTTCTCCCAGCGAAGGTGAAATGTAATCGTGAATAACCGAATCGCGAAATCGTGTCGTGAAAAGCGGGAAAATGAAAAATATGATTTTGGAATTCAAATTATGATAAGTAATGATGAAATATGAAGAATTTACAAGCTAGGTATGTACGAACGTTAAAAACGTGAAAACGGAAATTCAAACGTAAAATTTAAAACGTAACGTTTATCGAAAAATTATCCTACGAACTTGAAAATATTTTCTAAAAATTTAAAACTAATAAAAAGAATTTTAAGAAAAAGAAAAATATTTTTTTGAGTTTTTATATATTTTCTAGAATTAATTTCCTATTTTAAGAATTAAAAATGAATTAAAAATAAAGAAAAATAGAAAAACAAATTTGAAAAATGAAAATTAAATTCTAAAAATTCTAAAATATTATAAAAGAAATTCTAAAAATATTTTTGTATTTTTCAAGACTTTTTCTGAATTTTTATAGATTTTTGGTATTAAAAATTGATTAAAAACTAGAAGAAATTAAGAAAAATAGCAAAAAACTCAGAAAATTATGAAAATTTAACAGAAATTCTAAAATAATAAAAGTAGCTTGCAGAAAAATTTTGAGATTTAAAAGTTAAGCAGAAGTGCTTAAAGAGACCAAAACAGCTTATGGCAAGTGCTTATTTATAAGCACTTGCCACAAAACTTTACCAAATTGATAACACTACTGTATTATGCTACTAAGAACTCAAAGAAGCTAAGAATTGATGAACAATAAGCACAAAGACACAAGAAGCAAGCAATAAGCAACTATTATAAGCAAAGACAATAAGCAGAAGCTAAAAAGAATAAGCCAGTGACTCAGAAACAATGTAAGTAGCTCAAACAACCAAAAGTCAACTCAAATAACACAAACAAGCATAAACTCAAGCTCAACCAACACTAGCAGCCCTATGATCAAAAACAGAAAACCATTTCTACACTACCAATAAGCTAGGCTGAATAAGCTATCCTAATAAGCTGTAAAGAAGAAATTAATGGTGGTAATTAAGAGACTACCATGCAGAGATGTCATAAAACAAAAATCACATACTACAATTACCTACAACTACTCTTTAATATGCCATGAAAGTGGGTTCACCACTGTGGTGCAGGGGAGCATAAGGCTCAATCAGCCAACTATAAGCCAAAATTCAGATAAGCTATTGAACTCAAATCCTAAATCTACTTGTTGATATTGAATAACTAACTATCAGAGAACACAAATCAACAATTTCTATCTAATTCTAACCACTAATGAGTCCTACAAGTGCATGCAAAGATCATACCAAAAACTGAGTGCTACTAATTTTTGACTTTTTATTATGCAAGTGAAGTTTGACTAAATCCAAATCTTAACTACTGATTCTAATCCAATGAGTTGTTTTAAGATATAATTAATCTATATTAAGCTAACTATGTTTATGACATAACCACAACAACCACTATACTAACTGATTCTTGTTTTTACCTAACTGCTAAGCTAATTGAGATATGATTTTGACTTTTTATCCAATTGAACTACCATTTAAAAGAACCTAAACTCTTATACTATACTAGGACAACCTATATGAGGCAAGAAATCAACTCAAAAACTACAACTTAAACTCAACTAAGCACTGATCCAAACACCCCCTTAACTAGCAGTTAACACTAACATAGCATGAACTAGACTACAAATCTCCAAGTAATTGATCTAAATGATGAGTGTGTAAATACTCATCATTTTTGTCTTATATGGACTGCCAAAACATCCAAAAACACCCAAAAACGCATCAAAATACAGAAATTATTCCAAAAGTGTGTTTTATATGTTTTAAATGCAAAATGTTTAAAAACAAATGAAAAACGAACAAAGTTTGCACAATTGGCAGTTTCAGTCCCTCAAGTTTCAAAAATTGACAAAACTAGTCCCTGAAGGTTTTAAATGAAAGAAAAGTCAACCCAAAGTTTTTAAAAGTCAAAAACTATCAAATTTAGACTTTGGGTAAAAAGTTTGAGAAAATTACACTTTCACCCCTCAAAATCCAAAAGTGACAATAAAGGCCCCTGAATTTCAGTAATTGACAGATTTAGTCCCTGGTGGGATATTTTTGAAAGAAAAATCAATTTTGGTCCTTGTGCTATTCATCTATGGCAAATGTGGTACTTGGGTAAAAATTTTGGAGAATTTACAGGTTTGGTCCCTGAAGTTTAAAGGTTGGCAGAAATAGTCCCTGGAAATACAAAAATGGAATTTTACAAATAATGGTCCTTGTATTATGAAGATTTGGCATGTTTCACCCTTGAAACAACTTTGGAAAATTACACAAATCAGCCCTCAAAATTCAGAAAATTACAATTTTAGTCCTTGTGATATTTTTGCTAAAAACCTAATGGACCTAGTTTTTATATTTTTTATAGCTTTTATATGTTATAAAATAATTTTAGAAATTTTATTAGAATTTTTACTGTTCATTTAGTAATTTTCTTAATTTAAAATAGTTAATTAGATAATTAATAATTAATTAGTAATTAATTAATAGAAAAATCACAAAAAAGACAAAAACACTTATTTTTATTTTTAAAACTTATTTTTAGTTATTTTATAATTTTAGAAATTTTATTTTCACCATTTTAGTATTTAAATAATATTATATTGTATTTTAGTTATTTTAGTATTAATAATAAGTATTAAATAGTTTTTAATTAATATTAAATAATTAAATAGTGTAAAAAGTAATTTTAATTTTCTAAAAAGTTTCTTTTATTATTAGGATTGTAAAAATGTGATTTTCACTTTTGTAAGTATTTTATTTTGTTAAAACTCGCGTTTTATTTTGTACGTCTACGTTTATTTAAACGTAACGTACGCGTTTTTAAGTTTTAAGCGTTTCTGGTTTTTCCTCCTTTCTCGTCTTATTCATATAGCTTGTTTAAGCTATTTCGTTATAAATTCCATAGTTCAATCAATCTCAAACCCTTTCCCATCCAAATTCACCTGATCACGAAACCGTTTGTTTACAATTCACACCTCGCCGGGACATACGACCCGGGGAAACCTTATACTTCCGCGGAGCATTGATCTAGGCAGTTGACCTTGTTGACCATTCCTTGGTCAATATACGTTAGGTGGTTTAGGCTCAATCACTAAACATCTAAGGTAACAATACTAAAAGCTTAATCAACAATCTAACACTGCTAAACACCAATTCAAAACAAAATTACTGATGCAAAAATTAACAGACATGAAGTAAGCAATCAATAAACAGAATCCTACACTTATTCAATCAAAACTAATTATCAAAACAACAACTTCTACACTACTAAAAGCAATTTAAACATTCATAAACAACCAAGTACCAACAGTAACCAAAGAACTCACAGATTATCAGCTAAGCTAGGCAAAATAGAGAGTGAAACTTACAAATGTTTTCCTCTCAGCTCAAAATAGAGAGGATTCCCTATGCTAGCCTGTCTTTGGACAGGCACAACCTTCTGATTCTGAATTGACCTGTCAAAATCTCCACAGAACACCTCTTCTCTTTTCTGAATTTGATTTTCATAGACTATGGACCTTATGATCATTAACAATGTAACCTACCCTTACAGATGCTTGGTAAAACTAACTTGAGATAAATGAAACTGAAAACAAGCTTTAATGAAAACTGGTTCAACTAAAACTACTACTATTATTTTTTATTTTCTGATTTAAATGAGTATATTAAATGAAATTGAAACTAAATATTTAAAACTAAATCTAATGAAGTATAATATAACTGATTTACTGAAAACTTGATGAAATTAACTAAAAACTATAACAAGAAATAACAGAATAAGCAGTAATGATATATGAAAAAGCTAAATCTTATTAAAATAAAGAAAGTTACAACTGATTAAATTTAAGAAAACATTTTGGCAGAGCTTCGCTATTTGAAACTCCCCTCTAGCTACAAATGCCTAACCATCTATTTATAGGATGTGAAGAGGGATGAGCTCACGGATTGCCATGTTGGCAATCCGTGTGGTGTGTTTCTTCATGCCATTCCTGAGCCCTTGGATCTTTATCAATCATTGCCCTTTCAATCTACACCCTTAGATCACTCAATATGACGCGTTTCTTCCAATCTTTGGCTGCCAAGTGTCCTTTATTGTGCTTCTTAGATATCCTGACGTAACCTGACACAATACTGAGCTTCTAGAACATCCATGATATGACAATTATACCCTTAATTGCTGTTATTATTAGGAATGGGTAATTAGGGTTCTTGGTTTACTGTAGCATGAATAGTGATTTCCTGGGTGAGGGTAATTTGGGGGGCGGGTAAATGTACGGGGTTAGTTTTATTATTCTGGGTGTTTGACTTTGTGGGGTTGTAATTTGACCGAAGGTAATAATGGATTGGACCGGGTAAAGGTTGGGTAAAATGGGGAATGGGCTTGGGAGTTAGTTTGGGCTTGATAAGGTTTTGGGATATATGTTGGGTTGGGTAAAATATGGACCAGGCTTGTAAATCTTTGTGTTATTTTCAGATTTATTATAGTGAAATTACAAGGACCAATTATGTAGATAGCTGAAAATGCAAGGGCTGATTTAGTAACTTTTGCAAAATTAATCCAAGGGTTGAACTTGTCAAATGATGATTTTCCAAGGTTGACTTTGACCAATATAGCATATCTTTGACGAATATCTGAAAATTGCTTTCCCGGCCTCAGCTCTTGAACCTTTTTCATACTCTCGTGCCCGTTTTTGCTTTGTTTTGTTCGTTTTTTCGTAATATCCGTACCTGCACATCACAAACATAAAAGCACGTGTTTTCTTGGCATTTGTTAGCTCAAATAGTCGTTTTGGGTTGGTATTTGGTCAAATAATAGTGAGTGAATAAGCACTCACCAAGAGGGGACACCAATAGTAATAACCTCTACGAGCTCAGCCTCAGAACAAACCTCGATTAAGCACCGAGCAAAACTACTTCTACCCCAAGAATCCTTACACATAGAGCTAGTGTACGAATCAAGCATAATACGTTTACCAAGAAATGAAGCAATCAAGCTAATACCATCATCTTCAAAAACTTGAATAGGCACATCATGTAATTTAACCCATACCGGAATACGGGTCAACTCTTCCTTACATAATCTAGTATCAATTGACCATTTCTTGAGAATGATCGGTGATTTGCGTATCAACCAAGGGCCATCTTCCAATATTGCTTCTAAACCGGCCTGAGTATCAAATTTGAAAAAGAAAAAACCGTTTGCATTCATCATAATCTTTTTCAAACCATATTTAGCCCAATTATTTCTAACATAGTATTCAACCACTGGAAACGCCATTCTATTACCAATATAGTAACCATATAGAGTGTATTCAAGACGTGCACTAACCTTTTCGACCACTCTACGTGGAATAGAAACATTAACTCCTTCACAAACTGAATCAATAGCCAAAGCACTCACCGTAGTATTTGGATTGGCATCCACATTTACACCATTGGGCGTTGGAACTTTGACACTATCTCCAGAATTAGAAGTAGTAGCATTAGCCTTCCTTTCAATCTCGTAAGCCACAAACAATCCATACACAGCGTCATGCACATGTGAACGAGTAGCACTATCCAAATTAGACCATTTTGGATATTTGCCGGCATCAATCTCCTTAAGGAATAAATCAATATCCAAAGATGATTTCAGCGAGACCCCAAACACCAATTCAATAAAATCATGCTTACTTTTGATAGTGTTCAAAGGAGACACATGTGTTATTGTCGACCCAACATTAAGATTGCTAGGAGGAACATTAGCATTAACCTTATTAGCATCAAGAGTTTCTTGAAACGACTCAGGTTGTGAAGCGTCATTACTGCCCGCGTTAGAGGAAACTTTAACACCATCACCGTGAGGCAGGTTTGCATCAATTGAAACTGTATCAACAGTTGCAGGAGGGATACTCCTAACTAAACGAATCAAGTGTAGGCTTTACAAAAGCAGGGTTACTAGTGACGGCAGGTGTACTAGTATCCTTCATGGTAGCATGTCTTCGAGACTTATTATTTTTCCTCACAGTCACATTCGACAACAATTGCGTATTCTCCTCTCCCGTACCCACTTCCTCCATAATCAACTAAAAAAGAAAACCAGAAAAACCCTAAGAATAACCAACGATCGCAAAAAGAAAACCAGAAGAACTACGTCTATATTCAAACCGATGGCCTCAACAAAGTCAAGGCATGATTTAAATACCCATAGAGATCAACCGACTTCCATATTGTAGATAATCACAAGAAAAAAAAGGAAACAGCAGATCGAAAACCTAAAAAACCCTAAAATAGCGATTCACAAGAAACCCTAAAAAATCGATAACCTAATCAAATCAAGTCTAAATCCCGATAAAAATAATGTTAAAGATTAGATTAAACGAAGATAATCAACCAGAAACACGATCGTTAAAGGAATTAGAAGCAGGATTGAATATTAAGCAACGATTGGAGAGAGTTTAGGGTTAAGAAAATAAATTGCCATTGGCACCAGAGGAGGAGTGGGTTTTTTCAAACAATTTCATATTCAGAAGACTGTTGATGATATTGTTAAAGGTCTCTTTTATCTGATATACTCTGTATATACACATACCCTGATCTCAGTTTAAATTATCTTTACCCAGCATATACTTTTGAACATGTCACTTACACAAGTTAAAAGGTAATTTCTGTATATAAAAGGAAGATTAAGAAAATTTATTCAGAGATTGTTTGTTAAAAGTTTATGCTTTGCTATTACAAACATAAATTTAGTAGCATATGGAGACCAAATCAATGGTTTAGGTGACAACTTGGAATTTATATATGAGGTAGTTTTAGCAATGGGGTTTATAGTATTTCTAACACACATTCATTCGGAGTGTTAGCCGAGACAATAATCTTCGGACTAATTGTCAATCAAACAATGTTTTCCTTGACCAAAAAATGTGTTATGTTAGTCAGATGTTAATTCCTGTTGGAAATTGGTGCAAGGGTCATGGGTTTTTAGGCTGTTTTTTGGTCTTGGATTGGATACTGGTGCAGATCCGTGTAGAGCAAAGGGTTTCATGTCATTTTTTAGGCTTTGTTTGGATAGTGGTGGAAATCGGTGTAAGAGCAATAGAGAGCATCCGCGATGCTAAAAAGCGTGTAAAGACTTTTCTTTTATTTATTTTTTTATTTTTTTAATACATTTTGTGTAAGAGCTTAAGAAAAAGAGTTAATGACACCAAAATGTATCATAGTTGTCACTTATTCTTCGTATATGTATCGAACAAATTTTTTTTGCTATTATATGTATTAAACTTGATTTTTTGGGCATTTATGTGTACTTCATAACCATTTTACCCTTCATTTTATTAACATAAGAGGGGCAAAATGGTCATAAAGTACACAAAAATGCTCAAAAAATCAAGTTGAATACATATAATAGCAAAAAAATTTGTTCGATACATATAAAAGAAAATGATGACAAATATAATACATATAGAGGCCATTAGCCCTAAAAAACTTATAAGTAAAATCTAACTCCAATGAAAACACTTATTCTATTTATTTGTTAATTTTTACTTATTTTACTCTTGAATGTTATAATAATATTAGAGTAGAGCTAATTTAAGTAAAATCTAACTCCAATGTAACACTTGCAAAAAAAAAGTCATTAGCCAATGACTTTAGGATCCTCAAGTCATTGGGAAAAAAAACATTCCTCTCCAATGGTAAAAATTTATATTATTGATTTGTTTTGTTCATAAAAAGCTTTCGGAAAAGCTACCACTAGAGATGCCCGAAGGGACATAAGTTTCATGTCGTTTCAGTGAATAGTGCAGTTTGGTATAAAAGGTCTTAGGTCTTGATTCTTTTTTTTGGTCTGTAAGGTTACGAGTTTCAAGCGAAGTTTTAGATCTTCAGCTCGAGTTTTAGGCTGCAGTTATTTTTCTGGAAAGTCATTTGGGTCGATCACATTGTTAGGCCGTGTATCATATGCTGGTTCTTAATAGATGATAAGATTAGAGTCCAAGGCCAAATCGAAGAAGTTTGGTTCTAGTAGGGTTTTAGATTAATAATGTATTTGCATTATAAATAAAGGCATGCTTGGTAGGGGGTTATAGGGGTGAAGAATGGGAAATATGATGTAAAAATGTGCTAGGTAGAGTATAATGCAATAAACCATTACCCAATAGTGGGTAATGACCCATTACCCAATAAATTGGGGGAATGCTTTTCTTTCCCCACCATTATCATTACCTAACCCTTTTCCTTTCCCGAGTTTGAACCAAGCACACCCTAAATGACTAATAGACAATAGTACTCACAGGATTTATTCATCAATCAACAAGTTAATGGGTTGGCCTTGGCCTTCTTACCTATAGTTTTTTAGTCTCAAACGCTTCTAGCTATCGGCCATTCAAATATCCACACTAAAGAGAGAAAAACTAGACAATTCCTAATACTTTCAAGTTTCGGATATAAACTGTGGCCGATCACGGTTTCGACCATAATTCCCAAACGGTAAGGAATTAAACGACACTGTAATGCCATTGGTTCATATTCAAATTCCTAAAAAAAGCATACCGTAATTGTCATCTTATCCAAAGTGATGTGTTGTCACACTCTGTAACAAGATGCCAGGTTCCTGTATCATACTCATAGCTACTGAAACGACGGCTACCTAGAATTATGCAAGCCTCTTTATTTCCTATGTACGATCCATTAAGAGTTATCGTAGCCACTTTAACATTGGAAAAGCCTTTTAGCAACGACTCTGCTTAATCAGATAACAAATGCAACTATCAGGCACAAATTGGGAACTCATTTGACAAAAAGCGGATACACTCGCCATGGCTGCAAACCTAATAGGTTACCCTGCCAAGTTGCGAACAATCTCACCTTCAATCAAACCCATTTATACTCATCATTGCCTCTTTAACATTTTAAATTATTGGATCAAAGACGGCGTTTAAAACGCGACACAATATATATAAACGCAACTGTCAGGCTCAGATTGGGAACTCTTTGACAAAAACGGATATAACGGCAAACTTAGTAGTTCACTGTGCCAAGTTGCAGATAATCTCACCTTTAATCAAACCCATTGAAACTCATTATAGCCTCTTTAACATTCTAAAAAACATCTCAAAAGTTGTTACATACAGTCATTGCATCTTCTTTTTCCCTTTTTTTCACTTTTTGTCTATGAACAAAGGAATATAGGACTGAGCATGCCAGACCGAAAACCGAACCGAACAAGAAATCCAAGCCAAACCGGACCGAACCGACCATATTAGGTTTCGGTTCTATATCCTAACGGTTTTCGGTTTCGGGTCGGTTCGACCCAAAACCAACAAAAACCACACATAAACCATACAAACCGAACTGACAAAAAAACAGAACCGAACCAACCATATTCTGTTCGGTTTCGGTTCATGTTTTTTGTGAAATTGGTTCTCGGTTCGGTTCGGTTTTTGTCGAGTCGGTTCGGTTTTGGTCCTTTGCTCAGCCCTAAAGGAATTTAAAAATGGAGATCTCACTTGCCATCTGGACAACTGCAATTCCAATACTTTCTAACCCTTTATATAAATAACAATTAGTAGAACTGCCACCATTATTCAAAATAAAAATGCAACAATTTAGGCTCACATAAAGAACCCATTGAGAAAAAGAAGATAAAATTGTAGCTTTAACCAAACCCTTAAACACTCGTCACATCGTTAAACATACATTTCTCAATAAGTAGGTACATACCATGAGCGTTTATAACAAACTAAAACGTCAAACCAAGATAAGAGTAAGTCCAAGAAGCCAACAACAACAGCGTTGACAAACGTACATACCAAATGTATCCAGAAAATTCGTATTGAAGAAGAAAGGAGGATTCTAGAAAGGGTTTGCAACTATTGGAGATCCAGGTATTCAACTGGCAACTAAGGATACAACTTTCTCACACCTTCCAAGTTTTGTTTGGACCTTCAATGTTTAGTAGAAAAAGAAACACACTAGCAATTCAGTAACACATATTTTCAATTTAGAGTGCGTTTTGTGTTTTAGCTAAACACCAAATGTCACAATACGATAAGTCGGTATAACTACTCTGTCGAAGATGCCAAAAGATAATGTGATGTAAGGTTTGAAAGAAAGGTCCTAGAAATTCTCATTTCTTAGGGGGCTAAAAAATACGTGGCCAAACTAAACAACAACAACTTTTTGAGCCTGTTAATGGGCCATAAAAAACAACAGCTTTTAAAACGCGTCAGCTTCAGATTGAGAACTCTTTGACATAAATAGGATACAACTGCTATGGCTGTAAACCTAATAGGTTCCCCTGCCAAGTTGCAGATAATCTCACCTTTAATCGAACCCATTCAAACTCATCATAGCCTCTTTAACATTCTAAAAGACATCCAAAAAGTTGTTGCATACAATTAATGATCTCTTCCCCCTCCCATTTTTTCTCTCGAAACAAAGAAATATAAACAATGGTGATCCCACTTACCATTTGGACACCTGCAATTCCAATAGTTTTCAACCCTTCCTGTAAGCAACATTTAGTACAACGGCGATCGCTATTCACTTAACAGATGCAATTGTTAAGGCTTAGATAGGTAACCTATCTAGAAAAGAGGATAAACCCGCTGTGGCTGCATACCTAATAGGTTGCCCCGCCAAGATACGGCCAATCTCAACTTTAAACGAACCCGTACACAGTGATCACAACTTCTTTAACATTGATTGGAAAACATCATATGACATCATTTTTATGTCCACCCTGGCTGCAAATGTAGTAACTTGCCATGCCCAGGCGTACATCATTCTAATGTCATATATATGTGATGAATATACATATATATTATGGCGTGTTTTAAACGACAATGCAATTGGCACATAGTAACATATTATACATATATATTATCACGCGTTTTAAATGGCGCCTTTTTCGATTGCCCATTAACGGGCTTACTAACAGAACAAAACAAAACGTTGTCAAATAGCATGTTCAACCCCTAGAGACAGAAGAAAACACAATTTTTTTTTTATACATAGAACAAATTCATATGACCATACAATTATACGTTTATCTAGTAAAAAAAGCTTAAACCTAAAGTTGACAAAAGTAAATACATATGACACGTTGCTTAGACCACTTGATATGCCACTCATGTCGAATGTCACTGATTACACCAAACATGACTGATACATCAGCTCGCCTAACAAATGTTACAATGATCCATCATTTAGCTAATACACTTACTGACTATGTCCCGCCAAACAACACAAAAAATATCCATAAAATAAAAGTTAGCAACAAAGAATCTATACACATACATAAACATCATAACATAAGCATATAGCCATATACTTAAAAAAAAAGAATAAACAACCTCTAAATCATAAGCATATACTTACAAAAATAAAGAATTGGTAAATCACTTTCAATGTAAAACAATAACACAAATCACATAAAAAAAAAATATGTAATCATCAATAAATATTCAAATCTCAACAAAGAAGCACAATCTCAACAAAATAAAAGTTAAACAAAGATAAAAATGACTACACGTATCTTAAAATAACGACGTTTTGCAACGTACATACCAAATGAATCATCATATTTGTTTCGGGTAAGGAAAGTGATAGAGTGATCTAGGGTTTGAAAGGTAGGTGAGTGATCTAGGGTGTTTCAGAGCGTTTGACAAACCAAAAGGTAAGTAGGGTTCAAAAGGGGGTTCCAGACCCTGTGTTATACGAAACAAAAAATAAAAAATAAAATAAATAAATAAATAAATAAATAAATAAACAAATAAACAAATAAATAAATAATAATTTGGGCCTAAAAGAAACCGAGCCAAACTAATAGGCAGTCACTTAATTAACCAAGCAATAGGTCCTCGAAAACGGCGTCATTTAAAACACGCCATAATATATATGTATAATTTAATAGGAATTAATACTTATTTACTATAATTAAGACCTGGTACTAGTTTGTTATTTTATGAAAAATAAATTTTATATGTAGAAAGAACTCAACTAGCAAAAGTTAACATACCACCAATAAGCTACATTCATTTACATTACTTGATCTATGAAAGGTAAAAGTGTTTATAAATCGAGTGTGAAAAAATGTTTATAGTGACATGCCATGTACTTTAATTTTCATCGAAATCAAATGCAAGCACATCAAACACATCTTCATTTATCAAACTTTACAAACTTTATAATGGATGTGGGATTCGGTTACAGAAAGATTGATTTTCGCTTATACCGGATTGTGCAGGGTGAATGATTTCTGTGTTGTGAGTTAGATCTGCTAGTTCTGCAAGCTAAGTGTTGCAAGTTTCTTGAAAAAGTTTATGTTTTGACTGTTCTTTATAAAAATCAGTATGGGGTTGGTTATTGATACCCCTAAAGTGGAAGTAATATTCCTCATAATTTTTATTTTTATTTTTATAAGTTTGTTTTTATTATAAAACGTGAAATAAAAGGAAAAGGAACAAAAAATATAATATTTGATAAGTCACAAGTAGTAAAACATAAAAAAATACGGAACATAAAAACCATACAAATTGTCTTGTTCTGTTACTAAAGTGGGTAAATCTGCCAAAAAGAAGTGCGAATTTTTTTTAGAGTTTGACAAGTAAAAAATAACAGAGTTAAAAGAAGCTTAAAAAAATATAAAAACTATCCTTTCCTATTAATACAGCAAGTGCTAGGAGAGGTATCGGTTGTAAAAATATGTAAAAGGGTACGAATAATACATCCCAATTAGTAGTATGTTAAGGTTGCGTCAGTTTATGGTTGCGTCATACACAATTTATTGTGTCTATTTCGGCTGGTTGTAAGGTTTGGTTTTTTTTTGGGCAAAGGGTTGTAAGGTTTGATCGGTCCAGGTACATCAGGATTTAATTATCTTTTGTGGGCCTGATCCAGCCTTGTACATTTGTACTAGTGTAGTAGTAGGGTGTGTCTCAAGATATAAATAAATAAATAAATAAATTATCTTTTGAGTTTAGTTTTTTTGCCATGATATGTTTGAGTTGGTTATGTATTTGCATCTTTTTATTTTCGGGTTTGTTCCTTTTTTAATTAGCTTGTTTAATTGAGGAGGGATGCCGTGTATTGTAATTTAAGTTTTGCTTTCTTTGAGTGATTCTATAAAAGTTGTTGCCTCTCTTAAAAAAATAGGCGAAAATTTTATTAGCCTCTAAAAAAATTACCATCGAAGATGCTTAAAATACCAACGGGCTGCTTAGCCTTGGACCCAATTGAATGTCTGACTGTGATGTGCTTAATAGAATTACTGTTCAACACTGTTACATAATTAACATAGTAATTATTTTTACATTGATTATACCTATTTCTAAAACATAGCAAGGGGATAGAAAGTCGGAACGTATGACAGTTAAATAAGGGATCCATGCAGGCGCTTTTCTAAAGACGTTTGTCCATTAAATACATCTCATTAATTTGTTAAAAATCCATGTTTCTGGGAACTAGGGCCGCCTTTGAACGTGGACGAATCAAGTGTCAGGGCCCGGAAATGTAATTTAATACATAAACCTATGAAAATGTTATAAGGTTTGTGTTATACATTCTCCACTTGGATATGACATTAAGGGGTAAAGGTATAAAAAGATTCATTTTGTCTCTCAGTTTAGAGTATTACACAGTTTTTATATCAGTTTCTGGGGTTATTAGACACAAAAGTTATTAAAGTTTGTCAAAAAATGCGATTTGGTTACTAAAGTTTTTTTGGTTACAAAGAGGTAACTTAAGTAAACGGGTTTGTCATTTAGGTTACTCAAAGATTAAAAATGTTACATAAATGTTACTGCGAGGGTGGGCAACCGGCTAATTACCGGTTCCCCTTGTCCACGTCAGCACCAAAGTTTAAAATGTTACAAAGAAGTTACTATAGTTTACGGGTTTATAAGGTTACTGAACCTTAAAAAAAAGTTACTATGCGTTTTGTTTTGTTTTGTTTTGTTTTTTTTTTGTTTTGTTTTGTTTTTTTTTTCTTTTTTTGTAATTTTTTTTTATTATAACTTTTTTTTTTTACATTTTTCTCCTTCGCATATCTTTGTATATTTTCATACATTTCTATCCGTTTTTATATGTTTATGTATCTTTTTCCCTCTTGTCGTACTATCTTTACATTGTTTTACGTTTATGTGCGTTTTTCTCCCTTGTCGTACGTTTTTCTTTAGTTTCGTACGTTTTTGTCCATTTTTGTACATTTTCATCTATTTTTTGTATATTTTCATATGTTTTCATACGTTTTCATCATTTTTTTATTACATTTGTGTGCGCATTTATACGCTTGTGTACGTTTCATACATCTTTTTACGTTTTCATACTAGTTTTACGCTTTTCTACACCTTTGTATGTTTTATACGTTTGTATGTTTTATACTGGTTATGTTTTATGCGTATGTAAACATGTCTATAAAAACGTGTATAAAAAGTGTATAAAAATGTGTGAAAATGTGTAAAAACAAACAAAAACATATGAAAACGGAAAAAATGTAAGAAAAAATGTCTGAAAACGAAAAAAGTAAGAAAAACAGATAAAAACGTAAGTAAAACATACGAAAACGTAATAAACTGGGCGAAAAGGTATAAAAACGGACAGAAAACATATAAAAGCGGAAAAAAACGTAAGAAAAATGGACAAAACGTAAGAAAAAAGGACAAAAACGTATGAAAACGGAAAAAACGTAAGAAAAACGGGCAAAACGTAAGAAAAACGGATGAAAGTGTAAGAAAATTGGTGAAAACGTATAAAAACAAACGAAAACGTATAAAAACTGAAAACCCGTAAAAAAATGGTCAAAAAACGTAAGAAAAAACGGAGAAAATGTATGAAAACCAAATTTTGAGTTAATTATAAACGGTCGTTAGGATAAAGGACTAACAGAGCAAATGTTTGTTGCAAACGACCGTTAGCTAACGGAAAAAACTAACGACAGTTAGTCTGAGGGACCATTTTTGAAATTAACGGAAAAAAAAACATGTAATAGAAGGTTAAAAATACATAGTAACTTATATAACCGGTTACCAAACTTGAGTAACCTCTTTGTAACGAAAAAAACTTTAGTAACCAAATCGCACTTTTTGGCAAACTTTAGTAGTTTTAGGCTTTTGACTTATTAAACTTTATATCTTTTGTTCCGTAGTTTTAGGTTTATAGTTTTTTAATATAAACAAAATTATGATATATATATATATATATATATATATATATATATATATATATATATATATATATATATATATATATATATAAAATCTAAACACTATATAAAACAAGGTTGGGTTTTGGTAAGTATTCCCCCAAAAACCTTTAAAAACTGCCACGTGGCATTTTTTCTCATCCAATGGACCTTATTCATTTACCTCCCACAAATTTCGGTCTCATTAATTTCACGAACAAAAAACTCCCCCAAATCAGAAATATTTAGATCAAAACAACCCACAACCAATTAAACCCTAAATCAATTTCATTCGCATACATTCATACCCTACAACTAAGTTATCTCTAAATCGAATAATCCCCAAATTCACTTGCAATGATATGTTAATATTCACATGATGAATAAATCAATCACTATGTCTTTCTATTCTCATAAACCAAAAAACCAATATATATCACTGATTACCAAATTGCAATTTGCATACAGGTTTGTTTTTTTAATCCTTTTTGTTTAATTTTTCTTATACATTTCCAGGATCAATTTCAGTTTTTATTATCACGCATTTTTTAGGGTATTGTGGTTTCGGATGTTTTGTTATCAATTGATGATAATGTAGAAAATTTAGGAAACTAAATAACTATAATGTTGGAAAGTTTGAAAATATTGATATAGTGTATCAAAAATTAAAAAAATTCTGCATAATATTCGGTAACTAATTAAAATAATAATGTTTTGCCTTGATTGTCCACCTAAACTTTTCAAATTTGAATAACATTTTAACCTAATAATCTTCTATAAATTGGTTTCTCATATGCAGTGTTAATCACTCATCTTTACAACTCTCCTGTCTTTTTATTCTCTGAACCAAAAGTTAATTTTTTTTATGCCCAAACACTTAAATGTAATAATTTTATTCATATACATGTATATAGTCATCAATGATCTCTGCATTTTGTTTTGTAGATACAAATAATGGAACAGAATTTGACTCCATTGTGTAACATAGACCCTATGTTAGATGTTCTCAAGGTTGCTGCACACTGCATTAGCAAGTGGAAACGCCATACTTTAGGAAAGCCCAATGATGTTTGGTCAGACTTTATATTACAAGATGCACACGTATGTATAATAAATGTTATATGGTTATCAGTTTACACTTTTTAAATTTATGCATGTCTCAAAATAATACTTGAAGCTGAGGTATATGGACCTTGAACTTATTTCTAAGTATACATGTAGTTAACTACTTATCATGTATTTGATCCATTGTATATTTCTTTAATGTACATTAGATGATGCTTTACTTATTAAATAGATATGAGGTATTAAAGCAAGCCTTTTAGATTATCGGTTTGTATTTTGAGGAGTAATCTAAATCATTCCTATGCAGGTTTGCAGGAATAAAAGGTTATGGAAATGGAGGAATTGAGTTTACTGGCAATGATGGCAATAACAATTGTAAAATTCAACTTAGTTTTGGTAAGACCCGTATATTGACTTTTACTCAACTATATTTTCATTACATAGCATCCTAAATAATCACATTTCATGATCTTTGAATGTGTCTCAATTTCTATCAATATTTACACAACTATTCATATTTTTATTTGAAGAATTCTTACAATGGTATCCTAACAAACATTTTTGCTATTATTCAATTTGGTTAATGGGATGTGGTAACCAGTTTCGCATATTGAAAACTTATGTCGGCTGGTTTAAAGTAGCCATATTAAGAAAGTGCAACGAATATCGATTTTAATTTAAATGTCCAAGTTTCTTAATCTTTGTTTATAAGTTGGTCATTCTCCTTATGTCGACCTTAGTTTGTCTTTCTTTGTTAGAGATATACACATAACAGATGAAAAGGTTGCAACTCTCATCTCTATATCTATTACAAGAGGGTCATTCATAAGGTATACAATAAAATGGATTCATTCATATATTTTTAACCAATGCCCCAAAAGTGTAACATCTACTAATAAAAGTGAAGATCAACAGCCAACCTTCATGAAAATCTTCATATTTTTCACATGCTTCGCCTCTTGGGCTGTTATAGACAAGTGTTTTGGCGTGTCTTTAAAAATAAATATAAGTTCTAAAATGATAAGTTGAATAAAGTTAACAATATCTGATCAACAAACCCTTAATTCAGTCTACATTTAAGAATTTTATAGCAGTTTTTGTCTAATGAATCGTTTTCTCATGGTAACTATTATAGTTCGACAGTTTAAAGGAGTGGGCTTGATGATAACTGGGATGATGGAGAAAGTCACAACAGTAATTGTCATACATGACTTTTTACTCTATATTTGTATATGTCATTTAGATTTGAAATCTACACTTTGTTCTCTTTAAGTTAGTCTAATTTATCTACAAGTTACTGTTTTGGGTAAATACTTGATGGTTGATATCTTCTCTCGAACTGTTAATTTAGGTATGATTTAGGCTATGTTAATCTCTAACGGGTCAAACTGGTAAAAATCATATAATATTTTTTGGGGCTGTGATATTAGGAATTAATTTTGCTATTGTTATGATGAATTTGAAAAACTTTGATTTTGCAATCATCGTAGAATTTATAATTTTTAAGTTGTAGATGATATTATAAGTTGATAATGTTGGAAATTAATAAATTGATATAGTGTATCATAATTTGAAATAAAAATGATGATAATGTAGTAAAATTTTAAAATATTGATAAACATAAGAATGATGATAATTGTACTCATTTTAAGTATCGATTTTTATGTTGTTTAATAAGCATTATGATTTGTGTTTGAATGTGTTTCTGATGATCTGAAAACAATGTAAAGTATTGATTTGTTATGGGCTTTCATTATAGGGTCGGTATGTGGTGGATGGAAACGTGGAACATTAAACTGAAAGGTACCAGAAATACAATGCATCATAAGTGAAAATGAAGATATTTTGGTACACTTTTTGTTGGAATTATTTGTTGTTTCGAAATATAGGAATTAAATCACTACATTGGTGTTAGTTTTGTTTTCTTTATATAGTTTTCTAATTGATTGTGGATATTGATGTTGGATTTTGCAGTGGTGAGAGTGGAAGTGAAGATTTTAGCGAAGGAAGTGATGCGGATTCTGAAAAACGTAGGTGTTCTTGCAAGTACTTTAGAAAGGACAAGTTCACTTTATATTTTGAGTACATTAAATAGTTTATAAGAGATCATATAATAATTTGTTTATCACAAATAATAGTCAGAAACCGTATCATATTTTAGTGTTAACAACAATCCAAAATGCATTCCATTTTATTGTTTACTGGGGTGTCTGGAACTGCTTTGTGATAGCAAATTTAAGTGGTCCATATACACCTAGAACTGGAATCACAGTAGTCCCCGGTCGTATAAATGTGAAAAAAGGTATGAATCCTCGGGTTGGAACATGTTTTAATGACGCTAAAGTCCGAGCTTCTTGCAGAAGCATTATGTAAGGTTCATGGGGAGATTGAGGCTGAATTGAGGGATGAAGCGAATGCTGCTGACCTAAAAGAGGCTCGATGGATAATTTTGAAATTCAGATATCAGGTGCTCCAATAAAATGGAGAAAATACCAAGACTTGAAAGGTACATAAAATGGAGAAAATACCAAGACTTGAAAGGTACCCGAGGATATCAAATTGAATTTGGGTATGTCATAGAGTAGAATATTTGCTTTTTTCTTTATTCATTTTTATAAACTAAAATTGCTTAGCGCCATAGTTTTTCGATACGCACGGACGAATATAACACTTAATTTATATAATTGAGACTATGACAGGTTCAGATTTCCCCTCCAAAATATTCTTCTTTTGCGAAGAAGAACCGGGAAAATGGGGAGAAACGCCAGTAAATATGAGCCACATCACATATGAAAAGATGAAAAAAAGGCACCCATATTTCGTTCCACAACTACAGTAGCATGTATTGACATATATAACTGTAGCAGGCGATGAGGAAGATCCATCATCCTTCACTGGAATTAGTTGGAAGTCCACATCCTATTTTGGTAATTCAAAGGCTTTTTGCTGCATGAAGGTGAGATATACCCAATTGGCCAATCCTACTCTCCTAATCATGCATCTATCTCTTTTTTGCATTATTTATTGCTAATTTTTCATTCATTTCCAGATGTATGACAAACGATGAAATATTAGGATTTAGAAAATGCATTTAATAAATGACTTTGATGATTAATATTTATCACTTTATATAAGAGTTTAACATATTCGTCATCAAGAATCTCAATAAGCATTTCGATATTTTCTATGGTTAATGTTGAATGCCTAAATGAAAAGGGAATATATCTTTGCTTTGTTCGATGGTTCCGAAACCATTGGATCCACTAAAGATGAACGTAATATTAGTGATTTAAGTTTTGTCACCAATTCCTCAAGAGCTCAAAGCTGGCAGCTCCCTAACAGTTAAAAGATTCAAACTTTGTACTTCTAATCATATATAGATAATAAAATTCAATATGTGACATAAAAGCTCCTGAAAAACTAGCAGATATAGATAACCGAATCATTGTCATAGCTAGACTGGCGGTATAACTTAGAGTTGTAGTTACTTTTTTTGCCATTTATATTTTTATATGCTATGTATTCTTAACTAATCAATGCATCACCTAATGGAACAGATATGTAATAATGAGGATACTTAGAACTGCACCTACACTATTTGCTTTATGATATAAGAAATGAGAAAGTCAAACGGGCCTTAAATCTGTGCATTAGGAAAGGATTAAACTTCTCAGTATTTCCTACTGAAATTGAAGAAATATAGCAGGAATAAGGTGAAGTATCAACCAAAGGGTTGTGGGCTCAAGTATTTATTGGGACATTCATTATAATTTCACAAAACATCTCACGTTCCTCAAAATTTTCAGTTTTTAGTGTTATTAAGTTTTGAGTTAACTTTTACTAGTAATAAGTATGGAGGGTCCCGCTTGGGATTATAAACACGAATTCAAATTTAAATGGAAATTGGGGTCTAATAGGTTTAGTTTATGGTAAGTGTAATTGTTTCTGCAATCTCTATTTAAATGGAAATAATATTATTTTTTGCATACTATATTGCGAATCTCTAAAATGAGGTGTGTGTATATTTACTTTTCTAACTTTTAAACAATACAATCAAGGTTATTTAGGTTGACTCCGAATTATTTGTAAATTGCATTTTACGTTAACTTTTTATCTTTCAACATTATGTTGGATTTTATATTTATGTTACATTATTTATTTTTTAAAATTATACGTTTTAGCGTATTAATTTTTAACATCATTTTTATACTACAATTTTATGTTTAATAAAAAGACTTTAAGCTAGCCGGCCAACGACCGGGCCTTAGGCTAGTTGAAAAATATTACAAGGTGCTACTTGTAATTTAGAAGGTGGGAATAAACTCTCCCATGTTATAAATATGAACAAAGACAAAAGACCCTATAGGCCTCAATTTAAAAATTTGTTGCAAAAAGAACTAAATAACATTTTTGTAGAATACTCCGCACATTCTATATATGCAAAACACTAGAAATGGCTTTAAAGTGCCTAGGGATGGCACCTGTGGGTAATGGACATGGGTATTTTTAACCCGTCACCAGTTCATGTAGTTTTTTTCTCACCCGTCACCCACTCATCACTCACCAATGGGTACAATTTTTTACCCATGCCCTTGCCCGAGGGTATTTGTTACCCATGGGTTAGTATTATGCAACAAAATTACAAAACGATGATATGAAAACTAACAATGAAACTACGTAATAAGACACAAATCAATTTGTAAAATACAACTTTGATTATTTGATCTTTCATATTCTCTTTTTAGTCTTAAAACCCAGACAAATTTTTAGGTTAATGTGTTTTATTGAGACTTGGTGAAAACTATTAAATGTATACTTGAAACATCATAAATATTTTAATTAGTATAATAATTTTTAACATGGATTTATGGGTACACCCACAGATATTTTGACGGGCATACCCATGGGTATTTTAAATGAGTGTCATGGGTTTACCCGCGATGGGTATGCCTCACCCGTCATCCGCCCGCCACATACTGATGGGTACAAATTTTCACCCACGACCCACCCGTGAGTGAAAATTAACGCATTTAACCACCCATTTATGATGGATACCCGTGGACTATGGATTTATTCTTGCCCATTGGATCCCTAAAAGTGTCTTGTACTTAACTAGTATAGTAGTATAAATAGATAAAAAAAAAAAAAAAAAAAAAAAAAAAAAAAAAACTTTCTTCTTATTTGGCTTTCCATTTTTTTCCCTTACGATACACAAAAAAATAAAAATACAATTATAGTCGTCGTACTGTCGCTAATCGCTATTACAGTACTTGCGAACAATAGATTAAACCGTCAACATTCGAAATATCGTCATTAATACGTTGTTCTTTCCACTTAACTATGTAGTATGTACAGCAGATAACAAACCATGTTTACATCAGCCAGAATATTACGTATCAAAAGATCATACACTAAAACACTCACATTATTCCAACAAACCCACAATGCGACTCATTTCGACATGTTCGAAACCAACACGACACTAAAAGAGCTCGTAAAATCAGGTAGACTAACTGATGCACGCCAACTGTTTGATAAATTGTCTCAAAAAGATGAAATCACATGGACTACTATGATTTCAGGCTATGTGAAATCTGCTGATTCATATGAAGCTTTGTCTTTGTTTACTGCCATGTGGGTTGATCCTGTTTATCGAATGGACCCGTTTTTGCTTAGTTTGGTACTTAAGGCGTGTGGTATGAGTTTTGGCGTTAAACGAGGGGAGTCGCTTCATGGGTATTGTGTGAAGAGTGATTTTGTGAGTTCTGTTTTTGTGGGTAGTGCTCTTTTGGATATGTATATGAAAACTGGGAAAGTTAATGAGGGTTGTAGGGTTTTTGATGAGATGCCGATAAGGAATGTGGTTTCTTGGACTGCGGTTATTACTGGGTTGGTTCGTGCTGGTTTTAATATGGAGGGGATGGCGTATTTTGGTGATTTGTGTAGGGATGGTTTTGGGTATGATTCTTACACGTTAGCTATTGCGTTGAAGGCGTGTGCTGATGCTTGTTTGTTGCGTAGTGGTAAGGAAATTCATGGGCAGACATTGAAGAAAGGTTTTGATACGACGTCATTTGTGGCTAATACTCTTACTACTATGTACAGTAAGTGTGGGAAAGGAGACTATGCTTTGTACTTGTTTGAGAAAATAAAAACGAAAGATGTGGTTTCTTGGACGACGATAATCACAAGTTATGCTCAAACCGGTCAGCATTACCAGTGTATTAAAACATACTTACGTATGCGAAAATCAGATGTTAGTCCTAATGAATACACTCTTGCAGCAGTCGTATCTGGTTGTGCAAATATTGCTGAGATTAATTTGGGTCAACAGTTTCATGCTCATGTGCTACATAACGGTCTTATAAGTTGTATGTCGGTAGCTAATTCAATCATGACAATGTATGCTAAATGTGGGAAGTTAGATTTATCTTCGATTATTTTTCACGAAATGACTCAAAAAGACATTGTGTCATGGAGCACCATAATTGGTGGGCATGCGCAAGGAGGTTATGGAGATGAAGCTTTTAAGTATCTGTCATTAATGAGAAAAAATGGGCCAAAACCGACTGAATTTGCTTTTGCAAGCGTGTTAAGTGTGTGTGGAAGTATGGCAATTCTTGAACAAGGTAAACAACTTCATGCTCATTGTATTATAGTCGGTTTGGACCATACATCTATGGTAAGAAGTGGTTTAATTAATATGTATTCGAAATGTGGGAGCATACTAGAATCCCTAAAAATATTTAATGAGATTAAAGATAATGATCTGGTGTCATGGACAGCTATGATTAGTGGATATGCTGAACATGGGTTGAGTCAACAAGCAATAGACCTATTTGAGCAGCTTATTGAGGTTGGTTTAAGACCAGATACAGTCACCTTCATCGGTGTTCTAACTGCGTGTAGCCATGCTGGTCTAGTTGACTTGGGTTTTCGCTATTTTAACCTAATAAGTAATTACAAACTAAGTTTATCTAAAGAACATTATGGATGTATGATTGATCTCCTTTGTAGAGCCGGGCGATTGAATGAGGCTGAAAACATGATTGCTAATATGCCATATAGTGGCGATGACGTTGTTTGGTCAACTCTACTGAGAGCTTGTAGATTACATGGTAATGTTGAATTAGGAACGCTTGCTGCAAGAAAGTTAATTGAAATGGACCCTAATTGTGCATCGACACATATAACATTGGCTAATTTGTATTCTGCTAAAGGGAAAAAGATCGAGGCAGCAGAAGTGAGGAGATTGATGCGAACAAAAGGTGTTATAAAGGAACCTGGATGGTCCTGGATCAAAATTAGGGATTGTGTGTCTGCGTTTACAGCAGGAGATCATTCACATCCTCAATGGGAAGATATGAATTGCCTATTGGGGTTGTTGTCTTTAAAAGAAAAAGTGTTTATTAGTGGTAAAGATTTGTTACTAGACAACATAAATGAGCTTGACGAGAGAATTTGGAACTTAGATATAGACGAGTTTGAGGCAGCCTGTAATAGTACTAGTGTTTAAGCAAATGAATCATAGGTTCAAGTCATGGAAACGATCTATTAATCATTTGTACCATTTTCATACCTACAATCAAATTTTTATTTCATCAAACACAATATAAATTACACGGTTTTGTCAAAAATCATGTATTGTGAATTTTATGTGCGGCTTACTGCTTATACTATAAAATGATTTAAGGCTGGCTGAGTAAGTGGTGAAATAGCAGTAACTGCAGAAAGTTAACACAAGCGCGTATTGTATTTATTCATTAAAAAATTCTCAAAGGGAGAAAAAGTTGATTTTTTTCAAAAAAAGGTAAAAAAATAACACTCATTCTTTAAATTGTCATGTGTGAACGCGGCTCTATTGTTTTTTTACAATGTCAAGACAAAAAGTACAATCCCAATCATTAGCACATGAGATAGCCGCCCATTCGAATATCCGCCGTTCGCACATTTGTTTATAAAAGTCAAACACTTGGGGTACAAATGTGCGAACGACTGATGTGCGAATGGCGGCTACCTCATGTGCTAATGATTGAGATTGTACTTCTTGTCTGGACATGTGTCAACAAATTAGTGGGATCGCACGCTCGTACGTTCGCACATGACCATTTAGGGAATGGGTGTTATTATTATTTTTATTTTATTATTATTTTTTTTTGTTTTTTGTTTTTTTTAATAAAGCCAAAATTTTCTTCGTTTTTGAGAATTTTCTCTTTATTCATTATCTACATACATGCATGAATGTTCATGTTTTGTCACCAAAGTTGAGTGAAACAAATCCCTGACAAGAACAATTAGCGCCCACAAGAATAATCTATACCCACAAACATAAGGAATTATATGCCTTTAGAATCATCTCATCGCAGGTGCAAAACCATAAGACAGAAAAACAAGATCCCGCAACCACTTGGCATGTAGTGTGATGTCGTAGTAGAACCCGTAGCCATATCTGCATAAAAGTCGTTATACTCTTAGGCAGTCAGATATTTGAATAATAATCGAAACCTATGATCCACCGTCCACGCAAGTTATTGTTGACGACGTATATAAAGAAAGAGCTTAGGGAACATGTAGACTTACAAAATATACACCAACTGCTATAACGAGCCCACTTAGTAGAATTGCAAAATCTTTCAATCCCAGCCATTCATTTACTGTCAAGATCAAAACTACAATCATGAACCAAATAGTCGAATGAGTTTGGATGCATTAAGGGTAAAAGAGGGTTACTTGAAAGAATGATGAACGCGACAGCAAATGAAATGGATTGGGCATGCGTAGATGGCATTCCTGGGCCTGAACATACTTCAGGATCGGGTCGCTCCTGGTTTATAAGCTGCTTCAGTGTGAACGATAGTAAAACATTCAAAATTGATCCCAGAACAGCCCATAGTGCTAAATCATCTTGTCTCAGTACAATCACAACACCATAGCTTACAACAACAAATCTTAAACTCTGCGATAAGATATTATAAAAACTATAAAAACCTCATCCATGAAACTTGAAAGAAATACTAGTATAGTATGCAAGCATGATTTATATAATGAAGTGTTGACAAAAAGAACACGAACCAAATGATTAAAAACACTGTGTAGCACAGAAGCTGTTGGACGGTTTAAATCACCACAACTATCAACCAAAACTTTGTGTTCAAAAGAAATACTAGTATAGTATGCAAGCATGATTTATATAATGAAGTGTTGACAAAAAGAACACGAACCAAATGATTAAAAACACTGTGTAGCACAGAAGCTGTTGGACGGTTTAAATCACCACAACTATCAACCAAAACTTTGTGTTCAAAAGCATAAACTGCAACATTACTACATTTCTGACCATTGACAACCTGATGCTCAAGCGGCGCCTCTGCCATTTTGTTCTGCAGTCTGCAAGTGTGAAGACCTGAACTAGAATTGAGCTGAATTTCGACAGTGAGTTCAAAAATGGGGGTGAGGACAGAAGTAGTGATTGTTGTGAGTATTTATAAGCTCACCGTCTGCTTTTCTGTACCACTCAAAAAGATATTACTATAAAATAAATAAAACATAAAAAAATTACGAAACAAGACAAATAGGATACCCTTTATAACAAAACAAACCAAATTTTAGTTAGTGTTTGACGAAAACGGACCTTAGGACGCTTCTACTTATGTGTGCTGCGCGCATGTCGAGGGTAGTGTTTGACTTCATCTTCATTCTACCCAAAGTTTAAACAACTCTCTCCCTATTGATGTTTCCATGTTATAGTCAAGTAGCATGAAGCGGTTATATGCTATTTTTCTACCGTCAAACTTTAACGTCTATTTTATTGTTTACATCGAAACTTGAGCTCTCAACATTTAACCTCCTGGAGTAGTTGTAGGGTCCAATCAAAATTTTCAATAGCAGCCTGTCGCGTGCATAAGGAATTCGCAACATTTGATGAAGCGCGCATGCGAAGGGTTTCATACTTTTTTTATGAAGCGCGCTCTTGTTTGTCTCTTACATATTTAATGCGCGCTCATGCGTGCGTCTTTGATGCGTGTGCGACCTGGGTGTCTGACACATGAAGATAGATGCACGCGAGGTTGGCACGCACTAACAAAGGATGCGCTTCGTAGTTTCGTGGCATTATCTTATTTGCCTTTTAGTGTAGCTCAGATTAAATGAACCGCGCCTCAAATGACTCATAAATAAATGAAGCGCGCCTAGTTAATGTATGCACGCAAATTGGACACGTGATGGCTCCTGAGTTGTTGATGAGCCACGTGTCCTGTATATAACAGATGCTCGCACTGAAAGTCAATTTTGGTAACATACAAGTACGCGATTCGTTGTCGTAAAAGAGGGTTATAAAGGATTCATATAATAATTTTCTAATAAAACATTCCTCTCATTCTAGATCCTGCACACGCAATATTTATATACATGTCACCATTTCATTGGTAGTAACAATTAGACACACTTTAAGCACAAAATTAACAATAATGTTGGGTTAACTCAATGCCCAATGGTCTATGATCTAGATTTTAACATAAATTAGTCTAAGTAAAGAAGACTCGTTGATAATAAAGTTAGCGAGTTGTTTATTATTAAATAACATAACACATCATAAATTTAACACAATAAACATCAAAGTAATGCAGAAGCGTAAAGATCATATAACATATAATTAGTTAACCGAATATTAAATAGTATGCGTATCTTTTGCAACTCCAAGCTAGCAATTAATTCGGATCAATTTTATGAACCATAATTAGGGTTTATGTGGATTAACGAATTGACCCTTACCTTGTTTTTCAATTCAATCAAAGATACAAACAATAGTATGTTTGTACCACGTTCTTGTGCAAATGTACTAATACCAAATTAATGTATTTAATAAACACAAAACGGTTTTGTTTGAAAAACAAAAGTCGATCAACCCTTTGTAAGGGTTTTGTTTGATCAGCCTAATCACCAAAAAAGAAGAGAGGAAAAGTTAGCGTATTCTGTGTGCACAAAAGATACAAACAAATGACCCTAAGCCTTGTATTTATAGCATGACAACTTAGAGAGCAAGTTAGGGTTGGGTTGGATTTTCCTTCCCCTTTGGCCGATCGGTCTAGTACCCCTAAGGGGTTCTAGATCTTTCTTGTTCTCTAATTTTCATCTATAGTCATTCATTTTATTATTTAACGTCTGTTATTCAATTACCGTTAATTACTTAACGATAGTTAGTTGTTTTGTGTAATTAATAATTATGTATAACGTTTTATATTTAATTATTAAACATTAATTCTTATACGTAAAGTGTGCAATCTCGTGGTCTCGAGTTTGATTCTAGACATACACGTATTAATATTTGTCCACAAAACTAACAGCTCTCATTTGGACATGTCTTAATAGTGTAATGAGATTGGTTAGCGTCTAGCAACACGTCAATGCCCCTAGTACAACTCGAGTGTGGTTTTCTTGGAAAAACCTTTTGACGATTCATCATCATACTTATCCTTTTGTTACTAATTCCATTTTAATATGGATATGGATTTCAGTCATTCCATAATTAACTATTATGTTTCTCGTTGTTTATGATTGAGCAAGATTACCAAATCTTCTGAACGTATTCCAGATAGATCTTGGGTGTGGCCACACAAACATCTTGTTATCCCTACGAGGGGCTGAACAATATTAAACTTCAAAATGAATTTGAAGTAACAAATTCTCTCTTGACTACAAGCAAAACTCATGAACTTTGCAACACTTCTGAAAATAGCCCTTATAACTACCAGTTACGGATAGCGTTAGACTATTCCACAGAAATGCACTACATTCATAACAGTTATCTGGTATCTTAAGTCTGAGGATAAATATTCATGATTTACTTAATGACATAGATCTATAAGTTCAATTATGCGGTTGGGATCTGTCATATGTTCAATTCATTAAATATCATGTGAATTTGACATGTCTACGCATCAATATACTTTCAAGTATATTCTACCAAAACTCAGATTTATCTTAATTTAATGATATTCTCATATCATTAATTGACAACAGACTATTTAGAATAACCAAATTATTCACGGATTAAAAATGCAAACATAGGATACAAAAATTAAAATGAAAGATAAACATAAAAACTATTTTATTTCATTACATAATAATTGTCAAATACATCCTTTATCCAAATACTAATCATAGTTATACATGAAACTACTAGCTAAACGAAGTCCAATTCCATTGGCATGTTTAGTAAGCTTTTCTTGAGGTAAAACCTTAGTGAAAGGATCAACTAGATTGTCATCTATGTGAACTTTGAGTAGATTAATTTCACCTATGCGAACTTGTTCACGAACATAGTGATATTTCTTTATAAAGTGTCTGGTGCCCTTCATGATTCCAGGTTCATTAGCAAATATAATTACAGTAGAATTATCGCAATACATATTAATAGGCAATTCAATTGAAGACATAACACCAAGCTCTGAAATGAATCCTAATCCAGATAGTTTCCATTGCAGCTTCTGAAGCAGCTATGTACTCAGCTTTTGTTGCCGACATCGCATTGGTACTCTGCTTCTTGCTCTTCCAATCTACTGCTCCTCCATTAATGACAAAGACATTTCCCGTATGAGACTTCGCATCATCTTTATCACATTGCCAGGACGCATCACAAAAACCTGTCACATCAAGTTCTGCAGCTGGATTTCCTCCATACACTAAAAACATATCTTTTGTATTTCTTAAATACTTAAGAATGTTCTTAACAGTAGTCCAGTGAGATTCACCTGGATTATGTTGATATCGATTGGTGATATTTTGAGCAAATGCCACATCTGGGCTTGTGCACCTTACAACATACATGATAGATCCTATAGCCGAAGCATAAGGAACCTTACTCATGCGTGCCACCTCTGTAGGTGTTGAAGCATACCCTTCGCTACTTAAGCCATGTTCTACTTGCATCGGCAAATATCCTTTCTTGGAATTTTGCATATTGAATCTCTTCAATATTTTATCAATGTAAGCACTTTGACTTAAACCAATTAACCGCTGTGATCTCTCTCTGTAGATTTTGATTCCTAGAATGTATGTTGCTTCCCCTAAATCCTTCATAGAAAAACACTTTCCAAGATAGTTTTTAACCTCTTGTAATCTTGGAATGTCTTTTCCCATAATTAATATGTCATCTACATATAGGACAAGAAAAGTAACATCACTCCCACTAGCTTTGTGATATACACATGGCTCATCAAGATTATGAGTAAATCCAAACTTTTTGATTTCTTCATCAAATCTCTTATTCCATTGCAGTGATGTTCGCTTCAATCCATAAATGGATCTTTGAAGTTTGCATACATGTTTTGAAAATTGTGGATTTACAAACCTCTCAGGTTGCGCCATATATATATATATATATATATATATATATATATATATATATATATATATATATATATATATATAGGCGACCATTTAAGAAGGCTGTTTTGACATCCATCTACTAAATCTCATAATCATAGTACGCTGCTATAACTATGAGAATCCTAATAGCTCTAATGTTTGCTACAAGAGAAAAAGTCTCCTCGTAGTCAACCCTATAGGTTTGAGTAAAGCCTTTATCTACGAGAAAAGCTTTATAGGTGTGTACATTGCCATCCATGTCAGTTTTCTTCTTGAAGGGCCACTTACTTCCAATGACTTTAGCATTGGGAGGAAGGTCTACTTCAATCTAGACTTCGTTATCTCTCATGGATTGTATTACCCCATTCATTGCAACTATCCATTGTTGGTTGTTTAGCTGCAAAACAGTTCCAGATTAGGGTTAAGATAATCAATAAAGGTACCGGATATTCACTTGAAATCGTGGTATCACTTTCCAATAGAAACTATTCGACCCTATGCCTGGGTTACACGAATATCTCTATGGGATAAGACCAAGTGATGTTCTTGCTTTAGGCACAAACCAAGAACCAGATGCGTATTGAAGTGTTTAGGGTTTTGTGTTTAGTCGTATTGTGAAAAACGTATGATATTGTATATCCATGCAGAATGATGTGACCTCTATTTATAATAGAGAATACTCAAAACCCTAGCCCATGGTATTATGGATAATTAACGGCCCATTAATTATATCATAATAATTTCCATAATAATAGGATCAGTGGTTATCAGTGGAAACATTATCACCAGCAGTGGTAATGTTAACACTAGCAGTGGTAACAACAACCCTTGCAGTGGTAACAACAACCCTTGCAGTGGAAACAATAACCCTTGCAGTGGTAACGTTAACACATCAGTGGAAACACACTAGCAGCTGAATCAACTAGCAGCAGATTCACAACATAACCACTATTGAGTCAGGGGATTCAGTGACCAAATGGGTGTATACTCCATACCTCCAAACCCATTACCAGGTGTGAATTGATCCCTCAAGTGCACTAAATTTTCCAACATCCATTTGACCTTTTCAAGATCATTCATGGCAGCCCTATAATTAGTAGGTTCTCCAAGATCCCCTAATATAGTTTCCTCAACTTCTACATTAAGATATAGACGTTCAGGAGTATGCACAACCCTTTAAGATCTACGAATGGGAACAACTTTAGGTGGAAGACCAAGACTTTCAGGTTTCACGGGAAGTTCATTAGTGTTATCAGTAGGTAATACATCTTCATGATCATAAATTCTCCCACTAAATTCTTGAGATATGAGATCCCTTTCAGGGAAGTCTCTATACCTAGATGCACTTTACAGATCTCTATTGGAGTTTATCTAGTGATTCACGTTTAAAAAATGCCTCAAAACCCCAGACCTTTAAATAAGATAAGTTAGGAGCTTTACCATGCCATATCTCATATGGTGTCTTATCAACCTTCTTGGTCGGAACCATATTTAGAATGCTAACAACAGATTCTAAAGCATAATCCTAAAAGGATAAAGGAAGAGTAGTTAGATTAAACATTGATCGTACCATATCTAGCAATGTACGATTTCTTCTATCAGATACACCATTTTGTTATGGTGTATAAGGAGATGTGAGATGCTGAACAATTCCACACTCAGCTAGATAATCTTTAAACTCTTGACTCAATTATTCACCACCTTTGTCGGATCGAAGAGCTTTAATCTTCTTTCCTAGTTTCAATTCTACTTCTTTCTTGAAAACCTTAAATGTTTCAAACACCTCATGTTTATGTTTAAGCAAGTAAACATAACCATAACGGCTGAAATCATCTGTAAAGGTTAAGAAGTAGCTAGCACCTTTCCTTGACACATGTCTAACTGGTCCACATACATCAGTACGTATCAATCCAAGTAGATCTGAAGCCCTTTCTATATGATTTGCAAAATGTTTCTTTGTCATCTTCCCATATATACAAGACTCGCATTTATCAAATGATTCATCATTAATACATTTCAAAAGCCCATCGTGTTGCAGCTTTTCCATGCGATTCTTGCCTATGTGGGCAAGGCGACAATCCCAAAGATAAGTAGAATCCAATTCCTTCTTGATTCTCTTATTATTGATGCTAAACATCAAATTATTTCTATTGGATTCATTTTCATTCATGTCAATCTCAATGATAAGGCGAAAAGTGTACAGCTTTTGGGGGGTCATTTAAGCCCGAATTCATAATTATTTGATCAATTATTGCCCTAAATTGTTTCTTTTGTCATTTTAGGTACTTTTGACAGGAAATTTACAAAAGGAAGCATTTCGGACGTTTTTGGAGCGAAAAAGTGAAGAAAATGACAAAGTCTCAAAATCCTTACTGGGAACAGTACCTGACGACGTCAAGACATTGCAAGTGACGGCGTCAAGAGTGGCAAAAGAAGTGGATGTGGAAAATACACATGATGGCCCAGAGTATTTTCAAGGCTATTTGGCCTGACGGCGTCACCAAGGCCGTAAGGGTCAAAACACATGTGACGGCCCAGAGTAAATTAACACATGACGGCGTCAGAAGTGGATCTAGGCAATACGAATTCTATCTTGGCGGCGAGTTGACGGCGTCACAAGCTAAAACGTGACGCCGTCAAGGTGTAAAATCTATATATTGTTTTCTAATTTTCATTCATTAAGTGTAGAACTTTTGGAGAGCTTCTTTGTAAAAACACCAGGACGAATTTTTTGAGATAATAAGGGTTTCAACCCTTGTTCCATCCATGTTCAATTGAAGATAAGTTTTCCAATAATCAAACGATATGTCTATGTGTTGTGTGATTCTATCTTATGCTTTTCTTCTTTTTAACATGCTAGGCTAGGTTTTAATTGTGTTTGCTTAGATGTAATGAAACCTAGATGTTGATTATTGGTTGTTGGTTTGTTTATAGTTGTCGTGGATGATTGTATTCGATGTTAGGCTTAAGAAAACTGGCAGACTTCCAATTGGTAACTTGCTTGAAAGTATTAAGAAACATGATCGGAGGTGTACTACGATTTATGGTGGTATTTAATGCATGAGCGAATTCTAGTGATCCCATGTTAGGAGCTTTTAAGTGAAGTAGGAGCTTATAGAGTTAGGGAATTTCGTACATGGCCCTACGACTGGTATTAAGGAATATAACCCGTCATCTATGCAATTGTAACAAGCTAATCAACCGGTAAAAGATATCTAAGGAGTAATGAAATCAAAGTAAACACATTTTCTCTTATTATTGTTTACACCACAAATTAGTTTTAGTTTATTTTATTTTATTTTGATTGTATCTTTAGTTAATTGGGTTAGTTGACTAGCAACTAATTCCGCCCACTCCTTCAAAACCCGAGAGTTTACTTGATTTTATAAAAATATAAAAATACAAAAAGAATCATCCCTCACCTTTAGACCTAGTTTAGTAGACTTTTTAATCCTAGCGAACACTATTCCTGAGTTGAATGATCAAATCCCCCGGTACTTGTCACTATACTATACTACAACGAACAGGTACACTGCCTGCTGGGGATTGCAAGCTTCTCAAGATCTCTTGAGAGGTAAAACCTTTTGCGAGGTCGCAATTTCACGCATCAAGTTTTTGGCGCCGCTAGCCGGGGAAATAGTTATTGTCTAGGTTAGAATTTCTTTTTATTAGGTCTACTTGCTAGATTCCTTTCTAGTAAGATTTTTATTTTATTTTTATAGGTTTCTTTAGTCTATCTTATTTCTTCATTTCTTTGTTCGTAAGTTTTACCATCCGCCATCATGGAAGGTGGTAATCTCTTTGCTCCCATCAACCCACCACAACAAAACCACCCATAAAACCCACCACTACCAAACCAACCTCCTAGACCCCGAACTTTAGGAGAGTACTCTCTTCATAACCACCAAGGCTATCGAAACACCATTGAGCTCACTCAAGGAGCCAATGTGTCCCCCTTGCGATCCAACACCATCCGGTTGGTGCAAAGCGGATGTGCATTCCTTGGACTTCGTTCCAAAGATCCTAATCAATATCTTAAGGATTTCCTTAAAATCTTTGATTCCATAGACGAGAGACGACCCGATTGTGTCTCTTCCAATTCTCTCTACGTGACCAAGCTAGTCAATGGCTTGAGCGTTTACCCGTGGGATCCATCACCTCTTGGGATGATCTCACCACTCGTTTCCTTGCTCAAATTTTCCCACCGGGGAGAACTACTAAGCTTAGAAATGATATCTTGATGTTCCAACAACGTCAAGGTGAAACTCTACATGAAGCATGGACTCGTTTCAAGGACTTACTCCAAAAGTCCCTCATCATGGCATATATCTTTGGCTCCAAGTCAAAATCTTCGATGACCATATCAATCTTTCCACAAGGCGAACCATTGACCAATCGGCCGGTGGCAAGCTTCGTGATCTTAGTGCGGAAGAATCATGGGAACTCATAGAAGATCTTGCTCTCTATGACAACGAAAGTTGGAATGATCCCCATGATTTTAACAAAACGGTCAAGGCGATATCTTTGCCTTCGAACAATTCAAGCACTCCCGACCGTAGGATCATGGAACTTGAAGACCAAATCAAGTTTCTCATGAAATCCTACGAAGCACATAAACCTTCAAGCCAAATGAACAAAATCACTTCTTCATGCGAATTATGTAATGGTCCCCATGACACTAGGGACACTAGTAGCGGAACCCAAATTAAGGACCCCTCATCATCTAAACACGTCCACTTTGTCAATGTAGTTACTATTAAGCCGGTCAACAATAATAGGCAAGAAAGTGACACAGGTGAGGTTAAGAAAGTTGTAGAGAAAAAAAAGAGCAAGTCGAGGAAGTAGAAAATGTAGAGGAATACTTCGATAGGTCACCCACCAAGGAAGAACGGGAATACCATAAAGATCTATTCGATGACCCCGAGACACCATACGTCCTTGGTTCACCACTCATCAAAGCGGGTGATCCCTTTAACATCAACATACCATGCATTATTAGGCATATACATGTATGGAAAGCCTACATAGATCTTAGATCTCCCATAAACATTATGACTAGGACCTATTATAATTGGGTAATGAAAAAGCAACTTGGGTATAGGATGATGCCCAACACGAATTGGATGAGCAACTTTGTAGGAAGAGTGAAAGGATTACATGTCTTTGTAGGAAACTTCACTTATGTTACCGATTTTGTGATTGTTGAGGATATTCGTCCGGTAATAGATGGTTGCCTAAGTCAAGTAGTGTTCGAAAAGCCATTTGTTGAGGCCCCTAGGATGAATTATGACCCGTCCCTAGGGATAGTTAGGTTCAAAGATGAGAGCGATGAGATAGCTTACCAAATGCCATATGAGATTGAACAATTTCAGTTCTTGTCAGACATTGAAAAGGAACACAAGCAAGCGGTCTACTATAGGAATGATGAGGATAGACGTAGAGGAGTAGACTTTGTTATGAATAAGATACTTGGTTTCTACAAGGAATGATTGCAACTAGGTCCGGAATACAAAACTAAGATTGAGGATGACTTAGGAACAGGAAATGATAACGAGTCCACGTAATAGCCCATGACTTTGAGTCTAGCTACAAGACTCGTAAATAAAGAAAAGCGCTTCTTGGGAGGTAACCCATGTTTTATTTGTTTTGATTGTTTGTTTATTTGATTTTATTTGTTTTCGTATGCATATTTTATTTTTATTGTTTGTTGATCATGTTTCAAAATAAATTGTGAAATTACTTTACCTTGTTGTTTAACTTCATCTTAACTTCATATAAATGTATTTTGCAAAGGATAAGTGTAAGGGAAACCCAAATTTGTTACAAGAACAAAATTGGACATGAACTACAACAATATTAAATGAACATGTATATTAGTAATTGTTAGAGTCAAATGCTTGTATCGAGTCATAATGATGTTTTGCAGGATTTTCCAGGAAGTAAGGCATAAGTTTTTCCAGAAATTTTCTGGAAACTTAACATGGCATTTTTGCAGGAACATTCTGACGGCATCAGGAGTTAAAACCCGACGGCGTCAGTTACCAAAAATTCTGAAATTTTTTCGAGTTTTGTTTATACCGGAGTCTTAAAGTTTTTGTTGATTCTTTAATTTTATAAACTCCAGAAAATTTACAAACATTCATTCCACAAGCATTATATCTTAATTTGTTTTCTAGGATTTTTTAGTATATATAGATTGCCGCCGATTTTATGCGAGGTTTGCCTTGATTGTTTTCTATGGTTTAACAGGTTACATTGGACAAGAGGATGATTTATATTTCTGGAGGGAAGCTTTCAAAGTTCATTTTCTTGAAAGAAGATCTAAACTTGTTGACACACTATCCACACCGAACAAATCAGGGGAGTATTTGTTTTCATTCTTTTACCTTATTTTCTTTTACATCTTTTTATTGAACATTGGGGACAATGTTCAGCTTAAGTGTAAGGGGAGGGTAAATGATGATACTTTTGAGAATACAATTATGCTTGAGTTTGTTTGTTTGATAGTAGGTGTGTAATAAACTAAGAGAAATACTTGTTAGGGCAATTTTAGCGCCAAATTTAAATTTTTTTACAAGATTTAGGAGTGAAGCTTTAGCCTTAATAAGCGTCTCATGGATAGGAGTTGTATAACTAGCACAAAAAAGACGTACCACTCAGAAAAATTTTCCACCCAAATACGTGAGGTTCGCCTTAAGATTTGTTAGGAAAAGCATTCATTATTAGTGCTTATGGGTGTACTGGTAGTATTTAGATTCTAGAACTTGCGTTAGTGATGCATCCCGAGACCGCTAGTGAGACTACATTCGTGTAGTAGGATTTACTACATGATAAGAGGCATTAGGATCACCCTTGTGTTAAACCCATATCATAATTACTTGACCATTTAAGTCAACTACCTTGACTAATAAAGTCAATAAATTATCCCACACATTTGCTTTGTACTCATTTTTAGTACACGATACCCCTAATACACCCCTCCGAGCCTATCTTTTCGTTTCTAACTTTAAGCATTTTACTTAAAGGAAGAAGTTGTTAACAATCTACCCCAAATGTGCAACCAAATCGTCTTAGCCTTCCGTGTATGCACTTATCTTTAGTGCATTATTGTTATTTGTTTAAACCCTTAGTTAATTGTCTAATTGGTTACATGGTTGCTAAGTCGAGTCATATCTTGTACATATTGTTGGACGATTGGGACTCATGGGTAAGGTACTTGTGTTATGGAGTAATGGGGAAGAACATCATATATTACCCCCATATGTGCATTAATCTTAAAAAGTACTCCAAGTGTTTTAATTATCTTAATTCGAGTCATTAGAATAACTGATTGTAAAGTATGTAAAAGTTCAAGTGTGAGGGGGACGTAAATCCCCTATGATGTATTATTTTGGATGGTAGGGTGAAAGTGTATGCAAAAAATAAAAAATAAAAAAAATCGAAAAATCAAGAAAAATAAAAAAATAGAAAAAAAGAAAAAAACATACGGACTACCATCCCGTTTCCTTTATGTTTATTTTTTTTGTTATTTTTGATTTATTAGCTTAATTCGAGTCGAGTCTTGGCTTAGCAACGCCATATTATACATGTAATTAACCAAGATGATTAACTCGCCACCAGTAAATATTGCCTTTATCCAACATAACCGTGTGTACCATATCCCTACACCTCATGTTATAACCCTTTAAAAGACCTCTTTGATAGTTTATCGTAGGTGCTTACGCCAAATGGTGGAGGTTTGATCCTTTACCAAGCCTATGGTAATCTATTTGCTATGACAGGTAGTGAGAGATGTTTTCCATTTCCTTATTGTGATATATACTTTATTACACCCGAGAGATGTGAGTATCTAAACACTATTTGTGAGGTGCTAGTGTATAACCTCCGTGCTTGTTTTTAGTTTTAAGTGGAACGATTATTTGTTGTAATTACTTTTATATTAGTGTTAAATGACCCCTAACTTGTATTTTGATTAGAATAAAAGCTCATTTGCTTGAGGACAAGCAAATCTCAAGTGTAAGGGTATTTGATAAGGCAAAAAGTGTACCGCTTTTGGGGGGTCATTTAAGCCCGAATTCGTAATTATTTGATCAATTATTGCCCTAAATCGTTCCTTTTTTCATTTTAGGTACTTTTGAGAGAAAATTTACAAAAGGAAGCATTTTGGACATTTTTGGAGCGAAAAAGTGAAGAAAACGACAAAGTCTCAAAATCCTTGCTGGGAACAGTACCTGACGACGTCAAGACATTGCAAGTGACGGCGTCAAGAGTGGAAAAAGAAGTGAATGTGGAAAATACACATGATGGCCCAGAGTATTTTCAAGGCTATTTGGCCTGACGGCGTCACCAAGGCCGTCAGGGTCAAAACACATGTGACGGCCCAGAGTAAATTAACACATGACGGCGTCAGAAGTAGATCTAGGCAATACGACTTCTATCTTGGCGGCGAGTTGATGACGTCACAAGCTAAAACGTGACGCCGTCAAGGTGTAAAATCTATATATAGTTTTCTAATTTTCATTCATTAAGTGTGGAATTTTTGGAAAGCTTCTTTGTAAAAACCCTAGGACGAATTTTCTGAGATAATAAGGGTTTCAACCCTTGTTCCATCCATGTTCAATTGAAGATAAGTCTTCCAATAATAATATGATATGTCTATGTGTTGTGTGATTCTATCTTATGCTTTTCTTCTTTTTAACATGCTAGGCTAGGTTTTTTTTTTTGTGTTTGCTTAGATGTAATGAAACCTAGATGTTGATTATTGGTTGATGATTTGTTTATAGTTATTGTGGATGATTGTATTCGATGTTAAGCTTAAGAAAACTGGCAGACTTCCAATTGGTAACTTGCTTGAACATCTTAAGAAACATGATCGGAGGCGTATTACGATTTATGGTTGTATTTAATGCATGAGCGAATTCTAGTGATCCCATGTTAGGAGCTTTTAGTCGGCTCGACATAGGAGTGAAGTAGGAGCTTATAGAGTTAGGGAATTTCGTACACGGCCCTACGACTGGTATTAAGGAATATAACCCGTCATCCATGCAATTGTAACAAGCTAATCAACTGGTAAAAGATATCTAGGGAGTAATGAAATCTAAGTAAACACATTTTCTCTTATTATTGTTTACACTACAAATTAGTTTTAGTTTATTTTATTTTATTTTATTTTGATTGCATCTTTAGTTAATTGGGTTAGTTGACTAGCAACTAATTCCGCCCATTCCTTCAAAACCCAATATTTTACTTTCTTTTATAAAAATATAAAAATACAAAAAGAATCATCCCTCACCTTTAGACCTAGTTTAGTAGACTTTTTAATCCTAGCGAACACTATTCCTGAGTTAAACGATCAATCCCCCAATACTTGTCACTATACTATACTACAATGAACAGGTACACTGCCTGGTGGGGATTGCAAGCTTCTCTAGATCCCTTGAGAGGTAAAACCTTTTGAGAGGGCGCAATTCCGTGCATCACTCAAACACACCCATTCACAACAATAACATTAAAATAAAGAAACACCATTAAAAGAAACAGAAATTCCATTACTAGTAATAGTGTGAATAAAACCAAGATCTAACAATAATGAAAATGAAACGACACCTCTAATAATAGATGGTGCGTAATGAAAATTATTTTATAACGGTACTAAGCCTGAAGGCAAAACTAAATTACACAATCATATGGCTTCAATAGCTGCTTGTGCTCCATTTCTCACATGCAGAAATTGCTCCCCATAGGCCAGTCTCCTTTTAACTCTAAACCCCTGTAGTGCATTAAAAATGTGAATACCACGTTGATGCGTGGAATTGCGCTCTTGCAAAAGGTTTTACTTCTCAAGGGATCTTGAGAAGCTTGCAATCCCCACCAGGCAGTGTACCTGACCGTTGTAGTATAGTATAGTGACAAGTACCGGGGGATTAGTCGTTCAACTCAAAGAATAGTGTTCGCTAGGGTTAAAACTCACTAAAACTAGGTCTAGAGATGAGGGATGACTCTTTTTGTATTTTTTTTTTATTTTAAATGAAAGCAAGTAAAATCTCGGTTTTGGAAGGAGTGGGCGGAATTAGTTGCTAATCAACTAACCCAAAAAAGTAAAGATGCAATCAAAATAAAATAAACTAAACTTAAACTAACTTATGCCGAAAACAATAATGAGAGAAAATGTGTTTACTTAAATTTCACTACTCCTTAGCTATCTTTTACCGGTTGATTAGTTTGTTACAGTTGCATGGATGACGGGTTATATTCCTTAATACCATTCGTAGGGCCGTGTACGATCTTCCCTAACTCTATAAGATTCTAACTCTTCCTATGTCGAGCCGATTACTAGCTCCTAACATGGCCTCATTAGTAATTACATACGCATTAAATATAACCAATATATCGTAGTACACCTTCGATCATGTTTTTTAAGACGTTCAAACAAGTTACCAATTGGAAGTCTGCCAGTTTTCTTAAGCCTAACATCGAATTCATTCATCCACAACAATTATAAACAAACAACCAACCCATAATCAATATCTAAGTTTCACTACATCTAAGCAAACACAAAGAAAACCTAGTCTAGCATGTTAAAGAGAAGACAAGCATAAGATATAATCAAACAACACATAGACATATTGAATGATTTGATGAAAGACTTATCTTCAATTAAGCATGGATGAAACAAGGGTTTGTAATCCTCAAAATACCAGTAAAATTCGTCTAGGGTTTACTCCCTTCAAAGTTGCACATAATGAATGAAAACTAGAAAACTATATATAAATTTTACATCCTGACGGCGTCAAGTGTTAGGTCTGACGCCGTCAACTCGCCGTCAAAATAATACTTGTATTGCCTAGATTCACTTCTGACGCCGTCACTCTTTGTGTACTCTGGGCCGTCTCTCTTTGTGTTATACGTGACGGCCTTGGCGACCCTAAAGGGTGACGCCGTCACGAACTCTTTAGAAAACTTTCTGGCGCGTCACGTGTATTTGATTATCCACCTCTTTGTCAAGTCTTGACGCCGTCACTAGCATCCTGTGACGCCGTCATGTACAATTTCAAGCATGATTTTGAAACTTTGTCGTTTTCTTCACTTTTTCGCTCCAAAAACGTCAAAAATGCTCCCTTTTGTAAATTTCCTTTCAAAAGTACCTAAAATGACAAAAGGAACGATTTAGGGAAATATTTGATCAAATAATCTCGACTTTGGTCTTAAATGACCCCCCAAAAGCGGTACACTTTTCGCTTCATCAAATACCCTTACACTTAAGATTTGCTTGTCCTCAAGCAAATGCGCTTTTATTCTAATCAAAATACAAGTTAGGGGTCATTTAATACTAATATAAAAGTAATTGCAACAAATAATCGTTCCACTTCAACCAAAAACAAGCACGGAAATTATACACTAGCACCTCACAAATAGTTTTTAGATACTCACATCTCTCGGGTGTAATAAAGTATATATCACAATATGGAAATGGAAAACATCTGTCACTACCTGTCATAGCAAATAGATTACCATAGGCTTGAGAAAGGATCAAACCTCCACCACTAGGCGTAAACACCTAGGATAAACTATTAAAGAGGTCTTTCAAAGGGTTATAACATGAGATGTAGGGATATGATAAACACGGTTTTGTTGGATAAAGGCTATATTTACTGGTGGCGAGTTAATCATCTTGGTCAATTACATGTACAATGTGGCGTTGCTAAGCCAAGACTCGACTCGACTTAAGCTAATCCAAAACTAACAAAACATAAAAGGAAACGGGATGGTAGTCCGTATGTTTTTTTTCTTTTTCTTGATTTTTCAACTTTTTTTTTGTGTGCATACACTCTTGCCCTACCATCCAAAATAATACATCACAGGGAATTTGCATTCCCCTTACACTTGAACTTTTACATACTTCACAATTAACTCTAATGACTCGAATCAAGATAATCAAAACACTTGTAGTACTTTTTAAGATTAACGCACATATGGGGGTAATATATGATGTTCTTCCCCATTAATCCATAACAATAGTACTTTACCCATGAGTCTCAATCGTCCCAAAACAATATGTACAAGATATAACTCGACTTAGCAACCATGTAATCAATTAGACAATTAACTAAGGGTTTAAACATATAACAATTATGTACTAAAGATGAGTGGATACAAGGAAGGCTAAGGCGATTTGGGTGTTCATTGGGGTGGATTGTTAACAAATTCTTCCTTTAAGTAAAATGCTTAAAGTTAGAAATGAAAAATATAGGCTCAGAAGGGTGTACTAGGGGTATCGTGTACTAAAAATGAGTACAACGCAAAGGTGTGGGAAATTAATTGACTTTACTAGTCAAGTAATTATGACTTTATTGGTCAAGTAATTATAATACGGGTTTAACACAAGGGTGATCCTAATGGCTCTTATCATATAGTAAATCCTACTACACGAATGTAGACTCACTAGCGGTCTCGGGATGCATCACTAACGCAAGTTCTAGAATCTAAGTACTACCGGTACACTCATAAGCACTAATAATGAATGCTTTTCCTAACAAATTTAAAGGCGAACCTCACATATTTGGGTGGAAATTTTTTTTGAGTGATACGGTTTTTGTGCTAGTCATACAACTCCTATCCATGAGACGCTCATTAAGGCTAAAGCTTCACTCCTAAATATTGTAAAAAATTTTAAATTTGATGCTAAAATTGCCCTAACAAGTATTTCTCTTAGCTTTATTACACACCTACTATTGAACAAACAAACTCAAGCGTAATTGTATTCTCTAAGGTATCATCATTTACCCTACCCTTACACTTAGGTTGAACATTGTCCCCAATGTTTAATAAAAAAGATGTAAAAGTAATGCAGGTAAAAGAATGAAAACAAATACTCCCCTGATTCGTTCGGTGTGGATAAATAGATAACAAGGTTAAATCCTCATCCAAGAAAATGAATATTGAAAGCTTCCCTCCAGGAATATAAATCATCTACTTGTCCAATATAACCTGTTAAACCTGAAAAAATAATCATGGCAAACCTCGCGTAAAATCGGAGGCAATCTATATATATAAGGATATAATGCTTGTGGAATGAATGTTTGCAGATTTCCTGGAGTTTATAAAACTAAAGAATTAACAAAAACTTTAAGACTCCGTTAGAAAAACAATACTTGCAAAATTTTTTAGAATTTTTACACCTGACGCCGTCAGGTTATGATCCTGACGTCGTCAGAGTGTTCTGACAAAAATCTCATGTTAAGTTTCCGGAAAATTTCTGGAAAAATTTATGCCTTAATTCCTGGAAATCCTGCAAAACATCATTATGACTCGATACAAGCATTTGACTTAAACAAATACTAATATACATGTTCATTTAATATTGTTGTGGTTCATGTTCAATTTCCGTTCTTAAAAACAAATTTAGGTTTCCCTTACACTTATGTTTTGCGAAATACCTTTTTATGAAGTTAAGACAAACAACAAAGTAAAGCATTTTCACAATTTATTATGAATCATGATCCACAAACAATAAAAATAAAGCATGCATACGGAAACAAATAAAATCAAACAAACAAACAATCAAACAAATAAAACAACTAAAACTTGGGTTGCCTCCCAAGAACCGCTTTTCTTTATTTATGAGTCTTGTAGCTAGACTCAATGTCATGGGCTATTACGTGACCTCGTCATCGGTCCCGTTTCCTAGGTCATCCTCGATTTTAGTTTTGTATTCCGGACCTAGTTGCAAGCATTCCTTGTAAAAACCAAATATTTTATTCATAATATAGTCTACTCCTCTACGTCTATCCTCATTATTCCTATAGTAGACCGCTTGCTTGTGTTCCTTTTTGATGTTTGGTAAAAGACGAAATTGTTCAATCTTATAGGGCATTTGGTAAGCTATCTCATCGTTCTCATCTTTGAATCTAACTATCCCTAGAGATGGGTCATAATTCATCTTAGAGGTCTCAACAAACGGTTTTCCTAACACTACTTGACTTAGGCAACCATCTATTACTGGACGAATATCTTCTACAATCAAAAAATTAGTAACATAAGTGAAGTTTCCTATAAACACATGCAATCCTTTCACTCTTCCCACAAAGTTACTCATCCAACTCGTGTTGGGCATCATCCTACATCCAAGTTGCTTCTTCATTACCCAATTGTAATGGGTCCTAGTCATAATGTTTATGGGAGATCTAAGATCGATGTAGGCTTTCCACACATGCATATGCCCAATGTTGCATGGTATGTTGATGTTAGAGGGATCACCCGCCTTGATGATTGGTGAACCAAGGACGTATGGTGTCTCGGAGTCATCGAATAGATCTTTATGGTATTCCCATTCTTCCTTGGTAGGTAACCTATCAAAGTATTCCTCTACATTTTCTACTTCCTCAACTTTCTCTTCCTTTTTCTCCACAACTTCCTTAATCTTGTCTATATCACTTTCTTCTCTATTATTATCGAATGGTTTAATAGTAACCACATTGACAAAGTGGACGTGTTTAGATGATGAGGGGTCCTTAATTTGGGTTCCGCTACTAGTGTCCCTAGTGTACTTCTTTGGTGTAGTTAGCACTTGGTTGTTGAGGGCTTTCAACAAGTTGTCAATTTTATTGGTCATCTCCGCTTGTTGTTGATTGAATTCGGATTCAAACTTAGCTATGTGGGCTTCTTGGACTGCCATAAATTTGGACATCAATCCTTCAAGATTATTAGTACCATAGTTGTTGGAAGGATTGTTGTTGAAAGTACGGTTAGAGGGTGGACCGTTTGGTTGATAACTATTAGGTGGAGTGGAAGAATTTTTTTGGGGCATGTTTTGGTTTTGTTTCCACCTAAGGTTTCGATGATTTTTCCAAGAGGGGTTATATGAATCACCGTAAGGGTTTTGCTCGGGTTTGAAAGTGTACCACTTGTCTCCCGCTCCGTCGGTACTCGATAATGCGTAATCCGCGAAAGCTTGTTCAGGGAGTTCCATGCAATCACGAGTGTCGTAGGGACCACTACATAATTCGCACGCATAAGTGATTTTGTTCACTTGGCTTGAAGATTTAGAAGCTTCGTAGGATTTCATGAGAAACCTGACTTGGTCTTCAAGTTCCATGATCCTACGGTCGGGAGTGCTTGAATTGTTTGAAGGTAAAGATATTGCCTTGACCATTTTGTTCAAATCACGGGGATCATTCCAATTTTTGTTGTCATAGAGAGCAAGATCTTCTATGAGTTCCCATGATTCTTCCGCACTTAGATCACGAAGCTTTCCACTAGCCGATTGGTCAATGGTTCGCCTTGTAGAGAGATCGATATGGTAATAGAAAATTTAGACTTGAAGCCAAAGATCTATGCCATGATGAGGGACTGTTTGGGGTAAGTCCTTGAAACGAGTCCATGCTTCATAGAGAGTTTCACCTTGACGTTGTTGGAACATCAAGATATCATTTCTAATCTTAGTAGTTCTCCCCGCTGGGAAAAATTGAGCAAGGAAACAAGTGGTGAGATCATCCCAAGAGGTGATGGATCTCGCGGGTAAACGCTCAAGCCATTGACCAGCTTGGTCACGTAGAGAGAATTGGAAGAGACGCAATTGGGTCGTCTCTCGAGTTCCAACATCAAGGTCTATTGAATCTACAATTTTGATGAAATCCTTGAGATGTTGATTAGGATCTTCGGAACGAAGTCCATGGAATGCACATATGCTTTGCACCAACCGGATGGTGTCGGATCGCAAGGGAGACACATTGGCTCCTTGAGTGAGCTCAATGGTGTTTCGATAGCATTGGTGGCTAGGACGGGAGTACTCTCCTAAATTTCGGGGTCTAGGAGGTTGGTTTGGTTGTGGTGGGTTTTGTGGATGGTTTTGTTATGGTAGGTTGATGGGATCAAAGAGATTACCACCTTCCATGATGGCAGATGGCAAAGGTTACGAACAAAGGAATGAAGAAAAAGATAGACTAAAGGAACCTATAAAAATAAAATAAAAATCTTAATAGAAAGGAATCTAGCAAGTAGACCTAATAAAGAGAAATTTTAACCTAGACAATAACTATTCCCCGGGCTGCGGTGCCAAAAACTTGATGCGTGGAATTGCGCCCTCTCAAATGGTTTTACTTCTCAAGGGATCTTGAGAAGCTTGCAATCCCCACCAGGCAGTGTACCTGACCGTTGTAATATAGTATAGTGACAAGTACCGGTGGATTGATCGTTCAACTCAAAGAATAGTGTTCGCTAGGGTTAAAACTCACTAAAACTAGGTCTAGAGATGAGGGATAATTCTTTTTGTATTTTTATATTTTAAATGAAAGAAAGTAAAATCTCGATTTTGGAATGAGTGGGCGGAATTAGTTTAATCAACTAACCTAAATAAGTAAAGATGCAATCAAAATAAAATAAACTAAACTTAAACTAAATTATGGCGAAAACAATAATGAGAGAAAATGTGTTTACTTAGATTTCACTACTCACTAGCTATCTTTTACCGGTTGATTAGTTTGTTACAATTGCATGGATGACGGGTTATATTCCTTAATACCATTCGTAGGGCCGTGTACGATCTTCCCTAACTCTATAAGCTTCTACCTCTTCCTATGTCGAGCCGACTACTAGCTCCTAACATGGTATCCCTGGAAGTTACCTATGCATTAAATATAACCAAATAATCGTAGTACACATCCGATCATGTTTCTTAAGACGTTCAAGCAAGTTACCAATTGGAAGTCTGCCATTTTTCTTAAGCCTAACATCGAATTCATTCATCCACAAGAATTATAAACAAACAACCAACCCATAATCAATATCTAAGTTTCATTACATCTAAGCAAACACAAAGAAAACCTAGTCTAGCATGTTAAAAAGAAGACAAACATAAGATATAATCAAACAACACATAAATATATTGAATGACTTGAGGAACAACTTATCTTCAATCAAGCATGGATGAAACAAGGGTTTGAAACCCTCAAAATACCAGTAAAATTCTTCTAGGGTTTACTCCCTTCAAAGTTGCACATAATGAATGAAAACTAGAAAACTATATACGGATTTTACATCCTGACGGCATCAAGAGTTAGGTCTGACACCTTCAACTCGCCGCCAAAATAATACTCGTATTGCCTTGATCCACTTCTGACGCCGTCACTCTTTTTGTACTCTGGGCCATCTCTCTTTGTGTTATACGTGACGGCCTTGGCGACCATAAAGGGTGACGCCATCACGAACTCTTTAGAAAACTTTCTGGCACGTCACGTGTGTTTGATTTATCCACCTCTTTGTCAAGTGTTGACGCCGTCACTAGCATCCTGTGACGCCGTCATGTACAATTTTCAGCATGATTTTGAGACTTTGTCATTTTCTTCACTTTTTCGCTCCAAAAACGTCAAAAATGCTTCCTTTTGTAAATTTCCTCTCAAAAGTACCTAAAATGACAAAAGGAACGATTTAGGGCAATATTTTATCTAATAATCTTGAATTTGGCCTTAAATGACCTCCCAAAAGCGATACACTTTTCGCTTCATCACACATCCAATATCATATACCCAGGAATTTATTTTATGAGTTAAAGTAAATAATTCAATCATGAAGAAGTTACCTGAAGTATTGGTGACCTGCCCAGACTTATTGTACTTATTAGTTCGCAACTCTTCGAGGTAGAGAGGACAATTCCTCTTCCAGTGTCCTACCACACGGAAGTGGTGGCAATCCCGATCTTTCTTGGGATTCTCCTTCTTCTTAAGAGGGTATTTCTTAGGTTCAGGTTGATAGGCCATAACTTGCTTACCCTTATCAGCCTTTCCTTTGCCTTTACCATTCTTGTTTGCTTACGGTTTTAGCTTCTGAATCCTACCACCATTTATAGCAAGTAGTTGTGGTGTAGGAGCCTTCTTGGGCAATCCTTTCTCATAGTAAATGAGCATTGCATGCAAATCACTCACTGTCTTCCCCCTGCAATACATATTGAAATTTCACACAAAACCACCAAATTCCTTATTCAGGGATCTGTTGATCAGGCTAATTGACACATCAGGGGGATAATGATACTCGAGTTGATACCCATCTTCCTGCTTACAGCTGTGAAGTGCACCAATCAAATCATACAATTCAACAGCTCGTGGTTTCTCAAACGTACGTATGAGTTCATTAAGCATATCATAAAATTCTCAGACTGCTTCCGAAGAGCAGGTGACATCATTCCAAGCATTATGTAAGCAACATCATTATGCTTATCATACTCAGTTTCCATGCTGCTCTTTCTGCATCAGTTGCAGTAGCAGCAGGTTCAGCAGGACAAGGTTGGTATAGGTAATCAATATTCTTGTTCACTCGCAGGACAATCCTGAGTGACATGTACCAATCATTGAAGTTCGAGCCAGTCAATTTTTCTTGTTCAAAGAAAGATTTGAATGCAGAACTTAGTGTAGTGTGATCCGATTGAGGCATTTCTATAGAAAAAGTTCAAACATTAGTATTTCCGATAATACAATTTTCAAGAAAATTAAATACCCTTGGTAATATTCATATAACCATATAATTTTCTTGAAACTAGGACCCAAATTGAAATAGTTCCATTACATCAGTTGATCTGCTAGTAATAAAAGTATTCAATATGGTAATTGTCGAACAATAATTGGCAAACATTTTCCAATTTCCTAGATCATTATGGGATTTACAATTTCCAAAATCTATTTTGCAATGTAAGCATGTTTCATCCCATCTTATGCCTTGAGTTATAGATCTCACTAACTAACTCGCTTAAGTTGTAATTTAGAAACTGTAAATAATCTACATACGGTCTCACGTAACATGGAAATTCACCTTGTCATTTACAATCTAGCTAAGATCTCACTTAGGCTAAATCGAAACTTCAAGTGTTTCTTATAATTAGATGGCATAAACTTAAATTTTAAGGGTACTAATTTGATGTGAGAAATAAAAAATTTATACGAAGAAGCATGCATACAACTTCGTATCATAGGTTTTAATAAAAACTTTTTATTAACCAATTTCGCTAAGATCAAATCAACAAAGTTTTAATTGAGGTATTAGATGAACCAATCAAAGAATTACCTTCAATTATCATCCACTATATCGTACTATTGCATGAGTCAAAAGACCCAAGTTATTCAGATAATTGCCACAAAGTGGCGCGTGGAATTGAGGTCAATTCACCCTTAAGATATTTTGTACAAAAAAAAAATAGTTGTAGGTAACTCCAATTTGACGCACAAAGGAGCGGAGAAACAAAGATTAGCTTAAAGCCATTAAAACCCGTTTCTTTAAGGTCACAATTTAATGCGTACCCTCTTTATACCTCTCACACATTTTGTCAAATTGGATGAGCCTTTCGAGCTGTTTAGGTACGAAAACCATCGATCAACTAAAAGTTTAAGATTTCGACTCTTAAAAACATGTCATAATTTATAAACTTGCTTGTCTCGCCTGGGAGCGAATAACCGTATGAAGCAAACCACTATCGGCACATGAGACTTTGCAAGATTACAGTTTTTACACAGTCAAGTTTCACCATTATTTAGTCCGGTTTATTTTTCTATTCGAAAATTACTCTTTTCTTACAACATCTCAAACAAAATAAACAAACCAGTAATAATAAAAAATAAACACTTAAATTATGCGCATATAACTAAAAATTAATATGTGAAAACAAGTAGCCATATGCAAAATTATTCGATAGAACCTATTAATAATCGATTCTAGGTTTCAGTTATGCATATATTAACTAAGGCTTTCACTTACAAAGGTAAGTGAGCCACATGCATTGACACATCGATTGCGTAAACCATAATTAAAAAATATGCCATATCGCACATACTTGATCCGTTAATATTTAATTGAGGTCTTGCTCAATTCAAGATCTATCAATAATTACATATGTAAAAGAAACTTAACAATTAATTATAAAATCTTAAAAATTAAATCATATAAACAATAATCCATGACAAACATGCATGTTTGATCATGGATTCTACATAACAATTATTACACGTTGTCACAAGATCGCATTTGTATAACACATAAATATATCATACAATCCTAGGGTTTCTAATTCAATTAATAAACAAAACTATTTTTTTATTAATTAGGGTAAATCGCCCTCCCCCCTAAAAAATTAGGGTTTCGAATTTTTAAACCCTGAAATTTGATCATATAACATATAATTAGTTAACCGAATACTAAATAGTATGCGTACCTTTTGCTACTCCAAGCTAGCAATTTTCGGATCAATTTATGAACCCTAATTAGGGTTTATGTGGATTAACGAATTGACCCTTACCTTGTTGTTCAATTCAATCCAAGATACAAACAATAGTGTATTCATACCACGTTCTTGTACACACGTACTAATACCAAATTAATGTAAGTGCTAATTTAATAAACACAAAATGATTTGTTTGAAAAACAAAAGTCGATCGACCCTTTGTAAGGGTTTTGTTCGATCGACCTAATCACCAAAAGAGAAGAGAGTAAAAGTTAGGGTATTGTGTATGCACAAAAGGTACAAACGAATGTTCCTCAGCCTTGTATTTATAGCATGACAACTTAGAGAGCAAGTTAGGGTTGGGTTGGGTTTCCCTTCCCCTTTGGCCGATCGGTCTAGTACCCCTAAGGGGTTCTAGATCTTTATTGTACTCTAATTTTCATCTATAGTCCTTCCTTTTATTATTTAACGTCCGTTAGTTAATTACTTAATGGTCGTTAGTCATTTTGTGTAATTGATAATTATATATAACATTTTATATTTAATTACTAAACGTTAATTCTTCATACATAAAGTGTGTAATCCCGTGGTCTCGAATTCGGTTCTATACATACATGTATTAATATTTGCCACAAAACTAACACAAGCAACCTCAACGAAGTTCAAGTCAGAGACATCATCAAGGAATTCGATGATTGCTTGAAGACATATTTGCTAGCTGATACGGAGTTAGCTAGTATGTAGAAGGAACTGAAGCTCAAGGAAGAATGTTGATCAGGGGTTGAAAATACCTTGATGAACCTAACCTATCAGTTCTCTGATCATCCAACAAAGCATATCTCGAAATATTTCTTAAGATATTTAGGCGAGAATTTTCGAGAATAAAAACAAGCGGGATAAAGTCAAATCAAGTACGAGTTAGTGAAAAGGAAGTGAACAGTTGGCATAGTTCACTAAAGTAAGGTTGTTGGGTTTCCAAGAATATTACCATTTAATAAAAGATGTATTATTCTACTAAGTGCTTGACACTTCCCAACTACCCCACACATGTCATCCTCGTACTCCCCTACATAAAGAGAATTTTGGTCAGAGTAAATGCTTACCACTTTATATTTAATTATGAACATTTAAGAAGTGCATTTACTCTCTTTGACTTAATGGTAAAATCTATGAATACTTTATGTACTAACCTACATAACTCATTATGCTTTATGAATTCGTAAAGCACTCATTATACATCACCTTAATGACTCATTATGCTTAACTAAATACTGATTATGCTTAACTACATCACATTAAAAGACATTAATGCCCCTTGCCTTCTTCACCAGGCATCACCACTTCTTCCGACCATCGAAACCACCAACACTTCGTGCACCTATTAAGAGTCCATAAACCCATCACATCTGGCGCCTATTAATACCATTTTAACTAACAAAATCCATCCAACCGATTAATCACATCCCCACATCCTTCATTTTACAAATACTAAAACTTAAAACAAACCCTAAAAATTCAAAAAAAAATTATGTTATTGTTTTATGAAATTAAGTTGGGCTTTTAAAGATTAGCCAAAAGGCTATCCGAATTTGTAATCAATTTCCAAAAATTTCCACTCCAAGATCAAGAAAATTGAAATCAAAACCAAAATTTATTAATAGTTTTTTTGGTACATGAGCAACCATTTCTACCACTTCCTCTCTTACTCTTTCTATAGTGGGTAGGATCAAAGACAATAGTTATTTTGTAGGAAAGACAAATTTACCTTATGGTGTTGTGGCATCTGTGTTCCACAACTCTATGACTTCTCATAAACAGGATGTTCCTAAAATTGTTGATTCATTGGATCATCTATTAGTTTATACTTCTAATACCCTAGGCAAATCACACATTGACAGAGGCTTGGGGAGATACTGGGTATATAAGAAAAACATTCGCCTTATCAGACACAACATGTTTTATGGTCTACTGCGAGTAGAGTTCTAAGGAACTGGAAGTTAAGTGTGCTCATGTACGAGTAGCACTGGTATGGGTGACTTACCAGAAAGTCTCAAATGAGGGCCACAAAAGCAAAGCCATGAGCCTGTGGGCAAAGCAGATAATACTGTGTAACAGTAGGCGGTACGTTACAATACTCCATCTGGATATGAAGTTCAATATGACTTCTGCCTTCAATGGGATCCATAATATTGATGTTGGTTCAAAATATTAGTTAGGTGTGGTATTTACGTCTTGTCACTGGTGGAAAGTTTGCAGAAGGTTGGATTCTCCAGAAAGGAAGAATTCATATCTAAAACATGAGTATCTAAAGTTCATTTGTTTATGTCAAATGTTGAGGTCCAAATAAACTATGGGTCTGGGAGATTACCACTATGGCAAAATGCTAAGGTATAAATAGAGAGTAATTTTGGATTTGAGAGGTGCAATTTAGTTGACTGGAATCTGGGTCTTTTAACCGGAATTTATGGTGGTCGTCTAGAGTTATATAATGTAGAAGTAGGGGTGAGCCAAGCTTTTATCTAGCAACTCAAGCTCGAGTTCAAGCTCGACTTGATCGAGCTGGGTGATGAGGCGAAAAATGATCCGTTTTTAGGGGGTCATTTAAGCCGAAATTGGAATTTATTTGATCAAATATTACCCTAAGCCATTCCTTTTGTGATTTTAGGTACTTTGGGAGTGAATTCTGGAAAAGGAAGCATTTTGGACGTTTTTAGAGCATAAAAGTGAAGAAAACGGCAAAGTCTTAATTTTTCTTGCTGGGAACAGTAGATGACGGCGTCAAGAAGAAAAAGATGACGGCGTCAGGAGCAAAATGGATGACGGCCCAGAGAAAACGTGACGGCGTCAGAACAAGGGCGTCAAGAGTAATTTTGATGACGGCCTGGAATAAGATTACACATGACGGCGTCAGATCTAGATCTAGGCAGTCCGAGAACTTTATTGGCAACGAGATGACGGCGTCAGAATTTTACTCTTGACGCCGTCACCTCACAAAATCTATATATACTTTTCTATTTTTCATTCATTAAGAGAGGAACTTGTGTGGAGAATTATAGGGCCGAACCTAATAAACCCTAGCTCGTTTGTAACAGTGTTTACAAGGGTTTTCACCCCTTGAAACCCTTCATGTTCAATTGAGATAAGTTTTCTTTCAATTCATTCAATATGTCTATGTGTTGTTTGAATATATCTTATGCTTGTCTTGATTTCAAAATGCTAGGCTAGATCTTTTGTGTGTTTGCTTAGATGTAATGAAACCTAGATGTTGATTATAGGTTGATTGCTTGTTTATAGTTGTAATGGATGAATGTTTTCAATGTTAGGCTTAAGAAAACTGGCAGATCTCCATTGTGTAACTTTCTTGAACGTCTTAAGAAACATGAACCGATGTGTACTAGGTTTTTATGGTTGTATTTAATGCATGAGCGAATTCTAGTGATCCCATGTTAGGAGCTTCTTGCAGGCTCGACATAGGAGTGAAGTAGGAGCTTATAGAATTGGGGAAGTAAGTATGCCACCCCATGATTGGTATTAAGGAATATAACCCGTGATCCACGCAACTATAACAAGTAATTAACCTGTAAAAGATATCTAGGGAGTAGTGAAATCTAAGTAAACACAATTCTCCCATATATTGTTCACTCCACTAGTTTAATTTAGTTTATTTACATTTTTGTTATTTTATTTTGATTGCATCTTAGTTATTGGGTTAGTTGATTAGCAACTAATTCCACCCACTCCTCTAAAAATCGAGATTTTACTTGCTTTCATAAAAATATAAAAATACAAAAAGAATCATCCCTCACCTCTAGACCTAGTTTTTTGGCTTTTTAATCCTAGCGACACTATTCTAGAGTTGAACGATCAATCCCCCGGTACTTGTCACTATACTATACAACGATCAGGTACATTGCCAGGTGGGGGTTGTAAGCTTCTCGAGATCCCTCGAGAGGTAAAGCCTGGTGCAATTCCCACGCATCAAGTTTTTGGTGCCGCAGCCCGGGGAATAGTTATTGTCTAGGTTAGGATTTCTTTTTATTAGGTCTACTTGCTAGATTTCTTTCTAGTAAGATTTTATTTTTATTTTTAGGTTTTCTTTAGTCTATCTTATTTCTTCGTGTCTTTGTTCATAATCTTTACCATCCAACATCATGGAAGGTGGTAACATCTTTGAAACCATCAACCCACCACAACAAGACCGCCCACAAAACCCACCACTAGCTAACCAACCTCTTAGGCCCCGAACCCTAGGAGAGTATTCCCGACCTAGCCACCAAGGCTATCGAAACACCATTGAGCTCACTCAAGGAGCCAATGTGTCTCCCTTGCGATCCGACACCATCCGGTTGGTGCAGAGCGGATGTGCATTCCATGGACTTCGTTCCAAATTCTCTCTACATGATCAAGCTAGTCAATGGCTTGATGTTACAACTAGAGAGTCGACCCGATTACGCCTATTCCAATTCTCTCTACATGATCAAGCTAGTCAATGGCTTGAATGTTTACCCGCGGGATCCATCACCTCATGGGATGATCTCACCACTCGTTTCCTTGCTCAATTTTTCCCACCGGTGTAATCTCCCGTAATTTTCCCTATAAATAGTAAAAGTTAATCAAAGACTAATATATCATTACGTTAATTAATAACGTTTTTACCAATAACAAATTTTTTTATTTATTTAAATATGCTATGTTACTCGAAATCACTACGATACTTATAATCCTTTTTCCTCGGAACGATGCTCACACATGTACCATTATAGTCTAAAAATCGCGAGAAAATTAAACTTTTATCACATACGAACTTACGTAACGTATTTTAACAAAACGCGTTCGACAACGTCCGGACTCAAGTAAACGTCACACTAAATAATTACTAAACTTTTCACTAATCATAATTAACATTTTTACTAATTATAATTACACCAAACTGGACCCTTAATTTCATTCTAAGCCCAACGCAAAATCTCGGCCTGTTACTATTCACAGCCCACAACCATCAAGCCCAATTCCCTTTCTTTTTATTTTCGTAACACTCAACTAGACCAAGTAAGAAACGCACGTCGTATACCCAAATCCTACACACGACACGCACATATTTTTACACACTCTCATTCCTCCCCTAGCCAACATGGAGTGCGTCGACTTTTAGCTTCCCATGTCAAGTCTAGCTACCTTTTTACGAGGCAAAGTATTGTGTCCAAAAACAATTTCATAAAATCTCAACAAATCCAAAACCAAACCATTTTAACCCACGTTTGTTGCTATAAGGTCCTAAGATCATTTCTAAACACAAACTAATGTCTAAACGTTGCAAAATTATCAAATCTCACAAATCCTAACCGATTTGCAAATCGGTTTACAAAACAAAATGGTGGTCGACATGTAGTTTTAAAACAAACAAGTACCTCCTCTTTTCAAGCACACACACTTGCATATTTTATACACCTAGGAAAGTACTACACTCTTTTTAAAATCCATTTCACAAGTACCATTCCATTTTAAAATTTCAAAACACACGTTCCCTTTGAAAATGAAGATGTCGACACACTAGAAACAAAGACTTTGAGTAACATGTTACTCCTTACACTTTCATGACTTTTTAATTGCACTTAACCATCCCATCTCATTAAGTTTTAGTCACTAGGATACACTAGGTTCCATATACAAACGCCATGCATGCATGCTTTCTTTTTACACGTTCATGCAAAGCAAAACTCACCAAAAACATTAAGTATTTAGTCTATTCTTGGGTCGAAGCACTTGGGTAGGATTTCTAAGTAATCGGGTGGTGTTTAGGAGGAACAAGTCGTTGTTTGTGAACCTTGGTCGAGTCTACACTCACGTTACACACTCATACTACACTCTCCTCGACTCTACGTCTCGTTTTACCCCACCATTTTGGTGTAGTAAGTTCCCATACGACTCTTCTCTCTCTCTCTCTTTTTTTTTTTTTTTTTTTATCTAAAACGTACATTTGATATATTGTCGTACACAACACAAACAAATGCACCTTATTACTCGTAAATTAAATAAACGACACATACATATTTTACTTTTGTCTATATATTTCCCACCTCAACAATCACGTAATATAAAGATTTGAACCTAAAAAGTTACGTACAAACTATTTTCGAATACCTTTCTAACGTATCACAACTAGTCATGAAAACTCTTGAAATCTTTCCAAGTCTTTTTACTTATAAAAACTCATTTCATGTAAGCCCAAAATGAACATATATCTTTAAAATCTACTTAACGAGCATACTATTTTATTTCACAAACTAATAGACTCCCGGACAAACAATCATTTTCGTATAAAAACTTTGTAATAAAAATCGCGTTTTGAACCTATAAAAGTCACAAAGCAAATCGACTTGAACCTAGTTTTAAAAACTAAAAACTATCGATTGGGCCCTTAAAGCCCAATCGTCCAAAAATAAGCCGATCACATAAGCTGTCTCAATAAGCTGATTAGTAACGTTTTTATGATCCTAATATTAGCCCAAAACAAAGCCCAAAACCCTCGTAGGCCCATTGGATTTAGAAAGCTTAACGGGCCTTAAGTTAGTTCGTTAAAAGCCCATAAGCTATAAAATAAGCTTTTCGACAAATAAGCTGTTAGGAAAAGTTAAATAAGCTATTTTTAAACTAATTAAGAAATAAAAACACTAAGTTTTGAAATTGGTGAATTTTGGACTAAATTTGCAAATTTTATAAAATTCGGGTTAAAAGTGTCAATTTTACAAAGTTGGGGTGAAAACTGTCATTTCACAAACTTAAGGATGAAAAACTGATTTTATAAACTTTTGGGTGAAAAGTGTAAGAATTATAAAGTTTTGGACGTAAAACGTAAATATATTTAATTTTGGACTAACGGTTTAACGCTAACGCCGTTAGAGTAAAAAGTATAAAATTTTGGAAAAGACAAGGGCCATATACTAAAATTAACATTTTTATTTTTACTTTCCATTTTTACGATTTCACATCACGACGTTACATTTTATTTCAAACTAATATTATTATTATTAAACTTTACGTTATATATATATATATATATATATATATATATATATATATATATATATATATATATATATATATAACTTTTATTACAAAAATGCCATCTAACTAGTTGGATGACATTTTTGTAATAAAAGTTAAATTTAGGGGTTTTATGTACCACAAAAATAAATGATTTACGGGCCATTGAATAGTATTCATAACTTGTTTATATTAATTTCTGGTAAATGTGTAATCCTTTTCTTCACGATAGTTTTGTTTAAAATTCTTAATTTTTTTATTTATTTTTTTTATTTTTTTATTTTTTTATTATTTTTTTTATTTTTTATAAAGAATTATGTCGTACCAGTGACCATTATTACACAAACCATCATTGTCACTTTTAAAGCATTTTGGGTTTAGTTTCCAAATTTTTTTTTATGACTATTACACAGTACCCATAACTGTTTTTGAATTTCATGCTATAATTTAATACTATATGATACATTGACAAATGGTCCATACATACAAGATACAACCCCTACTATCATATTAAAAATGATACTTTGATACGTAAGCATGTGATACATAGGTACGTGAGCCATGTATACCATACATGATACATTGATACATATAGGTCATACATAAGTTGATACATTGATACATTAGCCGTACATACATTGATACGTCATACGTGTGGGCTAACTTTACACAAATTTGGCTAACTTATCTGAGAAAGCCATCTTTAAAAAATCTAATAAATTGATACATTTATACACTATTTCAAACCTTAAAAAAATCTGATTCGGACTTCGCTAAAAAAAAATTGATCTTGACTTCTCTATCAAAGCTAATACACTACTATAACAAATGATTCATAATCCCATCTGTATCACTTATTTTCTGTTATTTAAACCGAAAAAACACTAAGAAACAACCGATCTAAAAATCGAGATAACGAAGCCTTGCCGGAATAAATGATAATTTTATGACACGCTCGCCGGAAAAACATGTGATACATCAGATATGTGGCTCGGCGACATAAATGGTTGTTTGAAACCCAAGTACGAAACCATTTTGGTACATACGTGAAGGATCTGTGACACGCTCGTCGGAAAAACCATTTTGGTAAATATCACAAAACAAACAACCTACCCATTCATTAGAAAATGGATTCCCATATAAGTTGTTTTTACAAATCGAAAAACCAATCATAAAAGGAATCCTAGATCCAATCACAGGGATGGATTTGACGATGGTGAGAGGATCGCCGGTCAAAGGGGGTGTCGGGTGGTTTTCAGATTGAGGGAAAATAAAACTAAAGATGTTGGAAGTTGTTGATTAAAAAAAAAGTGAAAGGCACCTAATATCATATCTTTACTATTTATAAAGCAAAAATGGTCAAAGGTAAAAGTGGAAAAGTCAATAAAGTGAAATGTGAAATGTTGAAAAATGTATATAAGGAAATATTGAAATGCATTTAATACTCTTATTAAAATACCCCACTACTTAAAAGTACAATTATTTATTCACATTGTACAACCAATTAAAAACATATCTACCAAAATAAATACAACCAATTAAAACACAAACCGGGTTGACCCGGGACGCTTCAAACACGGCGGGTTGTCCCGGTTTAATTTGACCCATTTTCGACCCAACCTAGCAAGTTGACCCAGTTTAAATCGACCCATTTTTCGACAGAAACGGTTCAACCGGTTGAACCACCCGGGTCGAACCGGGTTTCAAAACATTATCCATTACTTAAAAACGATTTATTCACATTGTACAACTAATTAAAAACATATCTATCAAATTAAATATAACCAATTAAAACAAACCCCGGTTGACCCGGGACGCTTCAAACCCGGACGGGTTGACCCAGTTTAATTTGCCCCGTTTTCGACCCAACATAGCAAGTTGACCCGGTTTAAATCGACTCATTTTTCGACCGGAACTGTTCAACCGGTTGAACCACCCGGGTCGAACCGGCTTTCAAAACATTATGTTAAATTCCCAAATATTCAAACTTTTATTATTTTTCGTTTATAACCTATAAACTTTTTTTATCAATAAACTATTTGTCGCTATAAAATCCCGTTGTTATGCACGGTTACTCGTCTATAAAGCAAAAATGGTCAAAGTGGAAAAGTGAAAGGTCAAGGAATGTGAAATGTTGAAAAAATTTATTAAAGGAAATTATGAAATGTAATTAATACTCTTATTAAAATACTCCATTACTTAAAAGTACAATGATTTATACACATCGTACAACCAATTAAAACAATTAATACAAATCACAAACCGGGTTGACCCGGGATGCTTCAAACCTGACGGGTTGAACCGGTTTAATTTGACCCATTTTTGACCTAACCTAGCAAGCTGACTCGGTTTAAATCGACCAAATTTTCGACCGGAACGGTTCAACCGGTTGAACCACCTGGGTCGAACCGGGTTTCAAAACATTATGTTTAATTCCCAAATCTTCAAACTTTTATTATTTTTCATTTATAACCAATTAAAACAATTAATACAAATCACAAACCGGGCTGACCCGGGACGCTTCAAACCCGACGGGTTGAACCGGTTTAATTTGACCCATTTTCGACCCAACCTAGCAAGTTGAACCGGTTTAAATCGACCAATTTTTCGACCGGAACGGTTCAACCGGTTGAACCACCCGGGTCGAACCGGGTTTCATAACATTATGTTTAATTCCCAAATCTTCAAACTTTTATTATTTTTCATTTATAACCTATAAACTTTTTTTTATTAATAAACTATCTGTCGCTATAAAATCCCGTTGCTATGCACGGGTACTCGTCTAGTGGAGACAAATACGAGATGAAGATTTGACCATATGGACTATGGAGGCATTTTTTGTTGAGGCGGTGATGATTTATTGTGAGATTAGAATGATAGAGTAAATAAGTAATCAAATACCTTTAATACCCTTTTGAATTTAAAAAGGATTTAACTTTTTGTAATTACTAATTTCCACATGGCATGTGTTGATTGGGTTTTCACTTTTACAACTTTAAAAAAGTTCTCATATTATATATATATATATATATATATATATATATATATATATATATATATATATATATATATATATATATATATATATATATATATATAACTTAACTAAACTTACGATATATTATAAAACCACAAGTTTTACTATCGTTAAATTAACAATTCACGTATTCAAAAACTACTCGCGATTAAAACATTAAGACTATCAAACACTAAAACTTGCCATATATTATCTAGGTCGTGTGTGGAGCCGTTCCCTTTTTGCAAACTGAGTATCGATATTTTTATCACTAAACCACTAAGGTGAGTTCATAGCCCACTTTTATAAAACTGTTTTCGTGGAGAGATACATGCTTTAAAATCTGAACACAAGTATTTTCTTATAATATGCCTGAAATTGTTATTGCTTAAGTCCCTTATTGCCAAAAGCCCCTCATATCATGAAACTTAGTCACTCGTAGGGTGAACGTAAATAATTGTGGATAGATCTATTAGGGATTGACAATCCCCGTTTGGGCGTTGGAGAAAACTACCAAACGCACTTTATTTGAAATCTAATAGGTTACTGGCAAGGACCTATCCCGAAAGCCCCTGTTACTATAATCCATCATTTATGATGAGATTTGTTAATCGGATGAGTGTCATGAGCTTAATGCAATAATAAATGATTTTTAACATATAATTGTAATTCGATGCAATTATCACTATCGCTTGTGTTCAACTACTAAACTTAAACCTATGAATATCACTCAACTTTTTGTTGACTTTTAAGCATGTTTATCTCAGGAAATTAATGCGAAGGAGCTCAAGGCATGGAGAGGGCACTAAACCCCTATACGGGTGTTAAATAAAATGTTTTGTCATTCGCTTTTAATAACTCATATCTTCTATGATATGTTAAAACTAATGGAACAACTTTGTACTTGAATATTTGCTTTTAATGAATGATAAACATAACTTTAAAAACGTCTCTTTGAGTCGTTTTCTATGACGTTGACTTCGATCCTCTAAGTAATACCCCACAAAGTCTTCCGCTGCTCTAGTTGAAATTTAGGGGGTGTTACAACCGGGGAGAACTACCAAGCTTAGAAATGATATCTTGATGTTCCAACAACGTCAAGGTGAAACCTTTTACGAAGCATGGACTCGATACAAAGACCTACTCCGAAAAGTCCCTCATCATGGCATTGAACCATGGTTCCAGATTCAAATCTTTTACGATAAAGTTAATTATCAAACAAGAAGGGCTATAGATTATGCAGCCAATGACAGGCTAAATAGACTTAGCGTTGATGAATGCTGGAAAGTTCTTGAGGGGTTAGCACAATACGAAGAAGAAGGATGGGAGGATCCGATGTTTTCAAGTATTGGATGTCTTGATTACGTAAACGCTACCCAAGAACAATTATTGGGAAATATCGAGAAGCAGGTAAAGGAATTGATGAGAGCTGAAATACCTGCAGCTGAAACCGCGAGGAGTCCTGATATACGTGTGAGTGCGATTAACAAATATAATTTTCCTGAACGTTCACGACAAGAGGAGTTCGAAGGGATAATGGTAACCTTCATGAATAATCAGGAAAAACAAATTCGGCACTTAGAAGCACGCATGGAAAGCATTCATAATGCTTTTATGGACTTAGCAGACAAATTCATATCAAGAATTAAGGAGAAGATTAAGGAAAAATCCACATCAAGAAAAATCGAAAAAATCTTTGAAGTCCCAACCCCTTTGGTGTGTGACCAAAAGGATAATGAGAAATCCTTTTCAAGTGCTTCACCGTTAATCACCCCCTACTTCTGTAAGCATCCTCAGGAGAAGAAGAACTTGCAATTCCATAACATTTTTGTTGGAAGCTTGCAAACCACGCTCCCCAATTTGCACAAGAGACGTTCCTTTGGTTTTAAACCTGGTGTGAAGAGGTCGCACCTCAAAAACACCGTAGCTTTGGAAACTTTTATGGAACGATCCCTCTTTGTACCCACCGTCGACCAATGCGAAGGTTACAACTTAACTAAAACCTTGCCCACCCCTTTTGACGACCACATCTCTTTCCGTGACAGTAACAGATTGTTTGACCCTGGTGGACTTTACTAACGGGATGGCTACTCATAATTTTCACTTGTGATTAGCTATCTACATTAGTACAGGGACTGAATTTGAAAATGTCACTTAGTATTCACCATACGGGCATCTGACGGCGTCAGATTTTACTCTTGACGCCGTCACCTCGCTCTCTCAGAAATAATAACCCAAACTCCATCACTTTCAACTCATACCCCACAAATCACACCCAAATTGCTGCTCCACCTCCGAGTCTCCATCATCCAATCCGACATCTTCCGTGACAAATCTCCACTTGGTAAGTAGTTTTTCTTCATCCTTTTTCGTTCAATTATCCTTAGGACCTACCAATTTTGAAAACCCCCATCATCCGAAACCCTATCATTGACCCATATTTGATAAATCATAATGCCCTTCCTTAGATGTTTTGTAATCATGAGGTTGCCATTAGGTGATAGTGGCCGACTCGAATCATACGTTAATCGCAGAAAAATCTTTCACACCACGGATTTTTTGACACACCACTCATGTTTTCTGCATAAAGGAGTGTTTGGGTCATGGATTTAGAGTTTGAAAATTGATTTTTCCCTCGTAATTGCATGAATGGATTTTTGCTGAGTCTGACGGCGTCAGGTTTCCCTTCCTAACGGCGTCAGATGTGTCTGACAGCATAAACTCGTAAAACTCTCATTCTAACCATTTTTGTTCCACTCTATCTTTTTCCAAGAAAATAAGCAAACGATCACGACAACACCGAGGTAGCTCGTCTAGGTCCCAACGAGTTAACTATAGGGATTTGGTGCACAGTTGGAGTGAGTTTGATAATGATGCCGCTACAACTAAGTATGCGGAACTTGTTTATCACCATATCGATGCTGGAGCTGTGATTGATTGGGAGTTTTTGAGGTCCCAAGATCTTGAGGGTGAGTTCTTGAGGAGGATCCAAACTGATGGATTCACGGGTCCTCAATGGGAGAGATTGTTCAGGATGAGGGAGACAGTCTACAGTGAGTTGGTCAGGGAGTTCTTTGCGACTTTTCGCTTTGATTTGGCTGAGGTCAGGACAGATATGGGGGGCACCACCATTTACTTCAGATTGGGGGGATAGATTCGATCATGTTCGGTTTCTGAGTTTGGATGGAGGTTAGGTTTGTACACTCGGGAAGAGGCTGTTGAGGGGGGTTTTATGCAGAGGTTGTTGCATGGGGAGACGATGAGGAACGAATTGAGGCGTGCCAATTTTTGGCCGAGTATTGGGAACGGGGTGTACACCTCGACTACTGGGGCGGCCTCAATAAGGGACCCCATGATCAGGCTAGCCCACAGATGCATCACCTACAGCTTATCGGGGCGTCATGGCACCACCCACCGTGTCATTGCTTCAGATCTGTTCTACCTATACACCATGTTTTCAGCGGATGTTTACTGTAACATCCCATTTTGGGTAGCGAGCTATTTGAAGACTAGTGTGGGGGAGAGGGATATCGACAAGGTGTATGGGGGGATGTTCGTGACCCGGTTGGCTCGATCTTATGGGCTACTTGTTCCTGAGATCATGGGGTACCTAAGCGACTGTGGGACTTGCAGGGTGGTGAAGGCTAAATCCCTCAAGCAGATGAGCATTGTTATGGAGCTGGGGGATGGGTCCTATACCTGGTATATTGCGGGAGGACTTGATGGTGCTGAGGATGATGATGATGATGAGGGAGCGCCCCAGCAGCCACAGTTCAGGGATTATGAGGTTGGGTCTGCAGATTATTACCGACACATGGGTCGGGGAGACTGGCAGGCACACCAGGGGGCCTGGATGGGTCAGGTGGACGCATGGTTGATGCGTGGGAATCGCAACAGGCTTTACCTCTCGAGGCATGGCTGACGCATGGCTCATGCATTAAATACAACCAATAAATACCTAGTGCGCGTCGGTTCATGTTTCCTAAGACGTTCAAGCATGTTACCAATTGGAGATCTGCCAGTTTTCTTAAGCCTAACATATAAATCATTCATCCAAGACAAGTATAAACAAGTAATCAACACATAATTAACATCTAGGTTTCATTAGATCCAAGCAAACACAAGATAGATCTAGCCTAGCATGATGGAATTAAGACAAGAACAAGATATAGACAACCAACACATAGACATATTGATTGAATTAAAAGAACACTTATCTCAATTACACATGAAAGGTATCAAGGGTTTGGAACCCTTGAAAAACCTGTAAAATTCGCACCAAAATCGTACTTAGGGTTTCTCCAAAACTTCTCTCTCTTAATATGAAAATTAGAAAACTATATATAGGAAAAGGGGTCTGACGGCGTCAAGACAAAACTTGTGACACCGTCACCTCGCCGCCAAAACTATTCTCGGACTGCCTTGATCTACATTTGACGCCGTCAAGACTTAATCATCTCCAGGCCGTCATGACTTTTACTCTTGACGCCCTACCTTCGTGACGCCGTCAAATCTCTACTGGATCGTCATGGAATTTTGCTCTTGACGCCGTCAGGGAGTTACTCTTGACGCCGTCACCTACTGTTCCCAGCATGAAAAATTAAGACTTTGACGTTTTCTTCACTTTTATGCTCCAAAAACGTCCGAATTGCTTCCTTTTCCAGATTTCCCTCCCAAAGTACCTAAAATCACAAAAGGAACGATTTAGGGCAATATTTGATCAAATAAACTCGAATTCGGGCTTAAATGACCCCCTAAAAACAGATCATTTTTCGCCTCATCATATACCCTTACACTTGAGATTTGCTTGTCCTCAAGTAAATGCGCTTTTATTCTAGTCAAAATACAAGTTAGGGGTCATTTAACATTAATATAAAAGTAATTACAACAAATAATCGTTCCACTAAAGACCAATAGACAAGCACGGAGGTCATACACTAGCACCTCACAAATAGTGTTTAGATACTCACATCTCTCGGGTGTAATAAAGTATAAATTACAATATGGAAACGGAAGATATCTCTCACTACCTGTCATAGCAAAATAGATTACCATAGGCTTGGGAAAGGATCAAACCTCCACCACATGGCGTAAGCACCTAGGATAAACTATCAAAGAGGTCTTTTAAAGGGTTGTAACGTTAGGTGTAGGGATATGAAATACACGGTTATGTTGGATAAAGGAAGTTTTATTGGTGGCGAGTTAACAATCTTGGTTAATTACACGTACAAGATGGCGTTGCTAACCCAATACTAGACTCGACTTAAGCTAATAAATGAAAAATAACAAAAACATAAAATGAACATAGAATGAAAAGGGATGGTAGTCCGTATGTTTTTTCTCTTTTTCCTTTTTCTCTTTTTTTTTCTTTTTCTTGATTTTTTCGATTTTTTTTTTTTTTTTTTTTTTTTTTTTTTTTTTTTTTTTTTTGTGCATACACTCTTACCCTACCATCCAAAATAATACATCATAGGGGATGAACATTCCCCTTACACTTGAATTTTTACATACTTTACATTAAACTAAACTAATTACTCGAATTAAGAAAATCAAAACACTTGGAGCACTTTTAAGATTAACGTATATATGGGAATAATAAATGATGTTCTTCCTCATTACTCCATAAATAAGTACTTACCCATGAGTCTCAATCGTCCCAAAACAATATGTACAAAGATATGACTCGACTTAGCAACCATGTAATTAATTAGAAAGTTAACTTAGGGTTTAACAAATAACAATAATGCACTAAAAATGAGCGCATACACGGAAGGCTAAGGCGATTTGGTTGTACATTTAAGTGGGGTGTAACAAATTCTTCCTTTAAGTAAAATGCTTAAAGTTAGAAACGAAAAGATAGGCTCGGAGGGGTGTACTAGGGGTTTCGTGTACTAAAAATGAGTACAACGCTAAGGGTGTGGGAAAAATTAGTTGACTTAACTAGCCAAGTAATATGACTTAAATGGTCAAGTAATTATAATACGGGTTTAACACAAGGGTGATCCTAATGCCTCTTATCATGTAGTAAATCCTACTACACGAATGTAGTCTCACTAGCGGTCTCGGGATGCATCACTAACGCAAGTTCTAGAATCTAAATACTACCGGTACACTCATAAGCACTAATAATAAATGCTTTTCCTATCAAATCTAAAGGCGAACCTCACATATTTGGGTGGAAAATTTTTCTGAATATACGGTTATGTGCTAGTCATACAATCTCCTATCCATGAGACGCTTGCTATGGCTAAAGTTTCACTCCTAAATGTTGTAAAAAAATTTAAATTTGGCGCTAAAATTACACTAACAAGTATTTCTCATAGTTTTATTACACATCTACCATTAGACAAAACAAACTCAAGCGAAAGTGCATATGTAAGGTATCATCTTTTTACCCTCCCCTTACACTTAATATGAACATTGTCCCCAATGTTCAACTAAAGAATGTAAAGGTGAAAAAGTAAAGAGAATGAAATCAAATACTCCCCTGATTCGCTCGGTATGGATAATGAGGTGGCTAGGTTAAATCTTCCTCCAAGAAAATGAACGATCAAAGCTTCCCTTCCAGAATATAAATCATCTTCTTGTCATACATAACCTGTAAAACCTGATAAAATAGACAAGACAACCTCGCGTAAAATCGGCGGCATCCTATATAAGTTACTAAATCCTAGAAAACAAGATAAGATATAATGCTTGTGGAATGAAGTTTGCAGATTTCCTGGAAATTATAAAACTTAATAATTCACAAAAACCGTAAGACTCCGTTAGAAAAACAAAACCGGTAAAATTTCCAGATTTTTACACTTGACGCCGTCAAGAGTAAACTCTTGACGCCGTCAGAAGTGACCTGCAGAAATTCTTATGTTAAGTTTCCGGAAAATTTCTGGAAAAACTTGGTCCTACTTCCTGGAAAATCCTGCAAAACTTCATTATGACTCAATACAAGCATTTGACTCTAACAAATACGAATATACATGTTCATTTAATATTGTGGAGAATCATGATCGATTTGTTTCTTGAAAACATATTTGGGGTTTCCCCTTACACTTATCTTTTGCAAAAATACTTTTAAGTGGAGTTAAGACTAGGCCAAAACAACAAAGTAAAGTATTTCCACTATTTAATTTAGAAACATGATCTACCAACAATAAAAATTAAAACATGCATACGGAAGCAAATAACAAACAAACAAACAAAATCACACAAAACATGGGTTGCCTCCCAAGAAGCGCTTTTCTTTATTTACGAGTCTTATAGCTAGACTCAAGGTCATGGGTTACTACGTGATACGGGTGAGTTCCTCATTGAGGACATCTTTGGGATCAAACTTAGGTTTCAACTTCCTATCAGTTTCCTTAGTATGGTATGACCTTTCAAACTTTTCTCCATCCGGATCATACAAAGTCATCCTCATATGCCATGATCCGTCACCTTCTTTAGGTGGCTTGTCCCACCTCCATTTACACTTGTCTCCCTCTCTTTTCCATTTATTCCTTTCTATGTTGATGGGCATTACGCTTAAGAACTCAATCATCTTCCTAAAGGCTAAGGGGTCCTCAAAGGGGTCTAGCTCTTCATCTCTAGCTATGAGTTGTTCTACCGAATGTGTCTTTTTGATGAAGTCTTTTTCTAGATAAAATGGGCATTGAGGTCCTATAAAGTTCCTTTCTAACCAAGGTCCGTATCTAGATGGTCTCCTATTCATCTCTACCCAATGCGGTGTCGGTTCATCATCACAATCATAACTATGCTTCTTTACATCGTACACCGACCAAGTATCGCCTTCACCTACCGCTATCTTAGACTTCTTACAATCTATCATGGCGCTAGCGGTTGCTAAAAATCCTCTTCCTACCAATAATGGGCATGTAGTGTCACTAACCATGTCTAGGACGTGAAAATCCGCTAATATAGTTAACTTTCCTACGTGAACAACTAAATCCTTAATCATTCCAACCGGGTGGGCAATACTCCCATCCGCTAGTCCTATCAATACCTCCGTTTCCTCTAATTTTCCTAGCTTAAGAGCGGTGAATAAGGATAAGGAAATCAAGTTGAAGCTTGACCCTAAATCGGCTAGTGTGTCGAAAGCTTCGGATCTTCCTATCTTACAAGGCAAAACAAATATACCCGGATCATCAAGCTTTTTAGGCAACTTGTTTTGAACGAAGGCGGTCCCATTTTTACCTAGCTTACACTTCTCATATTTTTCTAGGAGGGCACTATAGTAAGGAGCACGTGCTAAGACATCAATGACGGGGCGTTCAAGGTGAAGTTCTTTGAATTCATCGTCAAGGTCTTGCGTAAGAGGTGTTTCAACTATGCTTTTGACCGGCTCTATATTGGGTGTTTTATTTGATTGGTCCTTTTGAAGATCTTGGTTTTGTTTGAAACACGTGATCGTGGTTTTAACCGAGTAGTATTGTGGGCACGAAGTAGGTGACGAAACTGAAGATATGGAATTAACGTTTAGTTTCGGATTTTTGATCGTGTCGCTTGGAAGTGCTCCCATTTCTCGGTCATTGAGAACCTTCAACAATGCGTCAATTCTAGTGGTTATCTCGCTTTGCTTTTGTTTGAAATCGGCTTCAAACTTAGATATGCGAGCTTCTTGAGATGACATGAACTTAGACATCAATCCTTCAAGGTTGTTGGTACTACCAAAGTTGTTAGAAGGATTGTTGTTGAAAGTACGGTTGGAGGGTGGACCGTTTGGTTGGTAACGATTAGGTGGATTGGAAGAACTGGGTTGATTTTGTTTCCACCTAAGGTTTGGGTGATTTTTCCAAGAGGGGTTGTATGAATCACCGTAAGTGTTTGGCTCGGGCTTGAAAGTGTACCACTTATCTCCCGCTTCGTCGGTACGCGTGGATGCGTAGTCCGCAAAAGCTGTTCCGGGGAGTTCCACACAATCACGAGTGTCGTGGGGACCACTACATAATTCGCATGAAGAAGCGATTTTGTTCACTTGGCTTGAAGGCTTAGGAGCTTCGTAAGATTTCATGAGAAACTTGACTTGGTCCTCAAGTTCCATGATCCTACGGTCGGGAGTGCTAGAATTGTTCGAGGGCAAAGATATTGCCTTGACTGTTTTGTTCAAGTCACGGGGATCATTCCAACTTTCGTTGTCATAGAGAGCAAGATCTTCTATGAGTTCCCATGATTGTTCCGCACTTAGATCACGTAGATTACCACCGGCCGATTGGTCAATGGCTCGCCTCGTGGAGATGTCGATATGGTCATAAAAGATTTGGACTTGGAGCCAAAGATCTATGCCATGATGAGGGACTTTTTGGAGTAAGTCCTTGAAACGAGTCCATGCTTCATAAAGAGATTCATTTTGACGTTGTTGGAACATCAAGATGTCATTTCTAAGCTTAGTAGTTCTCCCCGGTGGGAAAAATTGAGCAAGGAAACGAGTGGTGAGATCATCCCATGTGGTGATGGATCCCACAGGTAAACGCTCAAGCCATTGACTAGCTTGATCCCGTACAGAGAATTGGAATAGGCATAATCGGGTTGTCTCTCTAGTTGCAACATCTAGGTCTATGGAATCTACGATTTTGAGGAAGTCCTTAAGATGTTGGTTTGGATCTTCAGAACGAAGTCCATGGAATGCACATCCGCTTTGCACCAACCGGATGGTGTCGGATCGCAAGGGGGTCACATTGGCTCCGGTGAGCTCAATGGTGTTTCAGTAGCCTTGGTGGCTAGGTCGGGAATACTCTCCTAAGGTTCGGGGCCTAAGGGGTTCTAATGGTGGGTTTTGTTGTGCTGGGATGACGGGTTCAAAGATGTTCCCGTTGTCCATGATGTCGGATGGTTACGAACAAAGGCACAGAGAAATAGATAGACTAAAGAGAACCTAAAAATAAAAATAAAATCTTACTAGAAAGGAATCTAGCAAGTAGACCTAATAAAAAGAAATTCTAACCTAGACAATAACTATTCCCCGGCAACGGCGCCAAAAACTTGATGCGTGGGAATCGCAACAGGCTTTACCTCTCGAGGGATCTCGAGAAGCTTACAACCCCCACCAAGCAGTGTACCTGATCGTTGTAGTATAGTATAGTGACAAGTACCGGGGGATTGATCGTTCAGCTTAGGAATAGTGTCGCTAGGATTAGAAAAACCTAAATACTAGTTCTAAAGGTGAGGGATGATTATTTTTGTATTTTTATATTTTATGAAAAGCAATTAAAAATCTCGGGTTTGAAAGATTTGGGGCGGAATTAGTTGCTAATCAACTAACCCAATACTAAAGATGCAATCAAAATAAAATACTAAAAATAAAAATAAACTAAATTATACTAAAGTTGTGAGCAATAAGTGGAGAAAATGTGTTTACTTAGATTTCACAACTCCCTAGACATCTTTTACACGTTAATTACTTGTTATAATTGCATCGATGACGGATCGTATTCCTTAATACCATTCATGGGGTGACACACTTAACTCCCCAATTCTATGAGCTCTTATCTCCTCCTACACCATGCCCAGCACAACTATAGGGATTTTAAACAGTGGCTCATGCATTAAATATAACCAATAAAGACCTAGTGCGCGTCGGTTCATGTTTCTTAAGACGTTCAAGCATGTTACCAATTGGAGATCTGCCAGTTTTTTTAAGCCTAACATATAAATCATTCATCCAAGACAAGTATAAACAAGTAATCAACACATAATTAACATCTAGGTTTCATTAGATCCAAGCAAACACAAGATAGATCTAGCCTAGCATGATGGAATTAAGACAAGAACAAGATATAGACAACCAACACATAGACATATTGATTGAATTAAAAGAACACTTATCTCAATTACACATGAAAGGTATCAAGGGTTTGGAACCCTTGAAAAACCTGTAAAATTCGCACCAAAATCGTACTTAGGGTTTCTCCAAAACTTCTCTATCTTAATGTGAAAATTAGAAAATATATATAGGAAAAGGGGTTTGACGGCGTCAAGACAAAGCTTGTGACGCCGTCACCTCGCCGCCAAAACTATTCTCGGACTGCCTTGATCTACATTTGACGCCGTCAAGACTTAATCATCTCCAGGCCGTCATGACTTTTACTCTTGACGCCCTACCTTCGTGACGCCGTCAAATCTCTACTGGATCATCATGGAATTTTGCTCTTGACGCCGTCAGGGAGTTACTCTTGACGCCGTCACCTACTGTTCCCAGCATGGAAAATTAAGACTTTGGCGTTTTCTTCACTTTTATGCTCCAAAAACGTCCGAATTGCTTCCTTTTCCAGATTTCCCTCCCAAAGTACCTAAAATCACAAAAGGAACGATTTAGGGCAATATTTGATCAAATAAACTCGAATTCGGGATTAAATGACCCCCTAAAAACGGATCATTTTTCGCCTCATCAATGGCGGAACACCACTGACCAGCGCTTTGATTGGACGTATGATCATACCATCCGCCAGATGCATCACCTCTCCACCCGTGATCAGATCAAGCCCCAGCTACAGATCGACCCATTCCCCGATCGTGAGATGGACTACCCTCCCTACGGGTACACTGGGCACCTCCCTCCTGGTTATGACTACCGTTATGGTCCCCCTCCCCAATGATTTGTCTTGATGTTTATGATGTCTAAACAATTTATTCATGGTGGTGTAATTTGAAACAATTTGGATTGTAATAGTTTAGGTTATGGCCTCTGTTGGCCATGGATAATTTTTATTTTTATGTTTACGTTGAATTTCAATATTATGGTTTGTTTATGGTTTTATTATTTTCTATTTGTGTGACTTTTATTTTGTTTGATTGTTATTTGTTTCTGTATGCATGCTTTATTTTTATTGTTGGTAGATCATGTTTCAAAGTAAAATGGTGAAAATACTTTATTTTGTTGTTTGGCTTAGTCTTAACTTCATCCAAAGGTATTTCGCAAAAGATAAGTGTAAGGGGAAACCCCAAATATGTTTTTAAGAAACAAACTCGATCATGATTCTCCACAATATTAAATGAACATGTATATTCATATTTGTTAGAGTCAAATGCTTGTATCGAGTCATAATGATGTTTTGCATGATTTTCCAGGAAGTAGGACAAAGTTTTTCCAGAAATTTTCCGGAAACTTAACATAAGGGTTTCTACAGGTCACTTCTGACGGCGTCAGGAAGAAATTCCTGACGGCGTCACGTGTAAAATTCTGGAAATTTTGCCAGTTTTGTTTTTCTAACGGAGTCTTAAAGTTTTTGTCGAATCTTTAGTTTTATAATCTCCAGGAAATCTGCAAACATTCATTCCACAAGCATTATATCTTACTTTGTTTCCTAGGATTTGTTAGCTTATATAGATTGCCGCCGATTTTACGCGAGGTTGCCTTGTTTGTTTTCTCAGTTTTAACAGGTTATGTTTGACAAGAAGATGATTTATATTCTGGAAGGGAAGCATTGATTGTTCATTTTCTTGGAGGAAGATCTGACCTGGTTACCATATTATCCATACCGAGCGAATCAGGGGAGTATTTGCTTTCATTCTTTTACCTATTTCACTTTTACATTTTTAATTGAACATTGGGGACAATGTTCATTCTAAGTGTAAGGGGAGGGTAAATGATGATACCTCATAGGATACACTTTCGCTTGAGTTTGTTTGTTTGATGGTAGGTGTGTAATAAAACTAAGAGAAATACTTGTTAGTGTAATTTTAGCGCTAAATTTAAATTTTTTTACAACATTTAGGAGTGGAACTTTAGCCTTAGCAAGCATCTCACGGATAGGAGATTGTATGACTAGCACAAAACAGTATCATTCAAAAAAAAATTCCACCCAAATATGTGAGGTTCGCCTTTAGATTTGATAGGAAAAGCATTTACTATTAGTGCTTATGAGTGTACTGGTAACATTTAGATTCTAGAACTTGCGTTAGTGATGCATCCCGAGACCGCTAGTGAGACTACATTCGTGTAGTAGGATTTACTACATGATAAGAGGCATTAGGATCACCCTTGTGTTAAACCCGTATCATAATTACTTGACCATTTGAGTCATATTACTTGGCTAGTAAAGTCAACTAATTTTTCCCACACCCTTAGCGTTGTACTCATTTTTAGTACACGAAACCCCTAGTACACCCCTCCGAGCCTATCTTTTCGTTTCTAACTTTAACCATCTTACTTAAAGGAAGAATTTGTTACACCCTACTTAAATGTACACCCAAATCGCCTTAGCCTTCCGTGTATGCAGTCATCTTTAGTGCATTATTGTTATTTGTTAAACCCTTATTTAATTATCTAATTGATTACATGGTTGCTAAGTCGAGTCATATCCTTGTATTGGGACTCATGGGTAAAGTACTATTGTTATGGAGTAATGGGGAAGAACATCATATTATTATCCCCATATGTGCGTTAATCTTAAAAGTACTCCAAGTGTTTTGATTATCTTGATTTGAGTCATTAGATTAGTTTATTGTAAAGTATGTAAAAATCAAGTGTAAGGGGAATGTTCATTCCCTATGATGTATTATTTTGGATGGTAGGGTAAGAGTGTATGCAAAAAAAAAAAAAAAAAAAAAAAAAAAAAAAAAAAAGAGAAAAGAGAGAAAAAAAAAAAAACATATGGACTACCATCCCGTTTCATTGTATGTTTATTTTATATTTTTGTTATTTTTCATTTATTAGCTTAAGTCGAGTCTAGTCTTGGCTTAGCAATGCCATATTGTATATGTAATTAACCAAGATTATTAACTCGCCACCAGTAAAGATTGCCTATATCCAACAAAACCGTATATTCCATATCCCTACACCTAACGTTACAACCCTTTAAAATACCTCTTTGATAGTTTATCCTAGGTGCTTACGCCATATGGTGGAGGTTTGATCCTTTCCCAAGCCTATGGTAATCTATTTTGCTATGACAGGTAGTGAGAGATGTTTTCCATTTCCATAATGTGATATATACTTTATTACACCCGAGAGATGTGAGTATCTAAAGACTATTCGTGAGGTGCTAGTGTATGACCTCCGTGCTTGTCTTTGGTCTTTAGTGGAATGATTATTTGTTGTAATTACTTTTGTATTAGTGTTAAATGACCCCTAACTTGTATTTTCACTAGAACAAAAGCGCATTTGCTTGAGGACAAGCAAATCTCAAGTGTAAGGGTATATGATGAGGCGAAAAATGATCCGTTTTTAGGGGGTCATTTAAGCCGGAATTGGAATTTATTTGATCAAATATTGCCCTAAATCGTTCCTTTTGTGATTTTAGGTACTTTGGGAGTGAATTCTGGAAAAGGAAGCATTTTGGACGTTTTTGGAGCATAAAAGTGAAGAAAACGGCAAAGTCTTAATTTTCCTTGCTGGGAACAGTAGATGACGGCGTCAAGAAGAAAAAGATGACGGCGTCAGGAGCAAAATGGATGACGACCCAGAGAAAACGTGACGGCGTCAGAACAAGGGCGTCAAGAGTAATTTTGGTGACGGCCTGGAATAAGATTTCACATGACGGCGTCAGATCTAGATCTAGGCAGTCCGAGAACTTTATTGGCGGCGAGATGACGGCGTCAGAATTTTACTCTTGACGCCGTCACCTCACAAAATCTATATATACTTTTCTATTTTTCATTCATTAAGAGAGGAACTTGTGTGGAGAATTCTAGGGCCGAACCTAATAAACCCTAGCTCGTTTATAACAGTGTTTTCAAGGGTTTTCACCCCTTGAAACCTTCATGTTCAATTGAGATAAGTTTTCTTTCAATTCATTCAATATGTCTATGTGTTGTTTAAATATATCTTATGCTTGTCTTGATTCAACATGCTAGGCTAGGTCTTTTGTGTGTTTGCTTAGATGTAATGAAACCTAGATATTGATTATAGGTTGATTGCTTGTTTATAATTGTAATGGATGAATGATTTCAATGTTAGGCTTAAGAAAACTGGCAGATCTCCATTGTGTAACTTGCTTGAACGTCTTAAGAAACATGAACCGATGTGTACTAGGTTTTTATGGTTGTATTTAATGCATGAGCGAATTCTAGTGATCCCATGTTAGGAGCTTCTTGCAGGCTTGACATAGGAGTGAAATAGGAGCTTATAGAATTAGGGAAGTAAGTACGCCACCCCATGATTGGTATTAAGGAATATAACCCGTCATCCACGCAACTATAACAAGTAATGATGGATCTAAACACCTTGAACTTGTGTTAGATTGATACTTTGAATTATATTACTAAGTATGCGGAATCTACTTAGTAACACTTAGAAGTTTGATTGTGAGTAAGACAGTTGTATATAAACAATGTATGTAAACAAACTATTAGCTCCAATATTATTAATGATAATAATACGAGTGATCTTGATATCACTAGGGTTACACCTTGAAGCTCTAGAAAAACATACGTAAACTTATAACCTAGGATCTCCTTTTATAACACAAGGAGTCCTCTTCTACAAGATAAGTATAAAGCTAATAGAATAAGATATACACAAAATCTATTCTATATTTATCTAGACACGTTTCCTAACAGTTATCTAATAATCAGTGGTAATATATTATTCTTGCAGTGGTAATGAGTTTCCACTGCAAGTACAATCTTCTGTAGTTGTAACTTCTTCTTTAGCCGTGGTAACTGTTAGTATAATTCCCAACAATCCTCCCCTAACTTATGATTAATACATAAATCAATAAGTTTCTTCAAGTAATCAATAAACATGAGGATATGGGAATTCTTCCAAACACTTATCTTCTTCTTCTTAACTCTTTATCAGCTCTCACATTTTGATCATAAATCCTTTGCAGCAAATCATCTATGACTTCAGTTCTTTCCCAACACCTAAGCTTCTCTGACAACATCACTGTTAATACTCCAGCTCTCAATGGATATTCTTTCTCAGCCAGCATAAAAACATCAACTCCATCTTGAGTAGAAACATGATGTACAGAACTTAAATCATAGAATTTCCACAAAGTTCTTGTACTATGAGCTTCAAATCTCCAATACCTATCACTTGGATCAGGTTCATATAATCTTCTAAAGTGAACCCATAATTCCTTAGCTTTGACATCAACAAGTTCTTTCTTCTTAAACTGATCTTGAACAATTTTCCACAAGGTATCCAAATCTTCTCTATCACAGCATCTAACAATGTCTTCAAAGTCTCTACAGATATTTGTGACATTTCCATTTCTGATGATCTTCCAAGCAGCACCAAAATTATCAGAAAAGATTTCCCAACCAACTAATGGATATTTTGCTTGTAGAGGTTCAATGTTTAGCACATCAGTTTCTATGAACAACATGTTTGTAACTTGCTCTTCAGTCAACTTGCTAGGACCTTCTTCTTCTTGAGATGATTTCTGAGTCTTCAACTTCTTTGCTTCTTTTGATTCAAGACTCACTCCAGTCCTTTTTGTCTTCAAAGATAATGGTTCTTGATCCATTGGAATGAAGTTACTATCTTGTCTTTTGATTCTGTAGTAAATACCTTCAATCTGATCATGTGACATTCCTTTAAATTGACCCATCTTCATATTACCAACATGACAACAAAAAGTCTTCATCTCAGAAATAATTTGTGCCTTTGTAAGTTTCCTTGGCTTCTTTTGACCTTTTCTAGCATCTCCAATGATTTGGTCAAGAGCCTGCTGATTTTTCATTAGAATGAAATCTTTAAGTTGAGCAGACCTTTGTTCTTCATCCAAGGTTGTATTTGCAATCAATTCAATAGCCTTCTTCCTAATTATTTGATCATTGTTAATCAAATAATCAATCTCTTCTTCTGTAGGCACATAGGTAAACTCTGGAGGTTTCTCATACATGACAGTTGGTGAGACACTTGAAATAGGTTCTGCCATAACAGCTTCAAGTTTATCCAACCTAGTTGCTTCCATGAAACTAGCAACTTCATCTTCTTTAATCTTTTACTTTCTTTCATACTCTTCAGCTTGTTGTTGCTCTGCTAACCTATGATCAAAATCAATCTGAGCTTGTTCAAACTTAGAAATCTTTCTTGTCTCTTTATCTGAAGCAATTTCAATAGCCTTTCCTTTAACTGATCTTCTTCTGGCAGCTTCTTCCTCTGCAGTGGTAATTTCTTGACTAGCAGTGGGAACATTTTCACTTGCAGTGGTAAGTGGTTGATCAGTGGGAACTTGTTCTGCTTCAGTGGAAATTGGTTGAGCAGTTCCAACTAAATCATCAAAGTTAAAACCTGCATCAGCATCCATATCTTCAAAATCCAATTTCCTCCCCTCAGTCTCAGCATCAGCATCTTTTACTTGAGCCTCATCAGAATCACTAAGCTCAGCAAAGACTTTATCAAAACTTTTACTCCTCCCCTTAAGCTCTGCATCTATTTTCCTCCCCTGTTTGGAAGAATCTCCCAAAACCTTACTAGAATTTGCAGAAAACTCATCTGAAGGTGAAGATGATGATAAAACAACCTGAGATCTTTTCTTCTTGAGATTCTCAACTTCATTCTGCAATTTGTGAATCTCATCCTTCAATTGATTCAGCTCTGTGGCATGTTGTTCTTTAATCTGTGCCAGATCTTTCTCCAGAGCGTGAACCTGCTTGACTAATTTGGTACAAATATCCATCAATTCATTTTGTGGCACACTACCTTCATCACTTCCAGCTGTGTAACCTGCTGGGAGAGGTGAATCATGAGGCATGGATTCAGGCTCTTCCCTAGTTGGACTAGGATGAAGCCTTGAACCACCACTGCTTGTTCCTAAACCAAATGGCTCAGCAACATGCAATGTTGAGATGAGAGAAGTTGGCTGTTTAGACCTTCTCTCATAAGTGTGAGTGACAGCAGGGGTATGTTGAATTGGTGGAATAACAATATTGGGTATGTTTTGAGATACAACTGGGATTGATGCATCCTCACCCTGTACTTGAGAAATTTTAGCAAGCATTTGAGGTAAAAGTGGATGAACCTGCCCATTCCAAAGTTCTGAAGCCTTAGACATATTTTGAAAAACTTTTGGCTTAAGAATGGAAGGTTCATAAATTCTGTTGTGAGGTCGCAGTTGAAACTCATTTAACACTGCTTGCACAAACCTTGGATACATCAAAAATTTATATGTACTCTTTACATTGCCTTTCATATTATTAAAAATAAACTTTGACCAATTGAAAGTCCTATCTGTTGCCAAACAAACCAAAGGATAAGCCATGGTTGATGCAAATTGTTCATAAGATGTTTTCTTAGGACTTAGGCAATGTAGAAGAGTATGTATCAAAAATCTCCAATGGGGACAAAAACATCCTTTTCTAAAAGTGAGTTTTTGATCTGATGTATCATATCCCATTAAAGCAATATTTGTAAAAATTTCTGAATTAGGTAATGTGATGATACCATTGAGATCATCCAATTGGAGAATTCTCCTCAAGGATGACTCAGTAACATCAATAGTTACCCCATCAACTGTGGCTCTTAGAGCATCCACAGATTCTTGTGTGTCTCCCTGTTCAATAGTTATGGACTCCACAGTGTTCCAGAACTGTTTAATATGAGAGACATAGATTGTGGGATTAATAGTTAAGGCATACCTTATGTGAGTTGTGTTTAGAAAATCCACAATCTGATGAAAAACAGGGCCACTCTTCTCATTCGACTTTTGTAAGTAGGCCACTTGGTTGTGCTCCTCGACAAATTTTAGAATCGCCATGATATTTGTGAAAAAGAGAATGAAAGTGTTAGTAATCAAGATAAAGATAAAGAACATGTACGCAGCAGAATAAACAAAACATCTTTATTATTGCTAACAAGGTTTCTCGTCATCATCTCTACTCTAACATACACCAAAGCCCCAATGCTACGTGATCAAGTGTAGCACGGTTACACTCTAACAGCGATCTAAGATCGTTGAGGCTTAACCACAAATCAACAAGTCTAGGCGTTTACAATAACTATACGCCCTAGACACACACACACACTTTTTCTGGACTTTACATCTTGTACGTACTCCTAATATCAATTCCCTGTATCTCTTTATATAATATAGATACTAGGGTTACAAAGGATATTCTAGAATAATAAAAAGATATGCAGTAATCTTTTTCTTTCTTTGCAAGTTTCTTCCTTTGTCTCCATAAGTCCTTCATGTTTAACATGTTTTGTCTTATCAACTTAATTGTAATTCCCAACAATCTTCCCCTAGTTGATAATGACAAAACCAATAAGCATGAACTTCCCCTGAAGTTAGTATGTCATGAAACATGTGACTTCCCCTTAAACCATGCATATCATCAAGGATCTTCAAGCTGCAATCTTCAAAATATTCTTCTTCCCCTTTTTGTACCAAGTTGACTTGTTATCAGACTTCCTTGGCTTCCTACACTCTCTGGCAAAGTGCCCCTTTTTATGACAATTGTAGCACTCCACTTTCTTTTTGTCAAAACCTACTGTTTCATCAGCACTGATGTTGATTTTTCTTCCAGTCTTCTTCCAAAACTTCTTTGTCCTCAAGCTTAGTAATGCTACTTGCCATTTAATATCCATCTCCTCCATATCATCTTCATCAATTTGATCCAGATCCTCATTATTGAGAATTGAACCACCCACTTGACTTGATATAAAGGCATAAAAGGTAGTATCACTAAGCCCTACAATCTATCTCTTTGAGCTACCAGTGGAAACACTTCCACTAGCAGTGGAAACAACAATGTTAGCACTGTCATCATCACTATCACTTTCTTCATCTGAACTATCATCAAGAGATGATGATATAAGTGCTACACTTCCAGAACTTGAGCTTATTTTGCCAGCTTTCTTCAATCTTTGTTCAATAACCTTGAAGTTATTGTACAAGTCATTAAGTTTCATGGTCTCCAACTCTGGCTTATCTTCCCACACAGTAACATTGGTTCCAAACTCAGATGGTAAGCTTCTTAAGAATTTTAGATTGAGGTCTTCCTTTTCCACCTCAATTCCAAAAACAATGAGTTGAGAAACAATCTTTTGTAGCCTTGTGAAGATGCTATCAAGAGATTCATTACTTGTTGAACCAAAGTTTTCATAAGTTTGCTTCAGCAGAGTCTTTTGAGTCTTCTTGGTAGAATCATTACCACCAAAAACTTCACAGATCTCATCAAAGAGAGTCTTTGCAGTCTTGAACTTGCTGAATGCTACAACTTGATCTCTTGGGAGTGTCATCAGCAACAGACCTCTGGCCTTCAAATCATTCTTTAGTTGAAGTCTTTCATCATTAGTAACAGGGCCAGTGTTGAGCTTAATTACTTCCTTGCCACCAACCATCTCTGAAGTAGAGCCTGGTTTGAAAGAATTTCCAACCATGATGATCTCCCAAAGTGTGTAATCTTGGACCATAAAGAATTGTTCTATCATTAGCCTCCACATCTCAAAGTCATTCAACTTAAGCTTTGGAAGCTTAGCAGCAATGTTTGAGTTACTGGTTTCTGTCTCCATTGAATCTTCTGAGTGAACTTGAGTCTTCTAAATCAAAGTATCAAAGCCTGGCTCTGATACCACTTGTTAAGATCGTTTTAGCTCGAGGTGGTTAGACCTCATCTAGGGATTACACAATAATAAAGATAAAGAACATGTACGCAGCGGAATAAACAAAACATCTTTATTATTGCTAACAAGGTTTCTCGTCATCATCTCTACTCTAACATACACCAAAGCCCCAATGCTACGTGATCAAGTGTAGCACGGTTACACTCTAACAGCGATCTAAGATCGTTGAGGCTTAACCACAAATCAACAAGTCTAGGCGTTTACAATAACTATACGCCCTAGACACACACACACACTTTTTCTGGACTTTACATCTTGTACGTACTCCTAATATCAATTCCCTGTATCTCTTTATATAATAGAGATACTAGGGTTACAAAGGATATTCTAGAATAATAAAAAGATATGCAGTAATCTTTTTCTTTCTTTGCAAGTTTCTTCCTTTGTCTCCATAAGTCCTTCATGTTTAACATGTTTTGTCTTATCAACTTAATTGTAATTCCCAACAAGTAATTAACCTGTAAAAGATATCTAGGGAGTAGTGAAATCTAAGTAAACACAATTCTTCCATATATTGTTCACTCCACTAGTTTAATTTAGTTTATTTACATTTTTGTTATTTTATTTTGATTGCATCTTAGTTATTGGGTTAGTTGATTAGCAACTAATTTCGCCCACTCCTCTAAAAACCGAGATTTTACTTGCTTTCATAAAAATATAAAAATACAAAAAGAATCATCCCTCACCTCTAGACCTAGTTTTTAGGCTTTCTAATCCTAGCGACACTATTCCTGAGTTGAACGATCAATCCCCCGGTACTTGTCACTATAATATACTACAACGATCAGGTACACTGCCTGGTGGGGGTTGTAAGCTTCTCGAGATCCCTCGAGAGGTAAATCCCGATGCAATTCCCACGCATCACCAGGCTTTTATCGAGCTCGAGCCCGAGATCAAGCCCAATAAACTGGCTCGAAACGTATAATGAGTCGAGCTCGAGCGGTTATCAAGCTTTTTGAGTCTTAGTATAGATATATTTTCATATTATTTTTAAATGTAAATAAGGGCTAATTTGAATATTAACATAATTATAAGGACTAACTCCATAAAGGATAAAATATGATATTCTAGACGTACCATTTAAACCCTAATGTTGGTCTTGGTTATGAGAATTTTATTGTTGGTTTTATTACTCTTAAAAATATCTAATTTGGTTTTTAAACGGTTAAGTATCTCTCTTCCAGTTTGTGATTTGAGATCATGTACAAGTTTTGTATGAAGACTATATTTTTTTGTGGCAGCTGTAATTTGCAATTCGTTTTGACATGGAATGGTGTATCTGTTATTTTGTTTGAGCTCAGTTCATACGCTAATACAATTGGCACAGACTCAAGCTTTTCATATATGTAATTTCGAGCTTTTCAAGCTAAGCTCGAGCATTGCTTGAATCCCACTCGACCCGAGCTCGAGCCAACCTTTTATTTTCGAGCTGAACTCGGGCCTTGTTGAGCTTGGGCTCAGCTCGGCTCGATTACACCCCTATGTAGAAGATGAAAATGGATGAAATGACGAAGTAATTACCCATAACGTTAATGTATAATGAATGGTTAAGAATTCAGAAAGCATAATGAGTATTTGTGGTCAGTACATGTAGAGTATTTATAGATTTTACCTTTGAACTTACAGTTGGTCCTTGACCTAATTAACGACCTTAAGAGTTCACTTGCAAGCTTATACTTGGTTTTAGTTTGCTTGATCAGATAGCATTTCTATTAGCATTTAATTAAGTGTTCTTTCAGTGTTAATAATTCTTTGATTTATTCAATAAAGATTTACACGATTGAAAATTTAAGCTTGTGTTTCCTTATAAACTATTTTATAAACTGTTTCACTATTTTATCAAGGATCTAGGATCTACAATTGGTATTAGAGAGAGTTTGGTCTTAAAATATTTTCAAAACAAGTGTTCAATACTCAAAACTTATCAAAGTATGTGATGTATTTCGAAAGCTTTAAATTTATAAGACTAGTTCTACCGATTCCTTAATACAAAATACACGGGTAAAGTATAACCCCGTTTATAGTAAAGGTTTATAGGTAAGACCAGGTCATCCCAAGAGATTTATAGCAATTCACAGAATGTTTATCAAGTAACAAAGTCAAATGATTGTCATAGATCAAATAGCCTAAACGTTTGTTCACAAGATAAAATACAAAAAAAAGGCATATGATCCGCATAAGATAATAGATAGGGATAAAGCAAGACTTTATATAAACAAAGCATGCAAGTTACAATTAAGGGTGTATTAATGTAACAAATATATCTACCAATAATGATATAGAATCCTTTCGACCTATAGACTACATCATCACGAGCGCATTAAGAATGGTTTATATCGAATATACATACATATGAATTCCTCCCAACCCGGCATTTCTACACAAGGAAGGGTCTTAAACATCATTCCACTTGGTTTGTTTATCAATTTATCACGCAATTTCTACAAGCATGATATTGGACCATTATAGACAGATGTTCCAAAACTAATCATAACAACTAACCCTTTTGACCTATGATAGTTGAAATAATCAATCAAAGGATAAACAAGATCCAAGCAAAAGTAATATCAAATTAATGAATATATATGATGTTGTCGTTGTATAGGTGTTTATTCCTTATCAAGTTTTAAATTTATATTTAGCCGACTTAACCTATAAACAATACTAACGGGCAGTGTATCCGATCTATGTAGCCTAGTTGGTAAGCAGAGTGTCGATCACTAAGAATGGAACGATAACCTAATTTGTCTATCAGTATTTTAATATTCTAAGTTAGTTTTACAATCTAATCTAACACAAGGGGGTTTTAGTCTGAGAGACTAGCACATATTAGGTTTTATTAAATAGTAAATTAATAAGAACGAAACAACAAATAGTAACACGTACACAAATAGATAATAGAGACTATAAGAAGACCTGTCCTGATAATTAAGTAGCTTGTCACTTATTTTATTGTTAGTTTTATATGAAGTGTATTAAATCTGGTCTTTCTCATTGGATCGAGTATATCGGCGAGTAAACCCTTAATGATGACTTATGCCTATCCTACTTTTCTAGAGACGCTAGAATAAACAGGCGAGGGGCAGATATGGCAGTCCACGGGCTCAGCTAGACACAGAGGTTATCAAAGCACTAATATGAGTCACTAAAGACATCAACATATAAACTTTAATTAATGGGAAAGCAATATTAAGGGGAGTGTACGATGTTCCGTAGTTACATATCACAAGCCCATCTATCCTGATGAATTAAAGCTTACTATTACAATAAAACAAAACTACTTAATGAATTAAATACATGTAGGACCTTCTTACAGCTCTAAGATCTTTGTTTGGTGTGTGTCTTGTGAAGCTTCTTTGACTGAATTCGTCTCTTAGGGTTTTGCTTTTGGTATCTTGCACACAAAATTCGTCTGTCCTTGGGGTATTTATACTTTCTGTCTGAGGGTAAGATGCGGCGCATAGAATAGCGAGATGCGGCGCATTCGCTTAACTTCGCGTGGGTTCCAAGATTAATATATTCTGGAATATTCATACACCGTCTTCAGATGCGGTGTAACTTAGTTCTTGTATGCGGCGCATGTCCATTAGCGTCTTGGATTACATCTGGTGAAGTCTTGATAGTGATACGCCGTATGTCAGAAATATGATGCGGCATATCTGGAGTAGAACAAGCTTGACCTTCTTCGATGACCAAAGTTTCATATGTGGCGCATGCTAGAATTGCATGTAGCGCATTCTTCAAAGTCAGGCAATGGTCTTCGAATTCATCTAAGTATGATATTGCGGCGTATCTGTTGAGAGAGATACGACGCATCTTCTAGGTTAACATCTTGCTATTTTTGCTCCATATTTCGTCCGAAATCATTACGTTTCACCAATTGCTTGTTTTTACCTGAGTATTACTAAAATAAATGATTAAGTATCGATTCTCATGAATAATATAATAAAACAAGCTAAATAAATAAGATAAATGATGACAATAAAGTGTAGTTATTTGAGTTCATCAATATATAATCACAAGTCATAGCAAATCATCAAAATACTATATCATGTTTCACATGTCTAAAACAAATGAGAATCAAACATCAAAAGCACGACAAAACTCAGAAAGCTTTCTTGTGATATGATGGTGATGGTGTTGAGGTTGAGGAGTGTTTGGATCATTGGATCCTAAGACCCTCACCTAGTTCTCTTCTCCCTCTAAGTTGTATTTTTGATAGTATATGTTCTAGCACGAGTTCCTGTGGCCAAATAGGGTATATATAGGCTTAGGAACACTTGGGAAACAAGTAGGAAGGTATATGATCAGTTTAGGAGGCTTATTTAATGTATTTTAGCTGATCAGAGTCAAAGTATGGCGCACATACTTTGTAAAACCGCCGTACTTATGTTCTTCAAATGGATTTTCCCGCTAGTGAAAAGTGCGCCATACTTAAGTGCAAGTATGGCATACTTGTCCTCTTTTTCAGCTGTTGACACAAGAATGAAAGTTGTAGATAATGCTTTTAGCTTTCCGTGGCCGCAAACGGGAGGTAAAACGGAGTCCGTATGCTCCAGATATGGCCAAAACAGTGGACAGGTGCAGAAGATCTTTAAATTTAGCGTGTTTCTTCGTTTAAGCTTTATTTCTTCGTGTTTTCTTCTGTTTCTTCCACGACACCCTACAATATCAAATATAGTCTATTAAGTATCGAAAGTTCATATAACTCATTAATATATATATATATATATATATATATATATATATATATATATATATATATATATATACACACATAAAAGCATGGATAACGCATCTAGGAATATGTATAATTTGAGCGTTATCAAATTCCCGCACACTTAAATCTTTGCTTGCCCTCAAGAAAATCTAAGAAAAGAAAAATTAAAAGAAAGAACCTAAATGACAAAAGGAAAGAAAAATTTAAAAATTTGATAAAAAAAATTCAAAAATATCGAGAAATATAAAAGAGTTTTATAGAAAATCGCAAGAAGTGCAAGCATCCCCCCACACTTAAGGGTTTGCTTATCCTCAAGCAAATATAAGAAAAAAAAAAAATAAGCTTTACAAAAAAAAAAAAAAAAAAAAAAAAAAAAAAAAAAAAAAAAGGGAAAAAGGAATTATGTAAAATATTTTTGGATTTTTTTATATGCAAGAACAGAGATGCATAACGATTTTCAAGCTATCATAACATGACCAAGCAGCTTACGAATAAGAAAAGTATAATTAACTCACACTCATTATTTATATGATGGGAAATGTAAGGGAATCACATTCAATTGCCCAGGCATGATTCATTAAATTACGGGTTTATATACACGGAGGTCACTAAAGTTTCACCAAAATTTGCCCTAAGGAAAAAAAAGTTTCATTTCGTGCTTCTAGGTTACTAATGTAATCGGGTTTATTAATTTGGTCATCATACTTATAAACTTGCGACAATAGGGTCATTTTGTGGAAGGGTTACCGGTTGTTTACCCTTCACCCATGCCAACTTGTCATCCACCTCAGGAACTCGTCCTCCATGTTGGATTTCCACTTTCTTTAACAAATAGGGTTATGGTACACGGAGGTCACTAAAATTTGCCCTAAAGAAACAAAGTTTCATTGTTGTGCTTCTAGGTTACTAATGTAAACGAGTTTATTAATTTGGTCATCATACTTATAAACTTGCGACACTAGGGTCATTTTGTGGAAGGGTAGCCGGATTGAGTTTGATCTTGTAATTAATTAATACCATGTTGATTAATGCTAAAATGGTATCAACAATCACAATCACAAGGACACCAAGAATCGCTCCTAAAGATTGTCCCCAAATAAATGCAACCAAACATACAAAGAAAGAAAGATTGTCCCCTTTAAACGTTGAAATCAACTCACTACAAAAGTCACTCAACACTTAACAATGACAGGATCAAATAAAGAGATCGAAGATAATCAGAAAAGGGCTATCCTTAGATTTAAAAATTTCATATTTACTCAAACATGCTTTAAAAACATTGTACATTATGCATTTTATATATGAGTGTACTTTGGTATATATAAAAGTAATTATAAAAGTAAAGGGAGATATGAAATTCGTGCATTACAAAATACAAAATATAGAGAGAATGAGATATAAGAAAAGATAGGCGAATTAGATAATGAAACCCTAATGTCAAACTTTTCCTTATATAGCCAGAAATTCCTTTAAGGCCCCTGCACTTATAGAACCTTTAAAGCATGAAATGCAGATTCAAGACTTTTACACCCTAACACTGCTTTCTGTGTGTTGCTGTGTAGCATGTTTGGCTGGCTTTTCTCTTCTTTCCTGAGGAACCTCCCTCACTTGTACTTGTTTTTCCTTATTATTCGATAAACCGGTACATCCTGTGACAAGTGCCATGCATTCTTGGCGAAGAGCACCAGCAGCTTCAGGATGAACAGTTGCAACAATGTTGCAAACAGATGCTTGAGCATGACCCGAATTGGCAGAAGAAAATAGGGTAAAAGCCATAAAATACCATCGTACTTTCCAAAATGTCCCGACTTGACCAATTTACCTTTTTATTGCGGACTTTACCAACGAACTTTCATAATTTTAGCCGACTTGAACCATATCTTCTCTAATTATCCACGTGTAATTTCTTTTTATCTTTTTTTAATAAATACAATATGATTCAAGTCGGCTAAAATTTTGAAAGTTCGTTGGTAAAGTCCGCAATAAAAAAGCAAATTGGTCAAGTCGGGACATTTTGGAAAGTACGATGGTATTTTATGGCTTTTACCCAAGAAAATAAGCACACAAGTTTTTTACTAGTCAACTCATCCTTAAGGGCAGCTTTAACCAAATATTATAATAAGAGAGGGGTCAATTTTTTTGATTAAACAATGGTAACATAAAGACCCGGTAACATTTACATTAGTAACATAAAGACCCGGTAATATTTACATTAGTAACCTAGAAGCACAAAATGAAACTTTGTTTCCTTAGGGCAAATTTTGGTGAAACTTTAGTGACCTCCGTTTACCATAACCCTTAAATTACCATAAGCTTGTACAAGAAGAAGAAGAAGAAAAAAAAAAAAAAAAAAAAAAAAAAACTACACCGACATGGTGTACGCACCAAGTATAAATATCAAAACAGTACTTTTATTCAGGTTATAATGTTTAGGCTAAATATTAATAGAGGTATGGATTAGGCATGGGAAATATTCACTGAAATTGGTTTTAAAAGAAAATAACGTCAAAAGGTTAAGAAACCCAATGTTGCTAGCTATGACATACCACAAACCCATGAGGTTATCCAACGTCTCAACCTCTACAATCTAACTTGAACTAGAATGATATATCAATACGCCAACTCTTATTCATTATTTTTCATCGTCACTTTTTTTCTTTTTCTTTTTTTTTCACATTTTTTTACTCTTCATACTCATACAACTAATAATTCCCCCACACTTAGAATCAGCATACACCACAAAAAATACGAACATGAAGCGTGCACTCTTCGTCTTTGTTAAAATGGCACAACACTTACAGCAAAGTGCGAACAAACTATTACTCCCTCCGTCCCAAATTATAAGTCCATTTTTATATTTTTAGTTGTCCCAAAATCTTTGTCCACTTTTCTACTTCAACCAATCAAAATACATTTTAGTGGAGAAAGAAAAATTTTGATTGGTGAATATGTACTTAGTGAAAATTTCTTAAACTTTGTGCAAATTAAAAGTGGACTTATAATTTGGGACGGAGGGAGTAATAAAAAATCATCCAACACCAAGCAACTAGCAAACAAACGTTAGACTTGACAAAGGGGTAAAGATTGGCTAAATGTTATATATTTTTGTATTTTTATTTTAGCGGATGTAAGAAATGAAATAGACGGCTCTGCAGGTTATACTAAAGGTATCCAGCACTAAAGATGAGTGCTACATAAGGGTTTTATTGGGTGGATAGCTAATCAGTGTAATTAGCTAAAAGAATAAATAATGTGTTAAATGGAAAGACTATTTTGGTTAAATCCTAATTTGGCTCTTTATCACATATAAATACCTATATCACATGAATGTGATCTCACCGCGGTCTCGTAATGATTTCAAGCACAAGTTCTAGAATCAAATAAATCACCGGCACACTCATAAACAAAGAAATCAAGCATAAAAGACATATGCCGATATAGGCTCAATATCCTCACATTTTAGTGGTAATGGTTATAAATGCGCAAGTAATGTCATCAATCCCGAGTCGGATCTGGTCTATCAATCACGATACATCTCTGATTTCAGAAACTTTATTTATTTACTACCTTTTATTCTAATATATTAACCAAAGTGACAAAATTTTTAAAATAGATAAGCTGAAAGGGCAAACCAAAATTTCATTTTTTTTGAATGAGTCTCATTTTTCAAATTCATTTTACCCCACACTTAAGTTAAGCAATATGCGTAATAAGAAAGATAAACTTAAAAGCTGGATGAATGGGAAAAATAAATATAAGAGAAACGAGACTTCCCTGGGTTCTTAAGTGATCGGTTGAATTCTGAAAAATGAGGTGTTGAGTAAAATGCCAACATAAGCATGTGAATTAATTCCATTATAATATAATCATATCACCTTCCAAGTAGGGGTGTCAATCAGGTTATCGGGTCGGGTCTATCGGGTTTTTGAAAAATAAAAACTAACCCGCAACCCAACCCTATAAGGAATCGGGTCTATCGGGTTGCCGGTTTTCGGGTTGGGTTTATCGGGTTACTTGTTAAGGAAAAAAATATGAAATCCTAATGCTATCAAACGGAATGTTGGATTTTGGGAGCAAATGTTATATAATGCTACGATAACTATATGTTAATGGATGAATACATGGCATAACTAAACCAAATTTATTTGTACATATATATATGATCTTGCATTCTTGCTGTCATACATTTGCATTTTTGGCATGGAAGTTAAACACACACAAAGAATACCATTAGTCACACATTTGCATTCTTGCTGTCATACTATCTGTTAATGGAATACCATTATTACTGTCATACATTTGCATTCTTGCTGTCATACTATTACTACTAGTAGTCATTTGTTCTTGTAATTTAGACTCTATCTGTTGTTGTTCATCACTAGTCTCGGTGCCATTAGTATCCACATGATTATTAGTATCAAAGTGCAGCAATTAATTGGAATTTAGAAATGTTGTATGCTAGCAAAAGATGTGTTGTATAATTAACTTTTGTTCAAAAATCAAAAATTTGTTAATATGTCACTATAACTTATCGGGTTTATCGAGTTGACCCGATAACCCGATAAGAAACTAAGTAAAACCCTAACCTGACCCTATTAGGCTATCGGGGTCTATCGGGTTGATCCGATAAACCCGATAAGCTAGGTTAGACCCAAATCAACCCAACCCTATAAGGTCTTATCGGGTTCGGGTCGGGTCGGGTCAACCCATTTGACACCCCTACTCCAAAGTGTTAAGCAAACCATCCGACCAACCTCCACTTTTATTTATTAAACCTGCAAAATAAACAAAACTACAAAAAAGCGTAAAATGATAAAGCACACTTTCATAGGCAACACGGTTGCATTTAACATATGCAACAAACCTTTAAACCCTCTGTGTCCCGAGGGGACGAGTTATAGTCTCGTGAGGGCTTACAGAGAACACACCCACAAAGTTCAAAAACATATTTTTGATTTTTTTTCTTTTTTAAAATTTTATTTATTCACAATTTAATAAAACAAGCACACTCAAAATACTACGAAATGAAAAAATAATATAAGAAGGAAAATACAATAAGTATTATTCATAGATTCACAAACACATACGAAAGCAAAAATAAAGGCGAAAAAAAAAATCTTTTTGGATTTTTTAATTTTAAAACAAACACATAATCAACACGCACTGATTATACAGGGTACGCAAACATATAATAAACACTTTGGTTTAAAATCTTATTTTTGTGGTCTGATGACAAAAGTACGTCACACTAGAGATTAAGTGTGGCGCTCTTCCAGCAAAATTCTATTTTCTAGTTTAATTGATCACAAACGAAAAGCAAACAAACATACCAACTAAACACACAAAACAAATAAAAAGCTAAAACTTATTAACTAATAATTAGAAAATAAATAACACATAAAATCTAGTACGAAAGGAAAATAAAATATTTTTGGGTTTTCAAATATTTCTTATAGGCAAACTAAAAAAAAACTGAAAGTATTGGGCACAGATTCATTTAAGATATTGTTTCAATATAGCATAATACCCAAACTATCAAAGAAAATAAATTTTAGCAAAAATATTTTTGCATGCCAAAAGTGCGTCGCACTTAAAATAAAGTGCGGCATACATCGAATCTATTTTTTTTTATTATTTTATAAATTCAAACTAGGATCGCGTCAAAATTTTCAATAGTGCGCCGCGCAACAACACAAATGCAGCGGTTTTATTATGTAGAACAAATTATTTTTTATTTAACTTTTCATATTTTTATTTAAACACACAAGCAAATAATTCAATCACGCAAACACATATAATCAGACAAGCACACAAAAACTAAAGATAAAAAGGAAAAACAAGAAACCTTTTTTTTTTTTTTTTTTTTTTTTTTTAACATATATACATGACTCAAATGCAAACACTCAGCACACAAACATAAACAAGCAAGAAACATATGCAAATTACATGCAAGCATAAAATAGAAAAACATGAAAAGAAACTATAATGATAAAGATTCAAAAAATATTTGTATTTCTCATGACCAAAAGTCCGGCGTACACAATAAAATGTGCGCCGTATATCAGTATGAGATTTCTTTTTTTCTTTTTCTTTTTTTTATACGAATGCAGAAAGCTGACAAAAAATTAAAAAAGACAATGCAAACACAGAAGATTAAACTAAACAAACTTTAACAGAACGCAAAAGAAATCACAAACAAACTAGTAACATTCTTTATTATTATTATTATTATTATTATTATTATTATTATTATTATTATTATTATTATTATTATTATTATTATTATTATTATTATTATTATTATTATTATTATTATTATTATCACTATCACTATCACTATCACTATTATTATTATTATTATTATTATTATTATTATTATTATTATTATTATTATTATTATTATTATTATTATTATTATTATTAAGTTGCAAATAAACAAACATGACAGCCAGAGGCGCAGCTATGTAGGGGCGGGGAGGGGCGCCCGACCCCTCGAAATTTTTTTTGTGATGTAGGGGATATATAGTTTTCGTCTAAAAAAATTTCGGTATATTCGGTTTCGACCCCCCATTTTAATTGTGAAATTTTTTGTATACATTAAGCAATAAAATTTTGATCCATTATATTTTACATAAGCCCATTTACCCAAACTAAAATCCATTAAAAACCAAATCCCAAACTAAAATCCATTACTTATTTACTTAGCTCATTAAAAAAAAGAAACCAGAACAAACTTACAAACCCTCCCCCAATTGACCTTCATCTCCTCCCACAGTCCCTCCTTCCTGCCTCCTGGCTCCTCACTCCTGCAGTCTCGCCGGCCACCACTGACCACCGCCGACGGCCGACCACCACCTCAGCGGCCCTTCTGGTTAGGTTTGTTGTCTTTAAATCTATTATCTACTTCTCTTTTATTTAGGGATTTAGTAGAAATTAGGGATTTAGTAGAATTGTAGAAATTAGGAGTGTATCAACCTAAGCTTGAAGAGTATAAGCCTAGAGGTCCAAAGAATAATCTTCGTCGATTTAAATTTGCTTGGTTTGGTATGTTCCATAATTGGTTAGAGTATTCTCCAACAACACACAAGGCTTATTGTTTTCTATGTTAAAGGTCGAAAAGCTGAACTCTAATTTCTTCAATGAATTGAACCAGGTACCAACCGTTTGTCTCCTTTTTAATATTTAGTTGTCTTGAACAAATGTTTAGTTTTTTAATGATTGAATTTTTTTTTATAATAATAGTATTTAATTTTTGACCCGACCCGAATCGAATCACCGACCCGAACATATTACCCAAAAAATAGCGCTAGGAAAAAAAATTTAGATCCTGACCCCCCACTCAAAATTTTCTAGCTTCGCTACTGATGTTAGCTGAGAAGCAAAAACAAATAAAAACACGTAACATGTATTCACAAAACATAAAAATAAAATAAATGCATCTGGTTTTATTTTTATACAAAACTGGATTTTTTTAATGCTGAGAAAACATGGCGTACTTAGGAAAAAGTGCGGCGTACTATGAATTTTGACAGCAATTTTTTTTTTGAGTTTTAATAGATTCAATGCAAAGAAATATTATAAAGAACTAATAAACAAACAAACAAACGCATGAATTATTATATTCACAGGAGCATGCCAGAAATCAAAATAAACAAAATAATAAAAATATATTTTTTTAGTTTTTTCATTTGAATGACAAACTAATTATTCACAAATATATGAGTTGTATAATCAAATAAAACATAATTCCAAATGATTACATACATGAGTCTAGCAATTTGGAGTTTTTGTTACCACTGAAATTAATTAGCTAAGAGTTCCTTTTGATCACGGAACAGAAGTGCATCGGTTTTGGTGTTAGAACTGGTGTACTTACATGATTTATCTGCAAAATAACAAATGAGAATAAGGGAAGTGTGACACACTTCAAGTGAAGTGCGGCATACTTATAGTAACAGAAGATAGTTTTTAAGAGATTTTATGAGACTTCAAACACACAAATGATGCACAAGACTAGCAAACAATCTGTAAACAACTAAAACAAATCCCGGCAATGGCGCCAAAAAATTTGATGTGTTTCAAAAGCATTAAATTTATAAGACTAGTTCTACCGATTACTTAATACAAAACACACGGGTAAAGTATAACCCCCGTTTATAATAAAGGTTTATAGGTAAGACCAGGTCGTCCCAAGAGATTTGTAGCAATTCACAGAATGTTTATCAACTAACAAAGCCAAATGATTGTCACAGATCAAATATCCTAAACATGTGTTCACAAGATAAAGTACAAAACAAGGCATGATCTGCATAAGATAATATATAGGGATAAAGTAAGACTTTATATAAACAAAGCGGGCAAGTTAAAATTAAGGGTGTATTAACGTAACAAGCATATCTACCAATAATGATATAGAATCCTTTTGACCTATAAACTACATCATCACGAGTGCATTAAGAATGATTTATATCGAATATCCATACATATGAATTCCTCCCAACCCAGAATTTCTACATAAGGAAGGGTCTTAACCATCATTCCACTTGGTTTGTTTATGAATTTATCACACAATTTCTACAAGCATGATATTGGACCATTATAGACAGATGTTCCAAAAATAATCATAACAACTAACCCTTTCAATCTATGATAGTTGCAATAATCAATCAAATGATAAACAAGATCCAAGCAAAAGTAATATTGAATTCATAAATATATATAATTACAAGTCATAGAAAATGATCAAACTACTATATCATGTTTCACATGTCTAAAATAAATGAGAATCAAACATCAAAAGCACGACAAAACTCAGAAAGCTTTCTTGTGATATGATGGTGATGGTGTTGAGGTTGAGGAGTGTTTGGATCATTGGATCCTAAGACCCTCACCTAGTTCTCTTCTCCCTCTAAGTTGTATTTTTGATAGTATATGTTCTAGCACGAGTTCCTGTGGCCAAATAGGGTATATATAGGCTTAGGAACACTTGGGGAACAAGTAGGAAGGTATATGATCGGTTTAGGAGGCTTATTTAATGTATTTTAGCTAATCAGAGTCGAAGTACGACACACATACTTTGCAAAACCGCCGTACTTATGGTCTTCAAATGGATTTTCCCGCTGGTAAAAAGTGTGCCGTACTTAAGTGCAAGTACGGCGTACTTTTTTCTTCTCAGCTGTTGACACAAGAATGAAAGTTGTAGATAATTCTCTAAGCTTTCTGTGGCCGCAAACGGGAGGTAAAACGGAGTCCGTATGCTCCAGATATGGCCAAAACAGTGGACAGGTGTCGGGAGATATTTAACTTTAGTTTGTTTCTTTGTTTAAGCTTTATTTCTTCGTGTTTTCTTTCGTTTCTTCCACGACACCCTACAATATCAAATATAGTCTATTAAATATCGAAAGTTCATATAACTCATTAATATATATATATATACATAAAAGCATGGATAACGCATCTAGGAATATGTATAATTTGAGCGTTATTAGTATATTAAAACCAAGATCCAATGCATGACTTTAAACAGTAAAATATTGTTGATGTTGTTGGAAATAATTCTGGTCCAATTTTGAATTAAAACGCTAATGAAAACATTTCTAACAATGACATTCCTCAACTCCTAGATTCAAGGGGAGGAGCTCATGTTACTCCTGCCCGTTTACTAGAAGTGGACGATTTTCCAAACTGAAAAGATAGATTTATTGTCTTTCTTGATGGACTTGAACCCTTTCTTCTTGAAATCTTGGAAAATGGTCCATACATCCCAAAGTCCCCTATATCCGATCTTGAAAACTTTTTAGCTAAGCCAATAAACCAGTGGACTCCTGAGGACAGGAGACTTGCCAATCAAGATAAGAGACTGAAAAGATTCATTATCTCAAGTATTCCAAATGACATAATGAGATCTGTCATCAGGTGTATACTATGGACTGACCTTATTTTAGGCCATGAGGGACCATCTAAAACCAAAGACACAAAGATAGTAACTCTAAGGCTAAAATTTAATGCTTTTAAAGCACTCGATGGTGAAACGGTTGCACAAAACTACACCAGGCTCAAGATCTTCCTAAATGACTTAGAAAACAAAAGGGTTGAGATACCTCAAGCTGAAGTGAATGCCACCTTTGTAAATAGCCTGCCCAAGAATGGCTAAGTCTAAATAAGACTTAGAGGGCCAACAATGCTATCAAAAATGATAGTCTGGCCACTCTCTTTGGTAAGTACAATTATGAGGAAGACCTAATTGACCATATATGAACCTGAGACTAAGAAGGTAAAGGTACATACCTCTATGTCTACTGATTTGTTTTCTAACTTAATTGTGTAGCCTCAAGATAGTGATTTTGATGTAGAGGAAGACACGAGGAGCAACCAAGAGTTCCTCTTTGATTTGAGTGTTGAATTTAATGATAGAGATCTTTTGGCTAACCAGAGGAGGTTCTACAAGAGATTAGGGTGAGTAAGAACTACAAGGTGACAACTCACAAGTCAAAGGAGACTTGTTTTAATTGTATAAGGAAAGGACATTTTCAGAAAGATTTTCCAAATAACAAACCATCTTCTCCTTCCTATCCATCAACACCTAGATTCCAATACAAATCCCAACACATCACTTTCAACAAACCAATAAAATGGTGCCTCTGATAAGTCTTAAAAACATTATAGAGCTCTTTATAAAAGCAAGATAGCTGAAGTAACATTCCTCACTCAAAAACCCTCATCAAACATCAGCAAGAATAAGGACAAGGGGTTGGTTGCCGAATCTTATGATTGGGATGAAGAGGAGTTGTCATCAGAGGATGATGAAATCATCCATATGGCTCTAGCTGAGGATGAGCCATCATTGGGAAGAGTGATGCAAGATCTAGACAATGGGTGGACATCACCATGAGAAAGGTACATAGACTTTTAGAAATGGATGATATTGTTGATAGAGAACATGTTCTTGATTATACCCTGATTGATCTCCACTCAGGGGCGGAGCCACCATAGAAGTAGTGGGGGGCGATGCCCCCAACCAAGTTATTGTGGATACCCAAATATATAGGTAAAAGAATTAGAAATGATTGAAAAAAAGTCTAGTGCCCTCACCTGTAAAACCAAAGTGCCCTCGGCGCTCTCAGCTTGTTAACAATCCAAGAGTGGTTTGATGAAAAAAAGTTGTTTTTCCGATGAGTTTTTCGATCGGAAAATATAGAGAAAGTAACTATGAAAGTGGATAACTTATTTTGGGATAGTGGGGAGTGGGCCCATAGTGTTAAGTATAAGATAATACATATAAGAGGGGAAGGCGTGGTTTACTCATGCCTCCTCATTGCGACCGTGGCAACTCCTCATCCCTCCTCACCACATCGTGGCTCTTCCTCATCCTTCACCATGTCTCACCTCCTCACCTCCATGGCGAAGTAAATATTCTGACATTTGTACTTTTTTTTATAGAGTGAAAAAAATAAAATAGAATGTAGTGGGGCCCAAATGAGTAAGTTGTAGTTAGTTGTGAGTGCGGGAGGTTTGTAAGGAGAGGTTTGTTAAGGTGATGTGGCACCCCGTGAGGCCCAAATGAGGAGCTTGACCTCCTCACCACACCTAGCCCTCTAATAATAATATTGCTCTTTTTGATTGATGTGCATTGATATTGGGTGGGTAACAATGATATATTTGGTGGGTAAAAATAACATAGGATTTGGTAAATTTGGGTTCTACATTTTGGTGATGAGTGGCAGGCTGGCAGCTTAGAATCTTAAAATTGTATGAATAGCATATCAAGTTTAAGTGATGTATGCATTATTGTATTTTTAAGAATGCTTTTGTTAACTACACAAGTAACATAATATTAATTCGTTAGCACTAAAGATTTTCTCAATTACTTTCTACATTATAACTATGATATAATAGTCACATTAATGTTAATAAGCGCTTTATACAAATTTTATGGCATTTGGTGTGCTAGATTTTTCGTCAATTTTGGTATGATATCAATGGATATCTATGTAATGAATATATTTACAACGTAAGTGAGTTTATTTACATATAACTAGTTGAAATCCTCATTCAAATTTTATTTTATCAATACCTAAACTTAAAATTAGTTTTATTTGCATCGTAGCATATCAGTTTTGTTGCATTTATATTAAACCCGACCCGACCCGATTTGTTTAAAATTACGCTAAAAATGACAGCTCCAAATTATGTTTGATGCCTCCCGTAGTCATAATTCCAGGCTCCGCCACTGTCTCCACTATGTGGAAGATGAGAGGGAGAACTTGCTCAGCAAGTTTACCTTATCGAGAAGGAGCTGGTTGACTATAAGCTGGATTGTGAGACCTTAAAAATGCCAATGTTCACTATCTAACCATTCAACTTCAAATTGAAAATAGCAAGTTGGTAAAAGCCAATCAAGAGCTAAGAGAATAACTCTTAGCTCTGCAAAAAATTGTTAAAAATGGGCCACCGGGCTAACCTAGAAAAATGTCTTAGTGATCAAATACTTGCTCAAGCCAAGAGAGTTTTGAGTGATCTACCTCTAAGAAAAGAACAAAAATATTCTAAAGAAGTGAAATTTGTCTAGGCCATGGAGGGGTATGAAAAGAAAGTTGGGACTTCCACCGAGTAGGTAGAGAGGGTAGGAGTCTCCTTGATAAGATGCCAAACTGGAATACAGGGAAAATTCTTAGTCGCTAGAGTAATGAGACCTTTCCCTCTAGGAATGAATTAGATGCCTCTGACTTTGAATCAGAGTGTGTTGCCACTACTCCCTTACCCCCTCTACCTAAACTCAAAGGGTCTAAACCCAAGAGCAAATCAAATGTGGCAGGCAAAGCAGACAGCGTTGTCCAAACCTCATTAGTCTCTGACAGGAATTTAAAGGTCCTTGAGAAGAAAATTCTTAGCAAGCCTATCAAGAAGAAACCCACCACCAAGTCAACCTCTGTACATGAAAAAGATCCTAAGAAGAATACTGAGGTTATCTCTGATGTCCCTGCTCAAAGAAGTATAGGGACTCAAAAAACAAGTAAAACCTATATCAGTGAGTTCTACCTCTAAGTTTCAGTCAGGGAATTCAACACTGTTAAACCCAAAACGAAAAGTAAAGTATAGTCCATGTATACATTGTGGATCCAAAAATCACCTTTTAGAGGACTGCTACAATAACCCCGCGTGCAACATATGCTAGGGAACATACCACCTAACTAAAGAACACTCTCAACATGTCATTATGTTAAGAAACCTAAACCGATACAAGCCTCAAGCTTCTCTATCAAGGTCATCAAGAAGTGCCATAATCATTCCAAAACCTTTTACGCCATGCAAATATTTTGGTTTCAATTATCATCACTCAGATGACTGTTCATACTACCCATATATACTACCCTGGATGTGATGTTTGTGAGGGTTATAATCATGAATCCTCTATCCATGTCCATCATGTATCAAGGCAGGCCCTTCCTCTCAGAAGGATGACCAAAATTGCTCATCAACAATCATTGAAAAAGTGGGTTAACAAAAGAAACTAATCAGTTTACTTATCTATGCAGGGAGTCATAAAAAAAATTGTCTTGTATCTAGATAGTGGTTGTTTTAGACATATGACAGGGGTTAAACAATATCTGCACAAATACACTAAGAAACCGGGTCATAAAGTAGTGTTTGGGGATAACCGTCATGCTCAACCGAGGGATATGGTTCAGTGATCTGCAATGAAGTAATCTTCACCAAGGTTGCCTATGTGAACGGCCTGATCAGGATTAGCCAGTTCCGTTTTTGTGGGTAGTGCTCTTTTGGATATACATATGAAAACTGGGAGAGTTAATGAGGGTTGTAAGGTTTTTTATTAGATGCCGATAAAGAATGTGATTTCTTGGACCGCAGTTGTTACCGGTTTGGTGCATGCTTATTGGTATTCGACTGAATACAAAGTAACAATTTTTCTGTATATTGAAGTAAAATAACAACAACATAATTTAAGATAATACTAACGATACTTTATTGATGATTTGTATTGTATTGTGTTTACAGACTTTGACCTTTTATACATAATGAATCGGTGCCTTCAAAGAGACATGTCGATTCTAAAAGACACGACCTATTCTAAACGTTATAACCCTATATACTAAACGGTTATCTTTTGACCCAGCCCATATCCAATGTCGGTTTACAGGCTTTATACATAAAACATAATACATAATATACACTAACTACCCTTATCTTTGCTTCTATAACATTAATAGTCCAACATTCACCCCCTAATGTTATAGACGGCAAAGTCTTTAATTCTTAAAACTTCCTTTTATAGCAATGGTTCATCATCTTCGTACTGAATCAGGTTTGCTTCCGTCTCCATCTTTGGACATTCGCCTTTGTAGTGTCCAAATTCTTTGCACTTGTAACATCTTATCTGACTCAGGTCTAGATCACCATCTTTTTTCTTCCATGGTTTCCAATTCTTGTCTTGCCCACGTCCTGGTCTTCCTTGACTTGAATTCTCATGACCGCAACATTCACACTTGTGTTCCTTGGTCTTCTCCTTTTCATCTACTTTGCTGAAAAGTAGGCTACTGGACCTATCTTCTCCTTTGACTGCCTTTTTCGTCCGTTCTTCGAAAGCTTTTAATCTCCCAATGGCTTCTTGAAATGGCATCGTATTAAGATCTGCAAACTGCTCTATTGCTGCAACAATCTGCATAAACTTCTCTGGTACAGAACTTAGGAGTTTCCTAACCAGCCTTTTATCATCCATCGTATGCCCTAAACTGCTTGCTTGTGTTGCAATCTCACTTATCTTCCCGGCATACACATCTACCGACTCATTATCTTTCATCTTTAATTGTTCGAACTCCGACTCTAGTGTTTGAACACGCGCCTCCTTAACTCTATCAACTCCAACATGTCGAATTTTCAACGCATCCCAAATCTCCTTTGCCGATTTAAGGTTAGCAACTTGCAATACCATACTTTCTGGAATTGCTTGATATAGCATTGCAATTGCCGAGTTATCTTTCTTTTGATCGACTTCAGTTCCTTGCATTGGTTCAACCGCTTCCCAAATTCCATGGACATTAAAAATTGCCCGAATTTTTACAGCCCAAATTGTATAATTTGTTGAATTGAGAACCGGGTATTGGAACATCATTGATGTAACACTATCCTTCGTTGGTTCATTCTTATCGCTTGCCATTTTCTTTTTCTTCCTACATTTTCCAATCTTGATCCGATTTGAAAAATTTACTTTCTAACACCTAAATGTATCCTCCAAGAATAGTACCCTGGTTTCCTATTAACCAACTATCCTTAATCCTCATGGTTTCACCACAAAACCAAAACAACTCCCTGGTTTCACCACAAAACCAACACAACTTCCTGGTTTCACCACAAAACCAAAACAACTCCCTGGTTTCACCACAAAACCAACACAACTTCCTGGTTTCACCACAAAACAAAAACAACTATTCTAATAACAAATCTACTATTCTAATCTTTTCTAATATTAATAATTCTTAATTCCAACACTAAATACCCACAATTCGAAATTGAAAAAATAATACTTATCTCACTATGTTCTGCCTTTGGTTCCTCTTCTGCGAATCTTTCCAAAAACGAAATTCTGGGTTTTCTTTTCAATCGATGGCCACTTGCACTTGTTCTTCCCTGGATTGATTAACTCTTGCTCTCATGCCAAATATTGGTATTCGACTGAATACAAAGTAACAATGTTTCTGTATATTGAAGTAAAATAACAACAACAAAATTTAAGATAATACTAACGATACTTTATTGATGATTTGTATTGTATTGTGTTTACAGACTTTGACCTTTTATACATAATGAATCGGTGCCTTCAAAGAGACGTGTCGATTCTAAAAGACACGACCTATTCTAAACGTTATAACCCTATATACTAAACGGTTATCTTTTGACCCAGCCCATACCCAATGTCGGTTTACAGGCTTTATACATAAAACATAATACATAATATACACTAACTACCCTTATCTTTGCTTCTATAACATTAATATTCCAACAGTGCTGGTTATAATATGTAGGGGATGGCGTATTTTGGTGATTTGTGTAGGGATGGCTTGGGGTATGATTCTTACACATTGGCTATTGCGTTGAAGGCGTATGCTGATGCTTGTTTGTTGTGTAGTGGTAATGAAATTCACGCGCAGACGTTAAAGAAAGGTTTTGATACAACGTCGTTTGTGGCTAATAATGTCGTTTTGATACGACGTCGTTTGTGGCTAATACTCTTACTACTATGTATATCAAATGTGGGAAAGGAGATTATGCTTTGTACTTGTTTGAGAAAATAATTATTAAAGATGTGATTTCTTGGACAACGATAATCACAAGTTATGTTCAAACTGGCCAGTATTACCAGAGTATTAAAGCATACTTATGTATGCGAGAATCAGATGTTAGTCCTAACGAATAATACACTCTTGCAGCAGTCGTATCTGCTTGTGCAAATATTGCTAACATTAATTTGGGTCAACAGTTTCATGCTCATGTGTTACATAATGGTCTTATAAGTTGTATGTAGTTAATTCAATCATGACAATGTATGCTAAATGTGGGAAGTTAGATTTATCTTCGATTATTTTTCGCGAAATGACTCAAAAAGACATTGTGTCATGGAGCACTATAATTGGTGGGCATGCGCAAGGAGGTTATGGAGATGAAGCTTTTAAGTATCTGTCATTAATGAGAAAAAATGGGCCAAAACCGACTGAATTTGCTTTTGCAAACGTGTGAAGTGTGTGTGGAAGTATGGCAATTCTTGAACAAGGTAAACAACTTCATGCTCATCGTATTATAGTCGGTTTGGACCATACATCTATGGTAAGAAGTGGTTTAATCAATATGTATTCGAAATGTGGGAGCATACTAGAATCCCTAAAAATATTTAATGAGATTAAAGATAATGATCTGGTGTCATGGATAGCTATGATTAGTGGATATGCTGAACATGGGTTGAGTCAGCAAGCAATAGACCTATTTGAGCAGCTTATTGAGGTTGGTTTAAGACCAGATACAGTCACCTTCATCGGTGTTCTAACCGCATGTAGCCATGCTGGTCTAGTTGACTTGGGTTTTTGCTATTTTAACCTAATAGGTAATTACAAACTTAGTTTATCTAAAGAACATTATGGATGTATGATTGATCTCCTTTGTAGAGCCGGGCGATTGAATGAGGCTGAAAACATGATTGCCAGTATGCCATATAGTGGCGATGACGTTGTTTGGTCAACTCTTCTGAGAGCTTGTAGATTACATGGTAATGTTGAATTAGGAACACTTGCTGCAAGAAAGTTAATTGAAATGGACCCTAATTGTGCATCGACACTTATAACATTGGCTAATTTGTATTCTGCTAAAGGGAAAAAGATTGAAGCAGCAGAAGTGAGGAGATTGATGCGAACAAAAGGTGTTATAAAGGAACCTGGATGGTCTTGGATCAAAATTAGGGATTGTGTGTCTGCGTTTGCAGCAGGAGATCATGCACATCCTCAATGGGAAGATATGAATTGCCTATTGGAGTTATTGTCTTTAAAAGATAAAGTGTTTGTTAGGGATAAAGACTTGTGACTAGACAACATAAATGAACTTGACAGAGAATTTGGAACTTAGATATAGACGAGTTCAAGTCATGTAAACGATCTATTAATCATTTGTACCATTTTCATACTTACAATCAAATTTTATTATTTTTTTTCCTTCATACACAATATAAATGACACGTTTTTGACAAAAATCATGTATTGTGAATTTTGTGTGCAGCTTACTCTTTTTTTGGGTAAAGGGTATTCCACCCGGTAAAATAAAAAAATAGAGGTCAAAGTGTGCAGCTTACTGCTTATACTATAAAATGATTAAAGGCGGCTAAGTGAGTAAATAAGTTAACACAAGCGCGTATTGTTTTGATTCATTATCTACATACATGCATGAATGTTCATGTATTACCAAAGTTGAGTGAAACAAATCCTTGAGAGAAACAATTAATTAGTGCCCACAAGAATAATCTATACACACAAACATAAGGAATTATACGCCTTTAGAACCATCTCATCGCAGGTGCAAAACCATAATACAGAAAAACAAGACCCCACTACTATGCCCGCAACCACTTGGGATGTAGTGTGATATCGTAGTAGAACCCGTAGCCATATCTGCATGAAAGTCATTATAAGTTTAGGCGAAGTCAGATATTTGAATAATAATCGAAACCTATGTTGCACAGAAGTTATTGTTGATGACGTATATAAAGAAAGAGCTTAGGGAACATGTAGACTTACAAAATATACACCAACTGCAATAACGAGCCCACTTAGTAGAACTGCAAATCCATTCAATCCCAGCCATTCATTTACTGTCAAGATCAAAATTTAAAACATTACAATCATGAACCAGATAGTCAAATGAGTTTGGATGCATTAAGGGTAAAAGAGGGTTACTTGAAAGTATGATGAACGCTATAGCAAATGAAATGGATTGGGCATGCGTAGATGGCATTCCTGGGCCTGAACACACTTCAGGATCGGGCCGCTCCTGGTTTATAAGCTGCTTCAGTGTGAACGATAATAAAACATTAAAAATGGATCCCAGAACAGCCCAAAGTGCTAAATCATCTTGTCTCAGTAGAATCACAACACCATAGCTTACAACAACAACTCTTAAACTCTGCGATAAGATTTATAAAAACTATAAAAACCTCATCCATGAAACTTGAAAGATGTACTAGTATAGTATGCAAGCATGATTTATATAATGAAGTGTTGACAAAAAGAACACGAACCAAACGATTAGAAACACTGTGTAGCACAGCAGCTGTTGGACGGTTTAAATCACCACAACTATCAATCAGAACTTTATGTTCAAAAGCATCAACTGCAACATTACTACATTTCTGATCATTCACAACTTGTTGCTCAATTGGCGCCTTTATCATTGTGTTCTGCAGTCTGCAAGTGTGAAAACCTAAACTAGAATTGAGCTAAATTTAGACAGTGAGTTCAAAAACGGTGGTGAGGACAGAAGTAGTGATTGTTGTGAGTATTTATAAGCTCACCCTCTTCTTTTCTGTACCACTCAAAAAGATATAATAAAATAAACAAAACATTAAAAAAAAAATTACAAAACAAGACTAATAGTATATTCCCTTTTTACCGAACAAACCAAATTTCAGTGTTTTACGAAAATGAACCTCAGTTCGCTTCTATTCTGAGCGCATGGTTTTATTGGGATTTGAGGGTTAGTGTTTGACTTCATCTTCATTCTACCCAAAGTTTAAACAACTCTCTCCCTGTTAATGTTTCCATGTTATAGTCAAGTAGCATGAAGTGGCCGGTTATATGCTATTTTTCTATAGTCAAAGTCCAGCGTCTATTAAATACATTTATTGTTTACATTGAACCTCAGTCAAAGTCCAGCGTCTATTAAATAAATTTCAGTGTACGAAAATGAACCTCAGTTCGCTTCTATTCTGAGGGCATGGTTTTATTGGGATTTGAGGGTTAGTGTTTGACTTCATCTTCATTCTACCCAAAGTTTAAACAACTCTCTCCCTGTTAATGTTTCCATGTTATAGTCAAGTAGCATGAAGTGGCCGGTTATATGCTATTTTTCTATAGTCAAAGTCCAGCGTCTATTAAATACATTTATTGTTTACATTGAAATTTGAGCTCTCAACTCTTAACCTCTTGGATAGTTGCAGAGTGTTAGAATTTTAAATATCATGACAATCATATTATTAGGTAAACACATATGCGAAAGCGTAAAACATCTATAACACATAAGAGATTAACATAAATTAAATAGTAACGTACATTTAGTGATTCTAGCAAAACAAGAATCAATTAATAATCTTGAACATGTGATGAACCCTAATTAGGGTTTATATGGATCAATGATTAACCTCTTACCGTTTTATTAATCGATCCCTTGATAACAAAATAGTGTGTTGTTACCTCGTTCTTGTACACACGAATTAAACCATATCAAGTTTATGCTAGTAAAAACACAAGAAAGATTTTTGGATAAACAAAAAATCGATCCACAACCCTATAGGGATGTGTGTCGATTGGTTTGAGGAAAAAGAAGAAAAGAAAACACTTAGGGTTTATTGTGTGCAAGAGATTCCCCAAACCTTTAACCCTTGATGTGTTTATATATGAATTGTAATCTTGTAGGACAAGTTAGGGCAAAAGGGATAACCGGCCAAGGCAAACCCAATGGGTTTCCGAAACCTTCTTGTCCTCTAATTACAATCTAGTCCCTTTTCTTTACGTTTAATGATAGTTAGTCCATACCGTTAACAACTAACGACCATTAGTCCTTTTCTTGTGTCCAAATAATAAATATATATACATAACATTTAATATATTATTTATTGCTTGATACTCATTCGTAACGTGTGCAATCCCGAGGTCTCGGGTTCGATAATAGACATTTAACTTATTAATATTTATCCAATATTCCAACAGCTCCCACTTGGATATCTATTAATAGTAAAATGACATTGGTTAGCGTCTAGCAACACGCCAATGCCCCTAGATCAACTCGAGCTAGGTTTCCTGAAAAAACCTTTAATGATTCATCATTATCATTATCATCCTTTTGTTTCTAATACTACGTTAATAAAGATTTGAATCTCAGTCATTCTTTAATTAACAATTCTGTTTCTCGTTGTTTATAATTGAGCAAGATTACCAAAACATCTTAACGTATTTCAGATAGACTTTGGGCGTGTGCACGCAAACATCTTGTCAACCCTACGAGGGGCCCAGTAGTATTAAACTTCAAAACAAATTTGAAGGAACAAATTCTTTCTTGACTACAAGAATAACCCATGGACTTTGCAACACTTCTGAAAACAACCCTTATAACTCCGTGTTACGATGAGCGGTAGATTGCTTCACAAAATGCACTACATCCATGACTCTTATCTGGCATCTCAAGTCTAAGGATAACAAATTCATGATTTACTTACTGACAAGATCCATAAAGTAAAATCATGTAGTTGGGATAAGTCCTATATTCAATTCATCAAATATCATGTGAAATTGGTATGTCAACGCATCAATATACTTTCAAGTATATTCTAACTAATACTCAGATTTGTCTTAGTTTAATGATATTCTCATATCATTAATCGACAATGGACAATTTAGAATAACATAAGTTATTCACGGATTTAAACATGCAAATATAGGACACAATTTATTATTAATGAAAACAAACGTACTAATTACTTTAATTCATTATAAATAATAATTGCTTAATGTCATTTATCCAAACACTAAATAGATCAATGCATGATAATTCTAGTTAATGAATTTTGTCTCAAGTAATCACATCTTGACAATTATGCCTCAAGTAATGACAATCATACTTGTTGACAAAGCATTATTCAACTAACTTTGATCTATCCGAATTTTGAGAATACTTATTTCAAGAATTTAATTAGCAAAATTCTTGTATGTGTATATCCAACTATCTTGATATAGTTACACATAATTTTTCATAAATGGTGTGATATCCTCAATCACTATTTTATGATAATCAAACTTTCAAACATTTTAAAGTTTAAGTATTCTAATTCTTTAATGTATAATGCAACTATGCTCTTAGCAGAGCACAACTAGTTTACATGGCCATTAACAAGGATAAAATCCTACCATGACTAGTATTGAGTGTCATCTCAATTAAACTAGCATCATTGTATAAAATTACAATATGCTCTTTAAAATCCCATAAACTTAATATCCATTGTGTAATGTTTGATGCCTTCCAATCTTTCAAGATTTATTTTCGGCTATTACAATTACGCAACAATTTGCCATATTGTTTATACTTAGAATTTAGGAGCTATTCCAGGTTTGAGGATCATTATTCTAAGGTCAAACATATTTCTTTAGAATATTCATTACACAAGATATTAAATATCTTTCAATCAGATTTATTTACTGCACATGTTTATTAAATAATAAACTTTAGTTCCAAGGTTGTATGTTTTATTTTCTAAATCTTTAAATTAAAGTTTCATTCCAAACTAAGACTTAACATTTTACTTATATGGAATGTTACTTCTTATATGTTATACAACATATATGATTTAAGAAAATAAACATAACACTCCCACTAGATTTTACTAATACTTAGAAATTATCTTATTTCAATTATAAATCAAAGCATGGATTAATAATTAAACATAAGAGTAATTTCCTAGATGCATGCATTTATCCATTCATGGATTATTGTGCTTTGTATACTTCCAAAGATTTATTTGAATTCATAAACTCCTTTTGATTACTTATCGTCCTCGCTCAAGTAATCATTCAAGAAAGAGTTTTTGATATTCATTGTCAAATTTCATATTCATATAAATATGACAATTCCCATCTTTGTATCTTTAATGTGCTTAGGAAAGAGTATTCAATCATATTTAATTGCTTAAATATGATTAATAATCTTATCATAAGATATGCATTAAAATATGTATACAATTTTGTCCATATGATTTCTAACAAAGATTTAAACCACTAAGGTTACATTATCTTTGAATAAACTCATCTTCATTCTCTAGCAATTAAGAATTAAGAAAAACAAAATTTTAAATTTGAATATCTTTATGAACAGCATCTATTACATTCATAATATGAGTAATTTACCCAATTCATTATTCTTGGTAATACTACATCATATAATCTTTAGCATATTAATTAAATATCTGAGATATCCAAGTGGATCTATGAATAAGAATTCCATCATCTTGAGGTTTATCATTTACATGTTAAGCCTCATCATGATTTTCACTAGTGTGGTTTTAGAAGATTATGTATCTTGTAATTAAGACACTCCCACTTGCCTTTAGTATTATATAGAATATTAATACTTAGCAATTAAAGCGACAATACAATATTCTCTTTTTGGGATATTACAAATACATATTGACAGTTTCTGACATTCTTTTGTTAACAACCAACTTATAAGTGGCTTAACAAATTCAGAACTCCAATTTAAGACTTAATGTGATTCATCACATTTCATAATTCAATAACGTCTTATTAATCTTCTAGGAGTCTAATTGAGTATATTCAATCCATACTCAATTTCTAACCTTGATAACTTTTGGAAGAAAAGAAGATATAGTTATCTTGAACCAAACACTACAACAAGAGTTTGATTTCCTAATTGAACATACTATAATCTAGTATTTCATTAGAACTCATATTGTAAGACAATCTAACAATATGTAAGATAAACATATATCTTTTAGCCTGTCTATTTACCAACTAAATCAACTTAATGGTATAATAGTATTTTCAAGCCAATTGCATGCTTTATAACCCAAGTACTTATTAATCAAGTCACTTCATGTTCATGTCTTAGAAAGAAGACATAAACTGTTATAATCCCACTAAACGTTATAAATCATTGATCAACTCAATGACTTCTTGTATATGTCTTAATTAAAAGACCATAACAAGCTAACGTCTTACTTTATTATAAGTCTTGTAATACTTAAAAGACTTCATGTTTATAACTATACAATAAGGTATAAACATGTATAATTAAAGTAATCATGAACACCATCATTTGGTTTCAATAATATTTTCAAGTTAACACACTACTTTATTTATTTATGTCATTCTAAGAATACATAATTATTGAAGTAGTATTATATTACTTCATGCATTTATGTCATTCCAATAATACATAAATATTAAAACTGAAGTAGTATTGTTATTTGACACAATGTTCTAATAGATGTCTAATTTAGAAACTGTAAATTATTCATGTTGGTCTCACGCATACATGGAAATTCACCTTGTTGTTAATATTTAGTCTGCGTCTCACGTTTACTAAATTTCAACACCAAGTGTTTCTTAGATTAGATGTATTAATCTAATTAGAATTATAATCTCTTACTTTGCAGTTAAGAGAATCCTTTAAATCATATTCTTATGTGTTGTACTTTGCACATAATGAAGATTTCTCCCACTTGTGCATGGTACAACACCATGTATCATATAAACAACACGCACGCGTTTGTTAATGTGAACAATATGATTTGTGTCATTAACATAACTTAGTAGATATAGAGTTTACTCAATCAATCAAGGAAACGTACATGACTATCCTTGAAAATATTAGTGTCTATATTTGGAAAGTAATTACCTTGAGACTTTCAAAAGATAATCTAAGTTACAATCAAGACAATAAGTCTTGTAACTCCCACTGAATTAGAAAACATTATAATAATCCCTTATTCAGCCATAAGAACACAATACTCCCACTGAATTTGACAACATTGTAATGTTTCATTAATCAGTGAAAGGAAATAGTTTACTATTTACTTTCCTACATCTTTTAAGAAAACCCATTCCAACAATTATATATAGGTTCTAAAAGAATGTATTCTACTATGTAAATGTGATTCATCACATTCCAAACTATTAACTTGAAAAAAAACTGGGCATGCAATTTCTTCCTGTATAGATCTACCATTCCAACAATTGTATGTAGTATCTTTAAATGGTCAAATCAAAACAACTAGATAAAATAATCTAAATTGTCTTTTACCATTGTGCAGTACTCAGTCTAGCTTCTAATTTAATAACTCATAAAGTGCAAATAATCTTACTATTAAATTTTGTTATGAGTTATGTATTTAGAATTTAGACAATTCTAATCATCCTATTATACCTTTCTCATTCATGAAAATGATTAGGATTAAGTCTCACACTTCTCCTAATGGAAAGAAGACTATATTTATTCTTTTTGTAACATTGACTCTAACCAAAAAACCCAAACGGGTGTAGATCAATTTACTTGATAAAAGAATAACTTACGTTTACGGTTTAATGTTGCATTAATACATTTAAAGAATTTACAAAATCCAATTTTAGTATTTTTGATAATTTTTATTTCAAAGAAAATATAATACCCAAGGTTATATTCATATAACCAACTTATTTTCTTGAAAATCTAGGATCCAACTTTACATAGATTCCACCACATCAGTTGATCTGCTAGTGGTGAAAGTATAAAAGATGGTAATCTGTCGAACAATAATTGGCAAACAAGATTTTCAATTCCTAGATCATTTATGGGATTTACATCAAATTGATTCATCAATTTGTCTTGTAAGCATGTTTCATCCCATCTCATGCCTTAAATTCTAGGTCTCACGCATCAACTTAATTAATTCGTCTAACTTAGAAACTGCAAATTCTCCATGTGTGGTCTCACGCACACTCGGAAATTTACCTTGTCATTAAAATTTAGCCTGCGTCTCACGTTTACTAAATAATAACTTCAAGTGTTTCTTATAGTTAGATGGCATGTAACTTAAATTTTTAAGGGTATTCTTATTTTTGATATGTCAATCAAAATATGTATAAAGATGCATGCACTCATCTTTATAGCATAAGTTTTCAAAAAAAAACTTTTAATTACCAATTTGTGAAATTAATACACAAAGTTTTACTTGAGGTTTAATAAACCCTAAGATGACTTTCTACAATTATGATTTTAAAAGTAATTCATTTAAGACATATTTAAGATTGTGATAACCAAGGCAGACTCTAAGGCTCTTTTTTAAGCCTTCATATCACGGTTATGAATCAAGTCTTAAAAGAGTTAATTTTTAAAAGCATATTTGTACAAAACATCAACCAAGCAAAAGTTTATGGATTCAATCTCAAAATCATGCAATAAAGTATGAATCTTGCTAGTCTCGCCTTGGAGCAAATAACCGTGCGAAGCGAACCGTTGTTGGCATCTAAGACTCCGCAAGATTCAATCTTTATCACTTAGGGTTTCACCATTATTAGTCCGTATTATTTGCTTTATGAAAAAGTACCCTTTTATTGCTTACAAACGTGTCCAACAATTAAACAATAAAACAAGTAATAAAGACAAATCAAAACAACTAATAAAATAACAATTATAAAGGTGAAACAATTAGCCACATGCAATCTTTTTAGAAAAGATCCTAACAAAATCAATTCTAGGTTTTTATATGCATTTAATTAACTAGGGCCTTCACCTCTTAATGGAAGTGAGCCACATACATTGACAAGTCAATTGCGTAGGCCAAAGCTAATCACATACCACATAGCACATAATTGATTTTAATAATTATGGGGTCTTCCCCAATATTAGATCTATCTAAACATGTGAAAAAGCATAACAATTAATAAACAATTAATAACCCATGCCTAACATGCATGTTTCGTCACGGATCAAAGCATAACAATTACCAATTAGGTCAAGGATACGCCAAAATTACACATAAACATGTAGGCAACCTAGGGTTTCTAATCCAATTAATTAATAAAACCACAAACCCTAATTAGGGTTCATGGAATAAATCAACCCCCCCCCCAAAATTAGGGTTAGGGTTTCGAAAAAATTAAAAAAAACAAAACCCTAGATCCAAAACATGTATTTAAAACAATCAAAATCCGTTTTTTATGTGTTTTATGTAATCAATTACATGTTATAGGAAGCTCGTGATACCACTGTTAGAATTTTAAATATCATGGCAATCATATTATTAGGTAAACACATATGCGGAAGCGTAGAAACATCTATAACACATAAGAGATTTACATAAATTAAATAGGAACGTACCTTTAGTGATTCTAGCAAAACAAGAATCAATTAATAATCTTGAACATGTGATGAACCCTAATTAGGGTTTATATGGATCAATAATTAACCCCTTACCGTTTTGTTAATCGATCCCTTGATAACAACAATAGTGTGTTGTTACCTCGTTCTTGTACACACGAATTAAACTATATCAAGTTTATGCTAGTAAAAACACAAGAAAGATTTTTTGATAAACAAAAAATCGATCCACAACCCTATAGGGATGTGTGTCGATTGGTTTGAGGAAAAAGAAGAAAAGAAAACACTTAGGGTTTATTGTGTGCAAGAGATTCCCCAAACCTTTAACCCTTGATGTGTTTATATACTAATTGTAATCTTGTAGGACAAGTTAGGGCAAAAGGGATCCCCCCCCCCCTTTGTTTTAAAAACCGGCCAAGGCAAACCCAAGGGGTTTCCGGAACCTTCTTGTCCTATAATTACAATCTAGTCCCTTTTCTTTGCGTTTAATGATAGTTAGTCCATACCATTAACAACTAACGACCATTAGTCCTTTTCTTGTGTCCAAATAATAAATATATATACATAACATTTAATATAATATTTATTGCTTGATACTCATTCGTAACGTGTGCAATCCCAAGGTCTCGGGTTCGATACTAGACATTTAACTTATTAATATTTATCCAATATTCCAACACAGGGTCCAATCAAAATTTTCAACAGCAGCCTTTCGCGTGTAATGTGAACGGTTTCGCACTTTTTGATGGGCACGCTCTTGTTCGTCTGTTATGTATTTGATGCGTGCGGGTGCGCACGTCTTTAATGCGTGCGAGACCTGAGTGTTTGACACGCGAAGATAGATGCGCGTAAGGTTGGTGCACACTAGCAAAGGATGCACGTTTTGTGGTTTCGTGGCACTATCTTATTTGTCTTTTAGTGTAGTGCGCAAATTAAATGAAGCGCGCCTCAAATGCCTCATAAATAAATGAGGCGCGCCTAATTAATGTATGTGCGCAAATTGGACACGTGATGGCTCGTGGAGTTGTTGATGAGCCACATGTCCTATATCTAACGGTTGCTCGCTCTGAAAGTCCATTTTGGTAACATACAAGTGTGTGGTCCTTTTTTGTAAAAGAGCTTATAAAGGATTAAAGGGTTCATATCAGTAATTTTCGCATATAACATTCCTTTCGTTCTAGGACATGCACACACAATATCCATAAACATGTCACCATTTCATTGGTAATAACAATTAGACACACTTTAAGGACAAAATTAAGCATAATGTTGGGTCAATTCAGTGCCGAATGGTCTCTGATATAACATAAATAAGTCTAAGAATATAAGAATCGCTGATAATGAAGTCAGCGAACCTCAGTAAAGTTCAAGTTAGAGACATCTTCAAAGAAGTCAAAGATTGCTTGAAGACATACTTGTTAGCTGATATGAAGTTAGCTAGTTGTAGAAGAAATTGAAGCTGAAGGAAGAAGGTTCATCAGGGGGTTGACAATAGCTGATGAACCTTTCAGCTCTCTAATCATCCAACTGAGCATAGCTCGAAATATTTCTTAATATTTAGGTGGGACTGTTAAGAATGCAAAAGAGCGAGATAAAGTGCATTTATGGAAAAAGTCAAATCAAGTACAAGTTGTTGAAAATTAAGTGAACTATTGGCACAAAAATGTTCACTAAAGTAAGATTGTTGGGCTTCCAAGATAGAAGCATTTAGTGGAAGATGCACTTTTCCACTAAGTGCTTAACACGTCCCAACTACCCCATAGTTGACATCCTCGTACTTAATGTTAGTCGGAGTAAATGCTTACCACTTCATATTTATTGTAAACATTTAAGAAGTGCATTCACTCTCTTTGAACTTATACTTGGTCCTTGTTCCAATCAACGACCTTAAGAGTTCACTTGCAAACTTATATTTTGTTTAAGTTTGCGTGATCAGAGAGCATTTCTATTCTCATTCAGTTAAGTGTTATTTGAGTGTAACACATATAATTCTTTGATTTATTCAATAAAGATTTACACGATTGAAAAGTTAAGCTTGTGTTTACTTATAAACTGCTTTATACTCGTACATTATTTCACTATTTTGTCAAGGATTTGGGATCTACAATTGGTATCATAGCGAGTTTAGTCTTAAAACATTTTGAAAGCAAGAAGTTCTCAATACTCAAAACTGGTCAAAATCATTTAAAACCAAGATCCATCCATGACTAGAAACAATGAAGATATTGATGATGCTGTTGGAAATAATGTTGGTCTAAATTTGGATTTCAACAATAATGCAAACATTCCTAACAATGACATTCATCAACTCTTAGATTTAAGGGGAGGAGCTCATGTTACTCTTGTCCCTTTACTAGAAGTGGACAAGTTTCCAAACTGAAAAAATAGGTTTATTTCTATCTTGATTGACTTGAACCCTTCTTCTTGAAATTTTAGAAAATGTCCCATACATCCCAAAATCCCTTGTATCTAATCCTAAAAACTTTTTGGCTAAGCCACAAAACTAATGGACTCATAAGGAGACAGGAAACTTGCCAATTAAGATAAGAGACTAAAAAGTATAATTATCTCAAGTCTTCCAAATGACATAATGAAATCTGTCATCAGGTGTAAAATTGCAGAAGAAATGTGGAATGACCTTGCTTTGAGGCTCAAATTCAATGCCTTTAAGGCCCTTGATGGTGAAAAGGTTGCAAAAAACTACACCAGGCTCTAGATATTGTTGAATGACTTAGAAAACAAAGGGGTTGAGATTCCTCAAGCTGAAGTAAATGCCACCTTTGTAACCAGCCTTCCTAGGTACTAGCTAACTCTAAACCAAACTCAAAAGTCTAACAATGCTATCAAAAATGATAGCATGGCCACTCTCTTTGGTAAGCACAATTAAGAGGATGACCTAATTGACCATATGAACCTGAAATTAAGAAGGTTCATGTCCATACCTCTATGCCTACTGCTTTGTTTTCTAACTCAATTTGTGAAGCCTCAAGATAGTGATTCTACTGTAGAGGAAGACACAAGGAGCGGCCAAGAGAGCCTCTCTGATCTAAGTGCTGAATTTAATGATAGAGATCTTCTTGCCAATCTATGGAGGTTCAATAAGAGATCAAGGAGAGTAGGAACTGCAAGAATGCCAACTGACAAGTCCAAGGAGACTTGTTTCAATTGTGAAAGGAAGGGACATTTTGTCCAAACAACAAAATCTCTTCTTCTACTTATTCATTAACACTTAGATTCCAATACAAATCCCAACATCAACCCAATACATCACTCTCAACAAACCAACAAAATAGGTCCTCTGATAAGTCTCAAAAGGATTACAGAGCTCTATATAAAAGCAAGTAGCTGAATTGGCACTCCACACTCAAAAAGCCCCCATCAAACATCAATAAGAATAAGGACAAGGGGTTGGTTGTTGAATATTATGATTGGGATGAAGAGGAGTTGTCATTAGAGGATGATGAAATCATCTAAATGAAGGCATTTATGGCTCTAGGTGAGGATGAGCCATCATTTAGAAATAATGATGCAAAGGTGGACATCACTATGAGAAAGCTTGATGCGTAGGGATTGCACCAGGCTTTACCTCTCGAGGGATCTCGAGAAGCTTACAACCCCCACCAGGCGGTGTACCTGATCGTTGTAGTATAGTATAGTGACAAGTACCGGGGGATTGATCGTTCAGCTAGGAATAGTGTCGCTAGGATTAGAAAATCTAAAGACTAGGTCTAGAGATGGGGGATGATTCTTTTTGTATTTTTAGGTTTTTATAAAAAGCAAAGAAAATCTCGGTGTATTGGCATATTCCCTTGTGGTTACCTAGTAGGCTTTATGCCAATGAACACTACAAGTTTTTATGCGTGTGCATCATTCGGAGGCTAAGCTCCAAGCCACAGGATGGGGGTACACCATTAGATATATAGAGTAGTAAGAGTATTAGCCATAAACGACGTCGTATCAAAACCTTTCTTTAACGTCTACGTGTGAATTTCATTGCCATTACGCAACAAACAAGCATCAGCACACGTCTTCAACGCAATAGCCAACGTGTAAGAATGTTACCCCATACCTACACAAATCCCCAAAATACGCCATCCCCTCCATATTATAACCAGCACGCACCAAACCAGTAATAACTATAGTCCAAGAAACCACATTCCTTTATCAGCATCTCATCAAAAACCCGACAATCCTCATTAACTCTCCCATTTTTCATATACGTATCCAGAAGAGCACCACCCACAAAAATAGAATTGGCTGATGCTGATCAATTTGTGCTTCAGACCATTCACATAGGCAACCTTGGTGAAGATTATTTCACTGTAGTTCACTATTCTATATCCCTCAGTTGAGCATGACGAGTTATCCCCAAACACTACTTTAGGACCTTGTGCAAATATTGTTTAACCCATGTCATATGTCTAGAACAACCACTATCAAGATACCAGACATATTTCTTTATGTCTCCCTACACACATAAGTAAATTGATTAATTTCTTTATGCCGGCTTCGACGAGCTTTTCAACCTCTTCACGTATTGCTTTGTTTCTTTACAGAGCCTGGCCTCGCTTTTTTTGTCTAATCGGGGTGTACCCTTCACGGACATTTAGGCGATGCTCCGCTATATGTCGCGGGACACCCGTCATATTTGTTGTACACCAGGCGAACACATCCAGGTTATTTCGGAGTAAGTCGCATAATTTCTTTCGGCCTCCCTCTGTGAGGGTAGAGCCTATGGCCACTGTTTGCTCCGGGTATTCCAAGTGAGTTACAATTTTAATTCGTTCTTCTGTTGGTGGATTGACCATGGGGGTCTCTTCTACTGGTTCGGAAACCATTGTGCATTCGAGCGGAATGATCTTACTACTCCATAGTGTGAGTACTCCCCCTCAACTGGGAATTTCAGCATACCATGCGCCGTTGATGGTACCGCTTGTATTTTTCGAACCCTCGGTCGGCCTATGATTCCGTTGTAAGGTGACAGTGATCTGATTATAAGGAATTTCATCCAGGCGGAAGTGCATGCTCGTCATCGCCTATTTTTACTAGGAGTGTGATCTGCCCTATTGGCCATATAACCTCGCCGCTGAATCTGATAAGGGGTGCCGTGGCTGGGACCATCTGGCATCTTATCTTAGGCCGGAGCCTTTTAAAGCAATGTTCATACAATATTTCAGAAGTTGATCCTCCATCCACGTACATGCGATGTACGCAATGGCCTCCGATCTCCGCTTCTATTATCATTGGTCCTTTATCTCCTTCATTATCTCCCAGAGGTGGGAATGATATCTCTGGGTCAGGATAGAAGCTTTGTGTTATTCTCTACCTAGCTGATTTCTGCCATGTTTGTATCATTAGGATTGTTGGCGCTTTATCCTTTGTTGATGTTTCCCCCTTCTTAGCTATTTTTTATTGATCTTTTCCACTATTTTGTTTTAGCTCCTTGATCACGTGCGACAACTTTCCATTTCTTATCAGTTCTTCTATCTGTCTTCTCAAGTGCATACACTCGTCTGTGCTACGTCCCACCTCTCCATGGAAGTCACAAAACTTGTTGACGTTCCTTTTTCTACTAGGGTTATCATCGGAGGTGGAGGTTTGAATTTTGCTTTTTCTAAGGCCAAGATTTCTTTTGTGGATTTAAAGAGGAGGGTGAACCGGTCCTGCTTCCTCTCTATTCTTTGTTGGCTCTTAAACACCCCCTTTTCAAAAATTTTGCTTTTGGCCCCATCCTGTTGCCTCCATGGTGAGAATGATTTCTTCCGATCATGGTTTCTAGCGGCTACTCCCCCCTAAGGAAGGACATGGTTGCCCTCATCATTTCGTCGACAGTCTTAGGGATATTATCATGCAGACATTTGATCAACTCGGGTTTGGTTATTCCGTGCATAAATCCCGATATCTTCAGCACTTTCGATGCCCCTTTCACATCCCTGCTTTCCTTTTTGAACCTTTCCATGAAATCTTCCATGGATTCTCCTTCCCCTTGTTTGATGTGATGAAGTTCCACGGTGTCCTTAATGCATTTCTTCTGTTGGAGAAAGTTTTCCAGGAATGCTTCTTTTAGCTCATCATAGCTATTTATGGTTTCTAGCGGAAGGTCATCAAACCACACTCGGACGGACCCTGTTAGTGTGGAATTGAGCATGTGACACCAGACTGGCATGGCCCAGCGTTCAACTTTGGCGGCGGATTGGAAGATCTTTAGATGGTCCTCTGGATCTTCGCTTCCATTATACGTCTTGACCTGAGTTAGTGAGCAGGTTCTTTTTGGCATTTCAAAGTATCGGATGCGAGGGGTAAACGGATCAGAGTCCCGGAACATCCACGGCTGTGCTAGGTCATCATCTTTGACATTTGATCTTTACCTCCTTGACCTTGATCCCACCCTCCTGTAACTCCGGTCATCTGGGTCGTCCCTACGCCGGGAGGTTACCCCATGGCTGTGATGCCTCCCAGAGTCACGGGAGAAGAAACTCTGGTAATAGCTTTCGTCCCTTTCTTTGTCATTACAGTAGGATTGGTGTCGGGGGTCTCTCGAGCATACGGATATTCTCTTTTCTCTGCTTCCAAGTCTATGGAACACACCATTTTCTAACCTTTTAAACACACTCTTCTTGTCCCGATCCCTTCCCTTTGGAGATCTTGATCTACCACTCCGCGGCTTAGGGCTTACGGTCGCGCTTCGGGGGGGGGGGGGGGGGTTAGCTTCAATTTTCTTTCTAAGATCCCTTCTCCGGTTAGGTGTCCTGGACTCGGATTGTTGCGACATCTCTTCGAAGACCAGGTGAGCTTTTACTTCTTTTAGCTTTTGTTGCTTCTTTTCTTGATGATATTTCTCAGCAATGATTGGCAATATCCGGTCATAAATCTTGTCACAATAATCTTGGAGATCTGTGTCAGGTGTAGATCCACCATCGCCTCTCAATACTGGGTCCCACAGATGGCGCCAACTTGTTAGTGCAAAAAGTGTGATGAGTAAAGATTGGGCTTGGTTGTATGGTGGGCTTTGCACTAATCCAAGTAATAAAGTAATTCCCTGCACAAATGAAAGTAAAACGTTAGCCTTGCCATGAGGACGGACCCCACAATTAAGCTCCGGCGTGAGAGTAAGTATTCATGTTGTCAGAGGAATATATGCGTATTGGAATGTGTGAGAAAATAATACCTCGAGAATGTGTACTAAGGTTGCCTTTTATAGGTGGTCAAAATGCTAGAGTTCCCTAGTATTTTGCATAGTATTGTAGTGGCCGGGGTGGAAACCTTGTCAGGCAAGGGTCTACAGCTTAATCATGATTGCGGACGTAGATCATCTCCTGGGCCGTGGGTTGATCCGCAATCTTACTTCGGGAGTGCCGCTTGGATGCTCCATATGCGTCCTCAGTGTTCCGGACCGCGCCTAGCTCGTGGCTTAGGCTTTTGGCGATATCCAGTCAAGTTTGTTTGTTAGGCCGGGGCCCAATTGTGTATAATATAATCTAGGCCCAATGAGCATGCTATCAGTATTATACGTCATCAGGACCTGTTTTAGGTACAAAGGTTGAATTGCTAATGGGTTTCTTCTTGATAGGCTTGCTAAGAATTTTCTTCTCAGTGACCATATAGTCTTGTTAGAGACTGATGAAGTTTGGACATTGCTGCCAGCTTTGCCTGTCTCCTATGAAGTTTGGACATTGCTCCCATCCCTCCACCTCAACATCACCAATTCATGTCCCCCCCCCCCCCAACTTACACTACACACCAAACTTCATTAAATGCCCTAAATCTCTACAAGTTACCTGCCAATTGCCTTGTACCAATTTTCGCGCCAAAATCCGTTTGAACGGCCAAGATGGTTTTATCCCAATCCAAGGGTCACAAACTAGTGGGAAAAGCTGAGGATATCTCCAAGAGCTATAAAAGTCAAGAAGAATGAAGAGTAGGGTAGTAGTTAGCTAATATAGTTTAGTTAGTGTAATTTAATGTCGAAATTATTGTAGCTCATGTTTTCTAATGTAATTTACATTCTCAGTTGAATTCTCAGTATAAATTAAGTGTATTTTGCTTATTAAGTGGTGATTCCAAGCTCTCAGTATTAAATGCAAGTTTATCAATTTTAAGTAAAATTCTTAATTTGGAAAAACAGTTGGCAACAATGGTGTTCAATGCTTTATTTATCTCATTTTAGCCTAATAATAAGTTTTAACAAGCTTTGAAAGCAATCTAAAGATCATTAGTCATAAAGCCCAAAATTACTCAAAAATCATAAAAAATAGTAAAAATTCAAAACTCACTATGGGGACTGATTGAAGTAAGGAGAGTGATTGGTGGTGGATTGCTGTGGTTATTAGAGTCTCAGGGGAGATGCTAGGGTAGGTTTGGTCCTATGGTTCTTGGTTTTTGAATGCTTAGTGGATACTAGTGTAAGCAATTTCCATACTTTGGCATTTACTTTTCATGCATTTAATTTTGTGCTTATTGCAGTTCATTTATGCTTATTAGATGTTATTAGGGGATAAGAGTTAAGTTTCATGGCTTAGGTTGTAGGATTGCTTCATTAATCACCAAACAGTTCCACAAATAGGGTGTTTGGATCAGAGTGTTACATGGTGTTCTGAGCATTATTAGGAGTTAAGTTTGGTTTGCTCAGGTTACCTTAGGTCTTACTAGAGTAAAGAAAGCATAAAATCCAGGTCTTGTTTTGTAGAAAGTCAAAAATCCATATCAAGTCTCATAACAGTCCACTGTGTGGAATTTCATGATCTAAATCCACACCATTCCTTATATTGTGTGTAACATTGCTTATTTTGAGTTCATTCCAGCCTAATACATTCATATCAGTTAATTAGAAGTGATCAAAATTCACCAAAGTCAATTTAGGAGTTCTATGTAAAAAGTCAAAATGGCATGAACTCACTTTTTCCAAATCTTGGGGAAATTGTTTTGAATTTTGTGTTATGATTTAGAGCTTGATCCTTTCAGAATAGGTAGTCTCCTAGCTCAACTTTAAGGTCCTTGCAACCTTTCATTTTTGTGATTTTTTCACTGGGCCCCACATTGGATCAAACTGACTTGCAGGGGAATACCCTGCCCTGTGCAGCAGACCACCCAGTCACCACCACACTTTTGGTGGTTGATTGTGGCGACCCCAGTGGGTCCCACAGTCCAATTTTAGGTTCTCCCAACCCCCCTCCTGGCCACCTTCTGGTTTTGGCCAAGTTTGTAAGCTTAATCATTTTGGACCCCACTTGAATTCACCCTTTTTCCCTGTCCCATTTTCTGTGTTGAAAACAAGAAAGCCAAGTGCTTGTCTTGGCTTATTTGCTTATTTAATGGTACAATTTATTTGATTCTTGCTTAAACATGTCCACACAACTTAGTTGAACCAGAATTTACCTTTTTGGACCCCACATAAGCTAATTTGATCTTATTTCCTTACTTGGTCAACCAAAGTCAACTGTGGTGTAAATAAGCATCTACAATGCTTATTATTGAATTCCAAAAAAGTTGTTTTTGTAAAAGTTTAATGTTTTTAGGTGTAAAATAGTTTTGTAAAAGAAAAATCCAGAAAAACTAAATTTAAAATAAGTGATAGTTTCTATTTAATGTAATTTAAATTTTTAATTTTCATTTTTAGATTTTTATTAAGTAACTTACATTTTTATATTTTTCTTAATTTCCTTTTATATTATAGTAATTTTAGTAATTTTCTCAGATTTTTATTTTATCATTTAGTAATTATTAGATTTAATATTAGTTTTATTAATTATTAATCAATAATTAAGTATTAAACAACATAATTAGATTTTATAAAGTAACACCTAGTTTTTATATTTTTCCTAGCTTTTATATAATATAATATAATTTTAGGAATTTTCTAGAATTTCTACTGTTAATCTTATAGTTTTTATAATTTAATTAGTTTAATTAGTAATTAATTAATATTTAATATAATAATTAGTAAAATAGTGTAAAAACTTATAAAACAAACTTTTTATAATTTTTTAGGATTCCTGTGATGGTTAATTAAATTTATAAAAATATTTCTTAATTTTCTAAGTCCTTTTAGTATTTTTAATAATTCTAATTAGTTTAATTAGGTAATTAATATTTAATTAGTAATTAATTAATAGAAAAATCACAAAAAGACAAAAATACATATTTTTAATTTTAAAATTTGTTTTTAGTTGTTTTATAATTTTAGAAATTTAATTTTCACTTTTCTAGTATTAAATTAATATTATATCGTATTTAAGTATTTTAAATATTAATAATTAGTATTAATTAGTATTTAATTAATATTAAATAATTAATTAGTGTAAAAATTTATTTTCTTTTTCTAAAAATTTTCTTTTATCATTTAGTTTGTAAAAAAGTCATTTTCACCCCCTGGGGATTTTCAGATTTCAGTTTTCACTTTTTATTTCGTACGTTCGCGTAAATTTAAATTGAAAGTACGCGTTTTTAGGTTTTAAACGTTTCTGGTTTTTCTAACTTTACAGTCTTGTTAATATAGCTTATGTAAGCTATTTCCTTATATAAATCCTTAGTTTAACCATTCACAAACCCCTTTCTGTCCAAATTCTCTCGATCACAAACCCGTTTGAATACAATCCACACCTCGTCGGGACATAACGACCCGGGGAAACACTATATTCCGCGGAGCATTGACTCTAGGCAGTTTGACCTAGTTGACCATCCTTTGGTCCATTTAGGTTGATCGTTTGGAGCCAATCACCTGTGAAACCTGAGAAAATAGACAAGGCAACCTCGCGTAAAATCGGCGGCAATCTATATATGCTAACAAATCCTAGAAAACAAAATAAGATATAATGATTGTGGAATGATATTTGCAGATTTCCTGGAGATTATAAAACTAAAGACTCGACAAAAACTTTAAGACTCCGTTAGAAAAACAAAACTGGTAAAATTTCCAAAATTTTACACGTGACGCCGTCAAGAGTAAACTCGTGACGCCGTCAGAAGTAACCTGCAGAAATTCTTATGTTAAGTTTCTGGAAAATTTCTGGAAAAACTTCGTCCTACTTCCTGGAAAATCCTGCAAAACATCATTAAGACTCGATACAAGCATTTGACTCTAACAAATACGAATATACATGTTCACTTAATATTATGGAGAATCATGATCAAGTTTGTTTCTTAAAAACATATTTGGGGTTTCCCCTTACACTTATCTTTTGCGAAATACCTTTGGATGAAGTTAAGACTAAACCAAACAACAAAATAAAGTATTTTCACTATTTTAGTTTTGAAACATGATCTACCAACAATAAAAATAAAGCATGCATACGGAAACAAATAACAATCAAACAAAATAAAAATCACACAAAGCATGGGTTGCCTCCCAAGAAGCGCTTTTCTTTATTTACGAGTCTTGTAGCTAGACTCAAGGTCATGGGTTACTACGTGACCTCATCTCGTGAGATGATGTACCCCATGTAGTTGCGGTCATTACTATCGTGGTGTCTCAATCTGTCGATACTTGCAATTACCTATCCTCCTACTTTTTCAAGTTAGCCATCCCATCTTGGCTTATGCTTTCAATTGTGAAAGGCCCATACCACCAGGGACTCGGTTTATCGGGAGGTATCGTTATCTCCAAGTGTCTTAAGAGTACTGAGTTCCCTTCCTCGAATGGTACATGGCTCCTCGTTGGTTGACTGTGTTCGAACTCGACATGAACTTCATTGCTTTTGCTTCTTTCATGTTTAGCCTCCTTGTAGCTTTTGATTTTTGCCTCCCATGCAAGTATTTTCTCCTGAACATGAATAGGTGACGAGTCAATGTTGTTTTTGAGCTTTCTCCCCCTCAAACTCTCTTGCCCATATTGTGGGGTCATGGGGAAGCTGATCTTTCTTTTTCCTGATTTAAGCTCAATCTTCCTACTTTCATACTTATGACAGCTCTTTCTGTGGTGAGGAATGGTGCCCTAAGGATTATTGGCATGCATCCATCTCCCTTATCATCAATGATCATAAAATCAACGGGATACATGAATCCTGCGACATTGACCAACACATCTTCTGCGATTCCTAGGGGGTATACGTAATAGTGTCCATCGAAGGACAGCCTAACACGAGTGGGGGCTGGCATTTTTGACGTTAGTTGGGTGTAGATAGTTAGGGGCATAAGATTTACTTCTGATCCTTGGTCGGCAAAAGCACTTAGATGTTTCAAATCCCCGATGCTGGCCGGTATCTCAAAGTTCCCACATGCCATCTGCTTAGTAGCCACTTTTTGTACCAACAGTTTCTCGAATATCGGTCCTCCAGGTAATGTATCATACTCATATTTTCCCTCTTCCTCCTTCTCAGAACCCTGTTTGGAAGATTGGTTACGCCCGTCACCCTTTATCCAATTTGTTATAGTGTTTTCCTTTATATCATGTTTCAGGTAGTAACTTAAGGATTGGGATTTTGGCGGCTGTTCTACGGTTTGTTCAGTAGGGGTTTCTACCTTCTCATTATCCGTGTGGACAATTGTGATGGAATTAACAAATCGGGTAGTGGGGATGACACTTTCTTTCCTTAGTAACATCCTTTCGGGGGTTCTCTGGTTGGCATACTCTTCCATCAGGCTCATCATCTCATTCATTTTCTCTTGCATCTCCTCTTTTTGTTTATAAACTGCTTCCTCGAATCTAGCAAGCCGATCTGAATGAGTTGCCATGTATTCTTTCATTCTGGCTTCAAATTCCAGGCTAAGTTTCTCAGGAGGGGAATAAGGTGGGGCATAGTTTTGAAAAGTCTCAACATTCTCTCTAGAGGGTGACTCTGATAATGGCGTTGAAGTCATTTTCGAGACAGAATTGACAGTAGCCCGTCTAGGACTTAAGGGTCTCTTTTGCCTTTCCTCAAAATAGTCAACTTTTGCCTCAAGTTTGCATAGGAGTTCATCGGAGATTTGGTTAGTCCCTTCAGGTGTCGAGATATAGTATGATTAAACTCCCATATATCTTGATTATCGGCGGAAAGCTCTTCAATAATTGCCCAAGACTCCTCGGCGTCCTTATCACGCAATCTACCTCCCGCGGCCCTATCGATTGTATGTTTAGTGTGATAGTCGACGTGATCATAGAAAATCTGAACTAATAACCAAAGGTTTATACCATGATGAGGGAATTTATGGAGGAGATCCTTGAAACGAGCCCATGCTTCGTAGAAAGTTTCACCCTGATGTTGTTCAAACATCAAAATGTCATTTCTAAGCATCGTAGTCTTCCCCCGGTGGGAAGAATTGGGCAAGGAAGCGAGTGGTGAGATCATCCCATGAGGTGATGGATCCCGCGGGTAAACGCTCAAGCCATTGACTAGCTTGATCACGTAGAGAGAATTGGAATAGGCGTAATCGGGTTGACTCTCTAGTTCTAACATCAAGGTCTATAGAATCTACGATTTTAAGGAAGTCCTTGAGATGTTGATTTGGATCTTCGGAACGAAATCCATGAAATGCACATCCGCTTTACACCAACCGGATGGTGTTGGATCGCAAGGGAGACACATTGGCTCCCTGGGAGAGCTCAATGGTGTTTCGGTAGCCTTGGTGGCTAGGTCGGGAATATTTTCCTAGGGTTCGGGGCCTAAGAGGTTGGTTATCTAGTGGTGGGTTTTGTGGGTGGTCTTGTTGTGGTGGGATGATGGGTTCAAAGATGTTACCATCGTCCATGATGTCGGATGGCGAAGAGTTACGAACAAAAACACGAAGAAATAAGATAGACTAAAGAGAACCTAAAAATAAAAATAAAATCTTAGTAGAAAGGAATCTAGCAAGTAGACTTAATAAAAAGAAATCCTAACCTAGACAATAACTATTCCCCGGGCTGCGGCGCCAAAAACTTGATGCGTAGGGATTGCACCAGGCTTTACCTCTCGAGGGATCTCGAGAAGCTTACAACCCCCACCAGGCAGTGTACCTGATCGTTGTAGTATAGTATAGTGACAAGTACCGGGGGATTGATCGTTCAGCTAGGAATAGTGTCGCTAGGATTAGAAAATCTAAAGACTAGGTCTAGAGATGGGGGATGATTCTTTTTGTATTTTTAGGTTTTTATAAAAAGCAAATAAAATCTCGGTTTTGAAGGAGTTGAGCGGACTTAGTTGCTAGTCAACTAACCCAATTACTAAGATGCAATCAAAATAAAATACTAGAAAATAAAATAAACTAAATTAAGATAGTGGTGTGAGCAATATATGGGAGAATTATGTTTACTTAGATTTCACTACTCCCTAGATATCTTTTACAGGTTAATTACTTGTTATAGTTGCGTGGATGACAGATTGTATTCCTTAATACCATTCATGGGGTGGCGTACTTACTTCCCCAATCCTATAAGCGCCTACTTCACTCCTATGTCGAGCCGGCTAACAAGCTCCTAACATGGGATCACTAGAATTTGCTCATGCATTAAATACAACCATTAAAACCTAGTACACATCGGTTCATGTTTCTTAAGACGTTCACGCATGTTACACAAAATGGAGATCTACCAGTTTTCTTAAGCCTAACATTGAAATCATTCATCCATTACAACTATAAACAAGCAATCAACCTATAATTAACATCTAGGTTTCATTACATCTAAGCAAACACATGAAAGATCTAGACTAGCATGTTAAAATCAAGACAAGCATAAGATATATTCAAACAACACATAGACATATTGAATGAATTGAAAGAGGACTTATCTCAATTGAACGTGAAAGGTTTCAAGGGGTGAAAACCCTTGAAAATACTGTTACAAACGACCTAGGGTTTATTAGGTTCGACCCTAGTATTCTCCACACAAGTTCCTCTCTTAATGAATGAAAAATAGAAAAGTATATATAGATTATGTGAGGTGACGGCGTCAAGAGCAAATGTCTGACGCCGTCATCTCGCCGCCAAATAAATTCTCGGACTGCCTAGATTTGGGTTTGACGCCGTCACGTGTACTCCTTTTGCAGGTCGTCATCATGTTAACTCTTGATGCCCTTCTCTTGACGCCTTCAGGTTTTCTCTGGGTCGTCATGGATTTTACCCCTGATGCCGTCACAATTTCCTTCTTGACGCCGTCAGGTACTGTTCTCAGCATGGAAAATTAAGTCTCTGCCGTTTTCTTCACTTTTATGCTCCAAAAACGTCCAAAATGCTTCCTTTTCTAGAATTCACTCCTAAAGTACCTAAAATCATAAAAGGAACGATTTAGGGCAATATTTGATCAAATAAATTCAATTCCGGTCTTAAATGACCCCCTAAAAACGGTTCATTTTTCGCCTCATCAAAGCTATATAGACTTATATAAATAAAAGATAATGCTGATAGAAAACATGTGCTTGACTATACCTTGATTGATCTCCACTATGTGAAAGATCAGAGGAATAACTTGCTCGGCAAGTTTACCTCCATCCATAAGGAGCTGGTTGATTGTAGGTCTAAAATCTGAAACCTTAAAAATGTTAAAGTTCACTATTTAACCCTTCAACTTGAAAATAGCAAGCTGGTACAATCAAGAGCTAAGAGAAGAACTCTTAGCTATGAGAAAATTGCTAAAAAAATGGGCCACCATCTCTCCTAACCTAGAAAAATGTCTTAGTAAACAAATACATACTTAGGCCAAGAAAATTTTGGGTGATTTACCTCTGTGAAAAGATAAAAAAATCTTCCAAAGAAGTGAAATTTGTCAAGTATAGAGTCGTATGAAAAAGAAGTTGGGACTTCCACTGAGTGGGTAGAGGGTAGGAGTCTCCTTAATAAGACGCAAAACTGGAACACATGGAAAATTGTTTGTCCAGTTCACCAGAGTAATGAGACCTCTCCCTCTCGGAATGAATCAGCTATATCTGACTGTGAATCAGAGTGTGCTGACACTACTCCCTTACCTCCTCAACCTAAACTCAAAGGGTCTAAATCCAAGATCAAATCATAGGAGACAGGCAAAGCTGGCAGCAATGTCCAAACTTCATCAGTCTCTAACAAGACTATATGGTCACTGAGAAGAAAATTCTTAGCAAGCCTATCAAGAAGAAACCCATTAGCAATTCAACCTTTGTACCTAAAACAGGTCCTGATGACGTATAATATTGATAGCATGCTCATTGGGCCTAGATTATATTATACACAATTGGGCCCCGGCCCAACAAACAAACTTGACTGGATATCGCCAAAAGCCTAAGCCACGAGCTAGGCGCGGTCCGGAACACTGAGGACGCATATGGAGCATCCAAGCGGCACTCCCGAAGTAAGATTGCGGATCAACCCACGGCCCAGGAGATGATCTACGTCCGCAGTCATGATTAAGCTGCAGACCCTTGCCTGACAAGGGTTCCACCCCGGCCACTACAATACTATGCAAAATACTAGGGAACTCTAGCATTTTGACCACCTATAAAAGGCAACCTTAGTACACATTCTCGAGGTATTATTTTCTCACACATTCCAATACGCATATATTCCTCTGACAACATGAATACTTACTCTCACGCCGGAGCTTAATCGTGGGGTCCGTCCTCATGGCAAGGCTAACGTTTTACTTTCATTTGTGCAGGGAATTACTTTATTACTTGGATTAGTGCAAAGCCCACCATACAACCAAGCCCAATCTTTACTCATCACACTTTTTGCACTAACAAGTTGGCGCCATCTGTGGGACCCAGTATTGAGCGGCGATGGTGGATCTACACCTGTCACAGATCTCCAAGATTATTGTGACAAGATTTATGACCGGATATTGCCAATCATTGCTGAGAAATATCATCAAGAAAAGAAGCAACAAAAGCTAAAAGAAGTAAAAGCTCACCTGGTCTTCGAAGAGATGTCGCAACAATCCGAGTCCAGGACACCTAACCGGAGAAGGGATCTTAGAAAGAAAATTGAAGCTAACCCCCCCCCCCCCCCCCCGAAGCGTGACCGTAAGCCCTAAGCCGCGGAGTGGTAGATCAAGATCTCCAAAGGGAAGGGATCGGGACAAGAAGAGTGTGTTTAAAAGGTTAGAAAATGGTGTGTTCCATAGACTTGGAAGCAGAGAAAAGAGAATATCCGTATGCTCGAGAGACCCCCGACACCAATCCTACTGTAATGACAAAGAAAGGGACGAAAGCTATTACCAGAGTTTCTTCTCCCGTGACTCTGGGAGGCATCACAGCCATGGGGTAACCTCCCGGCGTAGGGACGACCCAGATGACCGGAGTTACAGGAGGGTGGGATCAAGGTCAAGGAGGTAAAGATCAAACGTCAAAGATGATGACCTAGCACAGCCGTGGATGTTCCGGGACTCTGATCCGTTTACCCCTCGCATCCGATACTTTGAAATGCCAAAAAGAACCCGCTCACTAACTCAGGTCAAGACGTATAATGGAAGCGAAGATCCAGAGGACCATCTAAAGATCTTCCAATCCGCCGCCAAAGTTGAACGCTGGGCCATGCCAGTCTGGTGTCACATGCTCAATTCCACACTAACAGGGTCCGTCCGAGTGTGGTTTGATGACCTTCCGCCAGAAACCATAAATAGCTATGATGAGCTAAAAGAAGCATTCCTGGAAAACTTTCTCCAACAGAAGAAATGCATTAAGGACACCGTGGAACTTCATCACATCAAACAAGGGGAAGGAGAATCCATGGAAGATTTCATGGAAAGGTTCAAAAAGGAAAGCAGGGATGTGAAAGGGGCATCGAAAGTGCTGAAGATATCGGGATTTATGCACAGAATAACCAAACCCGAGTTGATCAAATGTCTGCATGATAATATCCCTAAGACTGTCGACGAAATGATGAGGGCAACCATGTCCTTCCTTAGGGGGGAGTAGCCGCTAGAAACCATGATCGGAAGAAATCATTCTCACCATGGAGGCAACAGGATGGGGCCAAAAGCAAAATTTTTGAAAAGGGGGTGTTTAAGAGCCAACAAAGAATAGAGAGGAAGCAGGACCGGTTCACCCTCCTCTTTAAATCCACAAAAGAAATCTTGGCCTTAGAAAAAGAAAAATTCAAACCTCCACCTCCGATGATAACCCTAGTAGAAAAAGGAACGTCAACAAGTTTTGTGACTTCCATGGAGAGGTGGGACGTAGCACAGACGAGTGTATGCACTTGAGAAGACAGATAGAAGAACTGATAAGAAATGGAAAGCTGTCGCACGTGATCAAGGAGCTAAAACAAAATAGTAGAAAAGATCAATAAAAAATAGCTAAGAAGGGGGAAACATCAACAAAGGATAAAGCGCCAACAATCCTAATGATACAAACATGGCAGAAATCAGCTAGGTAGAGAATAACACAAAGCTTCTATCCTGACCCAGAGATATCATTCCCACCTCTGGGAGATAATGAAGGAGATAAAGGACCAATGCTAATAGAAGCGGAGATCGGAGGCCATTGCGTACATCGCATGTACGTGGATGGAGGATCAACTTCTGAAATATTGTATGAACATTGCTTTAAAAGGCTCCGGCCTAAGATAAGATGCCAGATGGTCCCAGCCACGGCACCCCTTATCAGATTCAGCGGCGAGGTTATATGGCCAATAGGGCAGATCACACTCCTGGTAAAAATAGGCGATGACGAGCATGCACTTCCGCCTGGATGAAATTCCTTATAATCAGATCACTGTCACCTTACAACGGAATCATAGGCCGACCGAGGGTTCGAAAAATACAAGCGGTACCATCAACGGCGCATGGTATGCTGAAATTCCCAGTTGAGGGGGAGTACTCACACTATGGAGTAGTAAGATCATTCCGCTCGAATGCACAATGGTTTCCGAACCAGCAGAAGAGACCCCCATGGTCAATCCACCAACGGAAGAACGAATTAAAATTGTAACTCACTTGGAATACCCGGAGCAAACAGTGGCCATAGGCTCTACCCTCACAGAGGGAGGCCGAAAGAAATTATGCGACTTACTCCGAAATAACCTGGATGTGTTCGCCTGGTGTACAACAAATATGACGGGTGTCCCGCGACATATAGCGGAGCATCGCCTAAATGTCCGTGAAGGGTACACCCCGATTAGACAAAAAAAGCGAGGCCAGGCTCTGTAAAGAAACAAAGCAATACGTGAAGAGGTTGAAAAGCTCGTCGAAGCCGGCATAAAGAAATTAATCAATTTACTTATGTGTGTAGGGAGACATAAAGAAATATGTCTGGTATCTTGATAGTGGTTGTTCTAGACATATGACATGGGTTAAACAATATTTGCACAAGGTCCTAAAGTAGTGTTTGGGGATAACTCGTCATGCTCAACTGAGGGATATAGAATAGTGAACTACAGTGAAATAATCTTCACCAAGGTTGCCTATGTGAATGGTCTGAAGCACAAATTGATCAGCATCAGCCAATTCTATTTTTGTGGGTGGTGCTCTTCTGGATACGTATATGAAAAATGGGAGAGTTAATGAGGATTGTCGGGTTTTTGATGAGATGCTGATAAAGGAATGTGGTTTCTTGGACTATAGTTATTACTGGTTTGGTGCGTGCTGGTTATAATATGGAGGGGATGGCGTATTTTGGGGATTTGTGTAGGTATGGGGTAACATTCTTACACGTTGGCTATTGCGTTGAAGACGTGTGCTGATGCTTGTTTGTTGCGTAATGGCAATGAAATTCACACGTAGACGTTAAAGAAAGGTTTTGATACGACGTCGTTTATGGCTAATACTCTTACTACTCTATATATCTAATGGTGTACCCCCATCCTGTGGCTTGGAGCTTAGCCTCCGAATGATGCACACGCATAAAAACTTGTAGTGTTCATTGGCATAAAGCCTACTAGGTAACCACAAGGGAATATGCCAATACACAAGAGTCCATTCCTCGAAGCCTGAGTCTCTGAAGAGCTTTAGCCTCCGAGGAGACCGACGCTCCGTTACTAAAAGCTAAACAAAATATTTCGTGGACCCTACTACAAATAACGGTTGTCATATTCCCGCTCGTGCAAACAACCGCACATGGGCATGCTCTCGGAGCTTATATTCGAAGCCTTCTAATTGGATCCGGTGAATATGATCCCATCAATAAATCTAGCGAGACACGTGGCAATGCCTAAATCTTTCCCAGGGTTTGCCTATAAATACCCACCTCATTTATCCATTTCAGTTATATTTTTCCTCCCCCTCGCTACTTTCTCTCACTAAACATTCCCCCATTATTCTGATGACTTATTCTCACGCCGGAGGCGGTTCACAAAGTAAACCCATGCGCTCCGACCAACCCAAGCGTGTTTCTTTGTCTTATTTTAGGCCACATCAAGCTTTAGAAGTATCTAGCTTACATCACTAGTAGGCTCTGAATCAAGAAGGTGCAATCCGTTATACGATCAATATCAAATGTGGGAAAGGAGACTATGCTTTGTATTTGTTTGAGAAAATGAAAATGAAAGACGTGGTTTCTTGGACGACGATAATCAAAAGTTATGTTCAAACTGGTCAGTATTACCGGTGTATTAAAACATACTTACGTATGCGAGAATCAGATGTTAGTAGTAGTGAATACGTTCTTGCAGCAATTGTATTTGATTGTGCAAATATTGCTAAGATTGTTTTGGGTCAACAGTTTCTTGCTCATGTGTTACATAACGGTCTTATAAGTTGTATGTTGGTAGCTAATTCAATCATGACAATGTATGCTAAATGTGGGGGGAAGTTAGATTTATCTTCGATTATTTAAGAAATGACTCAAAAAGACATTGTGTCATGCGCAAGGAGGTTATGGAGATGAAGCTTTTAAGTATCTGCCGTTAATGAGAAAAAATGGGCCAAAACCAACTGAAATTGCTTTTGCAAGTGTGTTAAGTGTGTGTGGAGGTATGGCAATTCTTGAACAAGCTAAACAACTTCATGGACAGCTATGATTAGTGGGTATGCTGAGCATGGGTTGAGTCAACAAGCAGTAGACCTATTTGAGCAGCTTATTGAGGTTGGTTTAATTAAGACAAGATACAGTCACCTTCATTGGTGTTTTAACCGCATGTAGCCATGCTGGTCTAGTTGACTTGGGCTTTCGCTATTTTAACTGGCCTAATAAGTAATTACAAACTTAATTTTTCTAAAGAAAATTATGGACGTATGATTGATCTCATTTGTAGAGCCGGGCGATTGAATGAGGCTGAAAACTTGATTACCAATACACCATATAGTGTCGATGACGTTTTGATCAACTCTACTGAGAGCTTGTATATTACATGGTAATGCTGAATTAGGAACGCTTGCTGCAAGAAAGTTAATTGAAATGGACCCTAATTGTGGATCGACACATATAACATTGGCTAATTTGTATTCTGCTATAGAGAAAAAGATGAAGCAGCAGAAGTGAGGAGATTGATGCGAACAAAACATGTTATAAAGGAACCTGGATGGTCTTGGATCAAAATTAGGGATTGTGTGTCTGCGTTTGCAGCAGGAGATCATTCACATCCTCAATGGGAAGATATGAATTGCCTATTGGGGTTACTGTCTTTTAAAGATAAAGTGTTTGTTAGTGGTAAAGACTTGTTACTAGACAACATAAATGAACTTGACGAGAGAATTTGGAACTTAGATATAGACGAGTTTGAAGCAACCTGTAATAGTACTAGTTTTATGCAAATGAGTCATAGGTTCAAGTCATGGAAATGATCTTCATTTGTACCATTTTCATACCTACAATCAAATTTTTATTTCTCATACACAATATAAATGACACGTTTTTGACAAAAATCATGTATTGTGAATTTTGTGTGCAGCTTACTGCTTATGCTAAGAGTATTTTGTGATCCAAATGTGGTCATATTGCCTACACCATATATAAAATGATTAAAAGCTGACTAAGCGGTGAATAGCGGTAACAGCAGAAAGTTAGCACAAGCGCGTATTGTTTTTATTCATTATCTACATACATGAATGTTCATATTTTGTCACCAAAGAATGAATGTAACAAATCCGTGACAGGAACAATTAGCGCCTGTAAACCAAAGTATAATCTCGACAAGGCTTTGAAGAAAACGTGAAGGACCAATATTGTAGATTAGAAACTTATTAACTACTAGTTATATTTTCTGTAAATTAAGAAAGGATGCAACGATTCATGCATGCCTTTACTGAAGGAACACATCATTTGGATTGTGACTAAACCGAACCATCACAAAGGTTCATCACACCCATTCGAATAGACATGACTTTTTAGTGAAAGGTTACAATGGTTCATTACACCATTTGGAAACCTATAAGTACTTGATATTATGTATTGTTACAATGGTTAGACAAATAAATAAGTTATCTATAGTTTATACTTGTTTGCATTTCATATTTGACTCAACCAAACCGATCCATATTGATTACGGTTGGGACAACATTTGGCATCAAGAGCCTCGTTTGGAACATCTCGTTACAGCAATCAAACCAAAACAGAAACATCCACAGAACCTTGTATCGAGACAGAAACCCAAAACCAGAAACAAAAACCCCACGCTGGAATTGTTTTTCAGGAAACAATAGCATACCTTCGAACCTTGTTATTACTAGAAGGATTGCGTTAGATAACTTAGGGACATAAGAAAGACTTGTACAAACTTTCTTGGTGTCGAGAATTTGCAAACAGAAAAAGGGCACCGAACCAAAACTTGGTGTCTTGGTTTGTTGTTTTGATTCGAACAACACAACAAAACCAAAGGGAAAACTCTTGTTTGAGAACAAAAACAGGAAGGAACTTGTGTGGCTTACTACGACACACCAAGGGAAAGGAAAGTCGACTGAAAAAGTTGTGTATCATATCGATACACAAAGAAAAGAAGAGGAAAAGACGCGCAGGAAAAATATAGGCGTTGCTTGGGTTATAGAAGGATACCGGTACAAGAAGAAACAAAGAAAGGACATTGGCAATACTAGGAGACAACAACAAATTGAAGAAAACATGCGACTTGATCACTCGCTGCATAGAAAAAATACCGAATAGTTTTCAGAAATTATTGATAGAATTTGTTGGTATACGGTGTGGAAAAGAAGAAAGGAATGAAACAGAAAAGTATTGTGGAACAATGAAAGGAGCGTACAAGCAACAGCGGAACGACAAACAAAACATTTTTGTTTAGACGTTGATAGAATACCGTAGGGTATAGAGGAGAAGAAAAGCAATCGAAATTGCTGTTTGACAAAAAAATACGCAAGTATTTTTTGAAGAAAAGAACTTGGAAGAAAGGAAATAACGACAACAACCTGAAGTTGATCGTGGCCAAAACACTTAGGGTGATTTGGAGGTTAAGCCGAGACATAACAAGGGTCTAAGGCACGTAGTAGGAACCAAGTTGAGAAAGAAACGAGGAAAGAAATAACGTGGTTGATATCATTCTTAGTATCGACATAAGTGGGAACATCGTCGTGATTTAATCACAACATACGAGGTCACAAAATTCAAAACTTTGGATTTCAATTATACTTTTAGTATAGATATTTACTTCATTATTAGGAAATCCCGAGAACTATATATTGATCCCGTATTACTAGGATTCCCGGATAACTATTTCTGTTCCCGTGGAAATAAGAATACCATATTAGTTAGAATTCCCATAAAAATTAAACCGTGAAGATTATAAACTCACTTAAGATGTCTGTAGAAGATACAATCACACCAAACACTACACTTAAACCCATGACACCTATTGCACAATACCAATGCCCTAAACTAAAAGACACAAACTATATTGTTTGGGCTATACAAATTAAGATTATATTGGAAGCACGTGGCTTGTGGGAGACAATAGAACCAAAGGAAAATACGCAAGCAGATGATAAGAAAGATAAGGCAACAATGGCCTTACTATATCAAGCGTTGACCGAGGATGTGATTTTACAAATAGCAAATTGCAAAACATCAAGAGAATTGTGGGAATCATTGAAAAGGAGACACGTAGGAGAAGAGAAAGTGCAACAGGCATGATTACAATCACTAATGATAGGATTTAGTGCACTTCAAATGAAGGATGATGAGACAGTGGATGCATTTACGAACAAACTTAACAGTTATAGCACTAAGGCTAAAGAATTAGGAAAGACCTTGGATGAATCACTTTTAGTACGAAAACTATTAGACTCCACACCAGATAGATTCATTCAGATAGTAGCATCCATAGAACAGATGAATGATCTCGATGGCATTACTTTAGATGAGATCATGGGTAAACTTAAGGCATTCGAGGAAAGGTTAAAACTCCGAAAGGGAGGACAAGTGGAAAGCCAGGACAATTTATTATTCGCACAAGGCGAACACTCTAGAAATAAGAAACGATTTAACAAATATAGGGGTAGATCAAACTACTCACGAGGAAACTGGCAAAATAAAGGAAGAAGAGATAACTCGAATGGAGAAAATTCAACTCACAACTACAAACCCAATAAGTATAAAGGTGAGTGGAAGAAGAAGGTAAAATGTTTCAATTGCGGGAAACTTGGACATTTTAAGAAAGAATGTAGAAGTCCACCAACAACTCAAGAACAATCAAACCTTATCTATGAAGACGATGGACCATCACTATTAATGACTACACACGAAGAAATATTGTTAAATGAAGGACAAGTACAACCCGGAAAGTATGCTACAACAGATGCTAGCATATGGTACTTAGATAATGGTGCAAGCAACCATATGACAGGAACCAAAAGTCATTTTAAGGATATTGACGAAAGCATCACTGGACGCGTTCGTTTTGGAGATGGATCATATGTAGAGATAAAGGGTAGAGGTTCTATATTATTAGGATGTAGAAACAAGGAGCAAAAGATAATATCGGATGTTTACTACATACCAAACCTCAAGAGTAACATATTTAGTCTAGGACAACTTACCGAAATAGGTTGTAAGATCATCATGGATGGAAACAAGTTGACTTTGTATGATAAAAAGAAGAAGTTGTTGATGAAGGTAGAAAGGACGAAGAATAGACTTTACAGTATCAGATTACAAATAGAAACACCCATATGCCTCTTAGCAAATATGGATAACCAAGCATGGTTATGGCACGCTAGATTAGGTCATCTGAACTTTGACGACATCAACAAGATGACAAGAAAAGGATTGGTAGAAGGAATACCAAGAATAAATCATGCAGGACAAGTATGTGATGCATGTTTATTAGGAAAACACAGCAGAACACCATTTCCAAACCAAGCTAAATTCAGATCAAAGAACCCATTGGATTTAGTTTATGGAGATCTTTGTGGTCCTATAAATCCAGCAACACATTCCGGAAAGAAACTCATCTTCTTACTAATAGATGATTGTACACGTTACATGTGGGCCTATTTTCTAACATCTAAGGATCAGGCCTTCAACACATTTATGGAATTTAGACAGAAAGTTGAAATGGAGTTAAGATTGAAGTTAAGAATGCTAAGAACAGATAGAGGTGGTGAATTCACATCAAATGAATTCGATAAGTATTGTAAAGACAATGGAATAGCACGACAGTTAACAGCACCATACTCACCGCAACAAAATGGAGTAGTTGAAAGGAAGAATAGAACGGTGTTATCAACTACTAGGAGTATGATGAAAGCGATGAAGTTACCCTTAACTTTTTGGTCGGAAGCAGTCAAGCATGCCATTTACATACTAAATAGGGTACCAACACGAGCACTGGAAAATAAAACACCATATGAAGCACTCTACAAAAGAAAACCAAATCTACAAAACCTTAAAATATTCGGATGCACAGCTTATGCTAAGATAACGATACCTCACTTGAAGAAGTTAGACGACAGAAGCATACCGATGGTTTATTTAGGAGTAGAGGAAGGATCAAAAGCTTGTAGGCTATATGATCCAGTAAGAAAGAAGAAACATGTTAGTAGGGACGTAAAATTTATGGAGACAAAACCGTGGAATTGGGATAAGAATGGAGATGATACGGATACACAAGACACATTTTGGGCTAGTTTTGTGGTAGAAGAAGTTGATAATGGAAATCCTACACCAATCAACATAGAAAACATTGATAACACGTATCATGAAGAAGATCAAATACTGGATCCAATACCAGATCCAGAATCACCAACTACACCACCAACATACACTTACGAACCCAACTCAGAAAGTGAAAGACAAGCTACTATTAGTTCATTTGGAAGCTCATTAGGAAGCTCAGAAAGATATGATCACAGACCAGTACGAGGGTTAAAAGACATCACTGAAATCTATCAACATGCAAGTGAAGTAGAAACTCCAAGTTTATACTTCATAGAAGAAGAACCTCGTAACTACAAGGAAGCATCAAAAGATGAAAAATGGATTGAGGCCATGAGAGTCGAATTAGATTCAATCAACAAGAACAACACATGGACTCTTACTACTTTGCCCGAAAATCATAAGGCAATTGGACTCAAATGGGTTTATAAAACCAAGAGAGATGCACAAGGAAAGATCATCAGATATAAAGCAAGATTAGTAGCAAAAGGTTATGTACAAGAACAAGGAATAGACTTTGATGAAGTATTCGCACCAGTTGCTAGGATTGAGACAGTTCGATTAATATTAGTACTAGCAGCATATCATGGATGGCAAGTACACCACTTAGATGTAAAATCAGCATTTTTACATGGAGAATTGAAGGAAGAAGTCTATGTTACACAACCTGAAGGATTTATTCAACAAGGAAACCAAGGAAAAGTATACAAGCTAACAAAAGCTTTGTATGGCTTAAAACAAGCTCCAAGAGCTTGGAATGTGAAGCTTGATCAAACCTTAAAGTCATTAGATTTTAAGAAATGTAATCTCGAACAAGCAGTCTACACGAAAAGAAGCAAGAATTCAACACTTATCGTTGGAGTATATGTAGATGATTTAATAATCACGGGCACCCCGAAGAAGGAAATAGACTTGTTCAAATCCCAGATGGAAGATAAATTTGAAATGAGCGACTTAGGATTGCTAGCATATTACCTTGGGATAGAAGTTACACAGACAGGAGGAGAAATTAAAATCAAGCAAACTGGATATATTAACAAGATCCTAAAAGAAACAAGTATGGAGGATAGCAATGATACAAAGATACCATTGGATCCCGGCACTAAGTTGGTCAAGGCGGAAGATGGAGAACCAGTTGACGCAACTTATTACCGAAGCTTAATTGGAAGCCTAAGATACTTACTACATACAAGACCGGATCTTAGTTACTCAGTCGGACTACTCAGCAGATTTATGCAAGACCCGAAGGAACATCACCTGAAGGCAGTGAAACAAGTAATCCGATATGTCAAAGGAACAAAAGAACATGGAATAATATACAAGAAGGAAGGCGGCTGCAAGATAACAGGTTACAGTGACAGTAGTTATGGAATCAATACCGATCAAGGAAAAGGAACTACTGGAATCGTATTTTACTTTGGAGAGTCGCCTATTACCTGGTGTACTCAGAAGCAACCGACAGTGGCGCTCTCATCATGTGAATCAGAATTCATGGCAGCTACTGCAGCAGCATGTCAAGCCTTATGGTTAAAACGTTTACTTAGTGAACTAACTGGAATTGAAGAAAAAAGGATAACGCTCAGAGTTGACAACGTATCAGCAATAGCACTCGTGAAGAACCCAGTATTTCATGGAAGGAGTAAACATATAGACATTCGCTATCATTTCATTCGTGAATGCGTAGAGAATGGTCATATAAATGTGGAACACGTTAGCGGAGAACTACAAAGAGCAGACATACTAACTAAAGCATTACCAAGACTCAAGTTTGCAACTATGAGACAAATGCTCGGAGTTCAAGATCTCGGACAAAGCAATGATCAAGATTAAGGAGGAGAATGTAAACCAAAGTATAATCTCGACATGGCTTTGAAGAAAACGTGAAGGACCAATATTGTAGATTAGAAACTTATTAACTACTAGTTATATTTTCTGTAAATTAAGAAAGGATGCAACGATTCATGCATGCCTTTACCGAAGGAACACATCGTTTGGATTGTGACTAAACCGGACCATCACAAAGGTTCATCACACCCATTCGAATAGACATGACTTTTTAGTGAAAGGTTACAATGGTTCATTACACCATTTGGAAACCTATAAGTACTTGATATTATGTATTGTTACAATGGTTAGACAAATAAATAAGTTATCTATAGTTTATACTTGTTTGCATTTTATATTTGACTCAACCAAACCGATCCATATTGATTACGGCTGGGACAACAGCGCCCACAAGAAGAATCTATACCCACAAACATAAGGAATTATATGCCTTTAGAACCATCTCATCACAGGTGCAAAACCATAATACAGAAAAACAAGACCCCACTACTATGCCCGCAACCACTTGGGATGTAGTGTGATATCGTAGTAGAACCCGTAGCCATATCTGCATGAAAGTCATTATATGTTTTGGTGAAGTCAGGTATTTTGAATAATTATCGAAAACTATGATCCACACAAGTTATTGTTGATGACGTATATAAATAATTGAAAGAGCTTAGGGAAAATGTAGACTTACAAAATATACACCAACTGCAATAACGAGCCCACTTAGTAGAACTGCAAATCCATTCAATCCCAGCCATTCATTTACTGTCAAGATCAAAATTTAAAACATTACAATCACGAACCAGATAGTCAAATGAGTTTCGATTTATTACGGGTAAAAGTGGGTTACTTGAAAGAATGATGAACGTGACAGCAAATGAAATGGATTGGGCATGCGTAGATGGCATTCCTGGGCCTGAACACACTTCAGGATCGGGTCGCTCCTGGTTTATAAGCTGCTTTAGTGTGAACGATAATAAAACATTCACAATTGATCCGAGAACAGCCCAAAGTGCTAAATCATCTTGTCTCAGTAGAATCACTAAACCATAGCTTATAACAACAAACCTTAAACTCTGCAATAAAAACAATATAAAAAGTATAAAAACCACATACTTGAAACTTGAAAGAAATAGTAGAGTACGTAAGCATGATTTATATAATGAAACGTTGATTAAAAGAACACAAACCAAACGATTAAAAACACTGTGTAGCACAGCAGCTGTTGGACGGTTTAAATCACCACAACTATCAATCAGAACTGTATGTTCAAAAGCATAAACTGCAACATTACTACATTTATGACCATCGTCAACCTTATGCTCAATTGGTGCCTCTACCATCGTCTTGCTTGATTTGTGTAATTGCGAGAATATAACTCAAACTTAAGCTGAATATAGGCAGTGACTCAGTGAGTTTAAATATGGTAATGAGGACAGGAGTAGTGATTGCTGTGAGTATTTATAAGCTCACCTTCTGCTTTTCTGTACCACCCAAAAGGATACAATTAAATAAATAAAACGCTCCTCTCGTTTAAGGATCTTCCATATAGTATTTTTATTTGTCTCAAATTCATTTAAATATCCATTTTTTTATTAAAAAATTTTGATAAGGGGTAATTTATATAGGTAGTTATCAGATGCAAGTAAAAATCTGCAGTAAAATACTACGGAGTAATTGTTACATTTAGATGAACAAATGAGGTAAAATGACCAAAAGGTACATACAAATCTAAAATAGTAACTGTTATATGAATGTATAAACTCTTTTTTTATGAAAAAGGCAACTATATAACACAAAAACAAAATACAAAGGAATCCTTAATTACATGAGACCACTGACCTTAAGGACTAAAAACCATACAAGAAAAAGGCCCAATTGGTATAAAACTCTTTTGTTATAAGTGTTTACATAAGTTCACCCTCCTCAATTCGATAAACTAATGTGAAGAGGAAGTGATGAAAGTACTTTTTGAATCATTTATGTCGACGAGCAAAAATTTTACAGTTTAAATCAAGTTTATGTGGATGAACTAGTTGTTAAAAGTGTAATAAGTCGTTTTGGACTTGTAACAGATTGCTTTTATAATTATTTTGAAATCAAGTAGTTTAAACATGTATGAGCTAATGAGCTTTATCATACATAACCTTGTTCTGTTGATATCAAATACTGTATGTGATTACAAAAGATCTCATCTCCTCAAAACAACTATTGATGTAAGATATGATCAAGGGATATTCTTTTTTCTTCAATTATTATGTAAGTAAGATTTTATTATTGTTATTCTATTACAACCCAATAATAAAAATTGATATTGCATGTTGCTTCTTGACTCAATGGAGTACATTTTTTTCAACATTTAGGACGGAATTTGTGTACGAGAAATCCATCCATGCAAAATTTCAAGATAGTCCAGAGTGGATAATTTATTTGCAATGTTGCATTATTGCCATAATCATTGATATTCATTTTTTTATATACGAAAGAAGATATCTGCCACAACGTGAAGAGAAGTGGCGTTTATACACATATTTTATTCGATCTAATTCCACTAGAATATTTTCTTGATAGCATTACACGATACTGTTCCGTGATTTGAGATACAAATCTTCTATAGGAACCATATACGTTAAGGTACATGGAAATATGCTGCAAACGCATACTAAAATGTGAAAGTACTAGTTAATTACTCGTATTAAGTACTACTCACTTTAGGGTGAACATCTTTACTCGGGTTGTTCAACTAAGGATGTTTGCGTCTCAAATTTTTATATTTCAACCCAAATTGATTTTTGGTTCAGTGTGTTCGGTTTTCGGTTATAAAAGTTTTACGTCTCAAACGAAATACAAACCAAACCATATTCAAAGTTAGGTTTGGTTCGGTTATGTTTAAACTAAATTCGGTTCAGTTTTTACTTTTTAACCATAGTTACCCGGGCAAAACCCGAAAATCAACTTTTAACTTAATTTTGATTAAGTAACTATAACCCGAGTATACATAAGCATAAACAAACGGAAGTCATATCATAAATAACCAAAGAATAAGTCAACATGACTTAACAAACATAGTCCCAAATGAAAGAGACAACCAACAGAGTTACATGAGTTCTAAACGAAAAAAATATCCAAAAGAAATAACGGAAAATAATAAAGTCTTAAACATCATATCCAAAATCCAAAACTAAGATCTCTAAGGTAAGTCCACTCAGCACTCAACCCATAAGCAACCCCAGCTCCTAGCTTAGATACCTGTCGCGGAAGAAAAGAAAACGCGGCTGAGCTTAAAAAGCCCAGTGAACAGATATATAGAAAAACAAACGGATAATCAAAACGTATACAAGTATATGAAAAGGAAGTCATAAGCTCCTGCTGAAAAGAATGTCATCTGTCAAATAAATAAGAGATCAACGATAACTGAACAAATATCATAAGTCAAATGAATAATGAGTATGAAGAGTTAAGTGATAATATGAACCACATAGTAACCAGAATCAAAGAGCACGTATCAACAAAGGCTTGTCTAACGAGATACTCGAATATTTGAGATGCATCGACTTGAATTAGATGCATCTCTATTCATTTAGATGCATCCCACTTTGTTTCAAAAGTGATTTTAAAGTGAAAATGATGCATAGTAATACTAACAACAAATTTGGCCGGTAGAGAACGAAATATACACAGGATTCGTCTAACTTGATGAAATGCGTCTAATATATGTATATGTATCTAATTTTTAGCTAGAAAATATATTATGGTGCATCTAAAAGATTAGGGATGCATCTAATTCAAGTCGACACATCTCTAATGTGTATTTATAGGTATTTCTCATCCTTCTCATTTTAAGGTTTCTTCTCATTTGATCCTAAGTCGGGGAATGGATCTACTAAGAAGAGAAAATAAAATAAGAAGAATAAGAAATGTTTGTAGCCACACATTTTAAATGAAGAAGGAGAATTTCATGAGAGATCCATCTTATTTTGTAAGTGCATCTGAAATATGCGTCTATGATTACTTCTCATTCTTCTTATTCTACTTTTATTTCTTATTTGATTTAAGAATACGAGTATATAAAAAAGTAGTGAAGGATGAAACATTGAATGATAACCAAATTATGTCATATGGACGATTAGTTTTATTATCAATTGTCTAAAAATTACTTGTTTTATAAGTTCTACTGAGAGCTTTTTAGTGTGTTTTTATCATCCGGATACCGATACGTATTCTACTACCTTTGTCTTATAACTTCATTTAATAAATCTTTTATATAATAAAAGAATTACATCATTTTGTAGTGATTTTGTAAAATCAATATTAGTGAGAAAAAAAATTAGACCAATAGGAAAACTCGATTTTGACACATATATATACCCCCTATACTTTCTAGAGTTGCGATCCCTAAAAGGGAGTGTAAATTTACAAAGTCTAAAAAGGAATCTTGTCCATCCGATTAGTCAAATATTTGACCAAAATCAATCCAACCGCTCTCATTCAAACAAACAAAAAAAAAACGCTACTTTCCTAAAAAGGTTAAAACGGTAATTTATCCCCACTTCTCTCTTCCCTCCAAACCGTTCACTCACTCACAATTTCACACACAAATTTCACGCACTCGCAAATTCTCTCTCTTCTCTATCAAAAATCGCGATCAAAATTTGGGGAAAAAATTAGGGTTTCATTTTCTGATCATTTTCCGATCAAAATGATGAATCCAACTGGTAAGGAATAGATTAAATTGAAAAAATTAGGGTTTCATTTATGTTTTAATTATTTTTTTAAATTAATCCAACTGCATGCGTAATTTATAGAAAAAAAAATGAACAAATGAATTTGCTTTTAAAAAATATGCATTTTATTATTATTTTTAATTTTAGATTTTGAAAAAATTAGGGTTTCATTTAGGTTTCTTAGAATATAAAATGCATGCATAAAGAATTATGATTATTTTATCAGTTTATTTATTTATTTATTTATTTTGATAATATGATTTTGATTTATTATTTTGATTTATCATTTTTTTTTATTTAGAATCTGGAAGAGAAAAGAGCCCAACATTGTCAGAAAAGAGATCGAAACGATTCCAAGACCGGCCAGCTTTTACAGGTTTTTAAAAGTTTTTGGTTCATCAATTATTATTTTGCCGATTATCGGTTGCCGATTAGTTAGAAGTGTAGAATAAATAAGAATGAGGTTCAGCAGTTTCTGTATATAAAAATAAGGTTCAGCAGTTAAAATAGATGAAAAAAGTGTTTATAACTTGTTAGAAATATGGTTCATCAGTAGAATAATTGTTAAAATAGATTACAATGAGGTTCATCAGTGATTAGAATTGTTATCTGGTTAGATTAGAAGTTGTGTATAAATTTTGTTAAAAATAGATTAAGAATAAAGTTCAGCAGTTAAAATAGATGAAAAAAGTGTTTATAACTTGTTAGAAAATAGGTTCATCAGTAGAATAACTTGTTAGAAATAGATTACAATGAGGTTCATCAGTGATTAGAATAGTTATCTGGTTAGATTAGAAGTTGTGGATAAATTTTGTTAGAAATAGATTAAGAATAAGGTTCAGCAGTTAAAATAAATGAAAAAAGTGTTTATAACTTGTTAAAAATATATTAAGAATATGGTTCATCAGTAGAATAACTTGTTAGAAATAGATTAAAAAAGGTTCATCAGTGATTAGAATAGTTATCATGGTTAGATTAGAAGTTGTTGATACATTGCTATAACTTGTTAGAAATAGATTAAAAAAAGGTTCATCAGTGATTAGATTAGTTATCATGGTTAGATTAGAAGTTGTGGATACATTGCCATTACTTGTTAGAATAGATTAAAAAGAGGTTCATCAGTGATTACTTGTTATCATTGTATAATTAGTACTAACTTGTTAGAATAGATTGAAAAGAGGTTCATCAGTGATTTCTTGTTATGATTGTTTAATTATTCTTTTACCTATTGCTGATTATTATTTAGAATAGATAAAGAATAAGATTCAGCAGTTAGAATAGGCATGAATAAGGTTCAGCAGTTAAAAATTATATGAAAAAAAATTTTATAGTTATTTTTCATTGAAAGATTGTTCATCAGTTGTTTTTTTTTATTGAATAGGAAAGAAGCCTGTGACGTTAACATCCTATTCTCCAAGTGATGACGACTTTGTTGAACACGCGTTTACTAATAAAAGAACTCGGGGTTCATTGAAAGGTGATCAACCACTTCCTAAAAGAACACGAGGTTCATCAAATCCTGAAATCGCTGCTAAACCTTCCAAGCCTTCCAAACCTTCCAAACCTTCAAAACCTTCAGCTTCATCAAAACATTCCAAACCTTCAAAACCATCAGGTTCATCAAAAACTAATAAGCATGTTCTCTCTGAAGACCTTAAGCCTGGATTAAGTCTTCGACAAATTCTCCCACCTAACCTAAAAAATTTTCCAACGGTTCAAATAAAAAAATTTCCTGATCCATTATATGATACAATTCAGAAAATAACAAAGGACCAAAAAGAGGCAATATCAAGTATAGGTTTTAAATCATTGTTCGACTTTGAAATTAATGTCATGCCACGTCGTTTAGGGTATTGGTTGCTTGAGAGGTTTGATGTTGAATCTGAAAATCTAACCGTCTTTGGTGATACTATACACATAACACCTGAGTTAATCCACCATACCTTTGGATTCCCAATGGGTCAGTATGCAGTTGATGTGCGTGATGTTGTTAAGGAAAGATCAAATGAAGCATACATAGAATGGAAAAAACAATTCAAAGGTGTTCCTAGACTTTATGCAAAAAAAAAAAAAAAAGATTTGATGCCGGTAATTAAGAATCAAATTAGGAAAAATGATAGTGGAGACATATTTTTGAAGAACATAATATCATTGTTTGTACTATTTTGTCTTATGTGGGAACGATGGGGACTTTGAATATTGGAGTAATCCCTTCTCTTACTGATATGGATGTTGTGAAACAAATGGACTGGTGCGAGTATGTGCTACATAATTTGAAGGACGAAAGGAAAAATTGGAGACCGGGAACAAGATTCTATGGTCCAATCTTGCTATTGGAGGTAATTACTATATACATTATGTTCATCAGTTAACTTATAGGTTCATCAATTAGGTTATAGGTTCATCTATTAGATTATAGGTTCATCAGTTAGGTTATCAGGTTAATCAGTTACATTTTTCTTAATTTAAGATTTACACTTAAAATTGCAGGTGATATTTGCCAATTCACTGCTGAAGAAACCAAAATACCTAGCGTTTAATTACTGGAAAACAGAAAATTTGGAAGAATTGAAAGAGATGATGTTTGGCAAAATCAAAAAAGGAAGAGCTCCTAAAGCTGAAAAAGTGAAGAAAAAAGAAGAACCGAAAGAAGATCAAGAAGAAGAAAATAATGATGAGGAAAATAAAGAAGAAGAAGAAGATCAAAAGGATGATGATGCAGAGGAAGATGATGATGAAGATAATAATGATGTTGAAGCTGCAGAAAATAATGATGATGATGATGATGATGATTCAAAGAACGATGATGAACAGCAGATAGAGAATGCTGGAGCAGAAATTCAATTGGAGGAAGAACTGAGAGGTGATGATGAAGACAAGATTGAATTCTCATATGAAGCTGGATCACATTGGGCTAGAGCTCATTTAAAGGATAACTCTCCTGTAAAGCCTGGACTACTCATGATTGAAGGTATGATCTATTATTTTATTTGGTTCATCACTTACTGTCCCGTATAATGTGTTTTTTTACGGATGATTGAATCTTTACACATTGTGTCTAAATTCAGATGCTAACATTGTGCCGATAAAAGATAGCGATGAGCCAGTTAAAAAAAAAAGAGGATTAGAAGAAAGAAACAAAAAACAAACGCTGATGAACCTTATAATATAGGTATACATTTTACTATATGTTCATCAGTACTTTTTGTATGTGTCATCTTAAAAAATGACATATATATATATATATATATATATATATATATATATATATATATATATATATATATATATATATATATATATATATATATATATATATATATATTTTTCAGAAGTCATTCAAGGGAACAATTCAGAAAGGGAAGGTTGGATGCCTATAGAAGGTACACAAATTATAATTTGATGAACCTTATATTATATTGTTATTTTAAACATTTACCTAAAAAAAGTTGTATCTAAAATTAGTGGCTGATGGACCAATCCAACTAATGCTGGAAGACAAACCACAAGAAGCAGGGGGGGGGGAATGATCAAGAAGGTATGTATATAGACATTATTTATATTATATTATTGTTTTATAAGTAAAGTTTTGTTATAAGTAAAAATTGATGAACCTCAAAAATTTGATGAAAATCTTGATGAACTTGAATATGTAAAATCTGATGAACTTGAAATTTTGATGAACTTGAAAAAAAAATAACTTTTATAATCTGATGAACCTGTTATAACTTATGAAAAATGGTGTAAAACATGTAGGAAGAAAACAGAAAGCAAAAAGGAGTTCACTATCTCCTAAAAACCGCTATTCGATGAACATGTGCAAAAACATTGTTGGATACAAAAGGAAAAGAACATCAAAATCTCCAAAGACAGATGACGTTGGTGAGCAAGTGGCTGATGTTCATATAGAAGATATTGAAGAGCATCAATGGGTTGATCAACAGGCAAACGGTAAAAATCTATTATGTTTCATAACTTACATATTATCTGCAAAAAATTTGTGTATATTTGAATTTCTTATAATTGGTTCATCAATTAGCAGATGATGATATTCAAATGACCGGAACAAATGAGGATATTCAAACGACCGGATCTGATGAAAACACTGAAGTTGCTGAACCAATTACCGGAACCGATCAAACACCTGAAAATGGAAATGATGAACCTTCATCCTCAAGTATTAAGCTCACCCAACAATAGTTATCCGCAATGATTTTAGAGTTTCAAGGGGAGTATTCCCAATTCAAATCAGCTGAGGTAAAAATATATAGACTTTAAAATGTTATTTGATTATAGGTTCTTCAAATATAGGTTCATCAGTTATTATAGGTTCATCAGTTAATATAGGTTCATCAGTTTTATGTTAATATAGGTTCAAAGACTTAATTGATTATATTAATGACAGGAATTCAGTCACTCACTGAGGAACATGTTATGCTTATTTCAAGAGATGAAAATTAATATTGATGACATGCTAAGGGCTGGATTGGAGATGTACCCCCGGAAATGAATCGTTGTTGGAAGTCCGAGACTGGATGAACAGTTTGGTAAACAGGACAACTTTTGAGAGCTCACAAAGTGAAGATGAGAGCTCAATGCTGATGATAAGGATGGGTGATGATAAGGATGCCTCCGAGGCAAAGGAAACATCTAAACAAACTGATGAACCTCAAACAAAGGATGGCTCCAAGGTTGCATCTAAACAAACTGATGAACCTCAAATGAATCATGGCTCCGAGTTAACAGATGAACCTCAGACGGACAAACAGGCTGAGTTAACGTTAACTCAAATGTTCATGGATCCTGCCTTTTTGAAAGAATATGAAAAGATTGAACGTCAGGTAATAACCTTATTGATGAACTTATAACTGATTTGTTTTATGAACTTATTGATGAACTTATAATTTATTGATGAACTTATTCTGATGAACTTATAAAACAGTTGCATAGGCCAGAATTCCCGATATTCAATACGGAGCAATTTGAGAATAAGTCTTTGCCTTTAGTTTTGTACGAAGAAAAGAAAGACTTGGAGCAGTTCTTGGATGAGTTGCTCAAAAAGACACCGTTCTTGTACACATCCTCAGAAATGTTGAGCAAGACTAGTGATGACAATCTTTGGAGAAGAATTCAAGCAGAAACTTTAGCATTGAAAAAAAACATCACAAAAACGTAAGAACTCTTCCCCACAATATAAAGAATCCCCAAAGATGATAACACAGATATCATATGTTTCCCCATCAGCAGAAGAAAAATTAAGATGTGAAACAGTAGATGAAGGTTTTTCCACGCCTCTAAAAGCCACGCCACTTAATTCTTTCAACATAATTGCTCGAAAGCTTAAAGTTCCTCAAACGGAAAAGAATATCAAAGAAGGTGAAGAAGGTCAAGAAGACTTGGAAAATATAAGAGAAAAAAGAAAAACAAAGCCTGCTGAATCTCTAAAATCTCCGTATTTACAAAGAGTCGCTGTGATGAAGAACAAAGTACAAGACAATGAAAGAAAGGTGGCTGAAACAATATTCGCTGCAAGAGGAGAACTCGAGTAAGTAATATATATTAGGTTCATCAATTTAAAAATCATATTTCTATAATAAGTAGTTTCTTTATTTTTCTAAAATATTATCTTAAAATGAAATTGCAGTGATGTGTTATTTCATTCATACTTTGTTGACGGTCAAAGAATCCACTTTGAGAGCTTCAAAGAAGGGAATGAAATTAGTTCAGTAGTGATTGATATGTGGGCGTATATACATAACATGGCAGAAGAGAAAAGGAACGTAGGATCATTGAAGAAGCTATATGGCCACACATCAATGATTGTAAGTTACAAAAATCTTTATCAATTATGATTCAATATTGGAAATCATGTACATATGCTTTGACTTATATTGATGAACCACAGACAAAAGAAATGGAAAATATGTCTCACAACTCGAAAGCATTCACACAAAAGTTTAATGAAAACATGAAGAATCTTTTGTTTTTGTCTCCTGTTTATCAATCTATCAGAGACATTGACCTGGTAAGCACTTCTATTTTACTAATTTATTTTAAGATAAATAACTGATGAACCTTAAAAAAACTGATGACCCTATAGTTAATTGTAAATAATTGATGAACTTCTATGTTTAACAGGCGCTTTTCCCGATGATGCTCGGTGACGATCACTACTATGTCATCTGTTTCAACTTGAAAGAACCTCAAATCCATATTCTTGACAACATGGATCACAATCAATTAGTCAGGGATAGATATCAGAAAAAGCTGGTTAATTTGGTAAGAATGTTAGGTATATTAAATGTATGTTCATCAACATAGTTAAATTGAATCTCATTGTTTTTAATTTATTATTACAGAGATTTCAATTTATAAAGTTCTTGAAAGAAAATGGGCATCCAAATTATCAAGCACTGAACAACTACAAAGTGGATAATATCAAATTGCCATGGCAAACCAAAAAAAATTTCATTGATTGTGGAATTTTTGCCATGAGACACATGGAAACTTATTCAGGGAAAAAAGACTTTGATGCTGGGTTTGTAAAAGAAGGTGCTGAACAACACAAACAGATTGAAGACTTGAGAAAGAAGTACATGTCAAAGATTCTGTTGTCTGACTAAAATGAAAACAAACATGTAGTGGAGAGCGAGGTAGAAGAATATCATCGTTTACCTCTGAAGGAAAAGCGAACGCTCCAGCAGATGTCAAAAAAGAATATTGCAGAACGTGCCAGCGAATATTTCGAACGGGAAGCTAGTGCTCTTCTTCGACAGACCTAAAAATAATTTGATCTAATAGTTTGTTATGGTTAAAATTTTGGCAATAGTAATCTAATCTAATTAGGGAATGTTCTATTATAAATACTACTTTTTGGTTGGTTGTTATGGACAAGTTATTTTAGTTTAATAGAACTATCATTTTGTTATGTTAAATAAAATTGATGAACCTGAATTTATTTCTTGTTTGTTGATGATCCTGAATTTATTGATGAACCTGAAAAAAATTGTTAAATTTGATTAACTTTTGATGAACTTTAATATGTAAAAAATGATAAACCTCTAAAATTTGATGAAAATCTCTTAAAAGAAAGAACAGTTGAAGAACCTAAATTTATTGATGAACCTGAAAAAAATTGTTAAATTTGATTAACTTTTGATGAACTTTAATATGTAAATTTTGATGAACTTTAATATGTAAAAAATGATAAACCTCTAAAATTTGTAGAAAGAAGAACTTTTTTTTAGAAACTTTGATAATTATAATGACCCTGTTATAATTTAAAATTGATGAACCTCTAAAATTTAAAGAACTTTTATCTCAACTTTATAAGTAAAACTGATAAACCTAAACAATAAATTTCATCAAAATAGAATACTAGAATACTATTATCTCAATTCAAATTTACTTTGATTATTATTTAAAAAAAAACATTCTTATCAAACAAAACATCACATTTATTTGTATAATAGAAAAATCAAAGTTACTTTGAGCACTCTTATCAAACTAACACCACATTTATTAAGTAACTACACAAGCAGTCTTCTCAGCCAACTTCGCGTTCCTAGCAGCAGTCTTCTCAGCCAAATTTGCCTTCCTAGCAGCAGTTTTCTCAGCCAACTTCGCATTCTTGGCAACCAATCTCGCCTTCTGCTTCATCTCCTTCGCAGCAGCCTTTTCACTAGCTTTCTTAGCAGCAATTTGAGCTTTGATGGCATTGCATTTCGCCTAGTTATGATCGTTCATACTAGATTTGCAGGTTGTACAGTTCTTCTTTCTACGCTTACCACTAGCAATAAGTGAACGTTCAACACTGCTCTTAATCCTCTTTCGCGAACCCTTAGTACTAACCTGTTTTGGACCAAAAAACAAAAATGATCAAAAAATATGTTGAACAATTGATGAACAACTGATGAACCTATAAAAACTGAAAAACTATGATAACTGATGGGCCTAGGATAACACAGAACAAAAAACTGGTGAACCTATAATAACTGATGAACATATGTTGATGAAAAAAATATGTTGAACATCTGATTAACCTATGATAACTGATGAACCTATAATAACTGATGAACCTATAATAACTAGAAAAATAACTAAATTGCAAAAATTTAACATGTTCATCAACTAACCTAGATAACAAAAAAGAGAATAAATAGTCTAACCTATAAAAACTGATGAACCTATAAAAACTGATAAAACTATGATAACTGATGGGCCTACAATAACACAGAACAAAAAATTGATGAACCTATATTAAATGATGAACCTATATTTGATAAACCTATGATAACTCCTAAATTGTGATAACATAAATCTGATGAACCTATGTTAACATAGCAGCTAAAAACACATAATAAAGGAATAAAAAATGATGAAAAAATATGTTGAACATCTGATGAACCTATGATAACTGATGAACCTATAACAATTGATGAACCTATAATAACTATAAATATAACTAAACTGCAAAAATTTAACATGTTCATCAACTAACCTAGATAACAAAAAAGAGAATAAATAGTCTAACCTGCTTTGGAACATTCACAATAATCTCATCCGGTTGCGACACACCAAGAATAGAAGCAATCCTATCCCGTTTATTAGTCTTTGGAGGTATAGGAACATCAGCATCTGCCTTAGCCATTAACTGAACCTGATGATCTCTAAACTTTTGCAGTAGCTCAGGATCATTAGCATAACGATTCACACAATACTCGACTGATCTGAATATCTCACGGAAGATCATATCAGGACTGTCACCGGTGGCTTGAATGACTTATGGAGGTGGTAATGAATCTTTTGACCAACGCCTAAGCACGTACTTCTTGGGAAAGTTTTTAACATTTGAAAACCGAATCACATAAAAGATATGACGACATAACAGTCCATATGACTCAAAACGTTTGCACGTACACTGATAAAACTCTTCAGCTGGTTTACACAAAACCTGAAAAAAAAGGTAGTACATACAGTGTTTAAGTACAAAAAACATGATAAAAAGCAATGATGAACCTCATTCTTATCTACAATGACTGATGAACCTCATTCTTATCTACAATGACTGATGAACCTGATTCTGATATACAATGACTGATGAACCTCATTATTATCTACATACATTATCTGAGTACAAAAAACATGATAAAAAGCAACGATGAACCTCATTCTAATCTACAATGACTGATGAACATCATTCTGATCTACAATGACTGATGAACCTCATTATTATCTACATACATTATCTGAGTACAAAAAACATGATAAAAATCAACGATGAACCTCATTATAATCTACAATGACTGATGAACCTCATTCTGATCTACAATGACTGATGAACCTCATTATTATCTACAATGACTGATGAACCTCATTCTTATCTAATTAAAAAAAATGAAACAAAACTGTCTGTATAAAAAGATGTTACCTCATAAAAAACATCATACTGTGGTTTCCCTTTCACTATACGATGTCGCCTAGAAATCTGCTCATCTTCGCCAGTATCTTTTATAACAAATTTTTTGCCAGAATCAACATCCAAAACACTAACCGACATACAAGAAATCACAGAAGCATAAATCTCATTTTGAACATCAAAGAAAATGGACTGAGTGTATAATTCTGATGCCTCCTTCTCTATTTGAAGTTCTGTGTGCATATCTGGAATAGTATACCGACTGTCATGATCATTTTTACGTTGAGCAAAACTTTGACAACCCACCACACTCTCAAAATGATTATAAAACTCCCATAAAGTCAAATCAATACTCGTCAAGCGACCGTACGCATTGTTTTCACTCTCAGACCTAGAAGAAGTACGCATCAAACCCGACATCAACTCATCCCTATAATAGGCTGGAATCCATTTATACCTCAAATCATACATATCAGAAAAGCCATTTGTGACTCTTCAAATCGAAATCAACTAATAATTTCTCCCACAAAGCTTCAAACTCTTCAGGCTCTATTCTATCAGTCCAAACAATATCTGATATTCTTCGTTTAAAAGTTTCATCTTTAGCTAGATCAGGACCAACCTACAAAAATCAAGATGAACCTTATTCTATAAAACTAACTGATGAACATTATTATATAAAAAAACTAACTGATGAACATTATTATATAAATGATGAACATTATTCTATCAGTCCAAAACAATATCCCATAAATGATGAACATTATACTGTAAAACTATCTGATGAACCTTTAAAATATAAGTAACTAATAAACAAAAATAATTAAAAAAAAAAAAAAAAAACACACACACACACACATTGATGAACATACCTTTGAAGTCAACTTCTGCATGATATGCCACATGCATAATCTATGACGAGATAATGACAAAATTGTCTCTATAGCAACTTTCATTGATGCGTCTTGATCAGTAACAATAACCTTTGGTGCTCGCACGAAGGCTCTTTGAAAACATTCAAGCAACCAAATTAGTCTCCGACGACAGCAACGCAGCTCTAAATGTAACACAATTATTATGATTGTCGATCCCAGTAAATGGTACAAAAACCATTTTGTACCTATCAAAAATAAATGATAAACATTATTATAAAACCGATGAACCATTATAATATAATTGATGAACTATTTAAATTCAATACCTTTCAATAACATCAGTTTATACAATCAAATACAGCAGCTTTATAATACTGATGAACTTATTTACACCAACTTTAAAAAATTTTGTTTAAAAAATACTGATGAACCATATCTTAAAATACTGATGAACCATTTAAATTTAACAACATCAGCTTATAACAATCAAATACAGCAACTTTAAAAAAATTAAATGTTTCTAGCTTCAAATGTTTCCCCAGAAATGGTCGTTGGTGACTCTGCGTAGGCTTTGAAACTCATTGATAATCTCAAACACACATAAACTGCCAGAACAAGATGATGGGCAATGCGAATTAACTTTTATACTGTTGACCATCATCTTGTTGCAGCAAAGTTTTTGTGTGTTTGAGCTTATCAATGAGTTTCAAAAAGCTACTCACACTCACCCAACGACCACTCCGGGGAAACAATTCAAGCAAGAAACATGACCTATTACACTCATTTCATCAGTATTAAAAGATATGAAAGAGATAAAGAGATAGGATATGTGGGGTAGAGGAAAAAATATAGGATAGTTGGGATGGAGGATTTTCTGATAAAGAGATAGGATATGTGGGGTAGAGAGATAAGAAAAGTGGATTTTCTGATAAATAGATAAGATACGTAGGGTACAATCAAATAAAAATATCTATCTTATCTTAAAATACAGATGAACTTATTAATTAAAAGATGTTCATCAGTTGAAAAATAAAAAACATATATAAAATGAACTTACTTATTAGTCCTGAATGTAGCATCAAATGACATAACATCGCCAAACGCATAATAATTCCTTTTTGCGTACTCATCGGCCCAAAAAAGATTCGTCAACACGTTATTCTCACTAGTTTGATACTCAAATGAAAAATTAGGATGAAAATCCTTCTTGTTCAATAACATCTCAACTAACATCTAAGCATCATTCTTACCAATGAAATCAAGCACATCTCTCCTATAGTTTTTACAATCAACCGAACTAACCGCAATAAAATCGTAGTCCACATAAATCTGCCTAAGTAAATGAAAGCCCTTCACTGGACCAAGATTCACTTGCGATGCTTGATATAGAAAAACTTGCTGAGTATAAGAAACATCACGAGACGAAACTAGAAAAACGCTATCTTCCTGACTAACTAGGCTATGGTTATGACCCTCAAAAAATTCATAACACCAATATCCTCTTCCTTCAACATACCTCACACGTAAAACAACCTTACAATCAGTACGCTTAGACGGATGTTTCCTATGTTTTCTCTTTGATCCAACTTTCTTTGGGGCAGGATTTATACCTTCTTTACTACAAACAAAATATTGCAGATCAGGATTATTGTCCTTATTCTTCGTAGATTTATAATGTTGACCTAAACGAATCTCAAAACCAGCTCTTTTTGCATAATCTTTGTAATACTCATAAGCCTGCTCCAAAGAATGATACATCATACCATAAGCCGGCTTCTCACCATCAGGAATATCAGGAATCCATAACTTCTCAACCCCATCCTCAGAAACAATACCAACAGAATATGGAACAACTTCATAATCATCATCTGAAAAAAAATATATACAATGAATGACTGATGAACCAAAAACACTTTATCACTGATGAACCTCATTATTGTATATTATTACATTCAATAATTGATGAACCAAGACAAATAAAATTGATAACATTTTATAACTGATGAACCTCATTTTAATCCGCTCTAAAAAGTTATTCTAATGAATCCGCAGCCTCTAATTAAACCACGATAACTAGCAATTACTGATGAACCTCATTTTAATCCATTCTAAAAAGTTATTCTAATGAATCCGCAACCTCTAATTAAACCACAATAACTAGCAATTACTAATGAACCTCATTTTAATCCGTTCTAAAAAGTTATTCTAATGAATCCGCAACCTCTAATTAAACCATCATAACTAGCAATTACTGATGAACCTCATTTTAATCTGTTCTAAAAAGTTATTCTAATGAATCCGCAACCTCTAATTAAACCACAATAACGAGGAATTACTGATGAACCTCATTTTAATCCGTTCTAAAAAGTTATTCTAATGAATCCGCAACCTATAATTAAACCATCATAACAAGCAATCACTGATGAACCTCATTTTAATCTGTTCTAACAAGTTATTCTAATGAATCCGCAACATCTAATTAAACCACAATAACTATCAATTATTGATGAACCTCATTCTAATATGTTCTAACAAGTTATTCTAATGAATCCGAACCTCTAATTAATCCAGAATAACAAGAAATAACTAATGAACCTCATTCTAATATGCTCTGATGAATCCACATCATACTAAGCAAACAATGCAGGCATAATATCTTCAACAACTAATTGATGAACCTAATAAAACATAACTGACTGATGAATGTATAACAAAAAATGAAATTACCTTGATTAAACACATGAGTATCACTCTCAGCCATCAGAAACTGATTTAACAATCAAAATCCCCAAATTTGAACGGTTAAAACCCTAATTTTCTTCCAATAGACCAATTGAATACTCAAAACCCCCAATTGTCTTCCAATTAACCAATTGAATGATTAAAAAACCCTAATTCTATTGCAATTAAGCAATCCAACGGCTAATTCGAAGCCGATATGAACAATTAACACGATTTGAAGAAATATTAACGATTCAAATAAAGGAATATGAATTGAGAACAAAAAAGCCCTAATTTTGCAAAATATGAACAAATGAATGAATGAATTGAATCGAAATCATTGTGTAAATTCGTTTATATATAGCCGGAAAATTGAAAGAAATCAAAGAAGAGAGATCGGAAAAAGGAAAGCATATCAGATAAGAGAAAGAAGAAAGAGGGAAAGAGAGAAAAAAGCGGGAGGGAGTAAATTTACAATCATGCCCTTGAGTGTAAAAGGGACGGGGGACACGTGGCATCACCAGAAAACTTTTTAGACTTTTTAAAATTACTCCCCTTTGCAAGGGATCCGGCATCATACTTTCTAATATGAACTTTGTTTACAATTACATGAGTATTAGTATTAGCTTGAGAATTCCATCCATTAAACTTACTAAACTTTATAAATATATGAATTAGTTTTAATATACGTTAAATGTTTTTAAAATAAATATTAGTTTTAAACTTTCATCTACTAAAATATTATTTTTACTATGCACGTTAAATAAGGCGCATGTTATCCTATTTAAAGGTTTAATCTATGCGTACACAGATTTTAATATTAAATACGGTTATTTATTATTAACAGTAATATAAATATCAAATTTTAATCACGAGTTATTGTAATATATAAATAAATATACGCGATTGTACTTATAACAACGACTCATGTAATTATTATTTAAAGTTTATATACGGATATCCTGAAAATATTTGAAAAACTTTACGGATTATATTTTAACTTCATCAGCTCATTATGTGTTACTAAACTCGCACATTTTGTACAACATGATACCAATTGTTAAAAGTTAAACAAAAACATGAACCTCAACATTTATATCAACTAAATAAAAGTTTATATACGGATATATTTTAAACTTATAACAATGACAACGCTCGTGTTACTAAACTCGCATATTTTGTATAACATGATATCAAATATACGCGATTGTACTTATAACAACGACTCATGTAATTATTATTTAAAGTTTATATATAGATATCCGAAAAAACATTTAAAAAACTTTACGAAGTATATTTTAACTTCATCAACGCTCATTAGGTGCTACTAAACTCGCACATTTTGTACAACATGATATCAATAGTTAAAGTTAAACAATATCAACATCAACATCAACCTCAACCTCAAAATTTATGTTAGTTAACAAAGTTAAATCTTTCATCTAATAAAATTTTGTACAAAATATTAATAGCTGTTAATATATAATAACAAACTCATACATATTTATTAGTTGTACTTATATCACAATTTTCACGGGTAAATTTTTATATGTTGATACAGTAAACCAAAATTTTAAAATGAATTTGATTTACGTATAAACTCCGTGCGTGCACGGGCGTATAACTAGTATTTTACTACATCCAATAATAAGCCTACGGTACAGGGATTCGAGTTGAAATATTGAACAAAGGCTGCCAGTTACTTTCATATTGGTGAAATGGTGCCTAGGGTGTTCTGTGTTCATGGATCGGGTAATATTCACGATAATCGAAAACCGAAACCGAACCGAACCGAAAAATACCGAACCGAATTTGTAACCGAACCCAAAACTGAACCGAACCAAACTAAATATTTGGTCATCGGTTCGGATATGGGTTTGGCAATGAAAACCGAAAACCAAACCAAAAACCGAAAATATATAAATATATATATTTTTTATGTATTTATAAATAAAAGTAATCACTAAAATTTTTTTTTAGTATAAATATAACATTATTTAAGCTTGAAAACAAAATTTGTTCTAAAAATATATATAATTAAATGAAAAAATTATTAAAATTACGTAATTCGGGTTATTCGGTTCGGTTTTCGGTTATAGGGGTTCGGTTTTCGGTTTTCGGTTCGGTTGAATAAAATTTGAATTCGGTTTGGTTCGGTTTTCGGTTTGACCCAGAAAAAAATTAACCGAACAAACCGAACCGAATAACCCGATAATCGAACCGATGAACACCCCTGATGGTGCCTAACTCGGTTTTCGTTTTGATAAAACATTAAACTGTTGGATTTTAAACCAAGTACCATTTTGAAAGAATCTTTTGGTTCTAGCTTGGTTCATCTCAGTTCGGTTTTAGTTTTTCGTTTCAAACCGAGTTGTGAACACCCCTGTTTAAGGCTTTAAGCACTTGCTAAGATAATAATTCGTTATAGGCTTTTATCTAACTGGGCTATTTCATTCGTTTAATGGTGTAATCTCGGCCCAATTTTTTAACCCAGTCCATCTTCACCTCTTGGCCCTACAACATACAAACTATTTGAGCAATTGAGCCGATCCACTTTTACACGGTAGGTATTTTGTTTACTGACTTTTTCGATCAGAAATAGCAACATATTCAAATCCATCTTAGATGATATTTCACAAATTATTTTTTTTTTGAACATTTTCACAAATTATTTGAAAACCGATATAAATCACAAATTATTAAAGAGGTGAAACCAATATAAATCACAAATCAGTTGAAGATTAAAAGAGAATATCTTGGCCATTTAATTTTTCATAAAAAAACTCACTTCCCATTTTTTTAAAACAACAAATCAATGATTTTACAAAACACATGATATTTCAGGGCAAAAATGTAACACCCCCAAATCAGTGCAGCGGAAAGATAACCAGGGGTGTGACGTCATTGGATAAGATCACACAGTATAGAGAACGACCTACATGAATCGTTGTTAAAAGAAACATATGATTTAATTAAAACAAGTTTACATCATTAAAAGTCATAACCGTACATGTTCCCAGATGAAAGATACTTTTTAGTACAAATCACAGGATAAATGTGTAAAAACATTTCTTGAAATGCATGAGACTCGATGCCATGCCTCACATTACTACCAAGCAGAATAATCAACAACCTGAGAAATACATGTTTAAAAGCCAGCATAATACTAGTGAGTTCATAAGTTTAAATAAATACAGTAAAGTGGACCACAAAGTTTTAAGCTATGAACATTACAACACATATAATATCATACAAATGTATTATTACGTTAGCACTAAGTTCATGACACCGAAGCTACGACAGTAGGGTACGCAAGTAAAAACACATGGTTTAAAGGCCCGATAAGTGTCTAGCCCTCAACGCTTAAGTTTCGACATGGTACACGTTCATTTGCCTATCTGTTCAGTTAAGGGGAGTCACCCCGATAGATCTATCTATAGCACTCACGTGCCCGCAGAAACTAACGATTCATGATAATTCGCATAATGGGTTACAGCGCTTAGGCTAATCTGTAATAGTTGTAAATGAGTAATTGTGTCCAAGTAAAACAAGCATGTTCTCACCCCTCAAGTTTGTAAAACAAGTATAAAAAGATTAAAAGTGAGGCTATAAAGTATAAACTCACCTTAGTCAAGTAGTAATCCGGGAAAGTAAGTCAATGTATAAGAGGTAACGGCTCCGACACGCGACCTACGTATGGTTCGACTTAATATATACTATATGAAATGCAATATGTGTAAATGTGTTTTCTAGACTTTGTATCACCATTGCATATTTGTGCTTTAATTTTATAAGTCAAAATACATTTTACGTCAAGTCATGTAAATATATAAGTTTCGACACTTTAACAAATATTCTCGCGTTTACTAGTTTAAATAGTCACGTAATGAAAATAGTCTCTTCTTTAACTTATGCATTTAAAACAATACTCTTTTATAGTTTATAAAAAATATTTCGTCTTTTTGTTAGTTTTCATCTTTTTGTTGGGTTTTGTCATTTTGTCGGGTTTTGAAGGTAATAACCATTTTATTACTTATGAAAGTCTAGTTTCATCTATTCGACGTTTTTATAAGAAATATACATTTTCACCATTTATAAAAGTCTAGTTTAGACAGCTTAGTTTTATATCGTCATTTTAAAAAATAACCTAACTAGTATATTTTCAGCGAAAATTAGGCATGACCTGTTCGCTCTGTTGTAAAAATCAGTCCAGGCGACCGACTAATCCCCGTATAATCGCTGATTGCTCACTAAGCACCTTGATTTATCATAATCGGCCTATTTAATCGTTTTGGTCAAAGATTGCTTAAAAATCGGTCAACAAACTGATTAATCGGACAAAATCGGTCTAATCGGATTAATCGAACAAAATTGCTTAAAAATCGGTCAACAAAATCACTTAAAAATCAGTCAAAATCGCTTAAAAATCGGTTCACAAACCGATTAATCAGATAAAATCAGTTAAAGATCGATTAAAAATAGTCAACAAACTAAGTAATATATATGTTTGACTTTAAAGTTTGAAGATTTATGTATTATGTTTATATTTGAACAATTGAAATATTTAAACTTTGATGCATTATGCTTATCGCATACATATAATATAATATAATATCTAAAATTATAATTTTGTGTGTAAAAATTTCAATCCGATTAATCCCCGCCTAACCGATTAATCCCTAAGCCCTACCCGACCGCCTGACTAGCGCCTAGCGATTTTTACAACCTTGCCTGTTCGTAATTTCTTACTTTACCAATTTTACCTATCTCGTTTCTAATGTTCTGAAAACCATTTCAAAGTTTATAAAATGGTTTTAGCTAATAGTGTAGTTTTCTTGTAAAAAGTATTTTTCATCGTAACTTAAAAATACCGTAACTTTCTCGTTTTACGTATGTTTTTAGTGGTTCAAACGGCTACGTTTAGCTTATAGTGTCTAGTTTCTATTACTTTATCCTAATGTTGAAAGTTACAAGTTCAATTTGGTTTATTTACTGTTTCAGGACAGCTGGGTCACAAGGAGTATATTTCGTCACCTAAACTTGGTTTTCAACCGCAAACCACTTCAATGTAAACCTAGTCTCTTTTACCGGTTGTTACAATTTTCTCGACAACACCAAACTATCCTAGTTTTTCCTTTCCACCAATTTGTAATAATAACTTCTCATATCAAATACATAACATAACAACTTTGAAATATACACTGTAAATCAACCGTAAACATTTTAGTACATAAAGATTAAACAAAAGTAAACACAAACATGGTGATACAAGATGTCAAGGGTTTCATATATATATATATATATATATATATATATATATATATATATATATATATATATATATATATATATATATATATAGTCGAAATGTATATATATGTGTGCATATCATGTTCTTTTAATTAACCACAAGGGGTGACTCAACGGTAAGAATACCAGTCTTCCAAAGAGGAGGTCAAGGGTTCGAATCCAATGGGGAGAAAATTAATCCCCTTGCGGCCACAGAGGTTCACCTGCGCCGACTCCGGGCTATCCATAAGGGTAGTCGCCGTGGGATTAGTCGGCTCGCAATGTCGAGTCGGAAACCCATGTTAACAAAAAAAAAAAAAAAAAATCATGTTCTTTTAATTTTTCTTACAAACCACACAAATAAATTGTACTTTAGCAAGATCTAAGCCAAGAACATCAAGAAAGTACAAAGAGTTTTTGAAAAAAGAACACTTACAAGTTTTAGATGAAAAGTGTAGATCTAGGGTGAAATACTAACCCAATAACCAAAAGTACAAGATAAATTCTTCAAGGATCAAATGAAAATGGTGTTTGTGTGGTGGATTTGGGGCGTACGATTTAGGGAGAAGGAGGATTGGAGAGAAAATGTTGTTGGTGAATGAATTAGGAGTGTGTGTGAGGTTTAGGGTTACATAAAATAACTTATTTTGACTTCCGTTAATAAAAGAAGAACATGACATAATCTTCAACTAACCAAGCAAGCCAGCAAAATTATTTTGGCCTTATGGGGGGTGGGGGGGGGGGGGGGGGGGGGGGTGTTTGACGCACGACAAGGGACAAAAAGAAGGATGGAGTTTTAATTTTTGAAAATTTTGCTTATTGTATGTGTATATTGAGGTTATATGCAAATGTGGCGGGTCGGTTTTTCATGCACATGTATGTAAAAATAAAAATTGTAAGATTTTTATGAAATATTATGAAAATACGCTTAGTGACACTGTAATGTATTAATTAAATGTGAATCATAGCTAGTTTGGTGTCAACACATGTTCGGGCACGTTTTTCACAGTAAGCGATATAACTTCTCATTTTTTTTAGTTAAGTAAGCTCGTAAACGTTCAAAAAGTGATAATTCAAGTTTTTCTAATCAAAATAATAGTCTATAAATTTACCGTTTGTCACAAGAAGTTTCAACACTAATAGAAAAAACTCGATTTTTTTGTCGAGAGTATACAGAAGTAGGGGTGGCAATTTCTGACCCAACACAAAAATTAACAGGTTCGAGTTGAGCTAAATAGGTTTCGGGTTAGGTTTGGGTCGACATATCTAGCCCGTTTATTAAACAGGTCAGGTTCGGGTTGGGAATAAAATAAACGGGTTGACCCGCCAACTCATTTAAGATTTCTTTTTCTTAAATAAAAAATTATTTATATTTAATTATACGGGTAAAATAGGTTAAACGGCTATACCTGCTAACCCGTTTAACTCGTATAATGTGCTAACTTTTGTATATAAAACGTGTTAAATGGGTCAACCCGAACCAGTTTACATATTCAACATGTGTAATCTATTTAACCCGTCAACCCAAGTACATATACGGGTTAAATGGGTCAAGTTCGGGTTACATGTAAACATGTTAGGGTTGACGTAGCTAACCTGATGATTTGGGTCAGGTTCGGGTTGGGGTTTTTTCTAACCCGCCAACCTGACAACCCGAACCCAGCTACCCGAATCCGATCTGAATTGCCACCCCTGTATAGAAGTATCCCTTTATATAAAATTGATTTAATACCCGTCTTTAATTAAAGAAAATGATGAAAATGTTTTTCTTAATTTGGTGAAAAAATTAATGGCAAAGATTTATCTATTTGATAATTTATGATGTATGTTGAAGTTTTCTCTAAAATTAAAATGTTATCTTCTTTTGAAGAGGCAAGTAGTATATTAGAAACTCTAACGAAAACTAGTTTAGAAAAGGATATTACAAAGAGTTTGTACGAGCACGTTAAATTATCATGTTTAAATGTAAGTTTACATTAAGGGATTTTCTAATATGTGCCATCATGGCACTTGTTTAAAAGCAGTAAAAGTCCTAGATTATTCCCTAAAATAGAATCATTTCTAAATAAAACAAAGTTAATCATAGTAATTAGAAGAGTATTAAAAAATTATTAATATTATCTAACATTTAAAGATGGTAATTTAAGTTTATTGATTATATTTAACCAGTACCATAATTAACTTTAATTTTTTTTTTTTTTGGAAAAACTTCTATTTTGAGGAATAATTTAATATATTTAATACTCTTAAACATGTTAAATGATGGCACAAATTATAAAATTTATTTTTTAAAGGGTTTTGCTAAAGAATACCCGGTGGGCAATGTTTAATATGAATATAAAAGGAAATTTAGGCTTTATTAAATCAAAAATCACATATATTTAAGTTAATTTTTATGTTTATTTATTGTTTGTTAAATGAAGAATTACTTTAAACATAGAAAGAACATATTATTTAATGTAGCTTAAACATTGTTCAGTGCTCAGTAGGCAGTGTTTAACAAAACCTTGTTTTAAAAGATTTTTCAAACTTGTGACATCATGACATCTGTTATATAACATCTGTTAAATACGTTTATTAAACTTAAATTACCATGTTTAAATGTAAATTTACATTAATAATTTTTGAACTCTTTTTTAATAATCATGATTAACTTTATTTCTTTTTTAAAATAATTATATTTTGAAGAAATATTAAATTCATTTAACGTTTTAAACAAATAGAATGATAGACACAAATTAAAAAAATTCCCCTAATAACAACATCGAAATGACTCTTTGCCAAGGTGTTTAGATCACCAAGTCACCGCATTATATTAGGAATGAGGATAATCTCCAACACGTCCGACCAATCTTGGTTTACTATCACAATACATTATTTAATTGCTACGTAGGAAATTAAAATAATTGCCACTTGGTTTACTATCGCAATACGTTAATTAGTTGCCGGTTTCTTGTGAATGTTTCCATTTGCTACGGAATATGTCTCATGACCTTTTTATATAGTACGTATAAACTTCGTGTCAACATTACATATGTCATCCACGTTAAAAAAAAAAAGAGTTAACTACATTTTTGGTCCTTGTGGTTGTATCAAAATCTCACTTTTGGTCCAAAATTCAAAAAACGCTCAATATTAGTCCAAAAGTCCACGTGGACTTCATTTTTAGTCCAAAATTCGTCCCTAGTTAGTTTAGTCGTTAATTACGTTGCACCGTTAGTCCCTAGTTAGTTTGGTCGTTAGCAATGTTTACACCGTTAGTCCTTGTGGTTAAAAAATTGAAAAAAATTCGAAAAAAAAAAAAATTCGAAAAAAAAAATAATTTGAAAATTAGAAAAAAATTCTAAAAAAAGATTTTTACGAAATTTTTTTTTCCAAAAAAAAAAATTTGAAAAAAAATTTCTAATAAAAATTTTTCTTAAAAAATTCGAAAAAATTAAAAAAAAAAAAAAAAAATTTGACGAAATTTTTTTTTCCAAAATTCGAAAAAAAATCCAAAAAAAAAAATTCGAAAAAAAAAATTTCTAATAAAAAATTTTCTTTTAAAAATTTCTAAAAAAATTTCTAATATATTAAAAAAATTCTAATATATATAAAAAATTTCTAAAAATTTCCAAAAAAAAAATTTTTCTAAAAATTTCTAAAAATTTAAATGTGTATGTATATATATAAAAAATTTTCCTAAAAATTTCGTCAAATTTTTTTTTTTTATAAAATTTTTCGAATTTTTTAAGAAAAAATTTTATTAGAATTTTTTTTTGGAAAAAAAAAGTTCGTCAAAAAAAAAATTTTATAAAATTTTTCGAATTTTTTAAGAAAAAATTTTTTCGAAAATTTTTTTTTGAAAAATTCGAAAAAAATTCTAAAAAATTTTTTTTTGACGAATTTTTTTTCCCAAAAAAAAAATTCTAATAAAATTTTATTGAAAAATTCGAAAATTTTATTGAAAATTTTTTTTTTCGAATTTTTTTATTGAAAATTTTTTTCGAATTTTTCAATAAAATTTTCGAAAAAAAATTTTCTTAAAAAATTCGAAAAATTTTATAAAATTTTTTTTTGACGAACTTTTTTTTTCCAAAAAAAAAATTCTAATAAAACTTTTTCTTAAAAAATTCGAATTTTTTTATATATATTAGAATTTTTTTTAATATATTAGAATTTTTTTTAGAAATTTTTAAAAGAAAATTTTTTATTAGAAATTTTTTTTTTCGAATTTTTTTTTGGATTTTTTTTTCGAATTTTGGAAAAAAAAATTTCGTCAATTTTTTTTTTTTTTTTTTTTTTTTTTTTTAATTTTTTCGAATTTTTTAAGAAAAATTTTTATTAGAAATTTTTTTTCAAATTTTTTTTTTTGGAAAAAAAAAAATTTCGTAAAAATTTTTTTTTGGAATTTTTTTCTAATTTTTCAAATTATTTTTTTTTGGAATTTTTTTTTTTCGAATTTTTTTCAATTTTTTAACCACAAGGACTAACGGTGTAAACATTGCTAACGACCAAACTAACTAGGGACTAACGGTGCAACGTACTTAACGACTAAACTAACTAGGGACGAATTTTGGAATAAAAATGAAGTCCACGTGGACTTTTGGACTAATATTGAGCGTTTTTTTGAATTTTGGACCAAAAGTGAGATTTTGATACAACCACAAGGACCAAAAATGTAGTTTACTCAAAAAAAAACATTACATATGTCATCACAAATTCGTAGATAAACTGATGAACATAATAAATCAAATTGGTCACAGTCATAAATATGTAATTGGGAGTTTGGGACAATCATTGGTATGGTATGATCTACATAATACAATGAAGGTATTATGTATATATACTCGTATATTCTTCTTTTTTGTCTTATGTATATAATACAATTTCGTCATTATGTTATGATATAGGATATCTGATTTAAGATCAAATGAAAAGAAAACTTAAAATAAGAAGAATGAGAAATAATGAAAACCACAAATTATAGATGTATCGATTTAAATTAGATGCATCTCTAATCTTTTAGATGTACCATAATATATTTTCTAGCAAAAAATTAGATGCAAATACGTATGTTAGATGCATTTCATCAAGTTAGACGGAACCTATGTATTTTTCGTCCCATGCAGATCAAATTTGTTGCTAGTACTACTTTGCGTTGTTTTAACTGCAAGATCACTTTCAAAACTAATTAGGATGCAGCTAAATGAATAAAGATGCATCTAATTCAAGTCGGCGCATCTAAAATGTGAGGTTAGAGTTATTTTTCATTCTTTTCATTTTAAGTTTTCTTCTCACTGGATCTCTACCCTACGATATCTAGGATATCTTTTATACACAAATCGATCATATTCTTTGATTTATGTTGCATTGCATCGTTAGTTTGTATAGATATATGCTCGTGCACGGGCATAAGAACCATATATTGCTCGCAAAGAAGATAGTCAACAAACCTATAATCATTGTGTTTAACAGATCCTAATAAACTATGCTAACAAATCCCACAAGATTAAAAACGCGCATGAATAAAATATGTTTTCATATGACGTAAATGATCATTTGATTCCTATGCAGTTGACGATAAATATATAAAAACTTCTAGCTCTTTTAATTTAATCAAGTAGTAGTAGTAGTGTAGTACGTTTATATTTATTATTTGGACATAATGCATCCAATAATATACATTTTTTTTTCTTACACCAGTTACGTATATACATCCACCGGATCAACATATAGATTCTCTAGCTTTTAAAAACCTTTTTTATGCCACTTCTCCAAAAGTAGATTATTAAGATAACATCCGGTAAGATGATCATACATTAGACAGTGGAATATAGTAAATTAAAACTTGCTAGAACGATTCACATGTGATCGAGTTCGACGACACATGATATTTGTGTTAACAGAGAAACAATAATAATTTTTTTCTCTACCATATTTAGATTATCCACATAATTGTTTATTTATGAATAAAACAAGATGACAAATTAATAAATTTGTGTTCGCAAAATTATGAGAGCGAATGTTGAACAACCAACAGCACCTCTTTGTGCATGCCGACTATATTCTCATTTTTATCATTATAAATTATAAGAGTTATTTTTAATAAACTTAATGTCAATATATAGTAGAGAAATAGTGTGTGTGAGAGAGTTGAGGGTGAAATGGTGCAAAGGACGGTATTGAAGGTGCACTTGTCATGCGAAAAATGCAAGAAGAAAATGCTCACATCAATTTCTGGCATTCCAGGTGATTCAAACTTTATCTTTTTCATTTTAAAAATTGGGTTGATGATCTTTTAAGTAATTTTATTTGTTGTCTTTAGTTACAAATTAACCATCATCTTTTATCTAATGTCAACAAAAAAGCTTTTGTCCTAGTGGTATATATATTGGTGCATAATACAAAATATTTTGACTTCAAGTCTCTGTCTAAGTTACTTATGACGTTTTATGTGAAATAATAGATAGTTACGGTGTGTGAATAATTTAATTTGTTTTATGTTTTTAACGAGTTTTGTCCTGGTGGTATATTGTAGCGCGTAAGGGTGTTATCGAGTTGGGTTATCATGTGTTATCGGGTCTGGTTTATCCCGGTTTTGATCAAAAAAACCTAACCCGCAACCTAACCTTATAAGGAATCGGGTTATCGAGTTTGGGTGAGATTCGAGTCGGGTTATATTGGGTCAGGTCAATCGGGTTATCGAGTTGCATGTTAGTCTTAGCTCTCAATACTAATTAGTTCAAGCATAAAATGACAGTAAGCATAAAATGCACCTACATATGCAATTATATATGAAGACACTGTTTAGCATTTGTTTAAAACTTTAAATTACCGTATATTATAGTTCAACCAATATAGTACGTAAATGTAGATTTTGTTTGAACAAGTTTCATTACAATGATAATATAAGAGATAGAAGAATCAACAATGTTTATTTTTATGTATATGCCAACAGGCTGATTCAGAAAAACACCAAACAAACTTAATTTTACTATAGTAAATAATATACTCCGTAACAACTTTTAGCTGGAAAACAACGCTAGGTCGAGACATTTGTAGGTAATAGTTCAGGTTATATAATATTTTACATGTATTATCTGGTTGACCCGATAACCTGATAAGATAAATAACTCAACACTAACCCGACCCGATAACAATATTGGATTATCGGGTTCGGGTCAAACTAACCTAATAAGCTTTTGTAACCCCGATTAAACCCGACCCTATAAGCTTTATCGGGTTCGGGTCAACCCAACCCTACTAACAACTATTTGTGCGTTACTGCATATTACATTATTTTACAATTTGTTACATATTTCAAAAATCTTAAATATAAAATGATAATTATTAAAATATATTTAGCCAAAAAAACATGTTGATCTAACTTGTCTTATTTTTAAATATACCTAAAATAGTATAATCTATTTAAGAGGCTATGTATTTTTTTTATCTATTATTATTATTATTATTATTATTATTATTATTATTATTATTATTATTTGAACAACAATTATATCAGGAGACCTAGAAAGTTGCTAGAAAATAAAATGATATTAAAAGGATAAAATTTTACGATGTTTACAAAGCAACTCTATTCAAGACATTTTATTTATTTATTTATTATTTTTTAATTTTCTTTTCTACCAAATATCCAATCATAAGAAAACTAGATTAATAAACATTATTTTACGGGCATTCAGATCTTGAGAAATAATTTTAGGGCCATAGTTAAGAGTTCCAAAGGACTCCAAAAAGTAGTGTATGACTGTTCTAGTAACATCTGACTTTTAGTTTCAGGTTGAGTTGTATAAAGTAATGTAGAAGTTATATATAGGCTTTTAAACCAATGTTTAAATAAATACTAAATAAATAAAAACATACATGAAGTTATAAGATAAACAATAGGTGTTTATTGTGACAAAGACAGTTATATACAATTCTTTACTTGATATGATAATGTCTACAATAATTGCCCATCCTTCCTGATACCCTTGGATGTCTTCTTTGTTTTCATAGGTGTAGATAAAATCGAAATCGATGCAGCAAAAGACACGGTAGCAATTACAGGAGACGGAGATCCTTATGAAATAATTGTACAAGCTAGGAAGGCTGTAAAATGTGGCGTTGAAGTGGTGACAATTGGACCTCCTCCAAAGAAGCCCGATGATAAGAAACCCGAAGAGAAGAAGCCAGAGGATGGAAAACCCAAAGACAAAGGTTGTACATGTACATTTCCACCTCCATATATCCACTATCCATACAGTTGCCTTGCTTGTCGACAAGTAGCTGTGGTTCATATGAATCCAGATCCATGTACTACTTGTTCCATTATGTGATCATTTTTTGACATATAACTCTTGTTAATTTGTGTATCATGTAAATTACATATTAAACATGTGAGTTTGTTTATGTTGCTTTCAAGGTGTCATTTTTATCCTTCATGATGTATGATATCTAACCTGAAGGTTATTGAGTCTTCAGAAGCTTTTGATCCAAAAGATCACTTCTAGGCTTCTAGCTTTTAAGAGTGATTAGCCCATAAGCCCAAAAAATACCCCCCCCCCCCCCCCCCCCCCCCCCCCCCCCCCCCCCCCAATAAGATAGGACTTTAACAGTCCTTAAAAAAAGGTCATGACATATATTGGCATGAAAAATCTGAAATAATAAGTAACATGCATGTTGCATGTTAAGCCAGTATGGTTCATTGACTCCAATTCGTTATGCAAATTGTTAGTTTTATAGACGATAAATAATAGTTGTGTGTTAGGATCAAACTCGAGATCACGGGATTGCACACTTTACGTATGAAAAGTAAATGAGTAATAATTATCTATAAATGTTATATTAATTATTAGAACATAAACACTTAATGATCATTAACATTTAACGGAAAAGGCTAACGACCGTTAGACGAATAAAAGGAAAGGGACTATAGATGAAAATTGGAATGTCAAGAAGGCTCTAGAAACCCTTGTGGGTTGCATGGGCCGATCGGCCAAGGGATCCCACATCCCTTTGTGTGTCTTTTGCTCCAAGTTTTCTATCCTATATAAACACACAAGGATTCATTGTTTTCTCACAACTTGAACACATAACCTTGTGTGTGTTTTCTCTCCTCTTCTCCTTGCAAAAAGTCGACACCCCATTAAGGTTTAAGGGAGTCGATATTTTGTGATTCTCTAAGTGTTTGTGTTTGTTTTACTTGAATAAACGTTTACTTGAAGTAGTACGTGTGTACAAGATCGCGATTCAAACACATCGTTGTTTGTTTCTTGGATTTACTCTTTGAATCCACATAAACCCTAATTAGAGTTCTTGAGTTGAAGATTCTATTGGTTCTTGTTCGGGCTAGAATCACTACGGTACGTTTACTATTTATATTTGATTAATTCATTACATATTATATGGTCTTGTTATAATTGCTTCCGCTATGCTTACTTGATGTTATTGGTTTATTTATATGCATGTCATGATATTTTAATTCCAACAGTGGCATCATGAGCAGTTATAATGTGTAATTAATTATCAAAACAAATAAAAAATTGAATTTTGATTCGTTTAATTACATGTTTTTAGGGTTTTCATATTCCTAACCCTTCTATTTTTTAGGTCGAATGACCTTATTAGATTTTTATGGTTTAGGTTTTGATTTTAGTATGATTAGAAACCCTAGGATTTAATGTAATTGGTTATGCGTTTTAGTAAATGATCTTGATGCAATATGTTAATTGTTAAGCATAATCTATGAAAAATGCATGTTTGCATGGATTTTATTGTGTGATGATTTAAATGGTTTAAATTTGATATATAAATTAAATATTAAGTTATATCGAAACATGTAAATTTATTAATAGATGTCGAATTGGGGAAGACTCTAATATTAAGTAATCAATTACGTGCTATGTGGTGTTTGCTTAGTTTTGGCTTACGCAATCGATTTATCGATGTATATGGATCTTTTTCCTTTGAAGAAGAAAGCCCTAATTGAATAAATGCGTTATACACCTAGATTGGTTATTAATAGGATTATTGAATAAATTTTGCATGTGGCTACGTGTTTATACATATTTAATTGTTATGTTATGTATATGTTTATTTGGTTGTTTTATTTTTTATTATGTATTACTTATTTTTTATTTTATTATGTGAGACATGTTTATAAATGAAAAAAGGAAATTTTTGAATAGAAAAATAATATGGACTAAATAAATGGCGAAATTGTTTTGGTTTTAAGAGTTTAAATTTCAAAGAATTGGTTGATTGATGGTTTTATACATACAGTGCGAAAGGCGGACCGAAAGTCGCCATACAATATGCTTGTAGAGAGGGGTTTTTAAAGACCATGCACCTACCGGTTCTCTATAACCACTTGTGTGCCGATCTAGACTTACCTATATCACTATATTACATACATTGTCATCTTAAGGGTGAATTCACCACAATTCCACAATGATTATCCGAAACACTAAGCCTTAGGGATTATGCAAAAGTACGATATAAGTGGACGATAATTGTTGGTAATTCTTTAATTGGTGAACCTGATACCTCAATCAAAACTTTGCTATTTTACTCTTAGTGAATTGGTATAAAAATATTTTATAAAACCAATGTTATGAAGTTGTATGCATGCTTCTTTATACATTATTTTGATCACACGTCAAAATTAATACCCTTATAAAATTAAGTCAAATGCCATCTAATTAAGAACACTTGAAGTTGTAGTTTACGTCATGTGAGAGCTTGGCTAGATTGCAATGGAGAGATAAATTTTATATTTTCATTGCTAGCAGATCAACTGATGTAATGGATTTATTAGTTTGCAGTTTTTAAGTTAGACGACTTAAATTGAGTAGGAAGTGAGATCTTGGACTCAAGGCATTAAGATGGGATCAAACATGCTTACAATACAAAAGTTTTATGATTGTAAATCTCATAAATCTAGGAATTGGAAAAAAGTTATGCCAATTATTGTACGACAAGTTACCTCATATTGTACTTTCATCACTAACAGATCAACTGATGTGATGAAACTATGTTTATGGAGGATCCTAGTTTTCAAGATAATTCTATGGATATGATTTCCTTGGGTATTTTATTTTCTTGAAAAATTGTATTATCAAAAATACTAATGTTTTGAACTTTCTTTATCTGTAGAAATGGCTCAAACTGATAACACCAACTTACGTTTTGCGTTCAAGGCTTACTTTGAACGAGAAAAATTGACTGGCTCAGAGAATTTCAATGAACGGTATTGTTCACTCAGGATTGTCTTGCGAGTGACTGATCAACTTGAAATCTTGAAGACGCCTTGTCCCGCTGAACCAACTGGTCCAACTGCTACTGATGAAGTTAAGGCCGATTGGAAAATAGTTTATAAGGAACATATTGATGTGGCCACTTTAATGTTAGGGGCGATGTCACCTGCTTTATAAAGGTATTTTGAAAAATTCTTCCCCATGAACATGATTGATGAACTAAAGAAACTATATGAGAAACCATCAAATGTAGAGATTTACGATTTGATGGAGGCTCTACATAGTTATAAGCAGGGTGATGGTGAACCTGTGAGTGCTCAAGTGTTGAAAATGAAGAGTTTCATGGATCAATTACAAACACTTGGTAAACCCTATGACAATGATATCAATAGATCCTTTAACAAGGAATTTAGTAGTTTTGTGAGGAACTTCAATATGCATTGCGTGGGGAAGACAATAAGTGAATTGCACGCACTGCTCATTAATTATGAGAAAGGTTTACCACTAAAGGCTCCTACACCCCAGGTACTTGCTATTCAAGGGGGTAGAATTAACAAGCCAAATGCGAACAAGAAGAAGGGTAAGGGTAAGGGTAAGGGTAAGGCTGATAAGAATAAGCAAGTTCTGGCTTATCAACCTCCTCAACCAAAGAAGAACCATCCTAAGAAGGATAATCCGCAGAAGGATCAAGGATGTCATTACTGCAAGGTGATGGGTCACTGGAAGAGGAACTATCCTCTTTATCTTGATGATTTGCGACAAAATAAGGTTAAGAAGACTGGGCACGTGGGCGCCAGTACTTCAGGTAACTTATTTGTTATTGAATTATTTACTTTATCTCATAAATTAAATTCCTGGGTATATGATACTGGATGTGGTATTAACATTTGTAATATACTGCAGGGGTTTAGAGAGGAAAGGAGACTATCTTATAGGGAGCAATTTCTGCAAGTGGGCAATGGAGCACAAGCAGTAGTTGAAGCCATAGGAGTGTTTAATTTAGTTTTACCTTCTGGTTTAGTACTGATTTTAAACAATTGTCATTATGCACCTTTTACTGTTAGAGGTGTTGTTTCCTTTTCATGTTTGTTGGATCTTGGTTTTACTCATACTATTGATAGCAATAAAATTTCTGTCTCTTTAAATGGTGTATTTTATTTTAATGTTGTTGTTGTAAATGGTGTGTTTGAAATTGATATGAATGATTGTATGTTCAATAATAATAATTTAATGTATAACATTAGTAAGAGAATGAAGTATGACTTGAATTCTTCTTACCTTTGGCACTTTAGACTTGCCCATATAGGCAAGGCTCGCATGTAAAAGCTGCAATAAGATGGGCTTTTGAAAAATGTCAATGATAGTCATTTGATAAGTGTGAGTCTTGTATTTCTGGGAAGATGACTAAGAAAACTTTTTAGAGCAATATGGAAAGAGCTTTAGATCTACTTGGTTTGATACGTACTGATGTGTGTGGACCACTTAGACATGTGTCAAGGAAAGGTGCTATTTACTTCTTAACTTTTACAGATGATTTCAGCCGTTATGGTTATGTTTATTTACTTAAACATAAACATGAGGTGTTTGAAACATTTAAAGTTTTCAAAATAGAAGTAGAGTTGCAATTAGGAAAGAAGATTAAAGCTCTTCGTTCTGATCGAGGTGGTGAATACCTTAGTCAAGATTTTAAAGATTTCTTAACTGAGAATGGAATTATCCATAATCTCACAGCTCCATATACTCCAAAACAAAATGGTGTATTTGAGAGAAGGAATCATACATTGTTGGACATGGTTCGATCAACGTATAATCTTACTAATCTTCCATTGTCTTTTTGGGATTATGCTCTAGAATCAGCTGTTCGTATTTTAAATATGGTTCCCACAAAGAAGGTTGACAAGACACCATATGAGATATGGACTCGAAAAGCTCCGAACTTGTCTTATTTAAAGGTCTGGGGTTGTGAGGCGTATGTTAAACGTGACTCACAAGATAAAATCCAATAAAGATCTGTAAAGTGCATTTTTGTAGGATATCCAAAGGAAACAATGGGTTACTACTTTTACTACCCACCTGAGAACAAAGTGTTTGTTGCGAGGTATAGAGACTTTTTTGAAAAAGATCTTGTATCTCAAGAAGTCACTGGGAGAATCTATGATCTTGAATATGATCAAGATAATGCATTACCTTCAGAAAACACTAGCACACTTCCTGTATAACCTGAAAGTCTGGGTCCTCCACCGGAAGTTGAAGTAGTTCCCATTCGCAGGTCTTCTAGATCTGTGAAAGCTCCTGACCGCCTATGTCTTAATGTAGAGGTTGAGAAAACTATACTAGCGGATCTTAATGAACCTACTAGTTATAGAGCTGCCATTAATAGTCCTGAAAGGGATAAATGGAAAGCTGCTATGAATGGGGAAATACAATCAATGAAAGATAATGAAGTCTAGATTGAAGTAGACCTTCCTCCTGGTGCCAAGGTAGTTGCGAGTAAGTGGCTCTACAAAATAAAGACTGACATGGATGGAAATGCACACACCTATAAGGCTCTTCTAGTTGCTAAAAGTTTTACTCAAACTTTTGGAATTGATTACGAGGAGACTTTTTCTCCTATAGCAGACATAAAAGTTATTAGGATTCTCATAGCTATAACAGCATACTATGACTATGAGATTTGGCAAATGGGTGTGTCTATATGGCACAACCAGAAGGTTTTGAAAATCCAAAGTTTCTAAATCGTGTATGCAAACTTCAAAGATCCATTTATGGATTGAAGCAAGTATCGCGACAATGGAACAAGAGATTTGATTATGAGATTAAAAAGTTTGGATTTACTCAGAATCTTGATGAGCCATGTGTATAACACAAAGCTAGTGGGAGTGATAATGTAATTTTCTTAATTTTATATGCTTATGAAATATTGATCATGGGAAAAGACATTCCAAGTTTGCAAAAAGTTAAGCCATATCTTGGAAAGTGCTTTTCTATGAAAGATTTAGGAGAAGCTGCATACATTCTGGGAATCAAAATCTATAGAGATAGATCAAGGCGGTTAATTGGATTAAGTCAAAGTGCTTACATTGACAAAATATTGAAAAGATTCAATATGCAAAATTCCAAAAAAGGATATTTGCCGATGGAAGTAAAACATGGCTTATGTAATGAGTTTTGTGCTTCAACACCTGCTGAGGTGGCTCGCATGAGTAAAGTTCCTTATGCTTTGGCTGTAGGATCTATTATGTATGCGGTAAAATGCACAAGGCCAGATGTGGCGTTTGCTCAAAATATCACCAGTCAATTTCAACAGAATCCAGGTGAAAAATTGGATTGCTGTTAAGCATATTCTTAAGTCTTTGAGAAATACAAGAGATATGTTTTTGGTATATGGTGGAGAACCAGCTGCAGAACTTGATGTTACAGGTTTCTGTGATGCGTCCTTTCAAAGTAATAAAGATGATTCGAAGTCTCAAACGGGTTATGTCTTTGTTATTAATGGAGGAGCAGTAGACTGGAAGAGCAAGAAGCAAAGTACAATTGCGATGTCTGCAATAGAAGCTGAATACATTGCTGATTCAGAAGCTGCTATGGAGGCTGTTTGGATTAGGAAATTCATTTCAGGGCTTGGTGTTATGCCTTCAATTGAATTACCTATTAATATGTATTGTGACAATTCTGCTGCAATCATATTTGCCAATGAACCTGGAGTCATGAGAGACACCAGACATTTTCTACGGAAGTATCACTTTGTTCGAGAGAAGGTTAACAAAGGTGAAATAAATCTGTTGAATGTTCACACAGATGATAACTTAGCTGATCCATTCACTAAGGCTTTGGCAAAAGAAAAGCTTAATGAATTAGCCAAAGGCATTGGGCTTAAATTAGCTAGTAGTTTCATGTATAACTGTGATTAGTATTTGGATAAAGGATATTGTAAACAATTATTATTTTAATAAAATAAAGTATTTGGTATGTTTATTTCTAATGTTAATTATTATTGTTCTATTTTTGCATGTTTAAATTCATGAATAAAAGTTATTCTAAATTGTGCGTTGTTAGTTAATAATATGAGAATATTATTAAATTAAGACAAATCTGAAGGTTGGTATAATATACTTAAAGTATATTGATGTGTAGACATGCCATTTCAGATGATATTCGATGATACTAGATATAGGACTTATCCCAACGATATGATGTTACTTTATGGATCTTGTCATTAAGTAAATCATAAGAAGTTATCCTCAGACTTGAGATACAAGATAACAGTTATAAATGTAGTACATTTTTGTGAAACAACTTAACGCTATACGTAACTGGTAGTCATAAGGGTTGTTTTTGGAAGTGTTACAAAGTTTGTGTGTTTTGCTTGTAGTCAATATAGAATTTGTTCATTCAACTTAATTTTTAAGTTTAATACTGCTGGGCCCCTCGTAGAGTTGACAAGGTGTTTGCGTGGCCAAGCCCAAGGTCTTTTCTGAAATGTTCAAAAGATTTGGTAATCTTGTCAATCACTAATAACGAGAAACAAAATGGTTAAATAAGGGATTACCTAGATCCATATCCTTATTATCGTGGTATTAGTAACAAAAGGATAATAACAATGAGATATCATTAAAAGGTTTTCCAGGAGCCTTACTCGAGTTGTACTAGAGGCATCGGCGTGTTGCAAGATGCTAACCGATGTGATCACACTATTATGATATGTCTAAGTGAGAGCTGTTAGTTTTATAGACGATAAACTAATAGTTATGTGTTAGGATCGAACTTGAGATCACGGGATTGCACACTTTATGTATGAAAAGTAAATGAGTAATAATTATATATAAATGTTATATTAATTATTAGAACATAAACACTTAACAATCGTTAACATTTAACGGAAAAGGCTAACGACCGTTAGATGAATAAAAGGAAAGGGACTATAGATGAAAATTGGAATGTCAAGAAGGCTCTAGAAACCCTTGTGGGTTGTATGGGCCGATCGGCCAAGGGATCCCACATCCCTATGTGTGTCTTTTGCTCCAAGTTTCCTATCCTATATAAACAAACAAGTATTCATTGTTTTCTCATAACTTGAACACATAATCTTGTGTGTGTTTTCTCTCCTCTTCTCCTTGCAAAAAGTCGACACCCCATTAAGGTTTAAGGGAGTCGATATTTTGTGATTCTCTAAGTGTTTGTGTTTGTTTTACTTGCATAAACGTTTATTTGAAGTAGTACGTGTGTACAAGATCGTGATTCAAACACATCATTGTTTATTTCTTGGATTTATTCTTTGAATCCACATAAACCCTAATTAGGGTTCTTGAGTTGAAGATTCTCTTGGTTCCTGTTCGTGGTAGAATCACTACGAGACGTTTACTATTTATATTTGATTAATTAATTACTATTATATGGTCTTGTTATAATTGGTTCCGCTATACTTACTTGATGTTATTTGTTTATTTATATGTATGTCATGATATTATAATTCTAACACAAATGTTGTTGATACTTGATAGTAACTATATCTATTCGGTTGAACTTATTGTTTCATTATATATTTACGGAAATAAATCTTAACATTGTCTAAGGTGCTGAATAAGAAACATGAACTGAAACATGTTTGAACAATTACTATCTTATAGACAATGGATTAGAATAGAATAGGTGAATATCAACTTAATTTAGGAGAAACCAAAGCTTCAAATTGATAAAAACAAAGTAATTGTACAAAATGACATAAGACAAAGTTGGGTCTATATATGCATCCCGATTAGTTAATTATCGTATACTCATCGATCTTGTGTTTGATTAGAGCACTTTATGCCGTTAATAAGGATCATACAATGAGTGTTCGAGCTTAAGTTTTTTTGTCCCGAATAAAGCTACCAAAAGCTCCCCATCATATCTTCCATGTTCGGTATGACGGCATGACCCATCTCAAACCCCGTTTAACTTCTTCAAGCCGAATCAACTTTCTACAAGCTCACTTATATAAACAAATTTTCTAAAAGATACGTTGATGCTATATTTCCTAAATTGAGCGGTATAATATGTGTATGACTATTTATCTTTCCAACAAAAATAAAAATAATATTGGTTTTGTAGACGGGGTTTGTATCAAACAAGATAACAATTTTAAATGTTTTGAGTTTGGAAATATTGAGAGGGGATGGTGAACAACCCAATGGCACCTTTATGTGTCCGATTCTATTTTTTGTCTCTAATTATATTTCTTATATATAGGGATAGATAGAAATAGACAGAGTTAAAGGCTATATGGTGCAAAGGACTGTTTTAAAAGTGCAATTATCGGGCGATAAATGCAAGAAGAAAATCCTAAGATCAGTCTCTGGGCTACAAGGTAAATTTATTCTTTATCAAATTTTACAAAATTGTAAAGACTTTGAGATATTGTTGTTAGAAATAGTCCATGCATGCTTGCATTAGCACTAATGAGTTGTGATTTTAAATGCTTGTAGGAGTAGATAAGATTGAAATCGATGGAGATAAAGGAACATTAACAGTAACTGGAGATGCTGATCCTTACGAGATAATTTTAAGAACAAAGAAAGCAGGGAAATTTGTCGAAGTGGTGACAGTCGGACCTCCACCCGCACCTCCAAAGAAGCCCGATGAAAAGAAACCTGAAGAGAAAAAGCCACCAGAGAAAAAACCCGAAGCAAAGAAACCTGAAGAAAAGAAACCCGAAGAAAAAGTTCAAATTCATCCCTACAACAATCACATGCCGTACGATTGCGTTATTTGTCAACAAATGGCCATGGTTCCTATGAATCGGTGGGAGGAACCAAGTTCCAATTGTATGATCATGTGAAACTTGAATACAATTGTTAGTTTTAGATTTCAAAAGTAAAAGAGTAACGTAACATACTAGGATCGCTACTTCTATACGCTCTCTTAGAAAAAACTAGGATCGATCACAACACTATTAGACGATAAATATGTTGAGGTATGTCCCTTGTGGGTTCCTTCGTGTTTTGGGTCCATTTTCTTTAAGCCTTTTGCTTGGAGAATGAGATGCCTTGTGTTATACTATCCCCGTCTCATAATTATAGTCCACTGTTGACTTTTTAAGTCTTCGTTTTATAACTTGGACCTTATATATTTTTATTTGTGTTATATAATACTTGATAAAAGTTATACCAATGAAAAATACATTTAAAACTCAATTCATTCATATATTTTGGATCAAGTAATATATAACACAAATTAAAATATTTATGGTCAAAGTTGAAAACTAAAGACTTAAAAAGTCAACAGTGGACTATAATTATGGGATTGAGGGAGTAATAGTTTTGGTTTTGTTATATAATGGTTGCCTTTTCAAAAAAAAAAAAAATTAGACGATAAATATGACTCGAGACTCAATTGTGGTTTTGAGTCAATTTCATGTTATATATATATATATATATATATATATATATATATATATATATATATATATATATATATATATATATATATATATATATATATATATATAGGGGAGAGTTAAAATGAAAAGAGTTTTTTCGGTAAAAAGATTAAGAAGAGTTTTGAACCCTTAGATTTAAAATCAATGGATAAGATTAAACTATATTATTAATTAAGGGTGGAAGGGCAAAAACGTCTTACAGCCATAATACATTAACACACATTTATACAGATAACTTACCTTCTTCTCAATTATTCTACGACATATCTGTCTCTTTTCACCAACAACTTTCTCTCTCTAAACAACTTTCACCTTCAATAATTCATCAAATCATGTAAATCAACTTCTAAATCAATTTTTGAAAACACCCACTAATGTTGAAAGATCAAAATAGATATAGATGGTAGGGATGGTGTTCTTAAATATATTCTGGTGGTGGTAGCCGCGGAGCACTGTTGGTCGCGGAGTTCTATTCTGTCACACCCCCAAAATCGGGTCCAGCGGAAGCATACATGTAGCTGGGGTGTAACTCAATTGGTATTACAACACATGTTCAAAAATGGTTTTCACGTGAATCATTTAGAATAAAATAGTTTAATCAAAAATGTTGAATTTACATTGTTAAAAGTAGTGCGGAAGTAGGCCCTTAAACTAGTTTAAAACGGTCCCCAAATGAAAAATCAGAGTCTTCTATGACCATGCCATGCCCTGCCAAAACCTCCAGTAGCGTGCCATTGCTTAATAAATGAAAATACATGCTAAAGTGTCAACACGAGGTTGGTGAGTTCATAGAGTTTGTTGAAAAATAATGTAATGCATATGTATGAAGGTTTCCCAGCAAAGGCATCGTAAATCCACTCAGTTACAAGTCCCGCCATAAGAGCCTTGTAACCTGTGTGTTTACAACCCACTGCTACAATATAAAATGAGTAAGACATGTATAAGTTCATCATAACAGTTAAGCAATTAGTCGTGAGTCTACACTTCATCTCCGAAGACCTCACGTTATTATGTTGCTCACAAGGAAGGTAGTGGCATTGGTTCTACTTCATCTCCGAAACCCAATGCATGTGTTATCCAAGGAGACTTTATGTTGCTCAGAAGGAAGGTAATAGCATTGGTTCTACTTCATCTCCGAAACCCAATGCATGTGTTATCCCAAGGAGACTTACAAGTTTAAGTATAACGCCATCAAGTATAATGTAATCAAGTATAAGTGTTATCAAGTATAAGTTAACCAAGAATAAACAATCAAGTATAAATGTTTTGAGTATTTGTACAAGTAAGCAAGTAGTTGAGCATGTATCTCCCCCAAAGAGTTAAAACAAGTATAAAAAGAGTAGGGGCTATGACTCACCTGGTGCGATAGCTATGATGATAAAGTGGATACACAGAAATGAGATTCGATCTCTAACCGCAACCTAATATGAATGTTATGAACGATCTAATTTAGATCATGAAATGATGTTGAAAATGTCCATGCACATGTTACCTATACCACTCTTAACTTGAAAAATACTTGTTATAGTCATATGAAAATATATTCCATACTTGAGAAAAATAAGTCTTAACTAGACTTGTGTAAACTTGTCGTAATATATTTATAGAAAGTTAGTGTTATATACTTCGTCTTGAAAACCTTGAAGTAACATCTAATGGTCGTAAAAATAAGCTCATAAGCATAAGTACTTCGTTAGTTATAAATTTCGACAATTTAGTAGTATTTATAGAAAATCTAGAATTTAGTACGTAGAAGTAGTATTATTATTATTTCTAGTGAAAGCTGCCAATTATAGAGGATTTTTGCCGATATTGAAACATGAATATCTTTGTCGTTATAAGTCCGTTTTACTCGTTCTTTATATCCATGGTTACGTCTTAGTATGTAGTAATATATTTTGGAAAGCTTGGCTCCTCCGGGTTACGTCTAAAGTCTCTTTTTGCCCGACGAAAAACGTCCATCAGCATGTATTTTTCCGGAAAATAGTTTTCGTCGTTAATATTGAAAAATTCATATCTCCTTCGTTATAAACTCTTTTTAATCCGTTCTTTCGCCTACGGCTTCGTTTTTGAAAGTATTTTCTAAAAAATTTGCCAAAGTTTCCTTTATGTTTACTGATTTTCCAAAATTTACAAAAGTGGGACAGTAGGTTTATATACTTGTTACAAATCCATTTTTCATGTCCAAAACTAGTTTCTACTTCAACCAAATCTCTTGCAAAACACCACAAAGCTATACTAATCCTACCATACACCTTCTTAGGGTGTCATGGGTTCCTAATCACTAGTAATCATGTTAATTTAACAAAGGAACACCTAAATCAAAATCTAGGGTTTGTATGTTCAAAAAGTTAACAAAAATAATGTGGTATAGCTAACTTGTACATGAAATTAAGCATGAAAACCATAAGATACAAGTGTTAATTAGATGCAATCATGAAAATAAAATTGATAACTCACTTTGAAATAATGGGTGATTAGATGATGAGAAACCTTGTGTTTCTTGTGTTTTTGTTGTAAGATTCTTGATTAGGATGATGAAATGAACAACTTTTATGCTTTGATCTTGAAAAAATAATGGATCTTGGTGTTGTTTCTTATTAGGGTCGTGGCTAGGGAGGAGGGGAAGAGAAGAAAACCTTAGCTTTTGATTTTTAGAAATAAGTATGAATATGTTAAAGGTGTTTAAGTATGAAATATCTCATCCAATGGCATTTTTGTAAATACTTGGTCAAGTTGACTAGATATTTTGAGGGGAGGGCTGCACATGGTGGATGAGTATGTAAGAAGCTTGGTGTTATCTGGTTCACGGAGTCGGTTTTGGTTCCGTTAATCGCTAAACGTAAAGTTTTAAATCGCGAAACGTAATTTCGGGTATCGTAAAAATATGAAACTTGAAAGAATGACTAAACTTGTCAAAATACTCCATAAGAAAATATAAAATGAATGGTAAGTTCCATCGGGTTGCTTAAACGCTGCTAAAACTGGAAATTTGGGTTTAAAAACGCGTAATTCGCGTAAAACGCTGAATTGAAAAACGTAAAATTCCAAAACTTATAAAATAGTTGTAAAATGAGAGAAAATCATATTTCTATCGTTTATAGTGTTTTATGGACATATCGGGATGCTGGAACGACGTTTAAACCCAAAAGTAAATCTCGGACACGGCTTCGTGATTTTTGCAGAAATGATCCGACGAGCGTCAAACTCTCGGATTATCGTTAAAATAGTTCAACTTACGAGAATATGAAATAAAATTTTTTGAGATGAATAGTGAAAGTAAATAGTAAAAATGAATAGTAATCCGAAAATGCGAATTGTTACAGTCTCTACCCCTTAAGGGAACTTCGTCCCGAAGTTCAGTTTATGTTAATCAGTTAAGTGTGTTTAAGAAAATGTATCAAAGCTTATGTATGTGGGTTTCCTGTCCAACTAGGTATGTTCTCGTGGTCAGACTTGATGAGGCAAACCTTCCCAATCCCGAGTATAGCCCTCAAAAGACCTCATTTAGGTTAATCCTTTAGGTAACCGATTTTTACTTAATCCCACAACTCATCAAACAAGAACTGTCATGCGATTAGGCTAGATCGGTTTGAGTGATGACTTTAACTTTTAGCTTGATTTTCGCAACTCATCAAACAAGAACTGTCACTAGAATCAAGCTAAAAATCAAGGTCTGGATTCAACGTCCTTGAAAAAGGTCTTTTGAAAGATTGGCTCGACTTTAGAATTGCTTACACACAATCCAGACAAAATATCATTATAACTATTCTCAGTGTTGCAAAATTCATTTCTGAGTCGGATATAGGTGGTCAGCCTATGTCCTACTATCCCGGGTTGAATATAAATGACCAGTCTATATTCCACCGAGGTTCCATGAATTTTGAAATACTCAGCTCAGTTATACTAATACTATGTCCTTCACAAATACTAAGACGTTTAGAAAGACTAAGGCAGGTGACCAAACTCGAGGTCAAATGATGAAACTATGCAAGGAAAAACATAACGCTGTGATATATATGATACGTGAACATGCTTATATGAAAGACAATTATAGTAATCAACTAGAATAAGTGAATATAATATACCAGATAATGAGATACAAATCTCATGACATATGTGAGCAACAAACCACAAGTGAGGCATCCTCTTGGCAGGCAGGCATGTGACGGTCATAGGGTTAAATTTCTTGAAAGTAGCTATAGTCTAGGTTTTAAAAAACACTTAGTTCGCTATAGCCAAAGCTCTGATACCAATCTGTCACACCCCCAAAATCGGGTCCAGCGGAAGCATACATGTAGCTGGGGTGTAACTCAATTGGTATTACAACACATGTTCAAAAATGGTTTTCACGTGAATCATTTAGAATAAAATAGTTTAATCAAAAATGTTGAATTTACATTGTTAAAAGTAGTGCGGAAGTAGGCCCTTAAACTAGTTTAAAACGGTCCCCAAATGAAAAATCAGAGTCTTCTATGACCATGCCATGCCCTGCCAAAACCTCCAGTAGCGTGCCATTGCTTAATAAATGAAAATACATGCTAAAGTGTCAACACGAGGTTGGTGAGTTCATAGAGTTTGTTGAAAAATAATGTAATGCATATGTATGAAGGTTTCCCAGCAAAGGCATCGTAAATCCACTCAGTTACAAGTCCCGCCATAAGAGCCTTGTAACCTGTGTGTTTACAACCCACTGCTACAATATAAAATGAGTAAGACATGTATAAGTTCATCATAACAGTTAAGCAATTAGTCGTGAGTCTACACTTCATCTCCGAAGACCTCACGTTATTATGTTGCTCACAAGGAAGGTAGTGGCATTGGTTCTACTTCATCTCCGAAACCCAATGCATGTGTTATCCAAGGAGACTTTATGTTGCTCAGAAGGAAGGTAATAGCATTGGTTCTACTTCATCTCCGAAACCCAATGCATGTGTTATCCTAAGGAGACTTACAAGTTTAAGTATAACGCCATCAAGTATAATGTAATCAAGTATAAGTGTTATCAAGTATAAGTTAACCAAGAATAAACAATCAAGTATAAATGTTTTGAGTATTTGTACAAGTAAGCAAGTAGTTGAGCATGTATCTCCCCCAAAGAGTTAAAACAAGTATAAAAAGAGTAGGGGCTATGACTCACCTGGTGCGATAGCTATGATGATAAAGTGGATACACAGAAATGAGATTCGATCTCTAACCGCAACCTAATATGAATGTTATGAACGATCTAATTTAGATCATGAAATGATGTTGAAAATGTCCATGCACATGTTACCTATACCACTCTTAACTTGAAAAATACTTGTTATAGTCATATGAAAATATATTCCATACTTGAGAAAAATAAGTCTTAACTAGACTTGTGTAAACTTGTCGTAATATCTTTATAGAAAGTTAGTGTTATATACTTCGTCTTGAAAACCTTGAAGTAACATCTAATGGTCGTAAAAATAAGCTCATAAGCATAAGTACTTCGTTAGTTATAAATTTCGACAATTTAGTAGTATTTATAGAAAATCTAGAATTTAGTACGTAGAAGTAGTATTATTATTATTTCTAGTGAAAGCTGCCAATTATAGAGGATTTTTGCCGATATTGAAACATGAATATCTTTGTCGTTATAAGTCCGTTTTACTTGTTTTTTATATCCATGGTTACGTCTTAGTGTGTAGTAATATATTTTGGAAAGCTTGGCTCCTCCGGGTTACGTCTAAAGTCTCTTTTTGCCCGACGAAAAACGTCTATCAGCATGTATTTTTCCGGAAAATAGTTTTCGTCGTTAATATTGAAAAATTCATATCTCCTTCGTTATAAACTCTTTTTAATCCGTTCTTTCGCCTACGGCTTCGTTTTTGAAAGTATTTTCTAAAAAATTTGCCAAAGTTTCCTTTATGTTTACTGATTTTCCAGAATTTACAAAAGTGGGACAGTAGGTTTATATACTTGTTACAAATCCATTTTTCATGTCCAAAACTAGTTTCTACTTCAACCAAATCTCTTGCAAAACACCACAAAGCTATACTAATCCTACCATACACCTTCTTAGGGTGTCATGGGTTCCTAATCACTAGTAATCATGTTAATTTAACAAAGAAACACCTAAATCAAAATCTAGGGTTTGTATGTTCAAAAAGTTAACAAAAATAATGTGGTATAGCTAACTTGTACATGAAATTAAGCATGAAAACCATAAGATACAAGTGTTAATTAGATGCAATCATGAAAATAAAATTGATAACTCACTTTGAAATAATGGGTGATTAGATGATGAGAAACCTTGTGTTTCTTGTGTTTTTGTTGTAAGATTCTTGATTAGGATGATGAAATGAACAACTTTTATGCTTTGATCTTGAAAAAATAATGGATCTTGGTGTTGTTTCTTATTAGGGTCGTGGCTAGGGAGGAGGGGAAGAGAAGAAAACCTTAGTTTTTGATTTTTAGAAATAAGTATGAATATGTTAAAGGTGTTTAAGTATGAAATATCTCATCCAATGGCATTTTTGTAAATACTTGGTCAAGTTGACTAGATATTTTGAGGGGAGGGCTGCACATGGTGGATGAGTATGTAAGAAGCTTGGTGTTATCTGGTTCACGGAGTCAGTTTTGGTTCCGTTAATCGCTAAACGTAAAGTTTTAAATCGCGAAACGTAATTTCGGGTATCGTAAAAATATGAAACTTGAAAGAATGACTAAACTTGTCAAAATACTCCATAAGAAAATATAAAATGAATGGTAAGTTCCATCGGGTTGCTTAAACGCTGCTAAAACTGGAAATTTGGGTTTAAAAACGCGTAATTCGCGTAAAACGCTGAACTGAAAAACGTAAAATTCCAAAACTTATAAAATAGTTGTAAAATGAGAGAAAATCATATTTCTATCGTTTATAGTGTTTTATGGACATATCGGGATGCTGGAACGACGTTTAAACCCAAAAGTAAATCTCGGACACGGCTTCGTGATTTTTGCAGAAATGATCCGACGAGCGTCAAACTCTCGGATTATCGTTAAAATAGTTCAACTTATGAGAATATGAAATAAAATTTTTTGAGATGAATAGTGAAAGTGAATAGTAAAAATGAATAGTAATCCGAAAATGCGAATTGTTACATATTCCGGTGGTGGGGATGGTTTTCTTATTCGTGTCATCAGCAGTGGTCAGGGGTTTATGATGATGAGGGCGATAGTCAACTCCAATTTCACCATTAATCGTTCAAAAATACATCAAAACTTCTTAAATTGGATATGCAATTGGTGATTTGATTGACAAAAATGACGTTAAACAGCAATGGAAATATTATAGGTAATGGTTTTTTTAACCCACAATTGCTTTGCTGATCTATCACCTGTTAAAATGTTCATCCGATTAAATTTTAATTGTTTTGTGCATAAAAATGGCTAAATGTGCATCAATTTTCATAGATAGTTTGTAAAAAATGTATTATGTTTGGGTAACTGTGAGTTATGCGAAATGATACTGTTGTGTGCATTAAAAAGGGCTAAATGTGCAGCAATTTAATTGAAAGTTAGTAAAAGTGAGATACGTTTGGATAATCATATTTTTGTAAATGTTTTGTGCATAAAAATGACTAAATGTGCATCAGTGGTTGAAGAGAATTTGAAAAAAATGTGATATGTTTGGGTAACTATGAGTTATGCGAAATAATACTATTGTGTGCATTAAAAATGGGCTGAATGTGCGACAATTTTAGGTGGAAGTTAGTAAAAGTGGAATACGTTCAGATAATCATGATTTGTGTAAATGTTTTATGCATAAAAATAGCTAAATGTGCATCAATGGGCAAGATAGTTGGTAAAAAAAATTGATATTTTTGGCTAGCTGTGAGTTATGTGAAATACTACTATCTTATGCATTAAAAATGGGCAAACAGTGTAGCAATTTTAGTTGGAAGTTAGTAAAAGTGGTATACGTTTGGATAATCATGTTTTGTGCACTAAAATGGCTTAAATAAGCATTATTTTTCGTAGGAAATTAGTAAAATGTGAAATGATTGGATAATCGTGAGTTGTGTGGAATAACATTGTTTTATGCATTAAAAAGTGGTCTAAATATGCATTAATATTTGTAGGAGGTTAGTAAAAGAGTGATTTGTTAGGATAATCATGTGTTGTGTGAATTAATCAGCTAAATGTGTCTTAGTTTTCATACGATGCTAGTAAAAGTAGTATGCTTCGGTAATCTGTGCGCTATTGTTTGAAATAACACCCTGTTGTGCATTAAAAATAAAGTTGTTTGAAAGTGTTATTTTTATCTACCAATTTGTTTGAAATAAAGTTGCTTTGTGCTAGAGGATTAGCGAAATGTGCATCAGCCTAAATTGTTTGAAATAAAGTTGTTTTATGCTAGAAGATTGACGAAATGTGCATCAATTCTCGTATGATGTTTATAAGAGTGTTATGTTTTTGTGATCGATGCGAGTTGTTTAAAATAAAGCTATTTTATGCATGACAATTGGCAAAATGTGCATCAGTTTTCTTACAATATTGGTAAAAGTTTTTTGTTTCTTTAATCGACATGGGTTATTTGAAATAAGTCTATTTTGTACATAAAAATTGGCCAATGTGCATAAGTTTTTGTATGGTGTTTGTGTATAGGTGTTATGTTTCTCTGATCAGCCTTAGTTGTTTGAAATATAGTTGTTTTGTGCTAGAAGATTGGCGAAATGTGCATCAATTCTCGTATGATGCTTGTAAGAGTGTTATATTTTTGTGATCGATGCGAGTTGTTTAAAATAGAGCTATTTTGTGCATGAGAATTGGCAAAATGTGCATAAGTTTTCTTAAGATCTTGGTAAAAGTTTTTTGTTTCTTTGATCGGTATGGGTTATTTGAAATAAGTCTATTTTGTGCATGAAAATTGGCCAATGTGCAACAGTTTTCATATGATGTTTGTATAGGTGTTATGTTTATCTGGTCAGCCTTAGTTGTTTGAAATAAAGTTGCTTTTGAGCATTAAAAGCAGGCTAAAGACGCATTAGTTTCCATAGGAAGTTAGTCAAAGTGATAAGTGCAAGAAATCAAAATGCTCTAAATTACAGCTTACACGTTTTTTGCATCAAAAGCGGGCTAGAAACCCATTAGTTTCATAGGAAGCTTGTCAAGTGATAACTGCAGGAAATCATCATGTTCTCAGTCAAGACTTATATGTTTTTGTGCATTACAAGTGGGATAACGAGCACTAGTCATCACATGAAGTTAGGAAAAGTGATAAGGGCAGGAAAAGAGCATGTTATCGGTTAAGAATTATATGTTTTTGTGCATTAAAAGCGGGATAAAGGCGCATTAGCTTTCATAGGAAATTAGTCAAAGTGATAGGTACAAGAAATCAGCATGTTCTTAATTACGGCTTACATGCTTTTTGCATCAAAAGTGGGCTAGAACCATTAGTTTCATAGGAAGTTAGTCAAAGTGATAAGTGTAGGAAATGAGCATGTTCTCGGTTAAAACTTACACGCTTTTGTGCATTAAAAGCGGGCTAATGAGCATTATTTTCCTAGGAAGTTAGTTAAAGTGATGAATGCAAGAAATCTACATGGTCTCCATTACGACATATACGTTTTTGTGCATTAAAAGTGGGCTAAACGCGCATTAGTTTTCTTAGGAAGTTAGTCAAAGTGATAAGTGCAGGAAATTAACATGTTCTCGGCTAAAACTTACATGTTTTTGTGCATTAAAACGAGCTAAATGAGCATTAGTTTCCACATGCAGTTAGGCAAAGTGATTACTTGCTGATAAGAAATGGAAGAATGTATCTAAACACTTTGTATGCTAAAAAAGGACAACAACAATACGGAAGCGACGAAAGTGCAAAACTTGGAGTTATCTGAAGTTGGAGAGATTGAAAGCTTTGTTAACCAATCTGTTGTTGAAACTACTTTGGCCACATGCCTGATCTTAAAAGTAAGTTCTTGATTCCTTTTGCACTAAAAGTTGCATAATAAATTGATAATGTAATATTTGCATTAATATTAATGATCAATGTTTGTTCATGATGACCACATGTATACTACTGGAGAACAAAAAAAAAAGATCATATGTAGGAGTTCAGGTCTGTGAGCCAGGAAAGATGAGACATTCAAGATACATTCATCAAAAGAGGCAAAAAAATCTTCATTTGGAATCCATCGGCTTTAACCGGTGGAGATAAAAGAAAAATTAATGTGTGGCTTTTACTGTATTAACTGTATATCGCTGTAAATACGTGATCAAGAAAATGTCTCTGGTTTCTTATTGTTTCGTTTGTGATTGATTGGTGATTTGTAATAACACCATGCTTCTTTGTAATCCTCACTCGATGTACAGAGTAGAGATCAATCCCAAGATGAAATTGTAACTTATATGCTAATTTCATAAACACGTGTGTTATTTTGCTACTTGGAAACAACTATATTAATATGATATGATGAATTACCTTATCACTAATTAAAAATGCTTGTCCTTTTCTACTTTTAGTTAACTTCAATACGAATATATGAATGTAATATAGCTGCAAGCCGAATGCTAAAATTGTGAAACTGAGATAGTAATTATGCCAGCTTGATGATATATACAAGCTTCCTCAGGTAGAGGAGCAAACACCATAAAAATTACATATGTAAATAATGCGTGATGCAGAACGAAGATTATGGTAATAGTGACTTTTTATAAGTCTAAATAAAAATACTCAGGATTTTAAGATTTCTCCTGTTGTACTATTTCAATAAAAATAAGTTGCAATACATTAGAACTTTAGCACGTTTGAAGTAAAATAAACTACATCACCAATGCAAATAAAAAAGTGTTAAAATAGGATGCGAGTCAAGAACAACATTGCTGCAAATTCTAAATAACATTCTTTCAATTCAAGCAACAGAGTCACATTAACATGAAAATAGTCCCAATCACTTAAATCTATTAGGCTTGCTGATGGAAGTCAAGTGCTCATCAATTTCCTCAGTAGAGAGCACATGAAAAGCTGGATTCTCCTTTCGCACAACTCCAACCTGCCCACAAAAACCATGAAGACTCTTGTTATTATACCAATAAACTCAAAAGATATGCACACGCGGGCCGTTTCTCATGCACCTTACTAGATATATCCCCAAAAGGTCTAAAAAGGCCCGCTAAAAAAAAAACATATTAAGCATGTTTGAAGGATATAGAAGGAGTTGCTTATCTTAGTGATGTTGTATCAGCTAGGATCCCAAATGTCGGGACGTTAATTATGGACAACATGTTGAAACTCCGCGTATTTCAGATGCTTTTCCTTCACTAATAATTGGAGTTTCTAATGTATAGTTTTACTTTCATCATTTGTTTCTTATTATCATACAACTTCTGCCACTGCATTAAAATATTAAAATTTCATCATGCATGAACTTAATTTTATTCATAGCGAAACCTGCATTTATTTAACAGATGTACTATAACACTATTAACACAATTTTATGTTTCGAATACAGTCTAAGACTAATTTGCGCATCAAAATTTACTACAAAAACAAATTTTGCAACGTATACAATAATAACACCAATCCGTGTATCATATAAACTAATAACACTAATTTTTGCATCAAATTCCACAACAAATACGATTTTTCTTAAAATTACACAAATAACACATATTTATATATAAAAAACAACATAACGGCCATATGTTTACAGGATTCTACTCTAAGTACGAATTTCTAGCAAGTACACTAATAATGCTAGTTTATGACTTTATGCATCAAACATATCTGCAAATACAAATCTACATCAAATTATAACATAAATTTATGTATGAAATGCACAAATAACACTTATTTGTGCATCAAATTTCACTACAAATACAAATTTTTGCATAAGTACACTAATTATGCTAATTCATGCATAAAATACACTGATAACACTAATATATGCATCAAATTCCACTACAAATACACTAATAACACTATTTTTTGCATCAAATTCCACAACAAATACGATTTTTCTTAAAATTACACAAATAACACATATTTATATATAAAAAACAACATAACGGCCATATGTTTACAGGATTCTACTCTAAGTACGAATTTCTAGCAAATTCACACTAATAATGCTAGTTTATGACTTTATGCATCAAACATATCTGCAAATACAAATCTGCATCAAATTATAACATAAATTTATGTATGAAATGCACAAATAACACTTATTTGTGCATCAAATTTCACTACAAATACAAATTTTTGTATAAGTACACTAATTATGCTAATTCATGCATAAAATACACTGATAACACTAATATATGCATCAAATTCCACTACAAATACACTAATAACACTAATTTTTGCATCAAATTCCACAACAAATACGATTTTTCTTAAAATTACACAAATAACACATATTTATATATAAAAAACAACATAACGGCCATATGTTTACATGATTCTACTCTAAGTACGAATTTCTAGCAAGTACACTAATAATGCTAGTTTATGACTTTATGCATCAAACATATCTGCATCAAATTATAACATAAATTTATGTATGAAATGCACAAATAACACTTATTTGTGCATCAAATTTCACTACAAATACAAATTTTTGCATAAGTACACTAATTATGCTAATTCATGCATAAAATACACTGATAACACTAATATATGCATCAAATTCCACTACAAATACACTAATAACACTATTTTTTGCATCAAATTCCACAACAAATACGATTTTTCTTAAAATTACACAAATAACACATATTTATATATAAAAAACAACATAACGGCCATATGTTTACAGGATTCTACTCTAAGTACGAATTTCTAGCAAATTCACACTAATAATGCTAGTTTATGACTTTATGCATCAAACATATCTGCAAATACAAATCTGCATCAAATTATAACATAAATTTATGTATGAAATGCACAAATAACACTTATTTGTGCATCAAATTTCACTACAAATACAAATTTTTGTATAAGTACACTAATTATGCTAATTCATGCATAAAATACACTGATAACACTAATATATGCATCAAATTCCACTACAAATACACTAATAACACTAATTTTTGCATCAAATTCCACAACAAATACGATTTTTCTTAAAATTACACAAATAACACATATTTATATATAAAAAACAACATAACGGCCATATGTTTACATGATTCTACTCTAAGTACGAATTTCTAGCAAGTACACTAATAATGCTAGTTTATGACTTTATGCATCAAACATATCTGCATCAAATTATAACATAAATTTATGTATGAAATGCACAAATAACACTTATTTGTGCATCAAATTTCACTACAAATACAAATTTTTGTATAAGTACACTAATTATGCTAATTCATGCATAAAATACACTGATAACACTAATATATGCATCAAATTCCACTACAAATACACTAATAACACTAATTTTTGCATCAAATTCCACAACAAATACGATTTTTCTTAAAATTACACAAATAACACATATTTATATATAAAAAACAACATAACGGCCATATGTTTACATGATTCTACTCTAAGTACGAATTTCTAGCAAGTACACTAATAATGCTAGTTTATGACTTTATGCATCAAACATATCTGCATCAAATTATAACATAAATTTATGTATGAAATGCACAAATAACACTTATTTGTGCATCAAATTTCACTACAAATACAAATTTTTGCATAAGTACACTAATTATGCTAATTCATGCATAAAATACACTGATAACACTAATATATGCATCAAATTTCACTACAAATACACTAATAACACTAATTTATATATCAATTTCTATCAAGTACACTAATAACACTAATTTACACATCAAATTCTACTACAAATACAAAAATTCAAAAAACTAAACTAATAAAACTAATTTATATATAATATTAAACTAAAAGCAATAATTTGAACATCAGATACTGTAAAATTCACAAAAAACTCAGAAATACTCTAATTTATGCATCAAATTCTACTACAAATACAAAAATTCAAAAAACTAAACTAATAACACCAATTTAAATATAATATTAAACTAAAAGCAATAATTTGAACATCAAAAACTGTAATAACACTAATCTTTTAGGTAAAATTCGCAAAAAATCTAAAATTGCATAAACTTACAAAAATACCAACAAATAAATAAATAAATAAATAAATAAATAAATAAATAATACCTTGATTATCACTATTATTAATCGATTACATTCTGGAAAATTGAGCTTATAATCCACAATTGTAATAATGAATCGATCACATTCTAAAAAAATTGGAAATTGAGCGTACAATCAACAATTGTAACCGATTGGTTTTACAAACCCTAATCTGATTGAACAATGGAGAACGGATTGAAGAATTTGTAGGATTACTTGTGTGTTTAATGGGAAATAAGAAGATTAGAATTGTACGTTTTGGTCTGTGGAGGGGAAGAAGAATGCTGGGTTTTTATCTATGTGTTTCTCTGTGTGTTTTGGTTTATCTATGTGTTTCTCTGTATGTTTTGGTGTGTGGAGTTGAAGAAAATGTTGGGTTTCTAGGTTGTTAGGAGAAGAAGAAGGCTGGGTTAAATTGTGTTTATAGGTTGTTATTGTTAAAGTGTTAAAATTACTTTTATACCCTTAATAGTTAGTTATGATGAAAGTTAATCTCAACCATTGATTTTAAATCAAGGGTCTAAAATCCTTCTTATTCTTTTTACCAAAAAACCTCTTTTTATTTGATCCCATCCCTATATATATATATATATATATATATATATATATATATATATATATATATATATATATATATATATATATATATATATATATATATATATATATATATATAGGATCAAATAAAAAGAATAATTAAAATAAGAATGATAAGAAGAAACCACAACCACTAATTTCAGATGCATCTACAAATATTGATGCATCTCCCCTTAAATTTCTCACTTCTATTTGAAATGTGTGGCTAGAAATTCATTTTATTCTTCTTATTCTACTTTTTCTTTTTACCGGATCCCTATATATATATATATATATATATATATATATATATATATATATATATATATGGGAAGGTTATTGTGAGATTAAACTTAAAATTCTAAAAGTAAGATCCAATCTGGATTGTTGGATCATTGTATTAGTGTTGGATGAGATTAACATTAAATGAGTGACATTATAGTAATTAAATATGAGTGACAATTCAAACTTAAGTGTGATCTATCTTTTTATCAAATTTTCGTTTATTTTTTATAAAAAAAATCTTGTTCACATTTTTTATACATTAAACTGTTACACAAACTGAATATTAAATGTGTCACCAATCAAAACTAAAAATCATTAAAATACTTTTATGTATCAAGAACCAATCAAAACCTAACAACAGCAGATTCTGGTACACCGGAATCCGTACCCCTATTAAAACAGGACAGATACATATACATATACAAATCTATGTACCAGTAGATTCCGGTACACCGGATAAATCCACGATGGTCACAGATCCAAATCCGGTACACCGGATATCGCCAGAAAAGTGATGCTAAACACGTTTATACCACCCTGATGTATTCGGTGTATCGGCGACACATACCATGATGTACCCGGTGTACATGGTAAATGGATCTAAATAGGACAATGGAGGTTATCGGAGACGGCGGCGATAAACACGAACGACCACCAGCTACAACAATCACATCATCCAACAACAACTTCAGCCTCAAATACCACCCAAACAAGATTCAAAAATAAAAGAAACATTAAACCATATCTTTGTTTGTTATAAAAAATCTTTAGCCGTGGTATTTACTATTTAGAATAAACAAGAAAATATAAAAAAAAATAAGAAAAAAATAGATCTCGAAGAAGATAAGGTTGGAGTGTAGAGATGAGATGGAGGAGATATGAAGATAAGATAGAGGAAAGAGATATGGCGGATTTAATTAGAGAGAGATAATAAAAAATAGCATTTGATGAGTTATGAGGATACATGTGCAATCAAAATACCTATAATTCCCATTTAGTTATACATTTAATTTTCAATTTTTTTAATGCTCAAATTCCACTTGTCAATATTAGATTGGTTCATGAATGGGTCTTATTTTTACAATTTTAAGTATGATCTTATTTGATCTCAATTATATATATATATATATATATATATATATATATATATATATATATATATATATATATATATATACGAGGCAGCATGGCCCGTGCGATGCACGGGCTTTGTTAATCATAAATTTTTATTGGTTGTGTATTGAATTGTCGTAGGTTGTTTTAATAATGTGTTATTATTGATAACTATTTAAACAGTGTTTCATATAGATATACTGCAAGAAAGGATGTCATGTAAAGTTAAATAGACATTTTATGTTATAAATAGAGTATCAAATGTATAAAAAACAATTTAGGTTATAAATTAGATAAATATTATTTCTATTGCAATAATGAATTGTTTGAATAATGAAATACATTAGTGAGTTTTGGCATCATAATGCAAAACTTGTTATGTCAAACACATAACTTATATGTTTTTCTTATTTCTCATACACAACAACTGATTTTTCATCTTCGAGTCTTGTATTGTTTCTGTAACGATTGCGACGTTATGTCTTCAAGTGTTATTAGTTGATATATACATCCTGTAAATAAATTTTTTTATTAAGTATTAAAAGGCTTATATATTTATAAAATTTTTTGTGTGAATATGTATTTTATTTATATGTTGTAAAATTATTGGGAGTCTATTATAAGATTTAAATAAGATGGTTCAAAACAGATCCAATATAAACCACCGGGTGTTTTTTTGTTATCATTTTAATTATTTCCCCTTTTCCATCTTCACCTCAAATCAACAACAGGTATGGCCATTTTTAAACTTTTCACAAAATTAGGTAAACGAATTTGTTGATATCTTCCTTATATATGATGTTTTGCCACAAAATATGTTTGTGAAGGTTGATCGGTTTATGGTTGGAGCATATGGCGTGCGCATAGTTAGTTGATTTCAAACAACAATCGGAGATAGCTTGCACAGGTTTGAAGTTTATTAAAGTAACATTATATTGTTTTTGATTGTTTGATGAGGGGCCTAATTTTTTTTGTTAATGGTATCCTCTCGATGCTTAATTACAATGAAAGGAAAGAGATAAAGCTTAAGTTCATATAATAATTGAAATAAGATCATTTATATAATATTTATTATATCTACATCTTTTTAACAAAGTAAATTAATATGTTGTATTTACAGAATTGTTAGGGGATCCTTGGGTTGCTGGTGTAGGTTGTTAAAAGCTTCCTTATACACAATAATTCTTGTGTGGTACTTTAATTCGTTGCCATTGTCTTCGATCATTAGGATTTTCAGTCCTCCTAGGGTTGTTACTTTGTTATTGACCTGCAATTTTAAAGTTCTAGTTAACTAAAATTAATAATGAATGTTAAATGTATAAATGAATTTTAGTAAGACATATACTTGCCTGTCGAGGTGACTGTTGCTGTTTTTTGTTATTTTTAAATGACCGAGTACCACTTATTGTGCAAGATGGGTTTTAACCGAACCAGTACCTTTTCTGTAATATTAGTCCTTTTCGTAAAACAACATCTAATAACCATTGTTAATAAAATATAAGTTGGTTGTAGCAACGGAAGTATACCTTGGTGTGCTAGGGTAGGTTGTTAAAAGCCTCTTTATAGACAATGTTTCTTGTGTGATTCTTTAAACTCTCATCGGTGTCTTCGATCATTAGGATTTTAGTCCTTCTGGGGTTGTTACTCTTGATATGGCCACATATAGTTGTCCGTGGCTGAACACCGGTGCTGGTAAATATAGGCCCACAAAATCAAGTGATTGACCTTGACTTTTGTTTATTGTCATCGCATAACATGGTTTAATGGGGAATTGCCTTCTTTTCATAATGAATGACCATTGATTCCTGTTTGATGTAAGGGTGATCCTTGGTATCAATACCACCACTCCAATATTTGATCCGGTAATGATCCTCGCCTGAATCACAAATTCTCCCAAATGCGTGATAATGAGCCTAGTACCATTGCACATGCCTTGGCTTGGATTCACGTTCCGTAATAGCATTACTGGCAACCCTATCTTTAGTTTCAGGTTGTGTGGTGGCATCCCCTGAAACTTTAAAGAATTTAGAAACTCTATCGGGTATAATTGTTCTTGGTCGAGAGCATCTGTTGACCCTTTACAAATTTCATCTGAACTTTTGTATGTCATAGTTTGACCTTCTAGTTTTTTAAACATATGTTCATTGATGTCGTCTGCATCATCATTTTTTGGTGTTAGTATTGCCTTTTCCCTTAGGTAGTCTTCATTTGTTTGCCTTACAGTGAAGTCTGGAAATGTTTGCTTAACAATTTCTTCTAAGGGACACGTCCATTCTTTAATGAGTAATTTGTGTGGTATTTTGATCCAAGTTGGTTCATCTTCGCATTCTTTCATTTTCGCTGGAACCTTTCCATCCCCCACATCTAAAACCCATCGATTAAACTTTTGTTTATCTGTGTCTATGGTTCCATGGTTGTCATATTCATTTACTCTCATACTACGTGTGAGTTTAAAAACTTGACATTTAGACCACAGTTTTGATTTGTTGATGCAAGAGCTGATTACTTCTTGTCTTTTTGCTTTTGGTATGACTGGAAGTATTTGTCTGAAGTCCCCTCCAAGTAACATAGTCATGCCTCCAAACATCCATTCCCTGTTTTCCACGTTTGAATACCCTAGTATGTCTCTTAATGTCTTGTCTAGAGCTTCGAAGGCGTATCTCTGAGTCATGGGTGCTTCGTCCCATATTATCATTGTGACCTGTTTCATTAGCTCAGCTAGGTGTGTGTTTTGTTTGATTCCACATGTGCTATTTTCCATTAACTCAAGCGGTATAACAAATCTGTTGTGAGCTGTTCGGCCTCCTGGTAGAAGCAATGATGCTATTCCTGTTTCATAGTTTTTTTTATAAATTATAAGAAATAATTTATATGTAGAGCATTATATGGTTTAGATAATAGTATGTTTTTTCGGTTGTGAACCTGATGATGAAACTGCTAGAACAATCATCTTTTCTGATCTTATTCTGGAGATGATTGTCTTGTACAGGAATGTTTTCCCAGTGCCTCCTGGTCCGTAAACAAAGAAAAATTCTCCTGTTTTTTGTTGCACAGATGATATGACTTTGTCATATATTATCCGTTGATCTGGATTAAGTGATGCATGAAGCTTTTCATGTTCGGCCTTTAGTTGTTTCATGTTGTAGCTTAATTCATCCCTGATCAGGCGATTGTCCATGTTTGTTAACAGTGTAGGGTCAGGCTCTGGAAGATCTTGAAAATCGGATAATGATTTTCCATTTTTGTGTAACAGTTCTTGTAATTCCACCAAGCAGTAGTTCTGTGTCTGCTCATCTGTTAACTCCAAGGATGGATATCTAAATTGTTTTCGCTTCTTATACAAAATATCTTCAGAGATAGCTTCCCACATTTGGTCCCATAACCGGCGTAGGCTACTTAGGTCACAAAACAGCAAGATTGTGACAAACAAATCTCTAAGTTGCGTTCCGGAAGCCCAGAAACTTGCTTCCATTATAGCTTGTGTCCATTCCTTGTCGTCACTGATCAATCCCCAAGCACAACAAGCTTCTTTAAATGTTAAATAGATCGTGTCATTGTGGGTCCTTATTTTTTCGTATGACATAGCCCCTTTAACAACGTTTAATAACATTCTTAAATAGTATCGTTCACCTGCTGTGGGGTGACAATAAATTATGCGGCCAATGCATGTTCTCTGTTTGCGTTTTTTCCACATTCTGATATCTTCATGCCAAACATATTTTGTTGGTAACTGAGCATACGTTAGTTCATTAGCATCAACATCTCTTTTGTTTAACTCAAACCAATCTGTAAACATGGTAGTCTTAATGCATTCTTGGCCAAGTAATTCTGGCAGACTTTCTGAATCACGCAATGTGACTGTTTGCTGGTTTGCTAAATGGAAAATGAGTTTCATGACTGACGGATAACAGTGATTGATGTCATATCGGTGAAGACGCAACACAGCCTCACATGGAGCCAAAAATCGGCAATCCAAGTAATTCAGTATTTCATCTACCGCCATAATTTTATCTCGGTCCGATTCTGAGGTTACATTTTCTTGTACAACGATAGTTGCTCTGTCTGGTCCCTTATTTAAGTATTTAAACAAATACTTAATTGCCTTTGATCTGTTGCACCACTCGACGTTAATGTGTGCATGGTATTTCAGCAGCAGGTATCTATTATGTGGAACGACGTATGAATTGTCGTATGTGTGTTTACCCTTAATAGTGAATACTCCATTCTTCCTCTGGCGGTGATGAGGCGAAAAATGATCCGTTTTTAGGGGGTCATTTAAGCCCAAATCTGACTTTATTTGATCAAATATTGCCCTAAATCGTTCCTTTTGTGATTTTAGGTGTTTGGAGAGTGAATCCTGGAAAAGAAGCCATTTTGGACGTTTTTGGAGCATAAAAGTGAAGAAAACGGCAAAGTCTCAAAATTCTATGATGTGAACAGTGCATGAAGGCGTCAAGAATTACTCTTGACGGCGTCAAGACATCAAGAATAAAATACCGTAGGTGGTGACGGCGTCACCAAGGCCGTCACGTGTAAATTTGTCAAAACTTGCGCGCGGAGTAGCTGACACCGTTTTGGCCATAACTTTTGCATACGAACTCGGATTGAGGCGATTCAAAAAAGGAAACGAAGAGGACGAAAAGATCTACAACTTGGTGAAAAAGGCTTCTTGACGGCGTCAAGAGTATGGGCTGACGCCGTCACGAAGGGCCGACAGAAAACAAGCCTATAAATATAACTTCATAACTTCACTTTTTGTAAGCCCTAAACCCTAAGGTCGATTCCTGGGTTTAGGTGGGTGTTTTTCCAGCAACTTAGAGGGTTTCAATCACTCCATAAACATCATGTATTGGTTTGATGATTCTATCTTAATTATGTTTTCCATTATCATTGTTGTTTGCTCTTCTTTGATGATGATTTGCTAATTCACCTTGTGTCTACTTATGATTATGTGAAACTTGTATATAATTGATTAGATCTCATTGATTTCTTGTTGATGTTGTGTCTATCTCCATCAATTAAGGTGTGACAACTTCAATAGATCTAGTTGGTTTAGTTTATAATCCTTGTTTCCTATTGATTCTTGTTTTGATTGAATGATTTATATGTTAGGCTTAAGAAAACTGGCAGATCTCCAAATGGTAACATGCTTGAACGTCTTAAGAAACATGAACCGAGGCATACTAGGTCTTTATTGGTTGTATTTAATGCATGAGCCACTGTTTACAATCCCTATAGTTGTGCTGGGCATGGTGTAGGAGGAGATAAGAGCTCATAGAGTTGGGGAGTTATGTATGCCACCCCACGAATGGTATTAAGGAATACAACCCGTCAATTAAAACAAGGTTACAAACCAATAGGTAGGATTGGATAGCTAGCAAGGAGTAACATATCATGGGTAGACATGCTTCACTTATCTTGTAGAACCTTAGTTTAGTTTTCTTGTTAATTAGTTTAATTAGTAGCTTTTGGGTTAGTTGATTAGCAACTAATTCCGCCCACACTCCCAATACCCGAGATTTTTACTTGCTTTTCATAAAATATAAAAACATAAAAAGAATCATCCTTCACCTTTAGACCTAGTTAGATTAATTTCAATCCTAACGACACTATTCCTAGCTGAACGATCAATCCCCCGGTACTTGTCACTATACTATACTACAACGATCAGGTACACTGCCTGGTGGGGGTTGTAAGCCTCGCGAGATCCCTCGAGAGGTAAAGCAAGGTGCGATTCCCACGCATCAGGCGGTAAACAGGGTAGCCATCGTCATCAATTGTTGTTTCCGCGTAAAATAACTTTGGATAATGTTTTCCACATCTACCATCAACCGTGCATGAAGCGTTGTTTGTTTGTGTGCCACATGGCCCATGAAGCATAAATTCTGTAACAGCTTTGAATCCTTCTGGATCACGGGTTGGGGATAGTATTTCAGCTGAAATTATGTCATCTATTTCTCCCGGGGTTTTACATTTGTACATGTCTTCAAGCCATAGTAAGATATGTACATGTGGAAGGCCGCGTTTCTGGAATTCAATGACGTATACAACTGTGGAATTAAGTATTCATTTATATTATGTTAGTATAGGAATATAAAACTTAGAAAAAGGGGTATATATAAATTTGTATGGTACCTGCTTCTGACTTGCCAAAACACTGGTTTTGCGTAATATCATCTAGGAGGTTTGTCAATTTCATTTTGAAAACCCTAGTTCCAACTTCTGGCCGATCATTAGGTTTCTGGCCTGGAATATGACGCAACATTTCGTTTATTTCTGGCCATTTTGGATTAGAAGTGAAAGTTATAAACAGATCCGGGTTCCCATACGTGCGACATAGAGCCATAGCATCCTGGTAATTTTGCATCATATACCTTGGGCTTCCTGTGAAACTTGAAGGTAAAACTATTCTCTGTCCAATTGCATCTGCCCTGGTATCTCCTTTTGTTACTGCGTCATATAGATTATGATATAGATCGACACGTAAATCTGATTGATTGGCTCTCGTCCATCTGAGTCTGTGCTCCTCAACGGCTGTGTAAGCATCAACCAGGAATTGCTGATATAAGAGGCCACCTCTTAACAAAGTAGTTCCCTCATTATCTCTATATTGAGTTATGTAACAATAGTACTCTCTCATTGTCAAGAATTCCCGATTAGTTTTATGTTTTCCTTTATTGGAGTGGTACGGTATCTTATCATGGAAACCGTCTTCTCCATATGGAAATAACAAAGGATATTGTAGTGCCATGTAGGAAGGATGCAACTCTGATATTCTTTTTGGCCCAGTATCTTTGTTGTTTACAATAATATCTCTCGTCTCATTAGCGTCTCCAAAATCATTTGTTATTAGAACTGCCACTTCAGACACAGTTGGTGCATTATATTGCCTTGAGTTTGTTCTTTGTCCGAGAAGCCTCAATTGAAAATCATATGATCTATTTTGGTTGTACCAATCTCTTGCCATTCGAAATGCTTTGGCGACAGAACTGAATTCATCTAGCATATGAATGAGACTGGTGACTATTGCCTCTTCTGGTCCATCTGTTGTTTGTTTCTCAATGAAAGATGTCATACGATTTGTTGTCTCATTTCCTGTATCAAAAAAGTATAGCTGAGAGAATTTAGGCTGGACACCATGTTGCGGAAGTAGGGATCCCATTTTGTGATAATTTTGACCATTTATTCTGAATGTATATGTTCCCCATCCTTGGTTTATTGAGTGATCTATTTTTGCTCCAAAAGAAGTGAAGCAAAACATTCCATTATATATTCTGATCTGATCTCTAAATTTTGATGTTTTAGGATCATTAAAATCAAGGAGCCTATTGAGTGGCGGAGGTGCATGTCTGAATTGTGGTAGTCGCACTTTACCATCCTGGCAGCACGTGGAAAAAGTTGGATTTGCAACTTTGTTTGCTTTTTTGCTCCTTTCTTGAAGCCACATGTATGCTTGACAGTGAGGACATTTCGTCGATGGAGGACCAAGATTATGGTAAGAAATCTGGACGCCTGTTTCATTAATTAATTTATAATAGTTTTTCAGTTTATATTTTTACACAATGTTAGTTAAAACACATATTGACTCAGTTAATAGATGTTAGTGACATATAACTTTACCTGTTGAGTGTAAAGCTGCTCTTTTAGGATATTTGGTAGATCGAATACCTTTACTTGTACCTGGTTTAATGATAATATGCAATAGATTATAACCAATTGATTGATGTTAGTTATCTAGAATTAAAAATAATTGAAATATGAATTTTAGATATGTGGGATAGAAATTAATAATTGACCTGTTTCTGTGTCTTTTTGATTTATTTGTTTGCCAGATCTTGTGTTATATCTTGATATACGGGATGATCCTATTCTGGATTCGTTTAAAAGTGATGTTTCACCTAGATTTTGTCGGTAGGTTATAAGTAAGAACATTTAGCATAAATAATAAATTAATATTGTTTTTATACCTTGTTGTTGCGTTATCAAGTTGTTTAACTTGAGGCCACAAAATGAGTGAACGCTGCCATCTGGTGTTATATTAGTCTGTAAGTGTACGCCTATTGAATTATGGAACAGGCTGGAGATAGACGCCTTGCTTGTTAAATTGATATTAGGATATGTATGATTGCATATGAATAGTTACAACATTATACGAACCAAATGTAATGGTAATATTCATGAATATAATGTGGTACTTATTATTTATATTACAAACCTTGTGACATCTTTGAAGTGGAACTCGCAGAATAGTTATAATTTTATTAATATGAGAGATTTTTGAAACTGGTTGTAAGTAGTTTAATTATTTGTTGTTTATATAAGATGATGATGCTTTAGAAGAATAATGTGTTAATTAGATTTAGTTATGTGATTTATCCTTTGAAATTCCTAATTATGACATATATACAAAGTATTGAATGATGTAATTGAAGGGCCTTTTATTTATGAGAAGTTGACAGTTATGCATAACTGCTCAAAACTTCTTATATTCAGTTTTATAAAAATTTGCCTATTTATTCAGTGCATATTTTTTATTTGATGATAGTTGGTTCTAAAGTTCTGTAAACCATTCTTCATCTTTACAATGGCGCAATTTCAACTTCTTGATCATTTAATGAATCTTTCTGGGAGTACTAACTTGCATGACAAAATGCGGTTGTGGTTTGTGCAACAGGCCACTGAAGATTCATCGTTTGCTAATCTGTTGTTTGTTTGCTGCCAACATCTCAGGAGAGTCATGAACAAAAACCAAATTATGATGGTAGACATGGAAGCGTTAGGTGATCGTGGTGTTGCGGTTAATTGTCTCGAAGAGTTAAAGGAAAACTCAAAGTAGGCATAGAGCCATGCTTGGACTGTTGGAGGATTTATTGGGGCAAGCCCAGGCTGGTGTTCATGAGGAAGAGTCGAATGCGGTTAAAATGAATGAAAATAATTAGTTGCTCATGTATGTAGCAACTTTAACAATGTTTATGATGAAATAATGTGGTGTTGGTCTTCTGACTTCATCTTTTAATTGAATAAAGTTATGTTTAATAATTTTTAATTATTGTTAATTTGTTGGGTTGCTCATGGATTTATATGGTTTGATCATGATCTGTGGTTGTTACCAGTTATGTACTCACAAAGAACATGGTATATGACTATTGTAAATGATACTTAAATTATGGTAATTGTTACATAACTTATATACACACGATTTGAGTCCTCAAACTCATTTTATTGAACAATACAATGAGTTGAGTCACGATCAGTAGTAATTGATGGAGTTTGCTGCAAATTATCATGAGGTTGATGAAAAGGCAATCTATAATATTCTTTATATCCTAAATGTATACTTCATTTCTGTAGATCATCATCTAAATCAGATGTTTACTGATTAGTTTATTTATTTTTAAGTAATCAAACTTCCAGGTTTAGTAAAAGGCATGGGTGATGATGTTTTATTGTGTTATCAATATTTAACCCAATAACAACTATGTAAAATTTTGGCCCAATGCTAATAATACCCTATAAGAGCCCAAGTTTTATTAAAAACCTACTAATATGATAACAACTGTAGTTCTTGCGTTATTGTTTTTGTGTCAAGATCATAAACCGTATAAACATACTAAATCAAATATCTGTTTATGTATGATAAAATCATAATTAAGCTGGATCGGTTTCACAACCTAATCTATGTTTTCACTGATCAAAGTGACTTGTTATTAGGTTATATGAATCATCTTTAATCAATGAACGCAACCTATTTGATAAAATGCGTGAACGAAACATGTAGTTTTGGAACATTATGATTCTACCTACGTTAGAAACTCCATGGGTCATGATGGGATGAGTGTTTTGTATTAGCTGGTTAAGTTAGGTTTGAGAGTGGATCATTATTCATTTCCTCCGTTGTTTAAGGCGTGTAAGGAGATTGGTGGTGTTGGAGTTGGGGTATTGTTACATGGTATGGTTTTTATGCTTGGTATTGAGAGGTATGTAGTTGTGGTGTTTTTGGTTACTGATTTTTATTTGAATTCTTGGCTGTTGATTGATGTGCGAAGGCTTTTTGACAGGTTGGTTTGGAAGGATGCGGTTAGTTGGAGTTCGATTATTTGGGTGTTGGCGAAAGGCGTTTTGCTTGTGGAGACTTTAGGTTGTTTTACAAATATCATTGGGAATAAATTTAAGATGGATGCAATATTGGTTCTGACTCTTTTAAGTGTTTATGGGAAGTTGGGTGATGTTAAGAAAGGTAAAAAAGTTCGTGGGCAACTGTTGAAGAATGCAGGTTTGTGTCATGTTGATATAAATAATAATTGAAATCAGATAATTTATGTGATATTATGATTGTTTGCTTAATTTTGGCTGCTGGTTTAGGTTGTTAAAATAGAACTTTTTTCAACTATGTTGAAAAAATTAATATATTTGAAGGATACTACGTATAATATTTAATCCATGCCACTTGATTATTAGGTTGTTTAAAAGATGAAAATGAAAAATATAGCACACAACATTAAACACCGGTTATTGTTCATTCTTTATTAATATGGATGCTGACATAAAACATTTGATGAGTTGCATAATTTTGTTGCTACCACATGAAACTATAACCAACATGGATTAAACGTCCTTCACCGACTGTTTATGATTAGAGTCACTAAGATAACCATTGTCTTTGTCGTCATCACCCGACTCTTGAATCTTGACTCCAGAGATGATCTTTGCTTGACATATTTTAATGGGAAATTGGGTGCATCGCATTTTAAATGGCCATCTCTCCATGCTTATTATGAATGTCATTCTTGGTATTAGAACTGTGTCACCTATGTTTGACCCAGTGATGATTTCTGCTTCAATAACTAATGGGGATGTCTTCTTGATAATTAGGTGGGTTCCAATGATCAAACCTTTGTTTAGATCCACATTTCTGATGAGCACAATTCGTAGATTTTTTTTAGTTTTAGGATGTGACATGGCATATGCTTCATATCTGTTTGATGTGACGTACTGTTGGGGTGTGATGATAGTAGCATATCAGTTTGGTATTTATATTATTACATTGGTGGTATAAAAACTGAATAATTTATTGCTGAGCAAATGTAAAGAACTTGTTAATTGATGATGACTTTTGAAAATACTAATTTTTAAGTCTTCAGTTATGATTTTAAGTTATTCCATAAGTCTTTAATTAATGTAATATAAATAAGTGTTGCCATGTAAAATTTATTATGTGGAATGCATACTTGTTAATTGTGGGAACTATGGAGAAATTGAAATATGTTATTCTTCATTTTCAGGTTTTAAACATGAAAACAAAGACAATACATATTTGTTAACATTTAGAAGAATGTTAAGGTAATTTGAAAAAATGTTCACCTGTTTTTTAATTGATTAAATATCTGCCATAGTGTAAGTTTGGAGAAATTTACGGTATAAAAGATAATGCAATTAAAACAACCTAGAACACAACATTTGACACTAGTTATTGTCCTTGCTTTATTAATACTGAGGCTGAAATAAAACATTTTATGAGTTGCATAATTTAGTTCCTAACACATCAAACTATAATCAACATGGATTAAGTGTTTTTCACCTACTCTTGGTCATCAGAGTCAATAACAGAACCATTGTCTCCTGCTTGATCACCCGAGTTATTTGTAGGATATATTATCTGTAACGGTGTAGGTTGTGGGTCTGTTATTGCCAGTGAGAGTTCCAAATTGATGGTTTTTCTTTTTCTGTAAATAGCTTTGAAATTCTTTTGTCTCAACATTTTGGTGGTATTAGCAAGTGGTAAATCAGGGTTCATTTCTAGCTGTTTCTTTTCATCTTCCAGTTGTCTAATTAACTCTTCCTTCTTCTCATTAGAATTGTCACCTCCAACGTGTGCCTGTAATGAAAACCAACTTACAAATGATAAATTAGAGAATATATATCTGGTTACATTGAATATTATGTTGGAATTATTTTTTGATTTAGGATCATGCCTTAATTGACACCTCATATGTTAAGTCACAAATTGTAAACATCTGTTGTATAATACTAAGAGTAAAAGGTTAGTGTCAATTGATCACTATAAGTCACAGACTTAGAGCATCGTTTGTCAATATTGTCATATGAAAACCGCGACGACTACAATGTTCACAACGGTTTTGATGTGATAATATTGACAGCCGATGCTTCATGACTGTCACTTAAAATATGAGCTAGCAGACCTTAAGTCATAGACATGCAGCCTTGTATGTCAATATAAGCAAATGAAATAGGCGATGATTATAGTCAGCGCGTATTTGATTTGCTAATATTGACAGCCGATGCTCATGTGTGTCACTTAAAATATGAGATGTGATTAAAAGGCTAGTGTCAATTGATTGCTAAACTTTTATTTTAGAATATTAACAACGAATGTTTCATGTATTTGCAGATCTTAAGTCACAGACATAGAGTCTCGTATGTCAATATTAGCAAATGAAATAGGCGGTGACTATAGTGACCGTGTTTTTGTTTTGCTAATATTGACACCCGATACTCCATGTCTATCACTTAAAATATGAGCTATCTTATGAAATTGAGACTAAAATTTTACTATCTTATGAAATTGAGACTAAAATTTTAGGGCTAATTTATTTCTAACCTGAAAATCGTTAATTAGTTTTTGTAAACTAATAAGCTTACGATATGGCCAACGTTGAATCCCCACCTCTCGACATTTCCTTTTGATACCAGTCAAACTAATATTAAGGTGTTCTGCAGCTTGATGCATTGGCATGTGAAAGTACTGTGAGATGTGCTCCTTGCTTAAAGAAATTAGTTTTGTTTATAGATAGTTGGTACTTATGTGAAAGTAAACAATTACATCTGTGGGGACTGATGCTAGTATCTGGTATTTAAATAGATTTTCAATCATTACATTTTCCCTGTAGTTACTAAAAGAATCTGTAACTTCCAGTTACTCATAAAATCAATTTATTATAAATTTATTACAACTTTTATATCTGTTATTGCAATTAACTGCAATAAGATGTCTTGTCATGTTCTTTATTAAATATCTTATTCAGTTATTTTTTTTTTTCTGTTTTCTGTAATTACTAAAAGAGTTGTAACTTTCTGTAAACCATAAAGGTAATTTATTATATAAAAATCATTAAATAATTTTTACATGTAAATTATTTTAAAATTGCTGGTTTATTGGTTCTGTCATAATTATTTAACAAAACACCCTTCTTATAAACCAAGAGATTTCATTTCATTTTGCTTCTTTTCTAATTGGAGGAATTATGAAAACAGATGCTCTGTGTCGTTTTAATAAGTGTAAGTGGTATACATTTATATGTCACTTAGTCATATAAATGTCTTATAATTTTCTGAAATTAGGAATGTAACAGATATTGAGGTTTATTTTGTTGAACATACTTTGTATGTTATAATATTTTTAAATTAGGAATGTAGCAGACATAGAGGTTTATTTTCGTCAGCACACTTTGTTAAATAATATAAATAAAATAAAATAAAATAGGGATTCAATCTAAGTTGAAATTATAAGTAGTTGCTTTTATTAAAAGATAATGAAACATTGTAGTATACAAAGCACATAAGCTAAATTGGAAATTATTACATGATTATTAAACATTGAAGTTTAGAAAGTAGAATATGTAGATTAGTTATGTAAAAAAATATTCATGGATACTGTATATGTGAAAAATGTATATCCATTCACTCTATTGCATCAGTCATTGTCACAACTCACCATTTCAGGTCATTTCCCGAACTTTGGAAAAACACTATTCATCAAACACTATTCATCAAAACACTATTCATCAGTTTACTATTCATCATTTTTGGTGTCAGTTTGACATTCCGAGAAGCATTCAGAAATTTTACTATTCACAGAACACTATTCATTGCCGGAAAAGATTTCATCATTCACGTGCATTATTTATTTCTTCGTAAATTTAGTTTACGGGTATTCAAATTCGCGTAACCGGATTGGTTTAGGTGCGAATTCATTTCATTAGTGCTAAGGACACTGCATACGGACTGGAGATAGTCTGCATATCATCATAACAGCATTTTCATGTTATACCACTCTTAGGATTTTCAAATTTCTATATTTAATATATTTAACGTTTTCCTTATAATTATTTATAAATAAACGTTAACACACGGTTTATACGCGACGAATATATCTAAATATTCCCACAATGGTCCCGACATATTTTTATATCCATTTTAACATCATAAAAGTTATAATATTCAGTTACCCAGTATTTTGGAAATTTATTTTATTTATAACGTACGCTTATGAATATAACGACGGTTTTCGTGAAAACTAAACGATAATCACCCGATCACTCAGTAATTGTACCCAACATATTTTCAACATATTTTTATCATTATTATGACTTTATTTTGTCCCGGTTAACTTCGTGAACATTTATTTCTATCAAACCCGGTACCCGATTTTAACTAATAACACATATCCTACACAAATTTCCTAATTAAATCAAGACTACCCCAAACCCCCCCCCCCCCCCCCCCCCCTCATCCCCATGAGCCGGCCCCCTAAAGTCCTCACAAGGCAATTTCATTTTGTATTCTTAACCTTTAGTCATTATGTACAAGTATTATACTATTATACTTACAACTACATATTTACATAAACCATTATAACATAAACACATAACATTTCAAGAATCAAAAAGGCTCATCTTCATCTTTTTCTCATCATACCCCACGACCAAACCATGAATCCAAGATCAAGTGACCATTTTTGAAAAGTTAAAGCATCAAAGTTGTTCATTTTGTTGTTCTAATCAAGAATCATCCAACAGAAACACAAGTAATCCAAGGTTTCTAATCATCTCACCACCTATTATTTCAAAGTGAGTATTCAAATTTATTTTTATGTTTTCATCTAATTAACACATGTATCTTATAGTATTCATGATTAATTTCATGCACAAACTAGTTATACCACTTTATTTTTGAAGACTTTTTGAACATACAAACCCTAGATTGTGATTTAGGTGTTTCTTTGTTAAATTAACTTGATTACTAGTCATTAGGAACCCATGGCACCCTAAGAAGGTGTATGGTAGGATTAGTATAGTTTTGTGAAGTTTGCAAGAGATTTGGTTGAAGTAGAAACTAGTTTTGAACCTTGGAAATGGATTTGTAACAAGTTTATAAACATGCTGTCCCATTTTGGTAAAATCTGGAAAATCAGTAAACACAAATGAAACTTTGGCAAAATTTTTAGAAAATACTTTCAAAAACGAATCCGTAGGCGAAAGAACGGATTAAAAAGAGTTTATAACGAAGAAGTTATGATTTTTGCAAATTTATTGACGAAAAGTATTTTCCGGAAAAATACATGCTGTTGGACGTTTTTCGTCGGTCAAAAAGAGACTTTAGACGTAACACGGAGGGGTCAAGCTTTCCAAAATATATTACTACATACTAAGACGTAATCGTGGATATAAAGAACAAGTGAAACGGACATATAACGACAAAGATATTCACGTTTGAATATCGGCAAAACCCATTTTATTTTGACAGCTTTTAGTAAAATTGACACTAAAACTACGTAGTACTTTTAGAAGCTAGAAATAATACCAAGTACCAAATTTTATAACTAATGAAGTATTAGTTATTACAAGTATATTTTCATCACCACAAGGCGTTATTTCAAGGATTTCAAACCGAGGATTTCAACACAAACATTGGTACATACGATATATATATATATATATATATATATATATATATATATATATATATATATATATATATATATATATATATAAGTATATATATTGCAACTAGTTTATTTTTCTAAATAGCCATATTTTTCCTAAGTCTTGGAATATATACTTTTGATAACAACAAGTGTTTTTCAAAGAGTAGAGTGGTATAGGAAACATGTGCATGGACATTCATAACATCATTTCATGATCTAAAGTAGATAATTCATCATTCACATTAGGTTGCGGCTAGTGTGCGCGCCTTGTTTTTCAGCTCATTACATGTTCATGGTACCATCATATTGGGTTGCGGCAGCTAATTGTTCATTGGTGTTCATTTCATTTCATCACAGTTTCATCAGTTAAGGTGAGTTTTCATAGCCCCGTTTTCAATTCAACATTTTTGATTGTTTTCAAATCCCACGGGGGGAATACATTGCATCAATCATTTTAGTACGAGCCCAAGTATTCAAACATGTACATTGCTTAAGTTATCTTGCCATGTGAAAAGTCCCCTGTAACATCATGAACCGTTAATTTACCGTTAAGCGAGAGTGAGTGGATAGATCTATTGAGGGTGACGCCTCCATCCGTAGTAGTGATTACCAACAGTAAGCGGATGCATGTCATGTCTTTTACATTTGAGTGTTTCGGCAGAACATTCAGGAGGGGCATAGAATTTCATCAGTCATAGCTTCGGTGTCATGAGCTTAAGGTCAATTGTACAATTTTCATGAGATTTTTATCTTGCACTTTTACTTGTGGTGGCCGTACATCATTACATTTTACAAACCTATGAAATTCACCAACATTCGTGTTGACGTTTTAGCAATGTATTTCAGGTTATTAAAGTAGCTCATGTGACTTGCATTTGGACCTTCATGGAGTCGCGGAGTCGACGCGTCTCATCATTATTTCATGCACTTATGTAAACGTTTGATCTAGTATGACTTGTTTTTCATAAACATGCAACACATTTTGGGGACCTCATTTTGTAAACTCTGGATTATTGCAATGATCAAATGCAGTATTTTCCAAACGACACTTTAGGTCGTTCAATGTAACTGTAACTGTGGTGCTATGACAGACACCCCCAGGTATTCCATTCCGCTGCAAGTCAAGTAAATTGGGGGTGTGACAGTCATGTTGGCCGCATTGCATTCACTTGTATTCACTTAAACCACAGAAATATCTTGGATTAAAATTAAATTTAAGAATGGATTGTAAAACAACTAATGGCCCAGGTGTCCAAGTCGCTATCGTTGTCAGAAAAAGGGAATGTATGTTTTTAAAAATATTGTAAGGATTCAGATATGGATATGTTTGTTACTGTTTAAATTGTTATATGAATTTAGTCGTAGACACTTTCTTAAACCATACAGTTAGTATACAATAGAATTTGAAACATGATAAAACATTGACCGTTTAGGATATAAAAGATAAAGCAATTGATTTTAATGATCAACCATAAATCATTCTTTTTGCACTCACAAACAGGAACAACCCAATTAGTATAGAATAGAATTTTAAACGCAATCGTAAACCATAAATAATTGCTTTTATTAAACAACCAAATATTGGAGCATACAAAGTACATCAACTTTATTAGTTATTGAGAGAATGCAAATATTTCATCTATTGTAAATTAGATAAAAGCAGCTTTTATGTTCCCCGTGGCTGATAACAATCAACATTCATTGCTATTATTTCTGTTCCATCAGATGTGTTGGAGGCGGACTTCTTCTTCAATTGACCTAAAAAAAAAAAAACAGACAGAAATACAATACAATCATATACCAATAGTTATTTGTCTGATAAGACAATAAGAAAACATAGAAATCACTTGAAATCTACCCACGAAGTAAAAATGGTCTTAAAACATTAGCAAAAAAAACGATCAAAGTTCATAGAGCTAAAGCTCAAGGATACCAAATTATTGAAATATTTGTTCTTTTAAGGACAATAATTATTGAAAGCTTAATTTGCATCATCTCTGTTGGTCATATCCAGTTGCATAGCTACAGCATGTCCCACTGCTGTATCAGAAAGCTGCACCATGATCCGCTTCTCCTTCAGATTCCTCTTCAATGTACCTGAATTAATGTGAAACAAAACATTAGTAACTACCTGTAATAGCTACATGTAAGTGGCTAATTTTATGAATAGAGTGGAATTTTACCTTCGTTTCTTTTTCCCCCCATGATCTGTGTTAATCATGTCCACTTCCACAGCTGTATCATGCTCCACTTCCATATCAGAATCCTCTTCAATTATCCTAATTTAATGTTGAACAATACATTTGTAAGTAACTATAATTCTAACATGTCAAAGTTGTATTTAATAATATAGGCTGGAATTTTACCTTTTGGTTTCTTTACCCTCAGTTGGCTTACATGGAGTTGTTTATTGCGGACCCTTCAACAACAGTTTCAGTCCCGGTTCAGTGTTGCAGATGCTGTCTTCAGTTGCATCATCATTGTCTGATAAAGTGGAATTATTTATTGGAAACATGCCGGTGCAGGTAAATATAACACCCCGTAAAATTTTCCTACGATTAACACGTTACCATAACATAGATTAACCATTTTACCCGTAACAATTTTTTTTTATATATACTTTGTCAATTACAACGTTATTCACTCTTACCTTAAAACGACATTTACATCTAAACGTTAATAACCTATATATCATACGTAACTTAAAACATTAATACTTAATAAGTATACGTTTCAATAATTAACAAATACAATTTAAATAAATCCCGAGCCTACTAAAATTTCCCATGTGTACTCACTAATAATATTTTGACCTCTAAGAAACATGAATGACAATTGTTATCAACCTTCAAATATAATTATGATACTAGAATATTAATCAAGTTAAGGCACCTCACAAATAATAACTTTGTTCCAATGACACTTCGTATAAATTCTAATAAACCACTAACTTTCTGTAACGAATTTAAATCCTAATTTTAAGGCCCTTCTGGTCCGAACCAGGAAAAGTGTAAAACACGAAAGTTGTCCGAAATAATGTTTTACGTCTAGACACGCGAGATTTTTGAACCAAAAATGTAATTCGTGGCTGATATCTAAGGAATACGAACCTGGCCCAAGTAAACCTACCCCAAGTGTAACCTAAGTAACCCATGTTACTTCCTTACACACATGAACACTCTTATACTTGTAAAGGGCAGCTTCTTACCTTCACCCTCCCTCACTTGTTTCTACCCAAAGTACAACCCAAGAAAACCCATGTTCAAACTCTTACATGACCTCCTTTGCTCCCAATCTATGAGATACCTTATGAAAGATTGCAAATTTCAGCCGACACTTGTTCATCTAGAGAACATTCTCACGCCACCTCCAACAAAATCCAATCAAAGAACATGCACTCCAAATCCCACATGATCTCTGCTCCATATCACCACTTGTTCATTTCACCAACTCGTATATATAAGGTTACATGAAATCGAACCAGCCATGAACACCTAAAGCAACCCTCATTGTTTCTCTTACAATACACTACATAACTCTTCATGGTCAAGTCTATACCATTCTTGTACATTACCATCATGAGTCACCAACAATCCTACCATAATACTAACAAATCACCCTTCGAGAACCTGGTATACATTCAGCTTTCACCCTCCTTCAGTATCGAGAATAAAGGATGATGGAGGAACACACAAAAGCAAACCATGCTCTCCTTTTGTTATTGCAAAGCAAGGTGGTGGAAACTAATAACTGATCTTGATTCATTGTGGAACCTTTAACCGAACCTTACCCTTCACTGCCCTTAAACCAAACTTAAACATAACCTGTTGCTTTTGTTGTTGTTGTCGAGAAGAAAGAAAGGAGAAGAAGGAACCATGCAACGTGATTATTTTCATACGTACCCACACTCCTAAAAACTTAGTCGTGGTCTCCTGTGGTGTGTACAAGCAGAAGCTAGACCCATTTCAAGGAGTATTACTCGACTTGAAAAACAAATGGGTGCTGGTCTTGGTTCGTTGTTGGAGCCACATGCGAGCCACTTTGTCACCTTTCCTGATCCTAGGCCATATCGAGTGTCCTCCCCACCCATAGGGGTGTTGTAAGTCTCCAAACCCATTCCATATTATTACTTTCCTTCATGCATATATAAAATCATTAAGATGGTATTGTCAAGACTTGTGTGGCAAAATCTTTAAACTTGTTAACACTTATAAACATCTCAAAATATAAACTAGTACTTATGTGTTCCTAATCGACATGCACATATATATGCCGGATTATTTAAAGTTTCCAAACTCAAATTGACTAAAGAAAACTTGAAAAGAAACTAATCAAAATATATACGAATCAAACTAACAAGTTTTAGTTTTGTCTTAAATGGATTGAGTACCAAGTTCTTGTGTTTCGTTGAGTGGCGAGGAAACACTAAACAAGTGAAACTTAACGAGAGAAAAACTACTTGAACATGAATAATCACAAGCTCAGTTTTGGTTTAAAAATATGAAACACAAACGATTTTACAAACATACAAAACCCACGACTATATATACATGTTGGGTAAAATTTACACAAGATAGAAATACTGTAACGAGGCCTTAAATAGAGTTTAATATAAAGGATAATCAAAAACTACCCTAGCTCAGTTGGTTGCAACGAATGGTGTGTTGAGCGAGAGGTACTGAGTTCGAACCTTGCCCTAGCATGCTTTTTTTTTTTTTTTTTTTTTTTTTTTTTTTTTTTTGCCACATTTGTAACCTGACAAGAATAGCCCCTCCACTATAAAATAGTTATCACTTTACTAGAAAACTTTTTTTAACTTATATGAATAATTACATTTTCCACCCTTCAACTTTAAACCACTTTAACATCTTCATCCTAAAACTTTTGTACAATAATAAACTCACATTTTATTTTTACCATTTCTTGCTAAATAAAGTTGTCTAACACTTATTTATTTGGTAACAATATCAACATAAAATATTATATAAACTTGTACACGGATTTTGATATACATATAATTCATATATCCAACGGTCTAATAAATAAAAGTTAACAAGTAATATTTTACGAACTCATTATGAATAACTATACGTTTATGAATATATATAATTTATAACACTTGACGTTATTATCGGTTAACTTGAACACACGTTAATAAATGATTATTCCTACAATAAAACTCATTGATTCACTTAACTAGGAGTAACGTACAATTACTATAATTTATCATTCACCAACTTTCGATACATATTATAAATTCATGACGAGAAATATAAATAATAAACGAATACTTATGCATAAAGACAAGTTATATTGTATATAACTTGCTCTTGAACTATTAAAGCGTTTTGCCACGCAAGTCACCTCTGCCACAAAAGTCATTTTGTCATGGAACACTATTCAAATCACGATTCTCGATAAGTCGAACTTATCTCGAACTTCCATAACATTCAGGTTATCTTTGAAGTCAATTCCATCTTCACTTCTGACATTACTTATACTCTGTCTACCGTACTACTAAGGTGAGTCATAGCCCCTACTCTTACTTGTTTTACAATGATTTATAAACGTTTTTGGGGGAGATACATGCTTAACTATTGCTTTATACTTTTACAAGTACTCGTTAACTATTTACATATTACTATAATGCCCATAGCTACACTTTCTATCATTTAACTGTGTTATAAACTCTTTGGAAGAAATGCACGTGTAACAACTTTTCTAACGATTTTACTATCGATATTTGGAATTATGGAACAAACTGTTTAAATACGGTTTCAACTGTTTAAATACGGTTCTCCACACACCGTTTGGATACAGCTTCAACTGTTTAAATACGGTTCTCTACAAACTGTTTGGATACAGTTTCAACTGTTTAAATACGGTTCTCTACAAACTGTTCGGATACAGTTTCAACTGTTTAAATACGGTTCCCCGTAAACTGTTTATGTTATGGATGAAATAACGTGGCCCAAATATCGAATCTCGTGTTAAATGGATTTATAAACTAATTACTATTTTGGTGTTGGCTCGGTGAAGGGCAAACCAACGGATTGATTTTTATTGAATTGATAAGGAAATCACTCATTTTCTAATTAACGATTTAAACTATAAACTCTATGAACTCACCAACCTTTGTGTTGACACTTTTTAGCATGTGTTTATCTCAGGTAACTAAACAAGAAGGAACTTGAAGGCACGGAGTGGGCTTGTAACCCGGCACGGGCTTAAATAAACGTTTTGACACATTTCAAATGAACATGTTGTTTAAATTATGAAACATCTTGATGTCTCGAATATTTGGTATTTTGAATGAATTAAACTTTAAAGCGTCACTTTTGTGTCGTTTTCTATGATTGTGATAAAGATCCTCTAAGTAACACCCAAAAAGTCTTCCGCTGACATTTTAAGTCTTCCGCTGACATCTTAAGTCTTTCGCTGACGTGATGATTTTGGGGGTGTTACAGTAAAGCTCTCAAAGTCCCCATAATTATAATACGTATGCGACCTTATCTCAAACACATGTTTTGTATTAAACAGGTTTGTCAAAGCATTTGGCAAAACTGTGGATCCATCTTCATCCTACAGAGGATAACTGGTAAATACAAATTGTAGGTACATGATCAAATAAAGGAAAAGCAGCCTCCATGAATACCTGTTCTAGCTCGTCAAGTAATGCCTTTGCACTCGATTTTGTCAACTCAGTAGCAGTTTCATCCCACATCACAACAATAGTTTGGTTGGTATCATCCTTGATTTCAACTTCAAGCCTAAACCTGTGGACATATTCAAAGAAAGCATCAATGGTAAGCACCAACTCATAAATTTCATATACAAACATTAGTAGGATAATAATATAACCTTGGTTTAGGGTAGTTCACAGGCTTATTGCAAGAATCACACCACATCTTCCCCTCCTTATGAGTTACCCCCTTCTTGCATTTTCCCCCACCACACGCAGGATAGTACCAACTGTTTTTCGTATGGATGTCCACAATTTCAGCCTCACATAGCAACACTGCAACCTGTGGGAAAAACAACTTTTTAATACTATAACATGTACTGCCATATTACTTATAAAATATATTTGTGGTGATTAAAAAATAGAATACCTCTTGTCTTCTATCACGGCCTAACCCTAGCAATTCATCCAGTGTCCCTTGTTGAGACTTTTCTGCCGAAATAGGCACAACATCGGCGTCATCATTAACATTGCTGACATTTTAAACCTTAGTTACCAACCAATAATTTTATTTAACAAATACCAAAATATGTATGACAACAGAAACCTTATCTGGGCCTTAAAAGTAACAATACCCGGGATCTCATCACTATCTAGGATAAGTGTAGATGAACAACTTGATATTCCTAGTTGCCCTGTAAGATAAGCTTCATTTACAAAAGTTGCAAGTACAAATATTTTAACATTATACAACCAACATAGGAGTACACCTACCATTATAATATCTAGCACTCATTGATGTGAGAATAATTGTATACTTTCCAGTATGAGACGACATCAGCTTCACCATTTGATCGCCCAATTTTCCCCACAGGGTCACCCTTACTGCACGACCCCTGCTTCAATAAAACACATATCATGTAGATATGAATAGAATATCTGATGATGCACATGTACTTACTTAAATTAGTTAATACCTTTCATTTATAAGGGGAAAATCAATGTTCTTTGACCCAGTTCTTGGCTGTGAAGATCTTCCAAGAGTTGTAACAAAACCAATCACATCTACAATAATCAAAAGATGCACATAAGAATATATTTACAAACGGAATATCTGCAACAGCCATAATTGTTATATATAAAAAGTGTTGCACCAATAAGATATTTTTTCTCTGTAGGCTGGATGCTTTCAAAGTCCGTCAACTGAAACGGATGCCTTAAAAAGCCACCTACTTTGTTGCAGACTTTGCGCACTACTGTAGAACCATTAAGCTCAATTGCATAATCGTTGTCTCTGATTATGCGGTTGCGGTGCACAAGAAAAGATCTCATAGAAACCACAGAACCGGGTTGGATCTTCTCAGCAAAATAATGAGATATGTTACTCTTCATGGTACAGTGCATGACATTTTCCTGCAAAGAAATCAACACAAATCAGGTAACGAAACATTCAATTAGAATACTTAGAATGATCTAACAAAGGGACATTAGTTTCACCCTCTCATCCGAAACAACAAAATCGGTGCTTAGGTATCTGCCATTAATATTGTGCATATCCCATGTCCTATAAATCATAACGACAATGGGGCCTTCATCACCCTCCTGAAGCTCATTCAACGCCTGATTTCTTACCTGTTTCTTACTTAATTTAGACATAATGTTATGCTAACTGTAGGTTGGAAGTATGATACTTTCTATGACACAAAAGACTATTTATAGGAGTGGAGTAAATCAATGAAGGGAATATGGAATGAAGGTAGTTTTAAAAATGTTAATGTGAGATGTTTAAACTGCCAAAATAAATGACCCTTTACATATGCTTACCCTTACCTATTCCTATTTCCAAATGACATGTACTAATATATGTATGTATGAACTGCAGGAATGGTGGGCAATGCTACAGTTCTTAAAAGTCGTTAATATGGCCATGAAAATGGAAAATATGGGCTGAAAATTCAACTGCTGGATGCTACAGTTCTTAAAAGTCGTTAAATGGCCATGAAAATGGAAAATATGGGCTGCAAAATCAAGTGCTGGATTGGGCCAACGAATGTGGAAACTCAGAAAACCTTACAAAGTTATAACATAAATACATAAATTCGAATGTACAATACCTTTCAGCTTAAACCAATTATTTACATTAGGTTAAAGCATATATTTGAGTTTCTTGACTTATAGCATTAATGCTAACATTCAATATGGGAACTCAATCTTTATATATATATATATATATATATATATATATATATATATATATATATATATATATATATATATATATATATATATATATATGCCTTGCCTAATAATAAAAGTATTCGTTGTGTAAAATAGTATCAGAGCGGATTTGATCTTCAGACTTTGGCTACATTAAGCCGCCTCCTCTAGGCCACCATGTCAAACTCTAACCGCCACCATTTATCCCTTCCAATTATAAAAAATCTCAATTTTTGGCCAAAACCCTATCCGCATACGGTTTTGGCCATTACTTTTTAATTGTTTGGAGATAACTGACACAATTAGCATCATTCTCTTCGTTTTTCATTTATATACAAAACCCAACCGAGAACACCTTCGTCAGCCGCTGAACGTAGGGGTGTCATTCGGGTTGACCCAGTCGTGTTCGAGTCAACTCAGGTCAAGCCTCCTAAAAAAATACCCGAACCCGACCTTGTTTAGAACCCAGGTCACTTGGATCAGGTCAATTCGGGTTCGAGTCATTTGGTTTGTGTCAATTCGGGTCGGATCAGCTCGGGTTCGGGTCTAAGTCCATTTTATACTTCACTATGTTTAGTGTTAATTGACTCGGGTTGGTCAGATTCGGGTCAATTCAGGTCGGGTCAAGGCTGAAATAAACATACCCGAACCCGACCTTGTTTAGAACTCGGGTCAATTCGGGTTGACCAGATTGACCCGAATATATTTTGAACCCGATTGACTCGACCCGAATTGACTCGGGTCGGGTTCGGGTCAGGTCAGCCCGAATGACACCCCTAGCTGGACGCACCGTCACGCGCCGCCGAAAGCCGACCAGCGCAAAGAAAAAAATCTACGTTTATTTTTTGTTGTTGTTGCTGTTGCAGCATGATGGAGCTTAATCTCCGCTTGTTGTCGGATGTTTTCATCAACAAATTTGTTTTTTGATTTTTCTACTACTTTTATTTTCTTTTGTTGCTGCTTTAAAAATTGATTCCGCTTGCTGTCGAATTTCTTCATAAAAAAATATTGGTTTATTCCTATAATGTATTTTTAGTTTAGCTTTCCTTAATGTTTATTTAATTTTCTAATTCAATCATAGCTTTCACGATTTCGCCACTCGAATTATGAAGGAGTATCATACAATAAATATGGCCCGAGACCGATTGTAAGTTAGGATCAATTAGGATGTCAAGTTATGCACTTTCTATATATATCTTGCCTCATAATAAAGCATACCTACGGGATGACAGTTAGGATGACTTTCTTTTATATGTAACTTGTGAGCATGATCCTCGGTTGATAATTTAGCCGCTAACCGAAAAATAAGCGCATGTTTGAATGTAAAATCCCTATGGAAAAGGGGTAGGGGCGTTTATTGATTCGGTTATCGGGTTGTTTGGTTTATTCATTTTAGTTAATTTGGTTAAAATAATTTGTTGGGAACATACTTTTGTATTTTATTCAAGTATCGGTCATTACATTTTTTACTAGGTTGCTTTAGTAATATTTATGTTTAAGTTTAAGTTAATGGGCAAGTTGTAAAAGCCCATAAGGCTTCAAAAGCCCATGTTGAAACAAAGGAGGGATCTAGATATGTTGCCCTAGCATCCTCTCCTATAAATACTCATGTATGGTTACATTTTATTTTGTTGGTTATTTTGATATGTTAATGAAATTCTTGCACTTTTACTTTTTGATGTGTGGGAATTGCACCAGGCTGTACATCTCGAGGGATCTCGAGAAGCTTACAACCCCCACCAGGCAGTGTACCTGATCGTTGTAGTATAGTATAGTGACAAGTACTGGGGGATTGATCGTTCAACTTAGAAATAGTATCACTAGGATTAGAAAGCCTAAAAACTAGGTCTAGAGGTGAGGGATGATTCTTTTTTTATTTTTATATTTTTATAAAAGCAATTAAAATCTCGGGTTTTGGAAGAGTGGGCGGAATTAGTTGCTAGTCAACTAACCCAATAACTAAAGATGCAATCAAAATAAAATAACAAAAATGTAAATAAACCTAATTAAACTAGTGGTGTGAAAAATAAATGGGAAAATTGTGTTTACTTAGATTTCACTACTCCCTAGATATCTTTCACAGATTGATAGTTTGTTACAGTTGCGTGGATGACGGGTTATATTCCTTAATACCATTCGTGGGGTGGCGTACGTACTTCCCCAACTCTATAAGCTCCTACTTCACTCCTATGTCGAGCCTGCAAGAAGCTCCTAACATGGGATCATTAGAATTCGCTCATGCATTAAATACAACCATAAGAACCTAGTACGCATTGGTACATGTTTCTTAAGACGTTCAAGCAAGTTACCCTATGGAAGTCTGCCAGTTTTCTTAAGCCTAACATCGAAATCATTCATCCGTAACAACTATAAACAAGCAATCAACCCATAATCAACATCTAGGTTTCACTACATCTAAGCAAACACACAAGAGATCTAGCCTAGCATGTTAAAATCAAGACAAGCGTAAGATATATTCAAACAACACATAGACATATTGAATGAATTGAAAGGATACTTATCTTAATTGAACATGAAAGGTTTCAAAGGGTAAAAACCCTTGAAAATACTGATAAAATCGTGCTAGGGTTTCTCCAAGTTATCCCTCTAATTGTCCTCCTTTTATGAATGAAAATTACAAAACTATATATAGATTTTCCAACATGACGGTGTCAAGAAGAGAAATCTGACGTTGTCAACTCGCCGCCCATAATAATATCGGATTGCCTAGATCCAGATCTGACACCGTCAAGAGCAACTTTCCTCTGGCCGTCACGTGTAAGGGGACCATGACGGCCTATGGTGACGCCGTCATGCCCCTAGTATAAAAACTCTCTGGATCGTCATGGACTCTATCCACTTCACCTCTTGTTTTACTCTTGACGCCGTCATGTAGAATTTGGTGACGCCGTCAGGTACTATTCCCAGCAAGGAAAATTAAGACTTTGCCGTTTTCTTCACTTTTATGCTCCAAAAACATCCAAAATGCTTCCTTTTCCAGAATTCACTCCAAAAGTACCTAAAATCACAAAAGGAATGATTTAGGGAAATATTTGATCAAATAAATTCAATTCCGGGTTTAAATGACCCCCTAAAAACGGATCATTTTTCGCCCCATCATATACCCTTACATTTTAGATTTGCTTGTCCTCAAGCAAATGCGCTTTTATTCTAATCAAAATACAAGTTAGGGTTCATTTAACACTAATATAAAAGTAATTACAACAAATAATCATTCCACTAAAGACCAAAGACAAGCACGGAGCTCATACACTAGCACCTCACAAATAGTGTTTAGATACTCACATCTCTCTGGTGTAATAAAGTATATATCACAATATGGAAATGGAAAACATCTCTCACTACCTGTCATAGCAAAATAGATTACCATAGGCTTGGGAAAGGATCAAACCTCCACCACATGGCGTAAGCACCTAGGATAAACTATCAAAGAGGTCTTTCAAAGGGTTATAACATTAGGTCTAGGGATATGGAATACACAGTTTTGTTGGATATAGGCAATCTTTACTGGTGGCGAGTTAATAATCTTGGTTAATTACATGTACAATATGGCGTTGCTAAGCCAAGACTAGACTCGACTTAAGCTAATAAATGAAAAATAACAAAAACATAAAACAAACATAGAATTAAACGGGATGGTAGTCCGTATGTTTTTTTTTCTCTTTTCTTTTTTTTTCTTTTACTATTTTTTTTTTTTTTTTTTTTTTTTTTTTTTTTTTGTGCATACACTCTTACCCTACCATCCAAAATAATACATCATAGGGAATGAACATTCCCCTTACACTTGAATTTTTACATACTTTACAATAAACTACTCTAATGACTCGAATTAAGATAATCAAAACACTTGGAGTACTTTTTAAGATAAACGCACATATGGGGGTAATAAATGATGTTCTTCCCCATTATTCCATAGCACAAGTACTTTACCCATGAGTCCCAATCGTCCCAAAACAATATGTACAAGGATATTGTCAATACAAATATCGCCTAAAAACGTTATTTATATTTTACGATCTTCGCCAAGTTTTGTTAATGACAAAATGTAAACTTTAGTTTCTAAGCAAAACATAATCTTACTTTTTAAGACTTGCATAAACTAGACTTTTGCTACATTTTACATTTCATAAAACACAACACAAGTTTATTTCTTAAATTAGAAATTGTCACATCACATTTATGGCAAGTTTTGTCATTATATATTTATGGAAAGAAATGTGTTTGACTAACTTTGTTGTTGCTTGCAAGCTTTGTATTTGACTTGTTTTTAAGTGATGTGACATTGTTTGGTTGCTAGGATTTATGAGACAATACCTTATTTGGTTTGAAGAGTTATTGCAAAAACCTACTGCAGACATGGCGGTACCCTGGGGGTACACGGGCGGAACCCATCTGAGGGTTCCGCCTGATCCGCCAAGCATGCAGTATGATGTGCTATAAATACCAAGCCATAACTTGATTTTTGGCTAACCTCTTGAGATCATATTTTACACACACACTCATCTTTTCTTCTAATCTCTTAACATTGTAAATGTGAAGTTTCCTTTTGTAGCAAATAAGCTCACAAGGTCATCAAAAGTTACAAGTTTCCAACACAACGTTGCAAGACTTGTTAGCTTAGTATTGTGTAAACTCTTATTGTTTACACGTCATTTGTTTGTGTATATTCTGTAGTGAGTGGTTAGTATTTTAGTCCTCAAAATACAAAGAGTGTTGGGAGTTGTTGTACCCTAGTAAAAGAACTAACGGGAGTAGTTGAGCCCTTGTAAAAGAACTCGACATTTAGCTTTGTGTCGGTAAAAGTATAAGCGACGTGTAAGGTTTTCTCCGCCGGTGAAAGGAGCTTGTTGACTAGTGAAAGAAACTCTCGAGTTGGATACTCGGGGCGTGGACGTTGGGCAAGGAAAAAGAGTCCTTGTAGCCGAACCACGATAAATACTCGTGTTGTGGTTTGATCGTTTCTTTCATTTACTTGTATGTTATATATTGTGTTTGTGCATATATCTTTGATCAAACGGAAAGTTTCAAAGCTAACTTAACAAGTTAAAAAGATTTTAATCGGTAAAGTATTCAACCCCCCTTCTAGTTTTCCACAATTGGCATCAAGAGCTTTGTTACTCAAGCTTTTAAAATATATTGTTTTTAAAACTTGAAACGATCCATGGATTTTGAAAATTACAAAGAAGGGCAATCTATGCAAAGACCACCACTCTTTGAAGCAAATGGTTTTATATATTGGAAAAACCGTTTTGAAACCTACGTGAAATCTAAAGATATAGATTTGTGGTATATAATTATTGATGGTGATAACGTAGTTACTAACATCAAAGATGATGATCAAAAGAAATTAATAGGTAAAAATAATGAAGCTAAAATGATGCTTTATAATGCTTTGCCTAAGAAAGAATATGAAAGAGTCTTTTTGTGTAAAACCGCCAAAGATATTTGGCAATCTTTAATTGTCACTCATCAAGGAAACTCACAAGTTAAAGATAACAAAATTGATCTTCTTGTTCAACAATATGAACAATTTGTTATTTCCGAAGATGAGATTATTGATAATGCCTTTGCTAGGTTTAACACTATTATTACTTCACTTAAAGCACTTGATGAATCTTTTTGTAGTAAGAACTTTGTCAGGAAATTTCTTAGAGCACTCCATCCGAAGTGGAGAGCAAAAGTGACGGCAATTGAAGAATCCAAAGATCTTTCAAGCATATCACTTGATGAGCTTATTGGAAACCTCAAAGTTCATGAAATGGTAATGGAAAAAGATTCGGAACTAGTTAGAGGCAAGAGAGAAAAAGTTAAGTCCATTGCCTTGAAAGCTAGAGTCCAATCAAGTGATGATGAAGAATCTACTTCGGATAGTGATGATGAGGAATATGCTATGGCCGTGAGAGACTTCAAGAAGTTCTTTCGTAGGCGAGGAAAGTTTGTAAGGCAACCTAAAGATGACAAGAAAACCTTCCGGAAAGATCGTGATGATCGAAAAGGAAAAGTTGAAAGAAAATGTTATAGGTGTGGAGACACAAGTCATCTTGTAGGAGAATGTCCAAAACCACCCAAGAGAAAACCTCAACAAGCTTTTGTGGGTGGTGCTTGTAGTGACTATGAAGGAGATGATGATGAGCCAAAGAATGATGATATTGCTCTCATGGCTCACAACTCAAATGAGGTACTCTCCGACTTATCTTACTCCTCTATAGATGATGATACTTTTCAAAATGAATATAACAAACTTTGTGAGTTCAGCTTAAAAATCATAAACAAAAATAAATTTTTGAAAACTAAAAAGGAGTTTTTAGAAAATGAAGTCTATGAGTTAAAAGAAAAAGCTAAGAGATTAGAAAAGGGTAAAGGTATTGACACCTCATGCAAATCATGTGAAGAACTTAAACTTGAAGTTGAGAAACTTAAAATTACTCAAAATGATCTAATCAAACAAACCACAAAGTTCAAAAAGTTCGATAAGAGCATTTCATGTGCGGATGAAATTATGAAACTTCAAAAGTCACCTTTTGATAAAACAGGTCTAGGTTTCAGGAAAGTAGAAATCATTAAGGGTCAAACGAAACAAGAAAAGAACGCACATGAAACAAACAAAATTGCTACAGCAGCCCGCGGACCAGACGGAACCCAAATTAGGGTTTCGCCCGTTAGCCCCGAGGGTTCCGCCAGGTCTGCTGTAGCAGTAACTCCATCCACATCGGATCGTTCAAAATTTGTTAAAGTTACATATAAAAATGGTACGAAACCTGCCTTTAGAACTGGAGTAGGACTTAGTAAAAATGAATTTAGAGCTAAAACTACTCAACCAAGACCTAAGACTCCAATTCCCAAACGCCCCTTTCCAAAGAGCAACTTCAACGCTCGACCAAACTACCAACATATTTGGAACCAAAACACTCCTAGACATTACCAAACTCCAAACCACATGCCATGGAACCCTTATGCTCTTTTTTCATACTTGGAACAAATTAATGGCATGCTTAACCAAAATGGACCCATGAGAAATTGGGGACCAAATGTTTGAGTGTTTTTCATAAAATAGGTGTGCCTCAAAGTTTGTTTGGATCCGGATGAATGGATCAAAGATAGCGGTTGTTCAAGGCACATGACGGGTAATAAAAGCCTCTTCTCAACATATCACAAATGTGATGGAGGTAATGTTACGTTTGGTAGTAGTGCTAAGAGCAAAATCATCGGAAAAGGTACAATCTCTCATGACTCCCTTTCTATAGATGATGTTGCTCATGTTGATAACTTAGGATTTAATCTTCTTAGTATTAGTCAACTTTGTCGTAATAAGTATAATGTCATTTTTAGTGAAAACGGTAGTAAAATACTTAAAGATGGTATAACCGTAGCCAAAGGTGTCCTTAAGAACAATGTATACGTCATGAAGTTGGATTCAACATCTAGAGACAAACTTTGTCTTACCTCATTAGATGAATCTTCAACTTTATGGCATAGACGTTTAGGACACGCTAACATGAGACTAATCCAAAACCTCTCTTCCAAAGACTTAGTTCGAAACCTACCTAAGTTGAAATATGACCAACACTTTTGAGATGCTTGCAAAGTCGGTAAACAAGTCCATGGTAGCCATAAGGCTAAAAACTTGGTTTCTACATCTAGGTGTCTAGAACTTTTACATATGGATTTATTTGGTCCATCCGCTATACAAAGTTATGGAGGCAACTTCTACACTTTGGTCATAGTTGATGATTACTCAAGATATACTTGGACAAAATTTTTGAAAAGTAAAAATGAAGCTTTTGATAAATTTGAGATTCTAAGTAAGAAAATTCAAAATCAAGTAGGGTCTAATATTGTGTCTATTAGAACGGATCACGGTCATGAATTTGATAATGAATTTCAATTTGGTAAATTTTGTGATAATAATGGAATAACTCATAACTTTTTGGCTCCACGTACTCCTCAATCTAATGGTGTAGTAGAACGTAAAAACCGGACATTGCAAGAGATGAGTAGAACAATGCTTAATGAACAAAACATTCCACAAAAGTTTTGGTGTAATGCCGTCGACACTTCAACGTACATTTTAAATCGAGTCCTAATTAGACCATTTTTGAATAAAACTCCTTATGAACTATATAAAGGTAAAAAGCCTACATTAGGATACTTTAGAGTGTTTGGGAGTAAATGTTTCATTCTTAACACCAAGGATTATCTCACCAAATTTGACCCAAAGTCTTATGAAGGTGTATTTCTTGGATATTCACAAAATAGTAAAGCTTACATTGTTTTGAACAAAGAAACCTTAAGAGTCGAGGAATCGTTAAACGTAACATTTGACGAAAGTCCACCTCCCTATAAGACATCACCTTTGGTAGATGATGACTTAGTTGAAAGCCAAGCAATTGAATGTCAAGAAAACTTAGGTAATGACAAGGAAGATGAACTATTAAACAAAGAACTTGTCAATGTCAAAGAATCTAAAAGTCATCCATTAGACGGTGTCATAGGCAACATTAACGAAAGAACACTTAGATCAAAAGTTCAAAATGAAAGCAACTACTTTTGTTTCGTGTCAACCATTGAACCGAAAAACATTAATGAAGCCATTAAAGATGAATCTTGGGTAATTGCAATGCAAGAAGAATTAAACCAATTTGTTAGGAATGATGTATGGACATTAGTTCCTCAACCAAAGAGTCAAACAATAATTGGAACAAAATGGGTCTTTCGTAATAAAATGGATGAAAATGGAATTGTGTCTAGAAACAAAGCTAGGCTAGTAGCACAAGGATATAATCAACAAGAAGGCATTGATTACGATGAAACTTTTGCTCCGGTAGCTAGGCTCGAGTCAATTAGAATATTACTTGCTTATGCGTGTGCACACAATTTTAAACTTTTTCAAATGGACATCAAAAGTGCATTTCTAAACAGAGTCATTAATGAAGAAGTGTATGTTGCTCAACCACCGGGCTTCATCGATTTTGAAAAACCAAATCATGTTTACAAACTTAAAAAGGCTCTTTACGGACTTAAGCAAGCTCCAAAAGCATGGTATGATCGACTTAAAACATTCCTAGTTGACCATAAGTATACCATGGGCTTAGTTGATAATACTCTCTTCACTAAGAAGAAAGATTCACATATTATCATAGTCCAAATCTATGTTGATGACATTATATTCAGATCAACTTGTCAAGAATTATGTGTGGATTTCTCAAAAATCATGCATGACGAGTTTGAAATGAGTATGATGGGAGAACTCAACTTTTTCCTAGGACTTCAAATCAAACAACTAAAAGATGGTATCTTCTTTAACCAATCTAAATATATTAAGGATATGCTGAAGAAATTTGGACTAGAAGATTCGAAACCTATCAAAACTCCCATGTCCAAGGAAACTAAACTCACCAAGGACGAGGAAAGTGAATCCGTAGATAGCACTAAATATAGAGGTATGATTGGTAGTCTACTTTACCTAACGGCTAGTAGACCCGATATTATGTTTAGTGTTTGTCTATGTGCTCGTTTTCAAGAAGATCCTAAAACTACTCATCTCGAAGCCGTAAAAAGGATTTTTAGGTATATTAAGGGCACTACACATTTAGGTTTATGGTATCCCAAAGGAACGGGAATAGACACCATAGTGTATGCCGACTCGGATCATGCCGGTGACTATGTCGATAGAAAAAGCACAAGTGGTATTTGTACTTTTGTTGGACATTGTCTCACCTCATGGTTCTCTAAGAAGCAAACGGCTCTTGTTATCTCAACAACGGAAGCCGAGTACGTTTCGGCCGGAAAGGCATGTCAACAAGCTCTTTGGATGAAGCAAGCTCTTGTCGACTACGGAATTCAACTCAACGACATCACAATTCTTTGTGACAACAAAGGTGCCATTGATCTTAGCAAAAACCCGGTTCAACATGCTCGTACCAAACATATTGAAATCCGTCATCATTTCCTTCGTGACAACGTCCAAAAAGGAAATATCTCAATTGAGAAAGTTTCTTCCGAAGATAACATAGCCGACATTCTCACAAAACCTCTTAAACGTGAACCTTTTAATCTTCTTAGGCTAGGCTTAGGACTCACGGAACCTACATTGTAGTTCTGGACATTAGACAAAAATCAAAACAAATCCAAAATCCTTTTTCTCAGCAGGGTCTGCGGAACCCTCAACCATAACGGACGGAACCCACCTCAGGGTTCCGTCGTGTCCGTCGACTTGCAGAATCATTTTCTTTGTTTATATTAAACCAAACACCCATTATCTCATACCACCACTTCCAAACTGCTACTATTCACTTTACCACTCATCCACACCTACGAATTCTTGGTCCTCCATTCATTTACATTGCAAATCAATCATCATTGTAAGTATTCTAAACATGATTACAATCCTAATCTGAGTCTAGGAATTCTATTTTTTTTGCACAAAAACAAAAACTTGGGGTTATGCATTAACTTGAAAAACTCATGCTTTAGATTAGGTGTTTAATAAAACTAATCATGTTTCCCATAGTTAGGAATTACATCTTTTATTAGTATAAACATGTTTGCTAAAACACCCCATGTAAAATCCTTCCAAAAATTTCTCACAAGTAAGACAAATATTTTTTCGTCTCACATTGAGAATACAAAATCAAAACGTTATGTTTAAAACATCACTTGCATAATGTCTCTTGAATGCTAAAGGGAATACATAACCAATATGTATTTTCGGGTACATTCAAACGAAGCTACATTGAACTAGGAGCGTTTGGGTTATCTTTTGTTTTATAACAAAACTTGCATAAAACGATTTTGAAGCATCAAAATGAGTCAAGATAACCGCACCTCCACATTGTTTTCATATAGGCACACACTAGAACTTCCACATTATAATAGTGGTTTACTTAAACTAAAATGTGAAATTTTGTTGTTCTAGGAATCATCATGCCTCCTCTAACCCATTACGACCACAAGGACACCATTAAGTACCTACCAAAACACCACAAAACCAAAGGCCTTACCACAAATCAAGTAAACATTTTCAAAGCCCTAGAAAAACACTATGTCCATGAGGGTAGAACCATTGACCCATCTTTCCTAGAAGGCACAAACCTTTACGCCGATTTTGCCACAATCAACTTTGAGTATCTTTTGAATATCGACGAGCCTATTTGTCCTAGGTTCATTCTAGAGTTCTATGCATCCTCCGTCCTCTCCACGGATGACTATGGTCATATGTCTATCAACTTTAGGGTTAGCGGTCATCAATACTCCTTCACTCTTGAGGAGTTTGCTTAAATCCTAGGTGTCCCAAACCGTGGTACTTGCCTCTATTCCGACTTGCACTCCCTCTCAACTCTTGACAACCTCTAAGACCGTATCCACCCTTATGACACACCCCTTGTCTCAAAAGATGTACTCCGTGACCACCTCTTTATTAGGACCACCACCACTAGGAGAACCCGTTCGGGGAATGAGGTCGATAAGGACCCATATGGAATGGAAATGAATGAACTTAAGCCCCAATTCAAGAAATGGGAGGAAGTCCTTAGAGCCAATGTCATTAGCACAATAGGGAACCGTGACCATATCAACCTTTGCCTTTGCTACATGCTCTACTCCTTGTCCGTTAGGCAACCTTTCAACCTTGCCTACTACATGGCCAAGAGAATGGCCGACATTCCCGTGCATGGCACAACGGCTATGCCATATGGAATGCTCTTGACCCGTCTCTTTAGGTTCATCTCACCCATTCCACCAACTCCAAACGGTCTTCAACTCAACTACTCTCTCATTCTACAAACCTTTGTCCCACTAAGTGATAAGAGAGTGCACAAAGCCCAAGGAAAACGTCCACATCCTCCTACCTCATCTTCGTCTTCCTCAATGAGTGAAGATGACAATTTGCCAAACTCTAGGCTCCCTCCTCTCGAATACCTTTCTCAACTTTCGGATATTCCAAATGAATCGGAGGAGTTCAAGCAAACAAAGGGGATGTTTAAGAATCTTGGAAGGTTCCTTGGAAAGCTCAAGAACAAGGTCGACCGTCAATGAGTGCGGGTGTGTTAGGAGTGTTTGGCACAAGGTGCTATTGAAACAATTTGGTCGTTTAAACAATATTTGTGTTGTATTTGTGTGTTAGTACAATGTTTGATACACTTTGGAACATGTTTTAACTAACAATGATGCAGGGAGACAACTTTTGGCAAGTTGTCAAATTTTCAAGTTTATGATATTTTCACTAAGTATAGTGAGATTCTCGACCTCAAGGTCAAAGTCCTATGAAATGCATGTTTACGTGTCCAATTTTTGCATTACCCAACCAGAAATGCCTTATCTCTTTGATTTTAGGAGTTTTCGAAAATTTTGAAAATCATCTTGCGGGTCAAAAACGTGGACTGCCACTATTTTCACCGCTGGCGGATCTGGCGGTACCCAATATTGGGTTCCGCCAGTGCAATTTCTGGGAATCCCAGAATTTGCCCAACGGACCAGGCGGCACCCTCAGATGGGTTCCGCCTGTGTATTCTGAGGGTTCCGCCAGCTTCCTGCAGAATTTTAGTTTTATTTTCACAATTTCAACATCCAAACACCAAAATCCAATCCTTTTAGGTAGAAACCCATTACTTGCAACGTGTTTAGCAAAATAGGATACTCCTTCTTCCATAAACTTAACCAAAACCAATTCCTGCCAAAATTCAAATTTAACCATAACAACCTCAAGGACCCCTCAAACATTAAGGAAGGAACCCTTTTAAGGGATCCTTGAAATCCCTCAGATTTTTACTATCACAAATCCACCAAAACCACTAAGCATTTAGTGCAAAACATGTCTTCTCACTTCACCATTTTCATTGGATTGACTCCCATGACATGACAACCCACAATTAGTTTTTCAAATCATTAGAAACCTCCATTTTTGTATGGACTAACATCAAATCCAAGCACTCCTTTCCATAATTCATCAACACTATAAATTAAGCCATCCTCAACACCATCAAATCACACCTTCCTCAACACAACTTCTCAACCTTATAAACCATGACTAAGTCAATGATGAGGCAAAAAATGATCCGTTTTTAGGGGGTCATTTAAGCCCGAATCCGAATTTATTTGATCAAATATTGCCCTAAATCGTTCCTTTTGTGATTTTAGGTGTTTGGAGAGTGAATTCTGGAAAAGAGGCTATTTTGGACGTTTTTGGAGCATAAAGTGAAGAAAACAACAAAGTACCAAATCCAAGCTGGAATTACAAGGTGACGGCGTCAAGAATTTACTCTTGACGGCGTCAGAAAGGATGAATATTTTACCGAAGGTTGTGAAGGCGTCAGATGAAGAGATGACGGCGTCAAAGTGACCAAGATTAATTTACCGAGGGTGGTGACGGCGTCACATAGGCCGTCACGATTGGATCTAGGGCGTCCGAGGAAGTATATGGCGGCGAGTTGACGGCGTCAGATTTTACTCTTGACGCCGTCAGGACGATTTTCCTATATATAGTTTTCTAGTTTTTTCATTAAAAAGAGGAGAAGTTTTGGTGAAACCCTAAAGACGATTTTGGTGCCTCTTTTACAGGTTTTTCAAGGGTTCCAAACCCTTGAGACTTTGCATTGTAATTGAGATAAGTATACTCTTAATTCAATCAATATGTCTATGTGTTGGTTGTCTATCTTTTGTTCTTATCTTAATTCTACTATGCTAGGCTAAATTTCCTTTGTGTTTGCTTAGATCTAATGAAACCTAGATGTTGATTATGTGTTGATTACTTGTCTATTCTTGTTTTGAATGAATGATATTATATGTTAGGCTTAAGAAAACTGGCAGATCTCCAAATGGTAACATGCTTGAACGTCTTAAGAAACATGAACCGAGGCGTACTAGGTCTTTATTGGTTGTATTTAATGCATGAGCCACTGTTTACAATCCCTATAGTTGTGCTGGGTCATGGTGTAGGAGGAGATAAGAGCTCATAGAGTTGGGGAGTTATGTATGCCACTCCACGAATGGTATTAAGGAATACAACCCGTCATTCATACAAGTGTAACAAGTAATTAACATGTAAAAGATATCTAGGGAGTAATGAAGTCTAAGTAAACACAATTTCTCCAACCACTGCTCACAACCTTAGTTTAATATTAGTTTAATTTCATTTTCATTAGTTAATTAGTTATAAAGTAGTTTTTGGGTTAGTTGATTAGCAACTAATTCCGCCCACTCCTTCAAAACCCGAGATTTTACTTGCTTTCATAAAATATAAAAACACAAAAATAATCATCTTCCATCTCTAGAACTATTAATTAGGCTTTCTAATCCTAGCGACACTATTCCTAAGCTGAACGATCAATCCCCCGGTACTTGTCACTATACTATACTACAACGATCAGGTACACTGCCTGGTGGGGGTTGTAAGCCTCGCGAGATCCCTCGAGAGGTAAAGCAAGGTGCGATTCCCACGCATCAAGTTTTTGGCGCCGCAGCCCGGGGAATAGTTATTGTCTAGGTTAGGATTTCTTTTTATTAGGTCTACTTGCTAGATTCCTTTCTAGTAAGATTTTATTTTTATTTTTAGGTCTTCTTTAGTCTATCTTATTTCTTCGTGCTTTTGTTCGTAACTCTTTACCATCCGACATCATGGAAGGTGGTAACATCTTTGAACCCATCATCCCACCACAACAAAACCCACCATTAGAACCCCTTAGGCCCCGAACCTTAGGAGAGTATTCCCGACCTAGCCACCAAGGCTACCGAAACACCATTGAGCTCACCGGAGCCAATGTGACCCCCTTGCGATCCGACACCATCCGGTTGGTGCAAAGCGGATGTGCATTCCATGGACTTCGTTCCGAAGATCCAAACCAACACCTTAAGGACTTCCTCAAAATCGTAGATTCCATAGACCTAGGTGTTGAAACTAGAGAGACTACCCGTTTACGCCTATTCCAATTCTCTCTACGGGATCAAGCTAGTCAATGGCTTGAGCGTTTCCCCGCGGGATCCATCACCACATGGGACGATCTCGCCAATCGCTTCCTTACCCAATTCTTTCCGCCGGAAAAGACCGCAATGCTTAGAAGGGACATTTTGTGGTTTGAGCAGCAGCGGGGTGAAACTTTCTACGAAGCTTGGGCCCGTTTTAAGGATCTCCTCCACAAACTCCCCCATCATGGTATAAACCTTTGGTTATTAGTCCAGATTTTTTACGATCATGTTGACTATCACACTAAGCGCACCATTGACAGAGCCGCGGGAGGTAAACTACGTGATAAGAACGCCGAGGAATCTTGGGCAATCATCGAGGAGCTAGCCACTAACAATCAGGAACTGTGGGAGTTTAAACATACAGTAGAAGCGGCCATCAATGCAGTCTCGGCATCTGGAGGAAACACCGAAATCCCCGATGAACTCTTATGCAAAATTGAGGCAAAAGTTGACTATTTTGAGGAAAGGCAAAGGAGACCCTTAAGTCCTAGACAAGCCACGGTCAATTCTGTCTCAAGATCAACCTCGATACCATTATCTGAATCACCCTCTAGAGAACATGTCAAAACTTTTCAGAAGTGCACTCCACCTTGTTCCCCTCCCAAGGAACTTAGCTCGGAATTTGAGGCTAGGATGAGAGAGTATATGGCGACCCACTCTGATCGGCTTGCTAGATTCGAAGAAGCAGTTTATAAGCAAAAGGAAGAGATGCAGGAGAAAATGAATGAGATGCTGAGTCTATTGGAGGAGTATACCAATCAGAGAACCCCCGAACGAATACTGCTAAGGAAAGAAAGCACTATTCCCACCACCCAATTTGTTAACTCCATCACCATTGTCCATAAAGATAATGAGAAGGTAAAAACTCCCGCTAAACAGACCTTAGAAAAACCGCCTGAGTCCCAACCTTTGAGCTACTACCTGAAACACGATATAAACAAAAACACCATAACAAATTGGATTAAGGGTGATGGGCGTAACCAATCCTCCGAACAGGTTCCCGAGAAAGAGAAAGAAGAGAAAGATGAGTATGATACGCTTATTGGAGGATCAGTGGTCGAGAGGTTATTAATACAGAAAGTGGCCACTAAGCAGGTAGCATGTGGGAATTTTGAAATACCAACGAGCATCGGGAACTTGAAACATCTTAGTGCTTTCGCCGACCAAGGATCGGAAGTAAATCTTATGCCCCTAACTATTTACATCCAACTAACGTCAAAAATGCCAGCACCTACTCGTGTTAGGCTATCTCTTGTTGGACACTCGTACGTATACCCCCTAGGAATCGCAGAAGATGTATTAATCAATGTTGCAGGATTCATGTACCCCGTTGATTTTATGATCATTGATGATAAAGGGGATGGATGCATGCCAATAATCCTTGGGGCACCGTTCCTCACCACCGCTAGGGCTGTCATTAAGTATGAAGATAGGAAGATTGAGCTTAAGTCTGGAAAGAGGAAGATTAGTTTTCACATGACTCCGCGAAGTGGGCGTGAGAATTTGAGTTGGAGAATGATTAAAAACAACATTGGCACGACGCCCATTCGTGTTCAGAATAAAATTCTTGCATGGGAGGCAAGAATCAAGAGCTATAAGAAAGCTAAGGATGAAAGGAGAAAAAGCAATAAGGATCCGATAGAACTCAAACACACCCAACACACAAGCAATCATACACCGTTTGAGGAAGGGAACTTAATACTCTTGAGACACTTAGAAACCACAATACCACCCGATAAACCGAGTCCTTGGTGGTATGGGCCATTCACCATCGAAGGATTGAGCCAAGATGGGGTAGCTAGCTTGAGAAGCAAATTAGGTGGGAAGGTTATTGCGAGTATTGATAGATTGAGGCACTACCACCATAACAGTAATGATCGCAATTATATGGGGTACATCATTTCAAATGATGAAATCACGTAGTAACCCACGACTTTGAGTCTAGCTACAAGACTCGTAAATAAAGAAAAGCGCTTCTTGGGAGGCAACCCATGTTTTGTGTGATTTTAATTGTTTGATTGTTATTTGCTTCCGTATGCATGTTTTATTTTTATTGTTGGTTGATCATGTTTCTCAATTAAAATGTGGAAATACTTTATTATGTTGTTTAGCCTAGTCTTAACTTCAATCTAAAGGTATTTTTTGTAAAAGATAAGTGTAAGGGGAAACCCCAAATATGTTTTTTTAAGAAACAAACCGATCATGATTCTCCACAATATTTAATGAACATGTGTATTCGTATTGTTAGAGTCAAATGCTTGTATTGAGTCAAAATGTAGTTTTGCAGGATTTTCCAGGAAGTAGGACAAAGTTTTTCCAGAAATTTTCCGGAAACTTAACATAAAGATTTCTGCAGGTTCATTCTGACGGCGTCAGGCAATTGCTCTTGACGGCGTCAGGAGTCAAAAATCTGGAAATTTTACCGATTTTGTTTTTCTAACGAAGTCTTATAAGTTTTTGTGAATTATTAAGTTTTATAATCTCCAGGAAATCTGCAAACTTCATTCCACAAGCATTATATCTTACTTTGTTTTCTAGGATTTAGTAACTTATATAGGATGCCGCCGATTTTACGCGAGGTTGCCTTGTCTACTTTTGTCAGGATTTACAGGTTATTTGAGATAAGAAGATGATTTATATTCTGGAAGGGAAGCTTTGATTGTTCGTTTTCTTGGAGGAAGATTTAACCTGGCCAACCTAAAATCCATACCGAGCGAATCAGGGGAGTATTTGAATTCATTCTCTTTACTTTTAACTTTTACATTCTTTACTTGAACATTGGGGACAATGTTCATCTTAAGTGTAAGGGGAGGGTAAAAAGATGATACCTTACATATGCACTTTCGCTTGAGTTTGTTTTGTTTGATAGTAGATGAGTAATAAAACTATGAGAAATACTTGTTAGTGTAATTTTAGCGCCAAATTTAAAATTTTTTACAACATTTAGGAGTGAAACTTTAGCCATAGCAAGCGTCTCATGGATAGGAGGTTGTATGACTAGCACATAACCGTATATTCAGAAAAATTTTCCACCCAAAAATGTGAGGTTCGCCTTTAGTTTTGATAGGAAAAGCATTTATTATTGGTGCTTATGAGTGTACCGGTAGCATTTAGATTCTAGAACTTGCGTTAGTGATGCATCCCGAGACCGCTAGTAAGACTACATTCGTGTAGTAGGATTTACTACATGATAAGAGGCATTAGGATCACCCTTGTGTTAAACCCGTATTACGATTACTTGACCATTTAAGTCATATTACTTGGCTAGTTAAGTCAACTAATTTTTCCCACACCCTTAGCGTTGTACTCATTTTTAGTACACGATACCCCTAGTACACCCCTCCGAGCCTATCTTTTCGTTTCTAACTTTAAGCATCTTAATTAAAGGAAGAATTTGTTACACCCCACTTAAATGTACACCCAAATCGCCTTAGCCTTCCGTGTATGCGCTCATTTTTAGTGCATTATTGTTATTTGTTAAACCCTAAGTTAACTTTCTAATTGATTACATGGTTGCTAAGTCGAGTCATATCCTTGTACATATTGTTTTGGGACGATTGGGACTCATGGGTAAGTACTTATTTTATGGAGTAATGGGGAAGAACAACACTTATTACCCCCATATGTACGTTAATCTTAAAAGTGCTCCAAGTGTTTTGATTTTCTTAATTCGAGTCATTAGAATAGTTTAATGTAAAGTATGTAAAGATTCAAGTGTAAGGGGAATGCTCAAACCCTTATGATGTATTATTTTGGATGGTAGGGTAAGAGTGTATGAAAAAAAAAAAAAAAAAAAAAAAAAAAAAAAAATCGAAAAAATCAAGAAAAAGAAAAAAAAAAAAAATCGAAAAAGAAAAAAAAATAGAAAAGAAAGAGAGAAAAAACATACGGACTACCATCCCGTTTTCATTCTATGTTCATTTTATGTTTTTAGTTATTTTTCATTTATTAGCTTAAGTCGAGTCTAGTCTTGGCTTAGCAACGCCATCTTGTACATGTAATTAACTAAGATTGTTAACTCGCCACCAGTAAAATCCCCTTTATCCAACAAAACCGTGTAATTCATATCCCTACACCTAACATTATAACCCTTTAAAAAGACCTCTTTGATAGTTTATCCTAGGTGCTTACGCCATGTGGTGGAGGTTTGATCCTTTCCCAAGCCTATGGTAATCTATTTTGCTATGACAGGTAGTGAGAGATATCTTCCATTTCCATAATGTTATATTACTTTATTACATCCGAGAGATGTGAGTATCTAAACACTATTTGTGAGGTGCTTGTGTATGACCTCCATGCTTGTCTATTGGTCTTTAGTGGAACGATTATTTGTTGTAATTACTTTTATATTAGTGTTAAATGACCCCTAACTTGTCTTTTGAGTAGAATAAAAGCTCATTTGCTTGAGGACAAGCAAATCTCAAGTGTAAGGGTATATGATGAGGCGAAAAATGATCCGTTTTTAGGGGGTCATTTAAGCCCGAATCCGAATTTATTTGATCAAATATTGCCCTAAATCGTTCCTTTTGTGATTTTAGGTGTTTGGAGAGTGAATTCTGGAAAAGAGGCTATTTTGGACGTTTTTGGAGCATAAAGTGAAGAAAACAACAAAGTACCAAATCCAAGCTGGAATTACAAGGTGACGGCGTCAAGAATTTACTCTTGACGGCGTCAGAAAGGATGAATATTTTACCGAAGGTTGTGAAGGCGTCAGATGAAGAGATGACGGCGTCAAAGTGACCAAGATTAATTTACCGAGGGTGGTGACGGCGTCACATAGGCCGTCACGATTGGATCTAGGGCGTCCGAGGAAGTATATGGCGGCGAGTTGACGGCGTCAGATTTTACTCTTGACGCCGTCAGGACGATTTTCCTATATATAGTTTTCTAGTTTTTTCATTAAAAAGAGGAGAAGTTTTGGTGAAACCCTAAAGACGATTTTGGTGCCTCTTTTACAGGTTTTTCAAGGGTTCCAAACCCTTGAGACCTTGCATTGTAATTGAGATAAGTATACTCTTAATTCAATCAATATGTCTATGTGTTGGTTGTCTATCTTTTGTTCTTATCTTAATTCTACTATGCTAGGCTAAATTTCCTTTGTGTTTGCTTAGATCTAATGAAACCTAGATGTTGATTATGTGTTGATTACTTGTCTATTCTTGTTTTGAATGAATGATATTATATGTTAGGCTTAAGAAAACTGGCAGATCTCCAAATGGTAACATGCTTGAACGTCTTAAGAAACATGAACCGAGGCGTACTAGGTCTTTATTGGTTGTATTTAATGCATGAGCCACTATTTACAATCCCTATAGTTGTGCTGGGTCATGGTGTAGGAGGAGATAAGAGCTCATAGAGTTGGGGAGTTATGTATGCCACTCCACGAATGGTATTAAGGAATACAACCCGTCATTCATACAAGTGTAACAAGTAATTAACATGTAAAAGATATCTAGGGAGTAATGAAGTCTAAGTAAACACAATTTCTCCAACCACTGCTCACAACCTTAGTTTAATATTAGTTTAATTTCATTTTCATTAGTTAATTAGTTATAAAGTAGTTTTTGGGTTAGTTGATTAGCAACTAATTCCGCCCACTCCTTCAAAACCCGAGATTTTACTTGCTTTCATAAAATATAAAAACACAAAAATAATCATCTTCCATCTCTAGAACTATTAATTAGGCTTTCTAATCCTAGCGACACTATTCCTAAGCTGAACGATCAATCCCCCGGTACTTGTCACTATACTATACTACAACGATCAGGTACACTGCCTGGTGGGGGTTGTAAGCCTCGCGAGATCCCTCGAGAGGTAAAGCAAGGTGCGATTCCCACGCATCAGTCAACAAACACCTCTCAACCATCAAGACCCATCCGGAAAACCGCCCGAATTAGTGTTAAACCACTATGGTCCAATCAACCCATCAACCTAACCTCCTCATCCTCGGATGAATTCACATCACCCATAAAAAATAAACACTTTTTGAACCTTGCATCTCCATCACCATCACCCAATCAACCAAATGAGCTCACTCCACCACCAACTAAATCACCTATTGACCCAACTCCACCAAGTGCTCCAACTCAACCATCCAAAACCTCATCACCATCACCATTACCCAAAATTGAGCCAATGGAACTCTTTGGGTCTCCTCTCACATCACCACACCCATTTGTCCAAGATCTTAATGATCTTCCACCAAGACCTACACAACCACCACCTTTTGCAAATCAATCACCAAGGTCAATTCTAGTCCTTGATGAGGATCTTAACCTTAACCAACCATCACAACAAGTGTACCATCCACCCACACCATTGTTGTTTCACCCCATCTACCATGACATCCATGGTCCTCTATATGGAGAACCAAACTTTGAAAACCATGATCACCCAAATCCACCAAACCCTCAACCTCAAACCTTTGAGTCTTTATTTCCTTCTTATGAGGATATCCAAAACATGGTTGAAAACCATCTCCATCAAGCAATGGAATTTCAAACCACATTGCTTGACTCAATACCAAACCCATCATCCACCCAAGAACCACAAACCAACCAACCCTCAAACCAAGAAACCAAAACCAACCCATTTCAACCCACTCATCCCCATGCTTGCTCAAATTGTGAGCAAATGGGTGAAACCATCAAAACATTGCTTAACCAATTCCAAAATGAAACCCGTTTTGCATTCCAACATGTCATTGAACGTTTGGATGCAATTTCCCACCCCAACAAATCCTAGGCAACCTATGGAGGCCATTTGCCCCAATCTAGGAATGTAGGATTTTATTTTATTTTCTTGGTTATTTTTTTTTTAGTTTTTGTTTAGAAGTAGAAGAATAGTTCTCATTTCTTGTCTTTTGACTTTTAAAAGTCAAAATTTTACTTGGAATGATATTTCTTTCTACTCACTTTTGTGCATTGTTGGTTGATCAATCTTTGGTTTGTCAATGTGGTTGCAATGTGTGTGGTAACTACATTCTTGACTATCTATATCACCAACTAACATTTTTTTTGTAGGGTCCAAAATCCATGTTTCCCATCTTGGCACTCCATTTAGGGGGAGTATCAACCAAGGGGGAACATGAGCGTTATTCCGCTTCGCCACTCTACTTTTTGTTTCGACAAAAAGGGGGAGAAATATATTGAACTTTCAATACTTAATATGATTTTCATAAATTAAGTAAAACAAGGTTAATATAATTTTTTTTAAGTCTTGAAAACCAAGATTTTGCATGTTACTTAAAAACAAAGTTTATGTTTTGTCATCAACAAAAAGGGGGAGATTGTTAATACAAATATCGCCTAAAAGCGTTATTTATATTTTACGATCTTCGCTAAGTTTTGTTAACGACAAAATGTAAACTTTAGTTTCTAAGCAAAACATAATCTTACTTTTTAAGACTTGCATAAACTAGACTTTTGCTACATTTTACATTTCATAAAACACAACACAAGTTTATTTCTTAAATTAGAAATTGTCACATCACATTTATGGCAAGTTTTGTCATTATGTATTTATGGAAAGAAATGTGTTTGACTAACTTTGATGTTGCTTGCAAGCTTTGTATTTGACTTGTTTTTAAGTGATGTGACATTGTTTGGTTGCTAGGATTTATGAGACAAGACCTTGTTTGGTTTGAAGAGTTATTGCAAAAACCTACTGCAGACCCGGCGGTACCCTGGGGGTACACGGGCGGAACCCATCTGAGGGTTCCACCTAATCCGCCAAGCATGCAGTATGATGTGCTATAAATACCAAGCCATAACTTGATTTTTGGCTAACCTCTTGAGATCATATTTTACACACACACTCATCTTTTCTTCTAATCTCTTAACATTGTAAATGTGAAGTTTCCTTTTGTAGCAAAGAAGCTCACAAGGTCATCAAAAGTTACAAGTTTCCAACACAACGTTGCAAGACTTGTTAGCTTAGTATTGTGTAAACTCTTATTGTTTACACATCGTTTGTTTGTGTATATTCTGTAGTGAGTGGTTAGTATTTTAGTCCTCAAAATACAAAGAGTGTTGGGAGTTGTTGTACCCTAGTAAAAGAACTAACGGGAGTGGTTGTGCCCTTGTAAAAGAACTCGACATTTAGCTTTGTGTCGGTAAAAGTATAAGCGATGTGTAAGGTTTTCTCCGCCGGTGAAAGGAGCTTGTTGACTAGTGAAAGAAACTCTCGAGTTGGATACTCGGGGCGTGGACGTAGGGCAAGGAAAAAGAGTCCTTGTAGCCGAACCATGATAAATACTCGTGTTGTGGTTTGATCATTTCTTTCATTTACTTGCATGTTATATATTGTGTTTGTGCATATATCTTTGATCAAACGGAAAGTTTCAAAGCTAACTTAACAAGTTAAAAAGATTTTAATCGGTAAACTATTCAACCCCCCTTCTAGTTTTCCACAGATATGACTCGACTTAACAACCATGTAATCAATTAGATAATTAACTAAGGGTTTAAACAAATAACAATAATGCACTAAAGATGAGTGCATACACGGAAGGCTAAGGCGATTTGGTTTTACATTTAAGTGGGTTGTAACAAATTCTTCCTTTAAGTAAGATGCTTAAAGTTAGAAACGAAAAGATAGGCTCGGAGGGGTGTGCTAGGGGTTTCGTGTACTAAAAATGAGTACAACGCTAAGGTGTGGGAAAAATTAATTGACTTTACTAGCCAAGCAATATGACTTAAATGGTCAAGTAATTATGATACAGGTTTAACACAACGGTGATCCTAATGCCTCTTATCATGTAGTAAATCCTACTACACGAATGTAGTCTCACTAGCGGTCTCGGGATGCATCACTAACGCAACTTCTAGAATCTAAATGCTACCGGTACACTCATAAGCACTAATAGTAAATGCTTTTCCTATCAAATCTAAAGGCGAACCTCACATATTTGGGTGGAAAATTTTTCTGAATAGTACGGTTTTGTGCTAGTCATACAACTCCTATCCATGAGACGCTTGTTAAGGCTAAAGTTTCACTCCTAAATGTTGTAAAAAATTTTAAATTTGGCGCTAAAATTACACTAACAAGTATTTCTCATAGTTTTATTACACACCTACCATCAAACAAACAAACTCAAGTGCAATTGTATCCTATAAGGTATCATCATTTACCCTCCCCTTACACTTAGGATGAACATTGTCCCCAATGTTCAATTAAAGAATGTAAAAGTGAAATAGGTAAAAGAATGAAAGCAAATACTCCCCTGATTCGTTCGGTGTGGATAGTGTGTTAACAGGGTTAGATCTTCCTCTAAGAAAATGAACAATCAAAGCTTCCCTTCCAGAAATATAAATCATCTTCTTGTCATACATAACCTGTTAAACCTGAGAAAACAAACAAGGCAACCTCGCATAAAATCGGCGGCAATCTATATATACTAACAAATCCTAGAAAAATAACATATATATCTTAAATTGCTTTATAGGAATTAAAGGGATATAATGCTTGTGGAATGAATGTTTGCAGATTTCCTGGAGTTTATAAAACTAAAGAATTAACAAAAACTTTAAGACTCCGTTAGAAAAAACAAAACTAGCAAAATTTCCAGAATTTTACACATGACGCCGTCAGGAATTAATTCCTGACGCCGTCAGAAGTGACCTGCAGAAATCTTTACGTTAAGTTTCCAGAAAATTTCTGGAAAAACTTACGCGTTACTTCCTGGAAAATCCTGCAAAACATCATTATGACTCGATACAAGCATTTGACTCTAACAAATACTAATATACATGTCCATTTAATATTGTGGGAAATCATAATCAATTTTGTTTCTTAAAAACATATTTGGGGTTTCCCCTTACACTTATCTTTTGCGAAATACCTTTGGATGAAGTTAGGACTAAGTCAAACGACAAAATAAAGTATTTTCACCATTTTATTTGAAACATGATCTACCAACAATAAAAATAAAGCATGCGTACGGAAACAAATAACAATCAAACAAATAAAAATCACACAAAGCATGGGTTGCCTACCAAGAAGCGCTTTTCTTTATTTACGAGTCTTGTAGCTAGACTCAAGGTCATGGGCTAACGTGTGTCGCTTATGCTCACATAACCAAGGGTGAGCCATCTAATAGTCGCCTCATCTTTCTTGTAATCATCACTTAACTCTAAACGTCCACGATAATACCTTTTATTTTTTTCATGAGGATATTTAAGCCCTTTTCTTTTATCATTCTCGCTTAGCATTTCTAGGGGCGGATACCTACTACACTTCTCCATGGAAAAATCCTTGAACCTAGGGTGTGCACGGGGCATTTGGTAAACAAAATCTTCATCCCCATTGGAAAATGTAATTAACCCTTCCATAAGTTTTTCATCAAGGTTGGTCAACCTTTTGAAAGGTTTTCCAAACACAACTTGGGTTAACTTAGTATCAATAAATTCTCTTAGATTCTCCATAATCATGAACTCAACAAGATAAATAAAGCTTCCTACAAACACATGCAATGACATTGCCCTAGCAATAATATTATCTCCTTTGTATTCTAACTTATCTACCATGATTTTATTCTATTCACTACGCGAGATTATGTTCATTGGGAGAGATGAGTTAAGGTAGGCATCAAAGCTCCTAGATCCAATCTTACAGGGAAATTGCATATTGAATGAGCTATCACTCTCAATCCTTGTTCTAGGGTTGACATACCTAAGAGGGTTCACTTCATCTTCCATCCTACCCTCATTAATCACATCACCATCACCTAGATCCTCATCGGAGTCTGAATAGTAAAAAGGACTAGCCCTATGGTCATCATCATGGTCAGACTCCTCCATTTCAAAATTATTGTCAAAGTGGTGGTTAGGCGAGAGGTTAGGTGGGTTCTCATTTTCCACTAAAGGGATTGGGGCGGGCATTTGGAAAATCCTACGACGAAAAACACGAATAACAGGAATCAAACGATCAATGTTATTGTTATCCATCGAGATAGTTTACGAACAAAGGAAACAAAGAAATAAGATAGACTAAGAAAAACCTAAAAAATAAAATAAAACCTTACTAGAAAGGAATCTAGCAAGTAGACCTAATAAAAAGAAATTCTAACCTAGACAATAACTATTCCCTGGGCTACGGCGCCAAAAACTTGATGCGTGGGAATTGCACCAGGCTTTACCTCTCGAGGGATCTCGAGAAGCTTACAACCCCCACCAGGCAGTGTACCTGATCGTTGTAGTATAGTATAGTGAGAAGTACCGGGGGATTGATCGTTCAACTAAGAAATAGTGTCGCTAGGATTAGAAAGCCTAAAAACTATGTCTAGAGGTGAGGGATGATTCTTTTTGTATTTTTATATTTTTATAAAAGCAAATAAAATCTCGGGTTTTGGAAGAGTGGGTGGAATTAGTTGCTAGTCAACTAACCCAATAAATAAAGATGCAATCAAAATAAAATAACAAAAATGTAAATAAACCTAATTAAACTAGTGGTGTGAACAATAAATAGGAAAATTGTGTTTACTCCGATTTCATTACTCTCTAGATATCTTTTACAGGTTGATAGTTTGTTATAGTTGCATGGATGACGGGTTATATTCCTTAATACCATTCGTGTGGTGGCGTACGTACTTCCCCACCTCTATAAGCTCCTACTTCACTTCTATGTCGAGCCTGCAAGAAGCTCCTAACATGGGATCGTTAGAATTCGCTCATGCATTAAATACAACCATAAAAACCTAGTACGCATTGGTTCATGTTTCTTAAGACGTTCAAGCAAGTTACCCGATGGAAGTCTGCCAGTTTTCTTAAGCCTAACATCGAAATCATTCATCCGTAACAACTATAAACAAGCAATCAACCCATAATCAACATCTAGGTTTGACTACATCTAAGCAAACACACAAGAGATCTAGCCTAGCATGTTAAAATCAAGACAAGCGTAAGATATATTCAAAAAACACATAGGCATATTGAATGAATTGAAAGGATACTTATCTTAATTGAACATGAAAGGTTTCAAAGGGTAAAAACCCTTGAAAATACTAATAAAATTGTGCTAGGGTTTCTCCAAGTTATCCCTCTAATTGTCCTCCTTTTATGAATGAAAATTACAAAACTATATATAGATTTTCTAACGTGATGGCGTCAAGTAGAGAAATCTGACGCCGTCAACTCGCCGCCCATAATAATATCGGATTGCCTAGATCCAGATCTGACGCCGTCAAGAGCAACTTTCCTCTGGCCGTCACGTGTAAGGGGACCATGACGGCCTATGGTGATGCCGTCATGCCCCTAGTGTAAAAACTCTTTGGATCGTCATGGACTCTATCCACTTCACCTCTTGTTTTACTCTTGACGCCGTCAGGTACTGTTCCCAGCAAGGAAAATTAAGACTTTGCCATTTTCTTCACTATTATGCTCCAAAAACGTCCAAAATGCTTCCTTTTCCAGAATTCACTCCAAAAGTACCTAAAATCACAAAAGGAATGATTTAGGGCAATATTTGATCAAATAAATTCAATTCCGGGCTTAAATGACCCCTAAAAACGGATCATTTTTCGCCTCATCACTTTTCATAAATCTTATAATCAACCAATCATTATATCTACCTCATTCTTACTTGTGTAACATCAATATAGGCACCTAACAAGTGGTATCATTCACCAAATTGAGATTGAAGTGTTGTTTCTTGGTGTTAACGTGGGATTAAGGGTGTTTTTCTTCATATTTTTGCTTTTTTCTTTGTTTCTTTCACTCAAATCTTGAAGCTTGGACAAGTTTCAAGGTTGATATAGTGATTAGAAGGTTAGATTTTGCATAAAGTTTTGATCTTTTAAAGTTTTTAGTACTTTTACCCTTAGTTTATTGAGTTTTGTAGCCTCTTTAATATTAGAAAACTAGTTTTTGGTAGCAAAATCTTTCATATTTAGTGTTTTCTAAGTGTTGGTGAAGTTATTTGCTCAATAGAACCTTATTTCTAGGTGTTTTTCTTCTAAAAGTAATGATTTTTACATGTTTCTGGTCATCTTACGCGTAAGTTTTTCGTATAGTACAAGTTTAAAGCTGTCAACAATACTTTTTGGTACTTTTACGCGTGAGTTTTAGCCTAAAACCCCTTTTCTACACCTAAGTGTGTTTTCTACGCTTAAGTTTATGCAAAATACCCCATTCCTACGCCTAAGATTGATTTCTACGCATAAGTTTAACCTGAAAAACCTTTTCCTACGCTTGAGTTGATTTCCTACGCATAAGTTGCCATTCTACGCAGAAGTTGAATCTTACGCCTAAGATTAAATCTTACACGTAAGTTTCAGAATTATACTCTTAAGTTTCATCAACGGTCTTCTCTTCGTGCAACGGTGACTCAGTACTTCCTAGCTTGGATAAGTTAGTGGAATACTTCGACTACGGATATCTTTCAAGCTTGGACAAGTTTGAAAGATTTGTTTGGTTCGTTAACCTTACGCAAAACTTGAATCTTTTGCATAAGCTTAATCTTACGCGTAAAGGAGAATCTTACGCATAAACTTATTGTTTACGCATAACATCCTCTCTTACGCATAACATTTAAGTCTACGCATAAGTTAATTGTTACGCGTAAGTTTTTCAACTTTGCCAAAGGATTGTGGTTTTAACCAAAGGAACTTACATTTCAATATTCTACAAGATCCTACATTACACAAGTGTTCAAATATGTCTCAACCACCACATTACTTTGATACATGGGAATCGCATCAGGCTTTACCTCTCAAGGGATCTTGAGAAGCTTACAACCCCCACCAGGCAGTGTACCTGATCGTTGTAGTATAGTATAGTTACAAGTACCGGGGGATTGATCGTTCAGCTAGGAATAGTGTCGCTAGGATTAGAAAACCTAAATACTAGTTCTAAAGATGAGAGATGATTATTTTTGTATTTTTATATTTTTTAGAAAGCAAGTAAAAATCTCGGGTTTGAAGGATTTGGGCAGAATTAGTTGCTAGTCAACTAACCCAATACTAAAGATGCAATGAAAATAAAATACTAGAAATGAAAATAAACTAAATTATCTAAGGTTGTGAGCAATAAGTGGAGAAGTTGTGTTTACTTAGATTTCACTAATCCCTAGATATCTTTTACACGTTAATTACTTGTTATAGTTGCGTGGATGACGGATTGTATTCCTTAATACCATTCATGGGGTGGCGCACTTAATTCCCCAATCGTATGAGTGCCTACTTCACTCCTATGTCGAGCCGGCTAAGAAGCTCCTAACATGGGATCATTAGAATTTACTCATGCATTAAATACAATCAATAAAACCTAGTGCACGTCAGTTCATGTTTCCTAAGACGTTCAAGCATGTTACCATTTGGAGATCTGCCAGTTTTCTTAAGCCTAACATCGAAATCATTTATCCAATACAACCATAAACAAGTAATCAACACATAATTAACATCTAGGTTTCATTAGATCCAAGCAAACACAAGATAGATCTAGCCTAGCATGATGGAATTAAGACAAGAACAAGATATAGACAACCAACACATAGACATATTGATTGAATTAAAAGAACACTTATCTCAATTACTGATACGTGGGAATCGCACCAGGCTTTACCTCTCAAGGGATCTTGAGAAGCTTACAACCCCCACCAGGCAGTGTACCTGATCGTTGTAGTATAGTATAGTAACAAGTACCGGGGGATTGATCGTTCAGCTAGGAATAGTGTCGTTAGGATTGAAATTAATCTAACTAGGTCTAAAGGTGAAGGATGATTCTTTTTATGTTTTTATATTTTTTTGAAAAGCAAGTAAAAATCTCGGGTATTGGGAGAGTGGGCGGAATTAGTTGCTAATCAACTAACCCAAAAGCTACTAATTAATCTAATAAACAAGAAAATAAACTAAGGTTCTACAAGATAAGTGAAGCATGTCTACCCATGATATGTTACTCCTTGCTAGCTATCCAATCCTACCTATTGAATTGTAACCTTGTTTTAATTGACGGGTTGTATTCCTTAATACCATTCATGGGGTGGCGCACTTAACTCCCCAATCCTATGAGCTCTTATCTCCTCCTATGCCATGCCCAGCACAACCATAGGGATTATAAACAGTGGCTCATGCATTAAATACAACCAATAAAGACCTAGTGCACATCAGTTCATGTTTCCTAAGACGTTCAAGCATGTTACCATTTGGAGATCTGCCAGTTTTCTTAAGCCTAACATGGAAATCATTCAATCAAAACAAGAATCAATAGGAAACAAGAATTATAAACTAAACCAATTAGATCTATCGAAGTGTCACGCCCTAATTGATGAAGATAGACACAAACATCAACAAGGAATCAATAAGATCTAATCAATTATATACAAGTTTCACATAATCACAAGTAGACACAAGGTGAATTAGCAAATCATCATCAAAGAAGAGCAAACAACAATGATAATGGAAAACATAATTAAGATAGAATCATCAAACCAATACATGATGTTTATAGAGTGATTGAAACCCTCTAAGTTGCTGGAAAAACACCCACCTAAACCCAGGAATCGACCTTAGGGTTTAGGGCTTACAAAAAGTGAAGTTATGATGTTATATTTATAGGCATGTTTTCTGTCGGCAAGGCTTGGTGGCGTCAGCCCGTTCTCTTGACGCCGTCATGACCATTTTTTCACCAAATTGTAGATCTCTTCGTCCTGTTCGCGTAGGATTTTGAATCACCTCAATCCGAGTTCGTATGCAAAAGTTATGACCAAAACAATATCAGCTACTCCGCGCGCAAGTTTTGACAAGTTTACACGTGACGGCCTTGGTGACGCCTTCAGGTACACGTGACGGCCTAGCTTGATGCCGTCATGAACTTACTAGACCGTCACGTACTTTATCCACTTCCACCTCTTGTATTACTCTTGACGCTGTCATGAAGAAGCTTGTGACGCCGTCAGGTACTGTTTCAGCAAGGAAAATTAAGACTTTGTCGTTTTCTTCACTTTTATGCTCCAAAAACGTCCAAAATGCTTCCTTTTCCAGAATTCACTCACAAAGTACCTAAAATCACAAAAGGAACAATTTAGGGCAATATTTGATCAAATAAATTCAATTCCAGGCTTAAATGACCCCCTAAAAATGGTTCATTTTTCGCCTTATCATATATCCCTACACTTGGGATTTGCTTGTCCTCAAGCAAATGAGCTTTTCCACCAATCAAAATACAAGTTAGGGGTCATTTAACACTAATATAAAAGTAATTACAACAAATGATTGTTCCACCTTAGTCAAAACAAGCACGGAAATTATACACTAGCACCTCACATTAAGTATTTGGATACTCTCATCTCTCGGGTGTTGTAAATTTATATGTCATAATTGGAAATGGAGAAATATCACTCTCTTCCTGTCATAGCAAATAGATTACCATAGGCTTGGGAAAGGATCAAACCTCCACCACTTGGCATAAGCACCTAGGATAAACTATCAAAGAGGTCTTTTAAAGGGTTATAACGTTAGGTGTAGGGGATATGGAAAACACGGTTTTGTTGGATAAACGGATATTTTACTGGTGGCAAGTCAATTGTCTTAGTTAACTACATGTACAATGAGGCGTTGCTAAGCCAAGACTCGACTCAACTTAAACTAACCACAACTCTTTTTGGATTTTCAAGACACTATTTGACTTAAACATAAATAAAAGAAACGGATGGTAGCCCGTATGTTTTTCTCTTTTCTTTTTCTATTTTTTTTTCTTATTCTCTCTTTCTTTTCTTTTTTTTTCGATTTTTTTTTCATACACTCTTACCCTACTATCCAAAATAATACATCATAGGGAATAAACATGTAACACCTAAAATCCGAGAACATGTGAAAAGACCAAATTGCCCTTACAAATTTGAAATTAATTAAAAGCTTATTAAGTAACCAAATAAATCCCAAACTACTAACAATGCATAAGTTATGATACCAAATATTTTTAACAACTTCATTACACATTTATACAAGTGGTAAAATTACCAAAATACCCCTACAAGGGCCGAATGAAATAAAATGAATTTTAAAGAGGTTTTAAATGGTTTAAATATTGATAAATATGGAAGATAATCATCACAATTATTTCATTAACCAAAATTTCGAAAATTCTGGACCAAGCCCTCCCCTCACACGGTATTTCCTTTTTAAAAAGATATCCATATCATTTTTCCACCCAAAAACCCTAAAACCGATTTAATACACACACAAACAATTCTCACAGCCCCCATTCGACTCTCCCATCACTCTCAAGCATTTTTCTGTGATTCATCAACATCCTAAGAAGCCAAGAAAAATCCCATTCGAATTGTTGAAGCCTTACACGATCATAGCATTTGTTTTCCTTTGTCGAGCCCTAGAAAAGAGGTAAAATGTTTCTGCTTCAATCGACCACTATATAATTCATCTATCATTTTTCTGATGTTCCTTACATGTAATAAGACCCACGAAAATTGGGTTCAAGGTTGCTAGGCCTTTGGTGAAGTCGTAACGATTTTTGGAGTGTTTTGGCCAATCGGATATACATCTGATCGAACTGCTGTTTCCACACGTTCCAAAATTGATTTGGTATTTTTCTCAGACCCTTTATACCTTATAAACATCAAATAAATTGTTGGATTCGACCCATGCATGCTCGACATCCCTTTCGTGATTTAAAACCCTAAAAACGAGTGTAATTGTGTAATATACCTTCCGATCCATAACAATTCCTAATAAAATTTATTTACACTTTTTATAATGTAATATGATCTGGAAAATTATTGGAAGAATTATCATGGCTTGAATCATGTGTTTTCGAATTATTTTGGTTTATCGATTTTTAAATAAAACGTGTATAAATAAAAGGGAAAAATCCATACGATTTGATTTTATGAATTAGGGCTTGTTTTTGTAATGATTAATGATCTTTAATGTGCTGGAAATGATTAAAAATGGATTAGGTTTGATTAGGGTTTTTAATTCCATGATTTTATGTCATGCGATTTGTGTTAAAAGGTTTTGGGTGAGTTTTGTAAACTTTAAAACTTAAAGGTTAATTTTGGAACTTTATTTGGGCTGTATACTATTCGACAAAAATATAAGATGAGGGTGCTATGTGTAAGTTTTGCATTTAAATGGATTAAAATGTATTTTAAACCTAATTAGGGTTTGTTTTGAAAATAATTAAAAGAGAGGGACTAAACATGTAATTTTCAGAAACTTGGAGCTGTTTTGAGTAATTTAATATATTCAGGGAGTTATGTGTCGTTTTGATAATTTAAAGGCATAATATGTAATTAGTAATAATTAAAAGTTGAAATTATAAATTAAAGGGTTAAATATGTAACTTTGATAACTTGAAGGACTTAAAGTGTAAATTGTGAATACTTGAAGGTATATTCGTATAACATGATAAAATAAGTGCTCATTATGAAAAATTGATAAGTTAAGGGTTTAAAGTGTGACTTTGAATACTAAAAGGTTTAAAGTGTAATTTTGGAAATATAAGGGTGTAAAAGGTAAAGTTATGAAACCCTAAGGACCAAATGTGTAAATATGTTAAAAGATACTTATTTCCATTAATAATGATTCAACTTTCTAAAAATGGAAACTTACTATTTATGGAAACCTGCTAAAAGTGGAAAGTCACTTTAAATGGAAAGTTACTAAAACTGGAAAGCCGACTAAAATGAGAAATCTGAATTGAATAAGTTATTAATAATAAGCCGATCATTAATTCGTGTAGATTCACTGAAGAAGGAGTTTTGCTTCCGACCTTTATGTTTTCTGTCATGTTTGCACTTGCGATTTAAGGTACAGATATTCTGACCTTTCTCAAAAGGTTCTCATGATCTCTTTCATATTCTGATCCGTTAGTTCCCGAATTGATGCCATTGCTATGATCCCCTTTACTTGAACCTTCTCTGTTGATCCCACTTGATATGACCTCCGTTATGAACCTATGCTATGAAAACCTTCTTAATGATACCATGGAAATGTTTCGAGAAGAACCGATTTGAAAAGATGTTTATAAATGATGCTAAATTTCTTTTTAAAAGAAAGGTTATTTAACTTTCATGAACACTATATTTTGAAAGACCATTTTTATGAAAACTGTTTTAAAAGATTATTTAAATTGGACTTTTAATAGAAACTTTTGAAACGGACTTTTGAACTGAACCATGAATTGATTTTTGAATATGAACCTTGACCTGATAAACTCTGATTGGACCTTGAATACTATTTCTGATATGAACCCTTTGTTATGAACTGCTATTATGAACCTTTGATATGATTCTGAGATACACCTTTGCTATATGACCTTTTGTATGACTTTGAGACCTGACTCTTAGTTTGATACCCGAGCCATTTATGTTTCCCTACCTATGGAGGTACCATAGGCATGTCTGTGATGCACCGCTGGCATGACTCATGTGTGGGTGAGTGATTTCTCACGCCGTCCCTTTTTATGATTACTATTATGGCCATTATGACTTTGAGTATATGACTTTGAGATTGACTTTGAGTAAGGGGCGTATGGATTGCAATCCTAGATCTGTTCTGTTTAGTGGATTTAACTATGATTATGATTATGATATATGTCTGGTGACTGGTACTGTGTGCTATACATGCCTTTCACAAATTTCTGGGAGTTCGCTACTCCACCCATTTGAAGAATGAGGACACCCCTCATATTATCTGATTATCTGAGAGGACTCCCCTCTATATGATTATGAAGAATTATGGTATTGACGGCTTATATGATATGATATGTTTCTGGGCTCGTGGTAGATGACTATCCTTTCTTCTTTCTATTCTATTACTCTTTTATCTACTCCTTATTCTATTTCCCCAATGCACTATATTTCAGTTCTGTTTCATTATCATTGCTTTGTATATGTATCTGTTCACTGGGCTTTTTAAGCTCAGCCGCATTTTCTTTTCCTGCGGCAGGTTTTAGTAGGAAGCTGGGTTATGGGAAGAGAGTGTAACTGGACTTAGAAGACTATGCTTTGGACTAGAGACGATTAGATGAAGTTTCACTTTATTAGACATAGTATTTATTGTTTTGTAACCTTGTAGTTTCAGATATTCATTTGTAACCCTGATTTTCATTGTATGTATGAATCATATGCTTGTGTTTGTTCTGATATGTCACTGTAATGTAATACTTCTACCCTTATCGGGTTGGGGTGTTACAATTATGGTATCAGAGCCCAGGCTGCGATTCGTAATACATTTACCCTTGACCTGTGAAGTTTGGACCCCTAAGTTTCCACTGTAGGCGCTCATAAGACAACCTTTGAAACTTTACATTAGGATTCCCCATAGGAATCTAAGTTATTACCAGTGAGGAATGGGTAGACTAAGACATTTATGTAAGTATCATTTGCTTCCGCATCACTCTGATCGTGCCTTTGCTTTTGGATAAGCCTTATAAGGACCCTTGTTTCAGAAGTTAGAAGTTTTGCAACTTAAGCTTAGTAACCAAGTAAGTTTAGAATACCTCGGAAGGCTACCTGGATACCTTACACATTTAAGTTTCACCTTCAGATTTTGATCTCCGCCTCCGATTTGTTTGATAAGCTGTTTGACACCTTTGCGACCACATCGTAGGTCATTTAACCACAATGTGTTCGACACATTCTGTAAATTCATTACTTATGCTGGGTATGAATGTATCATCCGATACTACTTAACTCTGTATGATCCATTATTACTCCTATGAGAATTTTGGTAATTATGAACCACGAATATGAGAAGTTTTGTTTCCTCTCTTTGAATGATGAACCTTGTTCTGCCAACCGTTTCCTTTGGAAGGGTATGATGTAAATACTATCTCTATATGGATTTGTTAACTAAGCATGATGATGCTGATAACTGAGATTCTGTACCTCTCACAATTGACGATTATACGATATTTGTATTACCAATGATACACATCCTACCTGCTACTTATGCTAAGAAGCTAAACGAAATTCCCACACATTGAACTGTTCGTTTATCCATCCCAACATTTTTGTTGAACCATGTACTTGACTCTGATATATGAACTATCTGTATGATTTGACGACTGTATTCACTCTATTAAATCCTTTGACTTTGATATGTTTGATTGTACGGTCTTTTGGACTGAATGGCTATTCGTGAAGATACCATAGACTACCATATCTGAAATGTGACCTTAAAAATCTGCTTCACCCTATTCCATTATGATGACTCTCTACATCTGCTAAAATTTCTACCACTATGGAAAACCCCAAACCCCAAACTCATGTGATTACCAAGTTTTCCTGAAAACCATTATTATCAACCCTTAGAAAGTTCTACTATTGGGAAATATTTTGTCATACGAAGATTTTCCGGTATTCTCTGATGAACCTTTTGGTACTCCTTCCTGCTTAAGAAGTAGAGTGGACATTGAACTGATATCAGTAAAGAAACCATGGTGCCATAGAAGTTGAGAGATTGAAGGAGCTGATGGAATATGATTTTTAACCTTGGTAATTCTCTTTAGATGCTCTTGTTTGTTTATGAAGAAGAACGAGAGAAGTATGCGATGACGTATCGACTATCGTGAACTTAAACGTACCACTATCACTAATCATTATCTGTTTCCGCGTATCAATAATTAATTTGGTCTTCCTTTGAAACTCCGCGTCTGATTGCATCATTTTAGATTTGAATGACTGGAGAAGCAACCACAAGAACTTCTAAGAATGGGGTTAACTAACCGAGAGTAACCTTTGTGAAGTATACCAGTTCTTGAAGAAGAAAGAAGACGATGTGAAAATTCCCTGAGATGATTTCTGAAGCTGCCTTTGCACTCGTCATCATTTATGAGTTTGAATGATGCCAATGGTGTTGGCTAGAATAATCATGTTTTTCGCGTGTTTTGGACAAATTGTCACAGTATGACATTGTGTTGTGTTCTAAAACGAAAGAAGAACATAGGGATTATTGGTGAGACGACCCTTGTTTCTGGAAGAGAAATTTGATTGACGTTCAGAAAGCATAATAGACAACACTACCCTGTATAATGTAAAGACAGAGCTTTCACAAGAAGGACCAAGATCGAAGATCGTTATCGGAGTTAGAAACTTGGTGGAAGAGTCGTAGAAGATGGTTGCGACAAGCATTACCATGGAAGAAGCATACAAGAAGAAGTGAGGAACTAGGATAGTGCTAAATCATGCATCACGCAACACGTGAAGATTTCAGTTTGGGCACCAAGACAACCAGACCAAAGAAGACGAACCATTCAACACACAACCTGGAGTCGACAACAACATCATATACCTTAAAACCTGGAGCCATGACAGAAGACCTGTCGAAGACACGCAGTCTTGTTTCTCTATTCATTTTAGTTGTACTAAGATGAATTGAGAGCAGAAGCAGACCTGCGGATGGAGGGATGCACAGTGATCGTGTCAGAGACTGTCGTTACGATACCACACTACCAAGAGGAGCTGCTGAAGACCGGAGGAACCAGACTCGAATTTTAAATTCTCTTAATCATGAGGTAAGACGGACAAGAATAAACAGACTACTCCAACTTGGAAGAAATTTTGAAATTTGTAAATGAGTGGACGGATTTTGAAGCGGACATTGTGTTTAGACGAGATGATGCTGTAAAGAATTGACGTTACTGATGACGTACCTTAATTTTGAATGACATTCTCGGATCTCCGTTACTCTTCGAGTAATTTCGTTCTCTTAGTTATGTTGTTTGATTTTGGTGACCTCTGAGACTGTAGGTGGACTAGGTGGATTTAAATAAGTTTGTGTGTTCACGACTTGAGATAAAGCATGACCATCATGAGGGCATATGTATATGATGCCAGTATTATGACGCCTGGCCAACGTGATAATACTTACATCATATAACGTGCACTTATGGTGGGCATGTGATATGTCGAGGAGTACCTTAGAAGCTTTAGAATTCTGGCATCTGATCAAGATCATCTGAGTTTAGTGAGACTTTAGGTTCATTCTACCTATACGTTGATCTGCTGTCCTTGATATACGATTCGATACGTTTGGACTCTCGACACGTGTTTTGCTGATCTTTGCAACTTCTGATAAGAATCTTAGGTTCCATTATGAAATTTCTGCCGTTGACGATATCTAACGATATGCTTTCTGTCCGTATACGATTCGCATCCGTGAAGTTGTTCATTATGATCTGCTATGAGTAAAATATGTGATTGTGGACTTTGAGGAAATGAGACCTGTTTGTTTATGAGAATACCTTTGGAAGGTTATCTAAAAGCCGAGACTATCTGAGAAGCTGAAGAGTTAAACCTTATATCACCCCATGTTTGCTACAATTCAATGTATTCTCATCTGATTCGCCTAATCAATTCGATGAAAATCCTATGTATTTTTATACCTCTTCCTGGAGAATTCGTTTATCATCCGTTATGTTTGGTACATTATCCTTTTGATTCAAATTCAATATGATATGCCCTTCTGAGAAATCTGAAACTGTTTTGACAATAATTACGAGTCATGAGAAACCAGTTGGTCTGAATATCTTTTGGAAGAACCTCCCCGGGCGTGAAAATGTTTGTAACGACTTTTGCGGTTTGCTACGACTTCGTCTAACTTTGCGACTTCAAATTTCGAGGACGAAATTTTTCTTTTTAGAGGGGAAGAAGTTGTAACACCTAAAATCCGAGAACATGTGAAAAGACCAAATTGCCCTTACAAATTTGAAATTAATTAAAAGCTTATTAAGTAACCAAATAAATCCCAAACTACTAACAATGCATAAGTTATGATACCAAATATTTTTAACAACTTCATTACACATTTATACAAGTGGTAAAATTACCAAAATACCCCTACAAGGGCCGAATGAAATAAAATGAATTTTAAAGAGGTTTTAAATGGTTTAAATATTGATAAATATGGAAGATAATCATCACAATTATTTCATTAACCAAAATTTCGAAAATTCTGGACCAAGCCCTCCCCTCACACGGTATTTCCTTTTTAAAAAGATATCCATATCATTTTTCCACCCAAAAACCCTAAAACCGATTTAATACACACACAAACAATTCTCACAGCCCCCATTCGACTCTCCCATCACTCTCAAGCATTTTTCTGTGATTCATAAACATCCTAAGAAGCCAAGAAAAATCCCATTCGAATTGTTGAAGCCTTACACGATCGTAGCATTTGTTTTCCTTTGTCGAGCCCTAGAAAAGAGGTAAAATGTTTCTGCTTCAATCGACCACTATATAATTCATCTATCATTTTTCTGATGTTCCTTACATGTAATAAGACCCACGAAAATTGGGTTCAAGGTTGCTAGGCCTTTGGTGAAGTCGTAACGATTTTTGGAGTGTTTTGGCCAATCGGATATACATCTGATCGAACTGCTGTTTCCACACGTTCCAAAATTGATTTGGTATTTTTCTCAGACCCTTTATACCTTATAAACATCAAATAAATTGTTGGATTCGACCCATGCATGCTCGACATCCCTTTCGTGATTTAAAACCCTAAAAACGAGTGTAATTGTGTAATATACCTTCCGATCCATAACAATTCCTAATAAAATTTATTTACACTTGTTATAATGTAATATGATCTGGAAAATTATTGGAATAATTATCATGGCTTGAATCATGTGTTTTCGAATTATTTTGGTTTATCGATTTTTAAATAAAACGTGTATAAATAAAAGGGAAAAATCCATACGATTTGATTTTATGAATTAGGGCTTGTTTTTGTAATGATTAATGATCTTTAATGTGCTGGAAATGATTAAAAATGGATTAGGTTTGATTAGGGTTTTTAATTCCATGATTTTATGTCATGCGATTTGTGTTAAAAGGTTTTGGGTGAGTTTTGTAAACTTTAAAACTTAAAGGTTAATTTTGGAACTTTATTTGGGCTGTATACTATTCGACAAAAATATAAGATGAGGGTGCTATGTGTAAGTTTTGCATTTAAATGGATTAAAATGTATTTTAAACCTAATTAGGGTTTGTTTTGAAAATAATTAAAAGAGAGGGACTAAACATGTAATTTTCAGAAACTTGGAGCTGTTTTGAGTAATTTAATATATTCAGGGAGTTATGTGTCGTTTTGATAATTTAAAGGCATAATATGTAATTAGTAATAATTAAAAGTTGAAATTATAAATTAAAGGGTTAAATATGTAACTTTGATAACTTGAAGGACTTAAAGTGTAAATTGTGAATACTTGAAGGTATATTCGTATAACATGATAAAATAAGTGCTCATTATGAAAAATTGATAAGTTAAGGGTTTAAAGTGTGACTTTGAATACTAAAAGGTTTAAAGTGTAATTTTGGAAATATAAAGGTGTAAAAGGTAAAGTTATGAAACCCTAAGGACCAAATGTGTAAATATGTTAAAAGATACTTATTTCCATTAATAATGATTCAACTTTCTAAAAATGGAAACTTACTATTTATGGAAACCTGCTAAAAGTGGAAAGTCACTTTAAATGGAAAGTTACTAAAACTGGAAAGCCGACTAAAATGAGAAATCTGAATTGAATAAGTTATTAATAATAAGCCGATCATTAATTCGTGTAGATTCACTGAAGAAGGAGTTTTGCTTTCGACCTTTATGTTTTCTGTCATGTTTGCACTTGCGATTTAAGGTACAGATATTCTGACCTTTCTCAAAAGGTTCTCATGATCTCTTTCATATTCTGATCCGTTAGTTCCCGAATTGATGCCATTGCTATGATCCCCTTTACTTGAACCTTCTCTGTTGATCCCACTTGATATGACCTCCGTTATGAACCTATGCTATGAAAACCTTCTTAATGATACCATGGAAATGTTTCGAGAAGAACCGATTTGAAAAGATGTTTATAAATGATGCTAAATTTCTTTTTAAAAGAAAGGTTATTTAACTTTCATGAACACTATATTTTGAAAGACCATTTTTATGAAAACTGTTTTAAAAGATTATTTAAATTGGACTTTTAATAGAAACTTTTGAAACGGACTTTTGAACTGAACCATGAATTGATTTTTGAATATGAACCTTGACCTGATAAACTCTGATTGGACCTTGAATACTATTTCTGATATGAACCCTTTGTTATGAACTGCTATTATGAACCTTTGATATGATTCTGAGATACACCTTTGCTATATGACCTTTTGTATAACTTTGAGACCTGACTCTTAGTTTGATACCCGAGCCATTTATGTTTCCCTACCTATGGAGGTACCATAGGCATGTCTGTGATGCACCGCTGGCATGACTCATGTGTGGGTGAGTGATTTCTCACGCCGTCCCTTTTTATGATTACTATTATGGCCATTATGACTTTGAGTATATGACTTTGAGATTGACTTTGAGTAAGGGGCGTATGGATTGCAATCCTAGATCTGTTCTGTTTAGTGGATTTAACTATGATTATGATTATGATATATGTCTGGTGACTGGTACTGTGTGCTATACATGCCTTTCACAAATTTCTGGGAGTTCGCTACTCCACCCATTTGAAGAATGAGGACACCCCTCATATTATCTGATTATCTGAGAGGACTCCCCTCTATATGATTATGAAGAATTATGGTATTGACGGCTTATATGATATGATATGTTTCTGGGCTCGTGGTAGATGACTATCCTTTCTTCTTTCTATTCTATTACTCTTTTATCTACTCCTTATTCTATTTCCCCAATGCACTATATTTCAGTTCTGTTTCATTATCATTGCTTTGTATATGTATCTGTTCACTGGGCTTTTTAAGCTCAGCCGCATTTTCTTTTCCTGCGGCAGGTTTTAGTAGGAAGCTGGGTTATGGGAAGAGAGTGTGACTGGACTTAGAAGACTATGCTTTGGACTAGAGACGATTAGATGAAGTTTCACTTTATTAGACATAGTATTTATTGTTTTGTAACCTTGTAGTTTCAGATATTCATTTGTAACCCTGATTTTCATTGTATGTATGAATCATATGCTTGTGTTTGTTCTGATATGTCACTGTAATGTAATACTTCTACCCTTATCGGGTTGGGGTGTTACAAAACATTTCCCTTACACTTGAATTTTTACATACTTTACAATAAACTAATCTAATGACTCGAATTAAGAAAATCAAAACACTTGGAGTACTTTTAAGATTAACGTACATATGGGGTAATAATATTATGTTCTTCCCCATTACTCCATAAAATAAGTACTTACCCATGAGTCCCAATCGTCCCAAAACAATATGTACAAGGATATGACTCGACTTAGCAACCATGTAATCAATTAGACAACTAACAAAGGGTTTAAACAATTAACAATAATGCACTAAAGATGAGCGCATACAAGGAAGGCTAAGGTGATTTGGTTGCACATTTGGGGTGGATTGTAAACAAATTCTTCCTTTAAGTAAAATGCTTAAAGTTAGAAACGAAAAGATAGGCTCGGAGGGGTGTACTAGGGGTATCGTGTACTAAAAATGAGTACAACGCAAAGGTGTGGGAGAATTACTTGACCTATGAAGTCAATGTAATTATATTACAGGTGTAGAACAAGGGTTATCCTAATGCCTCTTATCATGTAGTAAATCCTAACTACACGAATGTAGTCTCACTAGCGGTCTCGGGATGCATCGCTATCACAAGTTCTAGAATCTAAATACTACCGGTACACTCATAAGCACCAACAATGAATGCTTTTTCCTAAAGATCTAAGGGCGAACCTCACATATTTGGGGTGGAAATTTTTTAGTGGTATGGTTTTTGTGCTAGTCATACAACTCCTATCCATGAGACGCTTATTAAGACTAAAGTTTCACTCCTACATGTTGCAAAAAAATTTAAATTTGGTGCTAAAATTGCCCTAACAAATATTTCTCTCAGTTTTATTACACATTCGCTATTAAACAAAACAAAAACCAAGTGGAGTAATAGCTTCTAATATACCCTCCCTACACTTAAACCGAACATTGTCCCCAATGTTCTAGATAAAAGATGTAAAAGTAAATAAATAAGAATGAAAGAAACTAATACTCCCCTGATTCGTTCATCGTGGATAATGTGACAACATGGTTAAATCTACCTCCAAGAAGACGAACGTTGAAAGCTTCCCTCCAAAAATAAAAATCATCTTCTTGTCCTGTAATCAACAAACACAAAAACCAAAGCATCAAACCGAACAAAAATCACAACTAGATGTAATTCCAGACTTAGAAATAGAAACAAGACAAAGAAATAAAAGGATAGGATACTTATGGAATGAATTACAAATAGGAACTCATAAAACATATCCACAATTATTGACACACAAACAAGATAGAATATATGCTAATCATGAATTGTGAAGTTTTCATGTTCGAATTTAGTTCTTTTTAACAAGATATAAATTTCCCTACACTTATCTTTTTGTAAAATATCTTTATATGCAACTAGACGAGTACCCGTGCATAGCAACGGTTCCTAGCGGCAGATAATTAATGATTTGTGATATTGTGGTGAGTGTTTTGTGTAGCGTTCAAAATAGAACGTGAACAGATCATAATGTAATTGCAAACGGTTGCACACGATAACTAAAGTCTAGAAAAAAATCTTAATGTCTGTCAAACAACATATAAAAATATTTAATGAAACTGAAAGTAAAACATTACATCAGTTATGAGATAAAAATTAACAACACACGTTACTCTTCGTGTAAAACATCTTAATACTTTGTTTTCATGGTATAAATGTTTCTTAAAAGTTACGAATATAAAACATATCTTTACAATATGAATATTTTAAACCTTTCAAGTACAAAAATTTGAAAGTTGCCAGTTTTAGGAATTTTCAAAATCTTGAACTTATCAACATTTCCAACTTTTCATGATTTCAAAATTGCACCCATATAAAAAGTCAAACCTTCAAAATTGAAAAGTTTTGAAATAATGATTTTAATAACGTTAATGTTTTTGAAAATTTAAAATTCAAAAGTTTTAAAATAACTAAGTTTCAAAAATTTTAAAACTTTTGAAAAGTTATAAAATTTCAATAATTCTTAAGGTAAAACTTTAAATCTTAGAAAACTTTCAAACTTTATATTTCAAAACAATTTCGAGGTGCATTAAAAAATTTACAATTTACACAACAAAATTAGCACTAAATTTTGTATTACAACTTATATAAAATAATTTAAAATTTACAACAATTTCGAGATGCATTTTAAAAATATATATATATACGCTGCATCACTAAATTTAGCAATTTACCAACAAATTGTTTAGACAATAAAATAAACAATAAACTTTAAAGTAAACTTGTATAACAAACATTAAAAAGGAACCATATTTTGTTGACAGCCACGGTTTTCGGTGGCGGTAGGGAGGCGGCGGCAGAGGAAAATCCTGGCAATTCCAACGGCGATTAAATAACTCCGGCAACAAAGATCTACAAAAAAAAGTAGAGATCGATTAAAAGCACTATCAATTTTTTTTGAATATAGATATTTATTAAAATAAAAAACCCATCAAAAGTTAGACCACTGTGGGTCGCGTTTCATTCAAGAAAATCAATCAAATAAATAAATCAACGGGATTTTTATCAACAACAACAATAACAAAAACCCTTTTTATCAATCAAGAAAATCAATCAAATAAATAAATCAATCAATCAAATAATTATAACTCGCGACCCGTGGGTCGCGTTTCATTCAAATACGAGTCACAAGTCTCTTGTGACTAACCCTACCTTCGATTTTACAAGACCAAGACGTGAGAGCTCCAAAAATATACAAGATGTGGTGAAAGTAACGAGAGTAAAGTTAGGGGTAGGGCGCGTGTTGTAGTAGATCAAAGAGATGAGATGATGGGGGTTCGAATGGTGGTGGTGGTGTGTTATGGGAGGCGGCGGTGTGGCGGCTGTGGTAGCCGGAGTATGGGGCGGCTAGGGTTTGGTTTGATGATGGTGATGATATAATAAATTTTGAGAGGGAGAGAGAGTGTAGGTTAAATGAAAAAAAAGTAGATAGTGGTTGATTAATTGGTTGTGGGTATCCAAAGGTATTTTCGGCATTGACCAAAAATTCAGTTTTCACTTTTCCACTTTGACCAAATCTCCTATAAGTAATATAGATATATGATACATTAATGCATGACCATTAGACCATACATACATCGATACATTAATACATGGGCCAAGCTTTACACAAACTTTTTAACCATTCCAACTAAATAAGTAGCAACAAGATTCTTTTTAACCCTTCTAAACCCCTTGTACTGTGTCGTCAACCTGATTTCTAAAAAATAATTTAAAGAAATAAAAAGTCAAAAGAAATCTCAAATGATATAACTGAGTCAAAAACTCCAACTAACACCACTACTAAAAACAAAAACGTGTGTTGGACAAAAGAGAGTTGCTATTTTATCATTTATTTTTCTTGGTAAAAAGTGTAATACATCAGATCTTTGGCTCGCCGGAATAAATGGTTGTTCGACACCCAAGTGCGAAACCCCAACTGTACCACAATGAACAAATTTTGAGGACATGACGCAACAACGGTCGCTGGCATGGATACAAGTCGATCTGGGTTTTTATTTTTTCATCCCGTTCTAGAAAAAGCCGGCTAAAAAACGGCAAGGATACAAGCCAACAACGGTCGCTGGCATGGATACAAGTCGATCTGTGTCTTATATTTTTTTTGTTATGTATCACTGTTGTATTTTTTATGGTGGATGCGACGGTGATACACAGATCATGGTTATTCCTCTTTGTTCGAATCAATATACAAGATGTGGTGAAAGTAACGAGAGTAAAGTTAGGGGGTAGGGCACGTGTTGTAGTAGATCAAAGAGATGAGATGATGGGGGTTCGAATGGTGGTGGTGGTGTGTTATGGGAGGCGGCGGTGTGGCAGCTGTGGTGGCCGGAGTATGGGGCGGCTAGGGTTTGGTTTGATGATGGTGATGATATAATAAATTTTGAGAGGGAGAGAGAGTGTAGGTTAAATGAAAAAAAAATAGATAGTGGTTGATTAATTGGTTGTGGGTATCCAAGGGTATTTTCGGCATTGACCAAAAATTTAGTTTTCACTTTTCCACTTTGACCAAATCTCCATTATAAGTAGTATAGATTAAGACGAGGTTAAAAACAAAATAAAGCATTTTCACAAATTATTCGAAACATGAAAATTAAACAACTATGATTAAGCATATATGACACAAACAAACAAATAAAATAAAAACATCAAACAATTAAAAACATGGGTTGGGTTGCCTCCCAACAAGCGCTTGTTTTTTTTTTGAGTCACGAGCCTGACTCTACCCTTATTTAACGGAAATATGGGAGGTTTTCCCTACACTTAGGATTAAGTGTGGGTGGAAGTAGTGATACACACCCTTAGGGTGGAAATATGCCACGTGAGGTGAAGGGGGTGAGTGAATGGCTTCCTTCATCCTAAAACTACCCGGATAATATAGGTTGATGGGTGGGTCGGTTCCTCTTTTGTCTCCTAGAAATAAATCTAAGGATGGGAAGTTGTGTAAAGGTTGATTTTCCGGTTCATCAACATTAGGAAATTCCCTAGAACTAGGAGTAAGGTTATCACTACAAGTATTCAAACCTATATCCTCTAGTGGTGCTTGGTCCAAAGGTTCTACCTCAATTGGGGTTCCTATAGTCTCATCTACTTCTTCCGGGTAAGTCACGGGCGGTGTATGTGCCTCAAATGATGGTAGGACTTGTGGGGTACTTTGTGGGCTTGGATTATCCACCTCATCCTCCATTGTACCTAGATTACCTATATGTTTGTTTTGTACTATGATATTAGGTGCCATCCAACTAGGTATCTCAACATGAGTATATTCATCCCCCAACAAACTTGTTTCATGATCCTTCAAATTTGTTGTCAAATGATTTGTTACGTTGTTTGTCGGGTTGTCTAATCTATAATAATATTGGGCACAATCTTCTATGGCATCCCATGCTTCTTCAGAATTTAATTCCCTAAAGTCCCCATTGGCAAAATCCTCAATGCACATTTGGTCATATCGGTTAACACGATAGTAAAAGGTCTGGGTTAGGGATGCTAAAGCGAAACTATGATGAGGGACTATTCGGAGTAAATTTTTAAAACGAGTCCATGCATCATATATGGGTTCATCTCGATATTGTTTGAACATCAAGATGTCATTAGGGTAGAATGGGTTTCGTGGTCGGTAGTATGGTGGATTCGCATTCTCCATAATGGTGAACGGAAGAGTCAATGGAAAGGTTTCTACGAACAAATGCACAAAGAAAAGATAGACTACAAGAAAGCTAATAAAAAGAAAATAAAAATCTCACTAAAAATGAATCTAATGAGTAGACCTAATAAAAATCAAATTCAACCTAATCAATAACTATTCCCCGGGCTGCGGCGCCAAAAACTTTATACGTGGGAATCGCACCAGGCTTTACCTCTTAAGGGATCTTGAGAAGCTTACAACCCCCACCAGGCAGTGTACCTGATCGTTGTAGTAAAGTATAGTGACAAGTACCGGGGGATTGATCGTTCAGCTAGGAATAGTGTCGTTAGGATTGAAATTAATCTAACTACGTCTAAAGGTGAAGGATGATTCTTTTTATGTTTTTATATTTTTTTGAAAAGCAAGTAAAAATCTCGGGTATTGGGAGAGTGGGCGGAATTAGTTGCTAATCAACTAACCCAAAAGCTACTAATTAATCTAATAAACAAGAAAATAAACTAAGGTTCTACAAGATAAGTGAAGCATGTCTACCCATTATATGTTACTCCTTGCTAGCTATCCAATCCTACCTATTGAATTGTAACCTTGTTTTAATTGTCGGGGTGTATTCCTTAATACCATTCATGGGGTGGCGCACTTAACTCCCCAATCCTATGAACTCTTATCTCCTCCTATGCCATGCCCAGCACAACCATAGGGATTATAAACAGTGGCTCATGCATTAAATACAACCAATAAAGACCTAGTGCACATCAGTTCATGTTTCCTAAGACGTTCAAGCATGTTACCATTTGGAGATCTGCTAGTTTTCTTAAGTCTAACATCGAAATCATTCAATCAAAACAAGAATCAATAGGAAACAAGAATTATAAACTAAACCAATTATATCTATCGAAGTGTCACGCCCTAATTGATGAAGATAGACACAAACATCAACAAGGGATCAATAAGATCTAATCAATTTTATACAAGTTTCACATAATCACAAGTAGACACAAGGTGAATTAGCAAATCATCATCAAAGAAGAGCAAACAACAATGATAATGGAAAACATAATTAAGATAGAATCATCAAACCAATACATGATGTTTATGGAGTGATTCAAACCCTCTAAGTTGCTGGAATAACACCCACCTAAACCCAGGAATCGACCTTAGGGTTTAGGGCTTACAAAAAGTGAAGTTATGACGTTATATTTATAGGCATGTTTTCTGTCAGCAAGGCTTGACGGCGTCAGCCCTTTCTCTTGATGCCGTCACGACCATTTTTTCACCAAATTGTAGATCTCTTCGTCCTCTTCGCGTGGGATTTTGAATCACCTCAATCCGAGTTCGTATGCAAAAGTTATGACCAAAACAATATCAGCTACTCCGCGCGCAAGTTTTGACAAGTTTACACGTGACGGCCTTGGTGACGTCTTCAGGTACACGTGACGGCCTAGCTTGACGCCGTCATGAACTTACTGGACCGCCACGTACTTTATCCACTTCCACCTCTTGTATTACTCTTGACGCCATCATGAAGAAGCTTGTGACGCCGTCAGGTACTGTTTCAGCAAGGAAAATTAAGACTTTGTCGTTTTCTTCACTTTTATGCTCCAAAAATGTCTAAAATGCTTCCTTTTCCAGAATTCACTCACAAAGTACCTAAAATCACAAAAGGAACGATTTAGGGCAATATTTGATCAAATAAATTCAATTCCGGGCTTAAATGACCCCCTAAAAACGGTTCATTTTTCGCCTTATCAATTACACATGAAAGGGTTCAAGGGCTGAGAACCCTTGAAAAACCTGTAAAATTCGTACTAAGTTCGCACTTAGGGTTTCTCTAAAACTTCTCTCTTTTTAATGTGAAAATTAGAAAACTATATATAGGAAATAGGGTCTGACGGCGTCAAGAACAAATTTGTGACGCCGTCATCTCGCCGCCAAAATACTCCTCGGACTGCCTTGATCTACTTTTAACGCCGTCATGTGTTATGTATTTCCAGGCCATCATACATTTTCCTCTTGACGCCCTACCTTGTGACGCCGTCAAATCTGTACTGGATCGTCATGGAAATTACTCTTGACGCCGTCACCTACTGTTCCCCGCAAGGAAAATTAAGACTTTGGCATTTTCTTCACTTTTATGCTCCAAAAACGTGCGAATTGCTTCCTTTTCCAGATTTCTCTCCCAAAGTACCTAAAATCACAAAAGGAATGATTTAGGGCAATATTTGATCAAATAAATTCGAATTCCGGCTTAAATGACCCCCTAAAAACGGTTCATTTTTCGCCTCATCATACTTCTTCTCTCATCCTCAGCAACAACAACATCAGCAGTATCAGTCACAGCAATACCATCAGCACCAATCGTATCAACAACCATCACAATCACACTTTCAGCAACAACCGTTTCATCCACAACAACAATATCTCATAATGCAACAACATCAAATCATTCCTCAACAACAACCATATCCAGTGTCACATCAACCCAATCAGTATTCGTCCAAACAACCTCACTGGTTTGATCGGATGTGTGAAGTTATTACAACTCAACAATCCATACATGAGGCAGGATCACTTGAAACACCTTCAATGCTAACAGCTGGGAACTATGTTCAGTGGTCAAGTCGATTCTTACGATTTCTTGAACTTAAGAAACCCCATGGGAAATTCTTGAAACAAGTGATACTTGAAGGACCATTTCAGTGGCCAAGCAGACTTGAAGGTGGTGATCCATCTGCTGATCCTCCACGTGCTCCTGTAGAGAAACCTGTTCCAGAATCTCTACTCACAGAAGATCAGAAATTACATCGTGAAGCTGGTGAGTATGCCATGGCATATATACTTCAAGGAATACCAAATCCAATCTATCAAAGTGTTGATGCTCAGAAAGCGGCTAAAGCTATGTGGGAACATGTTCATCTCCTAATGGAAGGCACTCAATTGAACAAAGATGATATGGAATCAAAACTCTACATGGAATACACTAACATCACAATTGAACCAGGGGAGTCACTTGAATCCTATTATCATCGTTTCACTAATGTGGTAAATGATTTGGAACGACACAAAATTACAGGACCAAGGATCGCAGTGAACTCCAAATTCGTCGGTAGTCTTGGTCCGGATAGGCAAAAGTATGTGACATTCGTTCGTCAAACCAAAAATCTTCATGATGCACCATATGGCTTGTTGTATGATTTTCTGAAACACCATGAACTTGAAGTGGAAAAAGATCGAGCTCTTCGAGGAGGTTACTCACCACCACCAACACCAAATTCTTTGGCACTCGTAGCTCAATCTCACTACGCTCCACCTCTAATGTCAAATCATGCTTATGTTCAAGAACAAAATTACTTCAGTTATCCACAAACCTAATACCTCAAATCAAATGGTTTCTTATGATTCATCTCCGCAGTATACTTCAACTCAACTTGTTCCATACACCAACAGTGATGCAGTGTACTACTCGAACTCCAATGAAGATGACGGTGAGGATTTTAACACGCTGAATCAGGGACTTGCTCTCATTGCTCGTGCTTTCAGCAAATTCTCCAACAGGATGAACAACCGTCAATGTTCTTCTTCTAAAACAAGGAATCAAGCTGTTGTGCATGATGGCAGGGTTGAAATACAGAATCATAACTTTGGTCGATCAGGTTCAGGAGGTTCTTCAGGAAATTTTGGGAATGGTCAGAGGTTTAACAACAATGAAGGGTTCAGGAACAATTCAGGTACTCCTCAGCAAAGATCTGAAACAGTTGAAACTGGGAACTCAAACTCTGGGAATGCAGTGTGGTGCTACAACTGCAATGAGAAAGGTCATATTGCAACAGCATGTCCAAAACCGAGAACTCGGGGCAGTAAGTTTCACAAGCAGGCATTACTTTTGGCTCTCAAAGATGAAAAACAAGGACATTTCGCTGAGCAGGAGAACAGCTTCATGGAAAATGCGTACAACGATGATGACATGGAAGATCTAGAAGCTAATGCAGTTGTGATGCTTATGGAAAACATGCAGGAACTTCATATGAATGATTCAGGCCCAGTGTATGACACTAATGGTTTGTCTCAGGTACATGATCTTAATGCTTGCCTAATACATGAAATAACATCACCCCCTGCTTCTGAATCAGATAAGGTCCAAGTTGTTCCATCTGACTCATCTTTATCTTCTCAAGAAGATGAACAAATGAACACAGTTGTTATATTTGATGATGACACAGTTGTTTCACTGGATGATCCTATTAAGAATGATAAACATGATCATGTAGAACAACATGAACCATTGTTTGATCCAGATCCTGACCTTATATTATTGTCAAAACAACTGAATGCTCAACAATTGCAAATAATGAAATGCAATGAGAAAAATAAAGCTTTAAAAGAAACAAATGCGTCACTTACAAGAGATATTGAGTGTTATAAAATACAACTTTCAAATCTGGAACACAAGGTTAAACACGAATTTTTTTTGAAAAGGCTTTTCAAGAATATTACAATAAAGAACAAGATCTTCAACACAAAATGCAAGATTTAATTGAGTAAAATGGAAAGTTGGTTTCAAAACTTGAAAATGAAAAGTGTGAACTTCAAAAACAAATTGAACAACTTCAAAAAGAGCTTTCAAAAACACAAACAGAGTTGTCAATTTGCAAAAAGGATTTTTGTAAACATAAAGTGCGAAAAAGGAAAAGTGAAGATAAATTAATCAGCGAAATTGTTTATCTTGAAAAACATCTAAAAGATTTTCGTAATATTGTTTACAAAACCGGGAATTCAGTCACAACAATTCAAAATTTTACTTTGAAACCGAGACCCGATAAAGGATTTGCACTTGGAGATTACAAATCAATGTTTCTTCACAAAGCATTCAAAGCAAATCCTAAAATTCACAGTATAGAACAAATGCTTAACGACACGATTGTGCACACTATTGTTTATGATACTAAGGAAGAGGAAGAACTTGAAGAAGAGAGTCGATCAAAAATGAGTCAAGTTGAATATTGGAAACCATATGATTATTCAAAAGCTCCTCACATTTCTAAAGCTTTTGTTCCTCAAAAAGAAATACCTGAGAAATCTTGGTATGTCACTGAGTCATATGTTTCATCTTCTAATGCGGCTCCTGTCCAAACTGTGGCACAAATAAATGGTCCCTTACCATCTTCTGGTGAAGTTACAGCTTTACCAAAAAGTTGTCGTGTCTTAAATTATTTTAAAACTTTTATGGAAGACATCGAAATTTTGGAAGATACAATTGAACGTAATTCAGAAATAAAAATTGACACTTTTCAATCTGCTTACGAGCGAGAAAAGAGATATATTTTTCAAAAACAAATGTTGCCAATCGTTCAACACCTCCGTCACTGTCCTACACGTTGGGAACAGAAACTTCAAAAAGAAGTCAAATCAATGATAAACGTTTTTAACTCAAATGAAAATGCAATTTTGGTTCAAAGACAAAGAAATAGAGTTTTAAAAGATGATACTGATCGACTCTTGGAAAAAGTTCTCAATGCTGATATTTTGTCTATTATCATGAATGATCTCTATAAATCTGGTACTTCTATGCTTGTGGAAGATCACTGTGCTGATAATGATTTGCTGAACACCGAAATTAAGACATTAAAACAAGAAAATGATAAAATGAGGAAAAACAATGATGATGTGAGAAAACAATTTTCAAAAGAAATTTGTCAACTCAAACAAAGGCTTGAATGGTGTCAAGCTCAAAGTCTTGAACTAGAATTGCATTTTCAAAGTCAAAATGTTTCAAAATCTTGTCAGATTTGCAAAAACAATGAGTCTTTCAAAAATAAATGTCTTCAATATGAAAAGGAAATTGAAAAATTGCAAATTGACAATGTTGAATGGGAACAAAACCAGATTGATATTGCACATTGCAATAGAAAACTTGAGTCTCGAATTCAAGATAAGAATCACATCATCATTGAATTAAAAGAGAAGATTACGCTACTTGAAAAAGGAAAGTTTATTGACTCCACTGTTATAGCACCAAGATTGTATCAATTAGACAAAACTGATAACGGAAATTATGTTCAAAACACTAATGTTGACCCTTCCACTTCCACAGGACTAGTCTCCACTAATAGCGTTAGCAGACCCAAGCGAAAAAGTAACAAGAAGAATAGGATCTTGCAACGTAAAAGAGGAACACTAGAAGCTCAAGAAGTAGAAGATCAACTTAGGAATTTGAATAAAACTCATGTTGCATCTGATTTAGATTCTAATCTGGCAAATTGTAATCAAAATCTCAATGTAACGAATGATGAATCTTTTAATGTTTTGAATATTAATGCATCTTGTGTGTTTTGTCGTAAAAGTGTATTATCTGGTGATCATGCAAAATGTGTAGCTAATTCTCTCTTAAATCGTCATAAGAAATGTAGGACAGGCATTCCTTCTAGGCCTGCTATTGCCTCTAAGTCTATATTAGGAAAACTGCCATCTACGGTTTCTAATGATGTTGTAGTTACCCCCATAATTGACCAGAACAAATCTAGGAACAAGCCCAAAACTAGTGAATTCACCAAAAAGAAAGCAAGAACTACTTGGAATTGGCAACGTTGGTTACAATATAAACCAGACTTTAAATGGATTCCTAAAATATTGAATACATGTGCTTCTAACCAACAGGAACCCGCACTTTCTTTGGGTTCCACCCTTACTTCTGTTCCATCCTCGTCGTCTTCTTGTGATGCAGGTGGTTCAGATTGTTCTCTGGATTGTTGATAGCGGATGCACCTGACATACGACATGCAATCTCAAACTGTTAGTCAACTTTGTTTCAAAGTTTATCAGAACTGTCAGATTCGGGAATGATCATTACGCTTTAATTATGGGATACGGTGACTATGTAAGTGGGAACATTGAAATCAGTCGTGTATATTATGTGGAAGGACTAGGTCACAACCTCTTTTCAGTCGGTCAATTTTGTTATGGGGATCTAGAAGTAGCTTTTCGTGAGAAAACTTGTTTCATTCATGATTTACAAGGAAATGATCTAATGTCTGGCTCACATGGTTCAAATCTTTATACAATATCGATGTCTGGCATCATTGCTACATCTCCGATACATCTTCTCTCCAAAGCAGAATCGACTAAATCTTGGTTATGGCATAAACGTCTTTCGCACTTGAATTTCAAAACTATGACTGAACTTGCTCGTCATAAACCTGTTGATGGTTTTCCAAGATTCCGTTTTACCAAAGATCACTTATGTTCGGCCTGTGAACAAGGAAAAAGTACTCGAGCTCATTTTCCTTCAAAACCCGAGCATAGTATGAATCAGGTTTTACAATTGCTTCATATGGATTTGTGTGGCCCGATGCATGTTCAAAGTATCAACGGTAAACGCTACATACTTGTACTTGTTGATGATTACTCCAGATGGACTTGGGTTTATTTTTTACGAAGTAAAGATCAAGCTCCTTCAATGATCATCACCTTTCTCACTAAAATTCAAGTTCAGTTACGCAACACGGTCCGAATGGTCCGAACTGACAATGGTACAGAATTTAAGAATCAGACACTTCGGTCATATTTTGAGAAAGTGGGAATTGAACATCAAACATCTATTGCAAGAAGTCCAGAACAGAATGAAGTAGTTGAAAGACGCAATAGGACGTTAGTGGAAGCTGCAAGAACCATGTTAATTAATGCTCAATTACCAGATTACTTATGGGCGGAAGCTGTTTCAACTGCATGTTACACCCAAAACCGTTGCATGATCACAAAACGCCATCACAAAACACCTTATCAGATTGTTCACAAAAGAAAACCAAACATCGATTACTTTCACGTATTTGGAGCACTTTGTTATCCAAAAAATGATCGTGATGATTTAGGTAAACTTAAAGCAAAGGCTGACATTGGAGTGTTCGTTGGATATTGTGAAAATTCCAAAGGATTTCAGATATGGAATCGTCGTACAAGAGAAATTCAAGAAATTATTCATGCTAATTTTGATGAACTCACATAGATGACTTCTGAGCAAAACAACTTAGGACCCGAATCCAACCGTCTTAACTTTCCGGATTCTTCGGCTGAATCATTGTCTCTCAACCGCAAAGAATTGGAAACCCTGTTTGCTCCACTGTTCGATGATACAATTGAAAACCGTCCTTCTGAGGTCTCTCCCATTTCCGCTGCACAACCTGAAAATATTCAAGTACCTGAATCACCTCAACAAACATCAACAACTGTTGAGAAAGACGGCCCTCCAATTGCATCTACGATCACAGCAGAACAAACCACATCCAATTCACGACAATCGGCTGAAGATCCTACACTACAATAAGTTCCACAACCTGCAGAGTATGATCCAAATGTGTTCTTTAACCCGTTTGCACCGGCTCCAACATTTCCTGAAATAGCTGAGTCGTTCACACGCAATTTGGATCCTGCTAACATGCGAGATACCTATCAACTTCACCCTTTGACACACAAATGGACTAGAGATCATCCCTTAGTTCAAATTATTGGCCATCCAGATGCACCAATCATGACGAGACAACGACTTCACACAGATGGTGAAACTTGCATCTATGAACTCACAGTTTGTCAAGACGAACCTAAGAACATCAAAGAAGCAATGACTTATGAAAACTGGATTGAATCTATGCAAGAGGAATTTCAGCAATTCAAAAGATTAGAAGTCTGGGAATTACTTGAAAGACCCGATGGAGTCTTTGTAATTGGGCTAAAATGGATTTGGAAAAATAAGCTGGATGCAGAAGGCACTGTCATACATAACAAATCACGCTTGGTAGCTAAAGGATACTTCCAAGAAGAAGGAATAGATTTTGAAGAATCTTTTGCTCCAGTAGCTAGACTTGAAGCTGTTCGGATCTTTCTGGCCTATGCTACTCATCGAAACATGGTTGTTTATCAAATGGTTGTAAAAACGGCATTTCTGAATGGTGAACTCCGTGAAGAAGTTTATGTCAGCCAACCAGAAGGCTTCGTTGATCCTGAGCGTCCCAATCATGTTTATCGACTCAAAAAGGCTCTATACGGACTCAAGCAAGCCCCAAGGGCGTAGTATGACAAACTATCTGCTTTCTTGCTGGCCAATAAATTTTCTAAAGGTTCGGTGGTTCCAATGTTATTTACAAAAACATACGGGGTGGACTTACTAATTGTTCAAATATATGTCGATGACATTATTTTTGCTTCAACAAACAAAAGTTACTCAAATGATTTTGCAAATTTAATGAAAGAAAATTTTGAAATGTCCATGATGGGTGAACTTTCGTTCATTCTAGGACTACAAGTTCATCAATCATCCTATGGAATTTTTCTAAATCAGTCCAAATATGCTTTGAAAATTTTTAAGAAACATGGAATGATGAGTTGTGATACTTATAATACACCAATGGCCTATACCACAAAACTAGATGCTGATATACCGAAGTATTATTGGGTCACTCATGTATCTCACAACTAGTAGACCTGATATAGTATTTGTTGTCTACATGTGTTCTCGTTATCAGTCCAAACCAACTGAAAGGTACCTCAATAAGGCTAAAAGAATCCTTCGATACATAAAGGGAACCATTAACTTAGGAATCTGGTATCCGAAGGATTCTGGTTTTGAACTAATTGCTTTTTCAGACGCTGACCATGCAGGATGTTTAGACACACAGAAAAGTACATCTGGTGGATTACAGTTTCTCGGAGATAAACTTGTGTCTTGGCAATCTAAGAAGCAGGACTGCACATCACTGTCATCAACAGAATCAGAATACGTAGCTATGTCTGCTTGTTGTGCTCAAGTCATTTGGATGAGATCACAGCTTAAGGACTACGGCTACCTATTCAATAAGATTCCGATCTACTGTGACTCCAAAAGTGCCATTGCCATTTCCTGCAACACCGTTCATCATTGCAAATCAAAACACATTGATCTTCGCTATCATTTCATCAAGGAGCATGTCGAAAAGGGTACAACTAAATTATATTTTGTGGGAACTGAATACCAATTGGCAGACTTACTCACTAAAGCATTACCTCCAACAAGGTTTGCTGATCTAGTCCACCGAATTGGTATGCGATGTTTGACTCCAAAAGATCTGTAAAAGTATTTAAAATACAAGTGATTGTCAAACACCAAAACTATCTTTGTAAATATTTTCTCAAAAACAAAATACAAAAATATAAAATCTTCAAAAACACAAAAAGATTTTTCCTTTTTTATAACTCTTCATAAAAAGAAAAAAAAATGCAAGTACAAACGTCTCTTTTCAACACTTTACTTTTTACAAATTTCAAAATATTTCAAAAAACAAGTGTTGAGGGGGAGTCATGGTAATTTTAAATTTATTAAAAACTTTTACATCGTACTTGCATTTTACTAAAAATATTTTCTATTTCAAATATTAAATGTGTTGCTTAAAAGGTTTTTCGGGTTACTCTCCTTGACTATTGAAAGAAATTCTCAAACTCAAAAGGCATAGGTCTAAGGTCAAGGGGGAGTATATTCTATATAAAATGTTTCTTTCTAATACATGGTGTAACTAACTAATGTTAGATTGTGAGTTAAAAATGTATTTGGTTTGAGATACTATTAAGGTTAAGGGACTTAAGATGTAAAATGCACAAACTTTTGTTACCACTAGTCAAAATACTTTGACGAACCACTCATTTACTCCACCTGCAACTATTCTGAATTCACATTTACTACACCCACCAAACACATCGACGGCTCTCACTCATTCTGCAAATCCATACATTTTTCATCAAATATGTAAGTGCTAAAAGGTTTTGATCATGTTTATAAACATTGGTTTTCAATTCTATCAAGATCCAACGACTAGTTTTATCAATAATCATTAAAATCACTTTAGGGTTTGCGTAAAATTAGACTAAGTGATTTAGAGTGTTTGTGATTGAATTGATTAGTGGGATTGGATCCTAAGATGATCCTAAACATGTTGTTAACCTTTAATCATACCCAGAAACATCATTGGATGAGTATCTTATCTGGGGTTCATACGTATGATTTAGGGTCTTTTGATTTAATGTGTTTAGTAGAAATTAAATGATTAGGATTGTGTTTGTATGAGTGTAGGAACATGTTTTAATGGGTTAATTGTTTCAGAAACGTGTATGGTTCTAGTATCTTTGATTTAGGGTTCATGTGACACGAGCGGATTTGATTTTGAGTTTTTGTGGATGAAAAGTGTTACAACTTGGTCAAAAGGTCCATAAGTATGATTTCATCACTCGCATAACTTCTATTTCACCCTAGAATCATGTCTTAGTGTGTAGTGATTTGGTGTTCATGCGTGCTTACGCATAAGATTGTTTATTGCACGTCTACGCATAAGTTTTTGTGATAAAAGTGTTTAGGATGATTTTGGATTGTGTATTGATAAGTGGTTATGTTTTAAACGTTTCAGGAATCAAAGTAACAAAATTTTTGAAGGTGAATGGCAAACAGATCATTTCAACGCATAAGATTGATTCATCTTACGCGTAAGATTCGACCCTTTGGAAAACCTGTCTTGGATAAGACAGTGTTTACGCATGAAATGTTTCTTACGCATAAATATTTCTTACGCATAAGTTTTATCTTACGCATAAGTCAAAACTTACGCCTAAGTTATAACTTACACATAGGATTCAATGTTTTGCATAAGCTCAAATCTTACGCAAAAGATTTATCTTTACGTATAAGACTTGGCCTACGCATAAGATTATGAGTTATGCGTAGATTCTGATCTTACGCCTAAAATAATGTCTTACGCAAAAGAAATGTTATGCATAGGATTTCCATATCTTACGCGTAACATTGCTGATTCCATGATATTTTTTCTAAGTGTTGTAATTTTTCAAATGTATAAACACTTGTATTATTTAACACATATTGTGCTTTGATTGTGATCAAATTCTATTGAGTTTAAACATCATATAAACAAGTTAACCATAACACAACATTTGAACTCAAACATCTACTGATCAATCCAATTCTGCATAAACCATGAATAAATGTGCTAACAAATATATTATTGCAATGTCTGTGTTTGTGTATGATCAATTCAGATGGCCCATCAAGAAAACATTCCACAAGAACAAGAACTCGAACCAAAGCTCACATGGGAAGAAACTTTTCCTGAAGATTACACCATAGAAATTGGAAAGAACAACCTAAGAGTCAACTTCAACAAAATCACTTGCAATGAATCTTCATGCATTGTAGCTGTGGATGCCCTACTCTATCACCCGTACAAGATCCTGCTCACCAAAACTGCATCAGTGGCCAGCTTCTACATTCACCAATTTTGGCACACCATTCAACTGGACCTTGGCGAAGAATCTTTCACCTGTATGCTTCATAAGAGACAAGTCACTGTGGACAAAGATACTCTTCGTGCCGTTCTTAGTTTACCCGAACTTGGTCCAGATGAACAGTACCACCCAGTCCCAAATGAAGAAGAACTAATTGCATGGTTACGGGATATTGGATATGATGAGTCAGAAGAGGTAGTGACTAGACACTCAAAGGTCAACACAAGATTTCTTCCACAACCATGGAGAACTCTATTCATTCTCATTGCCAAGTTGTTATATGGCAGAGATGTTGGTCACGAACATCCCAAACTACAACATCTCAAACTCTTCTGGGCTATGGCCAATGTCAAATTGGTGGACTTTGCTAGTATTATCTGGGAAGATATTGTTTGTCACATACAACACAAGTCTGCAAAGATTCCATTTGTACGTTTCACCAAGTTACTCATACAAAGCTTCCTTCATGAGTATGACGACATTCCTCCAAGACAAGATGATGAAGACAAGAACACATTCAGAAATGAGTCCACTCTCAAGCAGATTAAGAGACTTGACACCAGTACACGAAAGCAAGGAATGGAACTTCCCACATGTCTTCTGAATGATAAAGTAAAGAAATGCAAGAACTACAAGTATTACGTTCAAGCTCTCAAGGAAGACAAAGTAGGGTTCTTAGACGAAGTTCCTCTCCCTTCTTTTATGCAGAAAAAGGGAAAGAAAGGTAGCAAGTCTGGCAGCTCCGAAAGTTCTACCAAATATGCTCAAAAGCCTCACAAGAGATCACTTAAGATCAGAATACCAGTCAATAAACCAGTTCCTGAATCCACACCACCATCTTCTCCAAAACCATCTGATTCAGAGACCGAATCCGATAGCGGTCCAGTTTATAGGGAAGCTTATGCAAGCAGCAAACAGGATAAGGATCAAGACATGACTATCGAAGATTGGGACAGAGATATCGATGAATTTGTTGAAGCAGTAGAAAATCAAACTACCTTCATCCAAAGACCATTGACTGAAGAAGATGCAAGATTGGAAGAAGAACGGTTAAGGGGTGAAAAGCTGAAGAAACCCATGACTGAATAGCAAGAAAGACAAGAAGATGCTCATACTAATCTTGGTCTATCTTTGGAAGAAGAGAATGAAAGAGCTCTCAAATTAGGTATCCTCCACAGCAAAATCGACTCCTTCCAAGCTGATCAACCTCCACCACCTCTGTTTACTCAAACAAGCGAGGCTGGCGGATCTAGCAGTATTCCTGAGTCCACTCATTTAGCCAAACTCAAGAAACGGGAACCAATGCTGAAATGATCATCTACGAAACTCCCACAGTATCACCTGAAGACGTAGAAATGCAAAATGCTTCAGAAAGGGGAGAAGATGATGAGGAGGACCATATGGATACAGATTTTCCACACCTTATGACCATGGAAAAGATGGAGAAAAGAGAAAAGGCTCAAGAGGAAGAACTCAAAAGAAAACAAGAAGCTGAAGAGGCAAGGCTTGAGGAAGAAGAACAAGCCAAATTGGAAGAAGCAATAAGAATGGAAGAAAGCAGGAAAGCTGAAGAGGCAGAAAAACTTGCTGAAGAATTAAGGCTGCAAGAAGAAACTAGGAAAAGAAAAGAAGAAGAAGCCAGACTAGCAGAAGAACTAAGGTTAAAAGAAGAAGCTGATAAGTTAGCAGAAGAGTAGAGATTAAAGGATGAAGCAGAAAAATTGACTGAAGAGATAGAAGAGCCCAAGGACAAACCCGAATCACCAAAAGGAGATGATAAGGATACCACCACCTACATTGAATCTTCTCAATCATCAACTCCAGCATTAAAACCTACACATAACGAATCAATCAAGAAACCGTCAGGTATTGAAGCCTCAGCTGCATCTAAGTTGATAAATAAGGCGGTAAAGAGAGTTCGTGAAAAGAAGAAAAGCAAATTAGAAGATCAAGTTGAATCACTAGCTAGTAAAGTTGCCGAATTGACAAAGCAGATGACTAATGCTCAGGAAATGCATGACAAGGTGGATGCCTTCTTAGCTAAAGATGTGCAAGAAGACATGGAAGCTACATTGGCTGCTCAAGCAAATCAGTACATGGACCAACACTTAATTACAGAATTGAAAGAGTTGTTGAAGCCGATGAAAGATGAACTCACCAAGATAGCTGAACAAGCAGTCAAGAAAGTGATCAAAACTATTTCATTCACTCTCCGAGCTGACAAAACACCTTTACCACAACATGAGATAACTTTGGATGAATTAGAAACTCAGCTCTTCAACAAATTGGCAAGTAAGTTCACCATGACACCTGATGAAATCAAAGTCTGGGAAGCTTTACAAGCCAAGCTGTCCAAGGAATCATGCAGCACTGAAGCCGACAAATTGAAGCGTCAAAGAGATGATGAAGACAAAGATCCTAACTCTCAAGCAAAGAAGCAAAAGAAAGCCGAAGGACCCTCATCTCAACACAAAGAACCTGTCATTCCTCCGACAACAACAACGTCAACTCAACAACCAAAGGCATCCAGTTCAGGTCCAAAAGCCCAAGACCACTTCGAGTACACCGGCGGAGATGATTTCCCTCAGCCTGATGACATACCCGAACCATCATCAACAAAGAAGAATGAAAAGAAACGCAAACATCCTCAACACAAACCTGACACCTCTTCGAAAGGCAAAGAACCTAAGAAATCCAAAAACATTCTCAAATGGCTGGACGAAGATAAAACTACTAAGTACTCCTGGTTCGATGAAATGGTCAAAGCTCAACCACCCCTTGCTGAAAATCAATCACCACTAGATGGCCGAACCGTGGAATATGCACAACTTCTGCAAATGGACTACGGTTTAAAGGAATTGAGCAAGAAAGAGCTGAGAAGAGTAAAGAATGCTGCATTCAACTTATTGAAAGACCGCTCTGCCAACTCTGTTGAACTCGAGTATCACTTGGAAAACATTGCCCGAGCAATGTCAAACGACATAGACTGGCTCAACCCCGAGTCCAACATTGATTACTACTCGAAGAATCAAGGGCCTTACTACACCGATTTGACCAAACCTCTACCCCTGGTTGGGAAGCCTAAGCAAGAACGAATTCCTTACAGATTCTTCTTCAACAATGACTTGGAGTTTCTACAACACAGAAGCAAGATAGAGATGAAGTATGCCGCATCACTCACCTTCTCAATCCCTGCTGCTAGATACCTCAACAACGACATCGAAGAAGAAGCCTCAGACTTATTCGTGGATAAAGTTGTTGCCTATGACCGGAATGCACTCTACGGGATTCACCATTGGCCAGAAAACCGGGAACAATACTATCGAAGCAGCAGACTCAATTAAACAATGGGAAATGTGATGAGTGAGTTGAAGATTGTCTCCATTCAGTATATCTCTACAATCACTCACTTTGGGTACTCCTTTCTCAACAAGATCGTGCTCAAAAGACTAGATGAAAAAGAGTACGAGATTTCCGAGTCAGACTTTCCATGACTGCTCCTCAATGACATCGAAGACATGTAAATACTCAAAGTTTAAGGAAAACTGTGCAACCTACCTAAAGAAATGCAGCTTGCTTTCATCATAGCTCTTCTCATCTTCATGCGACACATCGTCATTAAAGAACGAGTAGAAGATCTTCAATTAGGACTAGAAAGTTACCAAAAGAAGTTGAATCTCACAAAACCAAACCTTTACAATGTTCCCAACCTTCAACACGAATCTCAATATACCTTGATCAAGCAGCCAACATTCGGATTCACCTATCGCAGTGTCAATCGACGCAACTGCTTCATGGCATATGATGAAATCCACAAGTTCTGTGATGAAACACTGAAGTTTGTTAGAGATGGAATCAAAGGCCGACTAGATGATGTTGCACTGTATAAATCCAAAAGGTGGAATACCGATGAAGCCAAACAAGCTTGTAGATTCATCACAATGATTGAGAACCGGCTGAAGCGTAGGGATCAGATAAGGAGATTTGAAAGCTATATGGGAGGAAGACCATGATTTCCAGTGTTGACGTTTCAGAGACCCGAATGGTAGAAGTTTGTAAGATCTTGATTTGATTTGTCAATTTTTATATTCATTATGGCTTGTGCACGCATTACAGTGTGCAACCCGAAATTGTAAAGAAAGGACCCTGAGGTACGCATCAGTGCCTCAATCCTAATATAAGGAGCGAAGGCTTCTTACTTTTGAGTAGAATTAATCAATTGTTTTATGATTTTCATAATTCTGCTCAAAAGGATAAGTATTTCACCTCAATAAGACCTAATCACTTGTTGAGGGGGAGCACTTGTCAAACATAACTACTTTGTTCTTAAAAGTTAAAAGTTCTTGGTGAATCTCCCCATAAGACTCAAAACGGCATATTTTAATCTAAAAGGATTATCAAAAACATCATTTCGTATGCTATTTTTGAGGGGGAGAAAATGTAAAAGTGATTAAAATATAAGTGGTCAAAAAGCTATAAGTTGTATCTTGTGCGAGCTAGACTCAGAATTGACCCAGGAATTGACGAAACATGAAAGTTAGTTATCTCGAAAAGACTTATCCTCGACGGGTAATAACATCAAGTTAGTTACTAGAGCTAGTTGTCACCTAAAAGCTGACAATGGAACTCTCTAACTAACCACGTAAGCGTGTCTCGAAAAGGATTTGTCTTAGTAGAAATGTACCATCTCGAGAAACTTTCTGTGGACTTGACCAGGCCGGGTAATAACTTCAAACTAGTTTAACTAGTGATGTAAGCGTGTCTCGAATCGGTCTTGTTCACTGAAAATGGATCAATTCAAAAAGTGCTTGCTCCTCCCGCATGTGCAAATTTATTAATTACTTGTGAGCACATGTGTAAGGGGAGCCCTTCAAAAGAAAACACAAAACTCTCAAAGTGTTAAACAAAATATTTGATGATCACCAACACTTTGAGAGATTTTCAATCAAAGGTTTCATGGCAATTGTCGGATAATCATGGGGTTATAAGGTGATTAAGATAGGAAAAACCGTCCCATGATCCGCCAGAGCCGGAGGGATCTACCCAAGGACATCACCAATAGTTAGAATTAGAAGTCCTTAGGTATGATACAGAAAAAGGAGAAAAGAATGAAAGGGGAAAGAAGGAGTTGAAGAATTAAAAAGAAAAGTCAAAGAAAAGGGTGAAAAGAAATAGTCCTCCATATGTTCAACCTTAGGGCAGACATCAGGTTCAATTTGTATGCTACTGGTTGTTGCAAAGACAACACCGGTATTTAAGATAAAGTCGTCATGGACCCAGTGACGCAATGCACTAAACCTTCTTAACCACTCAAGTTCTCTTAAAAGAACATGTTTCAATCTCACGGGGAACCAGTGTAATCTATCTACTTATCTGTTAGAGATGGTTGATATTGAAGCAGGAGACCCCTCCCTAGTCTCCGCATAGGAAACCTAAGTATTCACTTATCGAGTCTAGAGCCTTGAAATACATCAAAGATCTCTTAGGAACACTTAGTATTTCTACAACTGGTGTTCTACATCAATGGACACCAGCTGTAAATTATCGAGTCCTTCGCAGATCTTAGCAATGTAACACCCCCAAAATACCGCAGCGGAAGACTGTGTCATTGGGGTGCTACTTCATAATACAAAGTACAAGTTATAGAAAACGAACTCTAAATGAGACGTTTTGAAAAGTTACCATTCGATTAATGAATTCAAAGTTACAAACATGAGATTCCAAAGTATGATACATAAATGTATACAAAATGTTTTGAATGGTAAATGATAAAAGCGTAAGTCTTCAGAATATGCAGCTTGACTCTAAGTTCCACGCACTAGCTATCGCCTTACTAACCTGAGATAAACATGCTAAAGTGTCAACACAATGGTTGGTGAGTTCATAGAGTTTGTCTTAAAACAGTTGAAAAAGCCTTAAAAGAATATTCGCACAGCAAAGGCATCGTGAATCCACTCAGTTGCAAGTCCCGCCATAAGAGACTTGCAACCTGTGTGTTCACAACCCACTGCTACATATATAGTATGAATAAGACATGTATAAGTTCATCAAAACAATTAAGCAATTACTCGTGAGTCTACACTTCATCTCCGAAGACCTCACTTGGGAGCCAATTCCCAAAGACAACCGGGACCCACTTCCCAAAGAAAACTGGGAGCCACTTCCCAAAGAAAACTGGGAGCCACTTCCCAAAGTATAAAACAGTCATGTATGTATAAAATCAAGTATAATGCAATCAAGTATAAGACAATCAAGTATAAAACAATCAAGTATAAATGTTTTGAATATTTGTACAAGTAAGAAAGTAGTTGTGCATGTATCTCCCCCAAGAGTTAAAACAAGCATGAAAAGAGTAGGGGCTATGACTCACCTTAAGTCTATGTAATGAGAAATGAAAGTGGTAGTTGAATCGTGAAAGTCTCTAAGAGCTGCCTATAATAGAACGTTGCGACTTAGGTTTGGAGTAACGTCTAAGAATACGAAGAATTGCCTATATATGTCTTGCATAATGTTCATGATGTAGTACTTAGTATATAGTGTAAGTCTTTGAATATAAGTGGTCTATGAAACATGTATAGTTTGTATATCTCTTACTACCGTTCGGGCCGACATAATTCAGAAGTCATGTAGTAAACGTTCGAGGAGCCAGGACACTTTAATTCGTAAATCCACAACTCATCTCGATGGCTTACTTAATGAACTCCTCACATGAGGCTCCCTACTATTGTAGTATTTGATAACATATATATAAGTTTTTGATCTTTAAAAGTTATATGGTCTTTAGCCGTGGCTTTGCCGTGACCTTGGTCATTGTTAGCATGGTCTTGAGACTCAACCTCGGCTTTAGCCATGGTTGTGGTCTTGGCTTTAGGTCATTAGACCTCTTGGTCTCATCTAATTATAACCATTATATAGTTACTTTGGTCTAAAAATGGACTGTTAAGAGTTTGAAGAAAATTATCACTCAGAAAGTGTTTTCAGGGCTCGAGCTTCTTTAGACCTGAACGAAAACGTCGTTCCAGACAACTTTCGTGTTTTAAATTTTTGATGAATCGGACCAGAAGGGTGACTTTCAAAATGGCAGAATGGAAACAGTAGGGTATTGGCAGTTTCGGCGTTTTGGTTTCGCTAACTTCTTATGGCCGTATCTTTTGACTCGTGTACTCGTTTTGGGTGATTCAAATTGCTATGTTTTCCTTTTGAAGTCCTTTATAACAGTAAGTAAGTGTCAAATATCATAGTTATACTATTTTGGTCGTGGTTCTCCATAAAAGTCACTAGTTTACTTGTTTACTTGTCATAAGTTAACATATATATACCGTAACTTGTTTTACTAGTTTTTATACATCATGAACATAATACAAAGACCATATATAGCATGAAAGAAACATAATAAACATGAAAATGATATTGAGCAAGAAAGTGTATAAGGGTTTCTTACAACTTTTGGCTTTCTAAAGAAAGGAAGTCAAGTATAGAACTAGGACACTAAACCTATGCTTGCAAACCCTTCACCACAACTCTTGTAACCCTTGCTAGCCTTGATATAGAACTTGTGAAAACCATTTAATTTCAGCCCCTAATCACCTTGTGTAGCTCCTAATTCAACCATGGAATCACCAAACAAACTTAAGAACTAGGTAGAGAATACTAAGACCTTGAACTTTGTAGTGTAACTTGTAGTTTGAAGATCAAAGGATCATGGTGCTAGGGATTAATGGTGTGGCATTTTTAGTGATGAAGAAAGGAAGAAATAAGCTTGTATTTATAGCATGAAGAGGAGGTGCAAGGAAGGTGCTTAGGAAGGTGCCTTAAGGAGGTTAGTTTTTAGGATATTTAGGAGGTTTACTTAGGAAGTTTTACACATGTTTGCTACCTAAAGTCCTCAAGACTTATCACAAGCCAACAAGACTTGTGATACACGTTCATATGGGATAAGGGGTGACTAGATGAGTAGTCATGGTCTTATCTAAGTTAAGGAGTGAGTTTTGGTCCCGGTAATCGCTAACAGTAAGTCGTTAAGTCATGAAACTTAAAATCGGGTATCCTAAAAATATGAAACTTGAAAGTATGGTTAAACATGTCAATATATTCCATAATAAAATATAAAATGAGTGGTAGGTTCTATTAAGGTGCTCAAACCCTGCTAAAACTGGAAACACGGATCTAAAACGCGTAATACGTAAAACGTACGAAAGTTGCGTAAAATTGAGAAAAGTAAAATGTAACTTTTCTAATAGGATACTAATGACTTAAAATGGCTTATAATGTCTAGGCTGGGCTCTGTCTAGTGTCGGTTGGTATTTAATGTCTTTAAACTTAAAACCGCAAGCTTAAAAATCAAGGAATGATTTATAAAATCAAGGAATGATTTTTGGTCAAAGGAGGAGGGAAAAATATGTTGACTTATTCTAATAAGTTGAAAACTCAAATTGTCTTAGAAACGCGGTGTATAGGCTAAGGTTACGGCTGAGTAAAAATGCTTAAAACTTAAAATTCCAGTTTTTCACGGTCGAGGCTTATTTTGGTCATGTTTTTCACAGTCATGATTAATTCTCAAATAAATCATGAGTGTGTCAAACATTTTTATGATGCGGGGTCACTTAACGCGGTCGAGTTTCGTTGTGCGTAGAATTTTTGAATGACGTTTTACCCTAAAACGTGTAATTCCTTAATAACTTTCACGAAAATGATCTGATGATTGTCAAACTTTTTATTTGCTATGGGAGTGATTTATCACTCGAGGCCAAGAAACAAAAATCAAATTTCGGGAAAATTTCGGGAAAAATGAATAGTAAAATTTTCCGGGAATAGTAATTAATCTGAAAATGCGAATTGTTACAGTCTCTACCCCTTAAGGAGAACTTCGTCCCGAAGTTCAGTTGATGTTAACTACTTACGGTGTGTCTAAGGGAATTCGGGATCTCTAATATAGTGGTGTTTACTCTGATTCGTCTAATGTTCTGGTTAAGGAGTTGTATCGGCTACAATTAAGCCCACTTATTTATAACACATTACTTACATAAAGAAGCGTCCAAATTTATGTAAGTAAGGTCTCATAAACTTATGGTTCGGTGATTTACAATTTCTTTATTTAAATAAAGAGGCGTCCCAATCCATTTAAATAAGGAGATTCTAAATCATCCTACTTAAGAATTTCTGACACAAAATCCGCCTTCTGAGGCCGATAGTAAGATAATCAAGTCATCAAATCCCTAAAGCTAAGCAATAATATTATTTAACTCAAATCTTGTGTCTCATCAAACAAGAACTGTCATAAGATCAAGTTAAATAATTAGTTATTACTGAGCTCCATGTTTTTAATGACTCGACTAATCTATGGGGTTCCTTATAATACTAAAGTCATATCATCTAACAGCGTGGAACTAAACCAACAACTAACAAAAGGCATATGCGTATGAAGTGTGTGTAAGGCAAATAAAGAGGAGAGTCTTAACGTATATAGCAGTTATAGTCTAGGAACTAAATGCAACCTAGTTCTCTATAACCAAGGCTCTGGTACCAATCTGTAACACCCCCAAAATACCGCAGCGGAAGACTGTGTCATTGGGGTGCTACTTCATAATACAAAGTACAAGTTATAGAAAACGAACTCTAAATGAGACATTTTGAAAAGTTACCATTCGATTAATGAATTCAAAGTTACAAACATGAGATTCCAAAGTATGATACATAAATGTATACAAAATGTTTTGAATGGTAAATGATAAAAGCGTAAGTCTTCAGAATATGCAGCTTGACTCTAAGTTCCACGCACTAGCTATCGCCTTACTAACCTGAGATAAACATGCTAAAGTGTCAACACAATGGTTGGTGAGTTTATAGAGTTTGTCTTAAAACAGTTGAAAAAGCCTTAAAAGAATATTCGCACAGTAAAGGCATCGTGAATCCACTCAGTTGCAAGTCCCGCCATAAGAGACTTGCAACCTGTGTGTTCACAACCCACTGCTACATATATAGTATGAATAAGACATGTATAAGTTCATCAAAACAATTAAGCAATTACTCGTGAGTCTACACTTCATCTCCGAAGACCTCACTTGGGAGCCAATTCCCAAAGACAACTGGGAGCCACTTCCCAAAGAAAACTGGGAGCCACTTCCCAAAGTATAAAACAGTCATGTATGTATGAAATCAAGTATAATGCAATCAAGTATAAGACAATCAAGTATAAAACAATCAAGTATAAATGTTTTGAATATTTGTACAAGTAAGCAAGTAGTTGTGCATGTATCTCCCCCAAGAGTTAAAACAAGCATGAAAAGAGTAGGGGCTATGACTCACCTTAAGTCTATGTAATGAGAAATGAAAGTGGTAGTCGAATCGCGAAAGTCTCTAAGAGCAGCCTATAATAGAACGTTGCGACTTAGGTTTGGAGTAACGTCTAAGAATACGAAGAATTGCCTATATATGTCTTGCATAATGTTCATGATGTAGTACTTAGTATATAGTGTAAGTCTTTGAATATAAGTGGTCTATGAAACATGTATAGTTTGTATATCTCTTACTACCGTTCGGGCCGACATAATTCAGAAGTCATGTAGTAAACGTTCAAGGAGCCAGGACACTTTAATTCGTAAATCCACAACTCATCTCGAAGGCTTACTTAATGAACTCCTCACATGAGGCTCCCTACTATTGTAGTATTTGATAACATATATATAAGTTTTTGATCTTTAAAAGTTATATGGTCTTTAGCCGTGGCTTTGCCGTGACCTTGGTCATTGTTACCATGGTCTTGAGACTCAACCTTGGCTTTAGCCATGGTTGTGGTCTTGGCATTAGGTCATTAGACCTCTTGGTCTCATCTAATTATAACCATTATATAGTTACTTTGGTCTAAAAATGGGCTGTTAAGAATTTGAAGAAACTTATCACTCAGAAAGCGTTTTCAGGGCTCGAGCTTCTATACACCTGAACGAAAACGTCGTTCCAGACAACTTTCGTGTTTTAACTTTTTGATGAATCGGAGCAGAAGGGTGACTTTCAAAATGGCAGAATGCAAACAGTAGGGTATTGGCAGTTTCGACGTTTTGGTTTCGCTAACTTCTTATGGCCGTATCTTTTGACTCGTGTACTCGTTTTGGGTGATTCAAATTGCTATGTTTTCCTTTTGAAGTCCTTTATAACAGTAAGTAAGTGTCAAATATCATAGTTATACTATTTTGGTCGTGGTTCTCCATAAAAGTCACTAGTTTACTTGTTTACTTGTCATAAGTTAACATATATATACCATAACTTGTTTTACTAGTTTTTATACATCATGAACATAATACAAAGACCATATATAGCATGAAAGAAACATAATAAACATGAAAATGATATTGAGCAAGAAAGTGTATAAGGGTTTCTTACAACTTTTGGCTTTCTAAAGAAAGGAAGTCAAGTATAGAACTAGGACACTAAACCTATGCTTGCAAACCTTTCACCACAACTCTTGTAACCCTTGCTAGCCTTGATATAGACCTTGTGAAAACCATTTAACTTCAGTCCCTAATCACCTTGTGTAGCTCCTAATTCATCCATGGAATCACCAAACAAACTTAAGAACTAGGTAGAGAATACTAAGACCTTGAACTTTGTAGTGTAACTTGTAGTTTGAAGATCAAAGGATCATGGTGCTAGGGATTAATGGTGTGGCATTTTTAGTGATGAAGAAAGGAAGAAATAAGCTTGTATTTATAGCATGAAGAGGAGGTGCAAGGAAGGTGCTTAGGAAGGTGCCTTAAGGAGGTTAGTTTTTAGGATATTTAGGAGGCTTGCTTAGGAAGTTTTACACATGTTTGCTACCTAAAGTCCTCAAGACTTATCACAAGCCAACAAGACTTGTGATACACGTTCATATGGGATAAGGGGTGACTAGATGAGTAGTCATGGTCTTATCTAAGTTAAGGAGTGAGTTTTGGTCCCGGTAATCGCTAACAGTAAGTCGTTAAGTCATGAAACTTAAAATCGGGTATCCTAAAAATATGAAACTTGAAAGTATGGTTAAACATGTCAATATACTCCATAATAAAATATAAAATGAGTGGTAGGTTCTATTAGGGTGCTCAAACCTTGCTAAAACTGGAAACACGGGTCTAAAACGCGTAATACGTAAAACGTACGAAAGTTACGTAAAATTGAGAAAAGTAAAATGTAACTTTTCTAATAGGATACTAATGACTTAAAATGGCTTATAATGTCTAGGCTGGGCTCTGTCTAGTGTCGGTTGATATTTAATGTCTTTAAACTTAAAACCGCAAGCCTAAAAATCAATGAATGATTTATAAAATCAAGGAATGATTTTTGGTCAAAGTAGGAGGGAAAAATATGTTGACTTATTCTAATAAGTTGAAAACTCAAATTGTCTTAGAAACGCGGTGTAGGTATAGGCTAAGGTTACGGCTGAGTAAAAATGCTTAAAACTGAAAATTCCAGTTTTTCACGGCCGAGACTTATTTTGGTCATGTTTTTCACAGTCATGATTAATTCTCAAATAAATCATGAGTGTGTCAAACATTTTTATGATGCGGGGTCACTTAACGCGGTCGAGTTTCGTTGTGTGTAGAATTTTTGAATGACGTTTTACCCTAAAACGTGTAATTCCTTAATAACTTTCACGAAAATGATCTGATGATTGTCAAACTTTTAATTTGCTATGGGATTGATTTATCACTCGAGGCCAAGAAACAAAAATCAAATTTCGGGAAAATTTCGGGAAAAATGAATAGTAAAAGTGAATAGTAAAATTTCCCGGGAATAGTAATTAATCTGAAAATACGAATTGTTACAAGCAATCTGCCAAGAACGTTTATGAGAGATTTACAAATGTATTTCTCAATGATTGAACAAAAATTCCTGCTAGGGTCAACATCAAACAGCCCTGACAACAAGTCACTTCGGTAACCCTTCACGGGTTACGCTTAGTGTTCGCGGTGGTTCCATAGCGGTCTACAGTCGTGGAGTGATCCCCAGCGACTCACCCAGTCATTGAGCTACTTAGTAGGTCTTGTAAGCTCCTTCGGGGGTATCTGACACGGGAATGGCCTTGATAAGGATTAGAAGGAGTCTTCACACTATGCTGTTGACGAGCTTTAATTCCTTATCTGTAAGTACCAGTTGATTATTGCTAACTGTTTACCTGAAGGTACATATTACCTCCATGATGGTAGATTCCAGCATGCTCATGCATACATCTTGAAGTCAATGAAAGCTCTCCCAAAGATCTAAGCACCACAAAGTTCAAAAGAAAGATTCTACGCCAAAAGGAAGAATCTACAAAGTATAAAGACTAAAGATCAATGTGAATGCAAAGGAACTTCGTGCACTTGAAAGACAAATTCCAAAGATGTATGAGCATGTTGGAATGGCGGACAACCACCAAAGACGATGAAGTGACGAAAGGCAGATGACTAGACAATCACTACACTATCACCAAAGAACAAAGAACTAAGAGCAAAGAACATTCATCTAACAACATTTTTGAAGACGTCAAAAGTTATACAAGTCAAAAGTCAAAGACAGAGATGAAGACGTCCAGCAACCGTGATGACCGACCCTTAGGGGGAGATTGTTGGGAACATACTTTTGTATTTTATTCAAGTCTCGGTCATTACATTTTGTACTAGGTTGCTTTAGTAATATTTATGTTTAAGTTTAAGTTAATGGGCAAGTTGTAAAAGCCCATAAGGCTTCAAAATCCCACGTTGAAACAAAGGAGGGATCTAGATATGTTGCCCTAGCATCCTCTCCTATAAATACTCATGTATGGTTACATTTTATTTTGTTGGTTATTTTGATATGTTAATGAAACTCTTGCACTTTTACTTTTCATAAATCTTATAATCAACCAACCCTTATATCTACCTCATTCTTACTTGTGTAACATCAATATGGGCACCTAACATAATTTTCTGGGTAAAACAGAAAACTGAATTCGAATCAAATTAAACCGAATTTGAATTCCGTTCGGTTTCGTGTTGACCTGAATAACCCGAATTACATAATTTTTATATATTTTTTATTTAACAATATAGATTTTTAGCACCAAAAAATTTTCAAGCTTAAAAAATGTTATAATTATAATAGAAAAGAGTTTTAATGTTTTTTATATAAATATAAAAATATATTTATTTATTTATGTGAATTCGGTTTTCGGTAAAATTCGATTTTCATTTTGCCATAATAATATTCAAATCAATAATCGAATATCTAATTCGGTTCAATTATGTTTTGACAAATTTGGTTTAGTTCGCTTATAGTTTTTGGTTCCTATGGGTATTAACCGATTTGTCAACACCACTAAAACGGGTTCATGTTAGGCCTGCTAGCCAAAAGACCAGTTAAATGCCTCCCGGCCCATTGAAGCCTTGATAACCCTTTGTTAATCTTACTTAATGTTACCCATACTCTAAGGTGAGAGAGATTGTTGATTCCGACAGTGATGAAGAGGAGGTTGTGAACACTTTTGATGAATCATTGAACCTATGTTGTGGTGGTCACGATCATGAAGATGATTATGGTGACTATGATTATGAAGACTACGCGAAGCAGGTCTACAATCTTCCATGGAATTTATATGCTTTTTATGACATATATGGTATCAAGCTCTGTTAGGTTAACAATTGACCCAAATGTCCCTGACAAAGATTTGAACATAAAATAGCCCATAGACTCACTGACAGAATATCAGTGATCATCTAACTCACTGATGATCAGTGAGAATGTCTCTCCCTGATAAAAGGGATATAGCTCAAACAACATTCTTCAAAGAGTTGGAAAAGACCAACTAAAGAAGCACTTTACTCAACTGATGCAGTCTTAGTGAGTAAGGTACTTGAGCAAACATTAGGGACACTGAGATCTGACAAATACCTCTATATCCCTAATGGGCTTTCTCTCATTGATAATGACCATATCACCAACCTTCAACCTAACTAATCAAGAAGTTATGTCTGATCAACTTGACTCCCTGAACAAGGCTCAAGATTCAAAGACATCAAGAATCTGGGATGAACTGATTAAAGAAGACAAACTCACTGAACATTAACAGCAGAAGTTCATGTCCTAGATATTGTCAAAGAGTTCTTGCAAACTTACTAAGTGCTCATCAGCCAGTATGTACAAAGAACTCTAGCTCAGGAACAGGGGATCATCAAGTGCCGGAATACCTTAATGATCTCTCAACTCTCTGATCAAAGACCAAGAGGGTTAGGTGAAGACTATAGAGTTTAAGTGGGAAAACTCTAGGGAAAATAAAATTTTTTCCTTCCCAAGACACAAAAGAAGCTCATTAGAACCCGGTGCTGTCAACTCCAGTAAACCAAAAGGACAACAAGGCTAGATGTCTAGGAACGTGCCTACCTATGAACAGTTGGCAGGATCACTATTTCCATGTGAAGCAATAGTAACCTCACCGCTATATAAACCCGTTCCGACCAAAGCAGAAAGTGCGCTTTCAACAAAGAGTAAGGAGTGAGAATTCCACAACATAGTTAGAGTATTAGAATCCTCAATACACTTAGAACCCAAGCCTAGCTTGCTTCTAAGTGTCTCTTGATTTATCTCTCACCGAGGATAGCCTTCTTCAACTATCCTCAACGAAAAGACAACCAAGTCATTAGTGTGTCAAAGTGGTTCTTAAGTAACCTTGTAATTTTTCTTATTATGAATCATAAACTCGTTATACTTTCCATGTCTAAGCGGTACGTGTTTGTGTTTATTTCATTAATTCATGAGTTGCTCAAGTTAAACCGGACCAACAAGTGGTATCAGAGCGGGTGGATCATTCTTATGATCTAGATCCGTTCTTAAATGACTACTAATAACTTTTAGCATTTCTTAAATGATGGTGATAACACTCAAATTTTAAGAGCATTATCATGGATTTTATGCATATATTTTGGTTATTTTTATGAACTTATGATACTTAATGAAGTATAATTTCTATTTTAGGTTCATGGAAGCTTACGACAAAGAAAACCAAGAAAAAGACGAAGAAACGATCAATAAACGAAGATTTATGCATGTACGAAGAATTCCCGACAAAAGCAAGTCTCTTGGAGTATAGTCGAGAAGATAAAGTCATGAAGTTATCACTCCAAAGACTTAAGAATAAAGTACAAGAAGGGAAACGAGAAAAGAAATGAAGAAAAGAAGCTAAAACGAAGAAATATTGAAAGACTCATTGTTCCCGACACACCTTCGCCATTTTGACCATACGTTGAGCATACGAACTCCGTTTGACCCCCCGTCCACAGCCACGGAAAGCTAAGAGAAAGATCTACAACTTTCTAGTTTATCACTTTTTACCAAAATGCCTCAACCGATTGGATGGAAACCAACTGATTTGAATGGAGCCAACATTTTCATCCATCCGATCGGCATGGCCCCGTAACTGATTGGATGGACCATGCTGACCTTTCTAAGTCATTTTTATTTCTTAATTAAGTGTCAAAGCCCCAAGTCCGATCATATGGCCCTAATAACTCCTAAACTTGCTACTTTATGACACTTTGTGCCCAAGTTACTTACTTGTTGGCTAAGGGTGGCTTCTACCAATAAATAACACCCTTTTTGCTTGGTTTTCATTGTGAAATTCTAGCCTCCACCCTTAAGGACGAATTTTCACCAACTTATCTCACCCAAAAGACCACAAACCTTTGATATTTCCAGAAGTAGTGCTCAAGAAAGTGTTCGGGTTTAATTTTCCGGCTTGGTTAGAAGTTGTAATTTATTGGAGGCTTAATGGTTGCTATAATCCTTTACCTTTGCCTATTGTAATTCATACTTTGGATAAACCTTGTTACTTTTATATTTCAAAATGTTTGTTATTGATATGATTATTGAGATTTTGTGTTTGATTGAAATAATGATTATGTATTAATATTTGTTTGATTCATATGATAACTTGTGATAAAGGGATGTTTGGATACAATTAGTGTTTTTTTGGTTTATGATGAAAGACATCATATTTAAATAAATTGGAACTTGTCTTGTTTATTGTTTTGATTAATCATTGTTGAGTCTGTCAAAAGGAGTCTCAATAGTGGATGATTTCAATTCATTAGTCGACGAATGTTTTGGTCTTATACCTTGTAACGATTGTATAAGAAACTTAATGAACATAACAAGTAAAGGTTTAATTTAGATTATAGGTCGAAAGGCAATCTTTTGAATATGTGTTATAATCATTTTTCAAGTAAATGGAACTTCACGATTAATAACATCAAAGTCTATAGTTCAAAAGGATTCTTCGTTGTTAGTTTAGGCATAAGGCTCATGACATGACCATTTGATTGAGGCTTATACATATTTGATTTATAAAATACTAAATTATTAATGGTTCTATGTGGTCAAAAGGAATTACCTTTGATAATATGTTTTCCATACTAACCATTCTAATATCCATGTGATCATTTGTCTAAACATGTATGTTCTTTGTGTGCTTATTCTCATATTGTTTTTCTTGTTGGTTTGATCCGTGACAATCATAACCATCAATTTGTTACTTGCTTAAACAATCAAACGACACTTGGGTGCAACCAAGTCTCTTAGGGCGACCTTGACTTACCAACCCCTATACTACAATTGACTAGGGTATAGTTTCCCGAATGTGTTCCTAGTTAACCGGTAATTCTTGTTTATAAACTTAAAACCTGGTGCTACACGCATCAAACGGCTAATAACATTCAACCACCATCCTCTACAAAAAACCCTAACATCAAAATCCCCTCCATAAGATGCTCGAGTGTCTCCTCAAACAAGAAAGCTACATTAAATCTTTCTGGTGCGAGGTAATGCTCAAACTGCCTATCCACCATCATTCCATCCATTCCACCTCAGGACCACCAGTACCTAAGATACTGGTGGAATCTTTAAGGGAACTTAGTTCCATGCAAGATATAAGAGTTGAAACATCCAAGGATGTAATATGGTTAATCTTAGTAACAACCATATTCGGTGCGAAAATGGTGATTTGTCATTCAATCACCATTTTCGCACCGAATATGGTTCATTTCTTATGCCTTGTAACAACCATATCGCTAGCATGCTTGTCTTGTTCATATTAGGAGAGTTTTATTTGTCATTCAGTCGGGATAGTATTCCACAATAATGCCTTGTAATACTTTGATTCATTTCTAATAAGAATTATAAACGTTGAATAGTACAAATGATGTTACTAGTTGTCAAATGTGTATTGGGTAAAACTTGTTCTTATCTTCTTAAAAATACTCATGTTGTACTCAAAACTTTAGACCAACACGTGGTATCGGAGCGGGTGGATTAATCCTATAATCCAGATCCGTTTTGAATGACTACTGATAACATTTGAGCAAAGTCAAAATTAAAGTGTAAGAACTTCAGAAGTTGCTACTGCTGTTGCAACTTGCAACTTTTGAGGGGGGGGGGTAGAACACACTTAATTTTGACTATAATACCAAACAAAAACCCACAACCAAACAGAAACCCACTTAACTTTTGATCTAACCAACACACACACAAAAAGCTAACATACACACAAACCAACCTACATAATACAACCAGAACATACACAAAACATTCAACACGTACAACAAAAACGAGCTATAATCATGCCCTCTTTCCATCATAAACACACCCTTAAACCCACCTTAATCCCCAAAGTAACACCAATACCCCAAAATCCCCAAATCAAATCCATAGGTACCCTTCCGGCATCGGAAACAACTCTGGCAGTTAAAACTCAGGCGGGGCAGTGGAGCAGTGGTATCTCCGACCAAGACAATGGAGGTTATCCGTGACAAACAAACTACGAAACCCTAATTAATCAACTACAACATTGGCTATGATTAAACCTTAATAATGCACCTCCTACTACTGTCTCGTCTTCTTCGAATGCAATTGGTGGTGGTAGTTATGAAGTTGAGAAGACTCTAGCCACTGTAGACACATATAGTTGGTTGAGATGAAAAATGGGACTGATCCAGAATTGTTTCTAGGATTATTTTTGTTAATAAGATTGGTACATGTATGAAAATTCTGGGAATATTTTTTATAAAGTATTTCAATGTTTAAACATAACCTACCACTGAACGTAAGGACTCCCTGAACAAGCATGGCCCTGAACCCGAGGGTCTCTGAACTCATGGTGACTCTGAACCCAAATCCCTGAACTCGTGATTACTCTAAACCCGAATCCCTAAAACTCCAGTATGAACATGAAACTAAGCTGACCTTGAAAACGAAAACTGAATCTGAACCCGAGTCCCTGAAATACATTTATGAGCCCTAAAATCCGAACCTAAACTAAAAGGTTCGCTGAACCTGAAAACCAAAACCTAAACATGAACCTCAACCTGAAGACCTGAAAACATGAGAACCTGAACCTGAACCAAAACCAAAACTTGAACCTAAACCTTAAACCATAACCTGAAAACTTTGAACCTAAAACCACATGGTTTCTTAAACCTAAACCTTTAAACCAGTCTAGAAAAGAAATTTTAGCAACCTCAAAAACAAAGAATAAGGCATTACTTTTTTATTTATTTATTCTTTGTTATAATTCAGAATGTAAGAGGAAGCCGTTATGCTCACCTACTACTAATTAATTTAGATTATTTGTATATTAAAATAAGGAGAGATTGTTAGGTTAAATTTAACACAATTGTCTTTGACAAATATTTGAACATTAAATAGCCTAATTCACTCACTAGAGAAACATTGAGTGTGTTACTTACTGAAGACAGAGTGAGTGTGTAACTCATTGATAAAAAAAATCAATGAGTGTTTTCTAAAGCTAAATCAACCAAAGCTTCAGAGTCGTCGAAGGCTAACTGAAGAAACACTTTATCTCACTGATGCGGTGACAGTAAGTAAAGTACCTGAGCTACGAACAACATCAGAGTCATTAAGATCTGACAAAGTCTCCTTGACTCTCAATACTTTATCTTTGAAGACAGACTTGAAATATGGGCTGGAACTTCCTAAACTCAAAAGCAAAATGCAAAAGGAAAGTTAAACAAGTACATAAGTGTTTGCCAAAAAGGTGAGTAGTTGAATTAACTATTAACTAGAGTAAATTGGAGGTGAAACTACATATAGAAGAGCATGTAGAAAGATGTACTCTTCCACTAAATGTTTGACACATAGCATAGACTTCACCTTTACCTATTTATATAAACAACGAGTCTGTATATAGATAGTTAAAGATTCTAAAATACACAAAATGATACAAATATATTATATTGATATAATTCTCTTCTCCTAAGAACACACTAAGCTAAGCTAGCATGCTTGTATTGTTCATATTAGAAGAGTTTTATTTGTCATTCAACCGAGATAGTGTTTTGCAACTATCCCTTGTAAGGCTGAGCATCGGGCCGGATCCCGACCCGACCCGACTAATCCTGATCCCGAAAGTCACCTAAATTGTAAACCGAACGAAAGTAGTCGGTTTTTTGGCCCGTCCCGTCCTGTCCCGAAAGTAGTCGGTTTTTGCTTGTATTTTATCGGTTTTTGGCCTGTCCTGACCCATCCCGAATCCCGAAAATGCTAAAAATCCATCCCGACTCCCGACCCGGGAAGCTATTATTCGATTTTGGGACTATCGGTTTATGTCGGGACTCGGGCTGTTTTGCTCACCTCTAATCCCTTGTAATTTCTTGATTCATTTCTAGTAAGAATTATAAACGTTAAAAAATCCAAATGATAATATTAGTTGTCAAAAGAATATTTGGTAAAATCTGTTCTTATCTTCATAAACATTCTCATGTTTTACTCAAATCTTTGGATCAACAATTGTCAAGCATCAAGTGTCTACAGTTCTTAGACCACAAAAAATCTCGAAGGATTATATCGGTCATTATAATAGTTTTACTTTACTCGCACTAGGACCGTAGCATATTAAGGTAATTATTTGGATTTTTATTAGAACCCTTTTGTAGTTTAAACACAATATTAGATCACAGCGTTTATTCTAATTACGATGTTGTTGATAAATGTTAAGTGGCCTATATGGGACGACCCTGATTAACCTTATAGACCTTTGTTATTAATTATTTGGGCGTGTGATACATACCGTTGATGGGTTGTTTTTTACTTCTCCAAAAGATGTAAATCGGTAGAAACACCCTTATCCCATGCATCTTTTGATGCCAACCAGACCCTTCCTCAAGGACCCGGCCTCATGCAATGAACACTTGTTCTCATTGACCTAATTAGTTGGGAGTTGGGATCTAACCCTAGACCATTTTCTCCAATAGGCCCTCATTGGACCGGTCAACTGAGCGTTTGCGATGAGAAAATGGTATCATTGGACTTTAGTGCCAATAAAAATACTTGAACTTGGGTTGTTTTTAACTTCTATTCTTGTCAAAAATCACTTTTATGTAACTTTCTATATTTAATGGACATAGTAAATTTACCTCATTTTTAGTAAAGTTGCATTAAGGAGAAGCTACAACAAAATTTTATTTCGTTTTAGATATATTAGCCATATACCTAATTTACTCAATGGCGAAACACGTATTTTACAAGTTTATAATTTTATCTTCTGCTTCATGGTTTTTTCCAGGAAAAAGTAGGCACACGTTTTTAGTTGGACTGTTTGGTCAAGTTTTAATACGCCATAAATATCATATATGTACTGACCCTTCGCACTATAAAAGTTCCCAATTGTTGTATCTCATCATAACACCAACTCTTTATCCTAAATCTCATACCAAAATGTTGTCAACCAATGAATCCAAAATCGCCATGGCGAAAACCGTAGTCTCAGCTGTTGGATCCGTCGCTGCGGCCGCAATGGTAGCTCGCAGTGTGGCTCGCGATTACTTGCCTCCTGAATTCCAAGACTACCTTTATTTCGGCTTCCGCGGTTTCATCAACAAATTTTCAACACATATGACCATGGTGATATACGAAAATGAAGGATTTCGTGCCAACGAAATTTACAATGCCACACAAATCTACCTCGAGGCTCGAATATCTACTGCCATGCATTCACCGTATGAAAGTTAGTAAAACCCATAATGATAACAAGATTAACACTGCTATGGAAATCAATGAAGAGTTTACTGATATTTACAACGGAGTTAAATTCAAGTGGTGTTTGGTTTCTAAGAAGGAACCAACTATAGAATATAATATAGGCGACGTATCTAGAACCGATCAACGATCATTAGAGCTCACATTTCATCGAAAACACAAAGATCTAGCGATGAATGACTACTTACCATTTATACTTAACTACTCGAAAACAAAGAAACAACAAGAAAAAACCGTGAAGCTATTCACGGTTGATACAAGTAACAGATATATGTACAATACATCATGGAGGTCCGTTAATCTAGACCATCCGTCCAACTTCACGACGCTAGCAACGGATCCTGATGTCAAAGAGAAAGTTATGAAGGATCTGGATAGGTTTGTAGCGAGGAGAGATTATTATCGAAAAGTTGGAAAGGCGTGGAAGAGAGGTTATTTGTTGTACGGTCCGCCTGGAACTGGAAAATCAAGTTTGATTGCGGCCATTGCGAATTATTTGAACTTTGATGTATATGATTTGGAGCTGACTGACATCAAGTCAAACTCCGAGTTGAGGAGGTTGTTGGTGTCAACGGCGAACAGGTCGATAATTGTTGTTGAGGACATTGATTGCTCGGTGCAGCTGCATGATCGGGATACCGTTGAGGAGGCTAAAGCTTCGGCTCGGAGAAAAGGAGGGCGAGATGATGATGATGAAGCTGCTCCCAAGGTTAGCATTTTCTCTTCTTTTTATTTTTACGTATATCAATTAGTTAGAACTTTTTAACATTATTTGTGTCCAATTCACGTGAAAGTTTATGGATATTATATGTGATCTAAGACACATGTGCGCGTTTTAGTTATAAATAGCTACCTGTGTTTGATTAGCAATTCGTCGCTATCATGTGCAAAAATTATTATACGGAGTACATGATTGAAAAGCTTCGGGTAGGTAAAAAAGTGAAAATGTCATAATTTCATTGCAAGGTTAAAATTGTCTCTATACCGAAACATGATTTAAAAAAATAAAAAAATAAAAAAATAAACCAGTTTAATTATTAGGAAAATATTACAACTAATTAGAAATGATAAGGGATAGTTGATAGTGAGCATAATTCTAATTGTGTTGTTCAGATTACATTATCTGGATTTCTAAATTTCATCGACGGATTATGGTCGAGTTGTGGCGACGAAAGGATCATCATATTTACCACAAACAGAAAAGACAAGCTTGATCCAGCACTTCTTCGCCCTGGTCGCATGGACGTTCAGATTCACATGTCATATTGTACTCCAAGTGGATTTCATTTGCTAGCCTCCAACTATCATAATCTCAAACAACACAATCTCTTTGAAGAAATTGAGGATTTGATCCGCAATGTTGAAATTACCCCAGCTGAAGTAGCAGAGCAACTACTCAAGGATGATGACCCAGATATTGCGCTTCGTGGCCTCATTGATTTTTTTGCGGTGAAGAAGAAGGAGAATGAAGAAGCCAAAATTAAGGCAAAAGAAGAAGAACGACTTGCAAAAGAAAATGAAAAGATGCAACAAGATAAATTAGCTGCGAAAGAGAACGAAGAAAAGCAAGAAAGCGATGACAAATAAATTACCAATCATGTAGTTTCATGTTAATTGGCTAAAGGCAATTTAATTTAACCTAAAATCATTTGGTTTGATGTTACTTCTGCTTGTTAGTTGACTCAGTTCCAATAAAAATTTTAATAACTTGAATATTCACAAAATGTGACACTTACATATTTTTTAATTGTGTCCGATTCATTATCTTGCATATTGCACATCTGTCGGGATTGTAAGAAAGCTCAATGATTGATTGAAGTTATTATCGTGAAGATTGTTTATCACTCAAAGAATTTAACAAAAGAAATCGTGGCTTAAAAGTTAAAATAAATCGATTTGGTAAGAGAAGAAAAAGTTGTTGTAGTACCCGGCTAGGTTCCTCTAAATTTCTAATTCACTATATGGCTTATTGGTAATAAAAAAGACTACAAGTCAAGGGATCAGTAAGTTGGGTGTTATGGTCGCGGTCGACCACATGTTGGTGCCACCAACCATGCGTCATCCCGCTACATATATTTTCAACCGTACGCGAAGGTTCATTTTGTGCATTGATTTGGTAGTGCAAACAACCAAACTTTTTTTTTTTTTTTTTTTTTTTTTTTTTAATGTATATTTGTATAAAGTGGTATACTTTAATTGTTTAGTTTTGTGTTGAGCATAAAGATGGGTTTAATATTATACTAAATGGTAATGTGACATTTAAGTAAAAGTGATGAGTTTGATGACCGTAACGCTTAGCTTTATAAAAAGACCATTCTCCCACTTTACTTGAATAAAAAAACATTAATATAATGTTTAATTAGATTTTTAACTTCATATATGCATAAACCAGATTTGTATTTTAAACATTTGTTACCAGTATAGATCACTTAAAGCTCTTAATCGTCACAGGATTAAATTATTTGATTTAAAATATAGTTTAGAGTAAGGGTGGTGGCAACCATACATCCCAAAAAAATCCATACCTCCCAACCAACCAATAATATCATTTCACCTCACTCACACTTTTTTCATACCTCCCAACCCTTTTTTAGTGGCAACCATACTTTTTTCATACCTCCCAAACCACCAATTTTTTTTCTTTTTTTTTTTTTTTTTCATAAATAAATAATTTAATAAAAACATAATATTTCATTAATAATTAAAATAAAAATACATAATACTTGGAAAAAAAAAAACATAATTAATAGAAAATTACATAATACGTAAAAAAAAAAAAAAGATATAACTAGTCATCGAGGTATAAGCGTGCAATGTCATGAGATGTCGGCCTACGTAAAAACTCTCGACCATATAATTCAATAACCGCATTGCAAAAATGATCAAGGCATTCTCCTGTTAATATAACGACAACATTAATAAAAAAATATAACGACAACATTAAATAAAAAAATATAACGACAACATTAAATAAAAAAAATATAACGACAACATTAAATAAAAAAAATTATAACCTGACGTTCTTCGTGCCATGTTTAAATAGTCATCAAATCTATCCGGAGGTTCACCCGTTGCGAGTTGCCGAATGGCCGATGTGCATTTATGTAAAGCCGTGAAACTTTTTGCCCCCCCCCCCCCCGCATCAACGCCCTCTTGAAACCATTCGAATCTCGCTTCAATATCACCAACAATTCTTAAAAACAACCTTTTATTCATACGAAACCTATCTCGAAAAATATGGTGGGCAAACTTTGGTTGTTCAACGAAATAGTCATCATTTAGATTTTGTAAAGCTTTTTCACGAAAACGGGTGACAGACGCTCGTGGTTCGGTAGAGGTTGCCGTGTCCTCAATCGAATCGTACATGGCTAAAAAGGTTGATAGAGTACTACCCGTGGATTGATTTTGTTGAAAAGTCGTGGGGGGAAATATAACTCATCGGATGAAGAAGATGATGACACCATTGTGTGAAATGTAAAGGATTTTGTAGTAATTTGTATGGTGTGTGTATTTGAATAAGTGTAGTTTATTTGTATTGTGTTTGGTATTTATAGAATTTTTTTTTTTTTTTTTTTTTTTTGTTACAAAGCCGCTCCCCCTATTTTTTGTTTTGTTTTTTCCCCAACGTTCACATTTCAAACACCAACGTTCACATTTCAAACTCAAACCGCAGCTGGGTTCTTTGCCGCTGAAGTACACCGCCCACCCAAACCGCTGGGGTGGCGGCGGTGTTCCCTGGCGGTTTGGGGGCAAACCGTTGGCCCAACGGCATGGCTGCCACTACCCTAAACTAAAAAAATCATCTTTATGCTTTGTCGAATTTTGCATTAATCATCTTTTGCAAATACTATTGGCAAATATCAATTTTAGAGGCCAAAAGCCTGACACGCTATAAATTAACTACATTGCCCTTGTGTTCTTCCATTCGTATTTTACTTTGAATTTTCTTGTTCAAATGAACAATTGTTTTCTTCCTCTTTGCTACAATAACCCCACTTTCGATTCTATAATCTTCTCTAATGCTTCTGTCTTCTTCACGCGGTCATGATAACCATCACGTAGTTGTCTTCTCTGTGATTTAATCTCAATGCTCTAATCCTTCTATTTTCCACTCACGTAGTTGTCTTCTGTGTGATTTAATCTCGCCGTAATCCAACATGTGTCTTCAATTGAGTTATATCTGTTAATACAAATAATGTCAAAAACGTTATTTTATATCTTTCAACCTCCATATGTTTTGATAATCATAAAATATAAAAACACGTTACGTAAAAATATACGTAAACAAGTTATTAGTTGTAAAAAATCAATTTCAACACAATACCACTTAAGGTATGAACAAACAATATATCAAACTAATTAAGTGATTAAAGAAATATTTTGTGCTTAAAATTCATATTTTATAAATGTGACAAACCTTTTTACAAAAATAAATTATACAAATTATTTTGTACTTATAAAAAAATGTTTTATTGAAAATATATATTCCAAAATCTTGTTTTCCTGCTCAAAAGGATCCTACCTTCACCAGAAAAACATTTCACAACAATAAGACAAAAACAGGAACGTCCTACTAGATGGTCCCTTATAAGGGGTACGGTCCCAGATATATATGGGACCGTCCACGCTCCTCGTCCAACCTATAAATATTGGACCATTTCCAACTGATTTTCACACCTCTTGAGCACAAAAAATTATGTTCTCTTATCCTTTCTTCTTTGATCACATTAACTTGTTATTATTTGTTTATAAGTGATTACATTCCTTCACTCTTCAAAGTGCTAAGAGAAGAACGCTCGTATTCACTAAGAAACGAAGTGTTATAGAATAGGTATTATATACGTAAACTTTGTTACGATTCTCTTCTCAATCTAAACTATATTAATCTCCATTGTTATAATATTGGTAGATCCAGACTGTGTGCAAGTTCATAAGTGTTGTGTGTATATCAGTAGTGTGAGTGTAGATAAGTTCTAGATGAGATTAGAACTCTACATTTAGGTTAGTTTCGGAAATCGGTGTAAGCGATGTTGTACGGTTTTCTCCATCTGAAGGGAGTTTGTTGATATAATGATTATAAACTCTCGAGTGTGATACTCGAGCAGTGGAGAAGGCGAAGATAGAGGTTCGTAGCCGAATCACTATAAATCTATGTGCATCGGTTTGATCATTCTTTCTCTTTACTATTCTTTCTTTCATTTTTATTATTTTCATTATATTCATATTTGTTCATATTTATCATGTTCATATATTGTTGATTGATATCACATAACTTTGAATCAAAAAGTTTTTGTAAACGTAAATAAAAACGGTGTAACTATTCAAACCCCCCTCTATTCTAGTTTTTGTATACTGTATTTTAAAACTTGAATCCACCTATGGAGTCTGAAAGGTATCTAGAAGGGCAATCTATGCAAAGACTACCACTTTTCGAAAGTATTGGAATTATTTACTGGAAAAATAGATTCGAAACTTATGTGAAATCAAAATATCTAAATCTTTGGCATGTTATTACTAAGAGTGATTTTCAACCTATTCAAACTAATCCCATAACTAAAAAGGATGAAGTTATACCTTTTAAAAAACAAAGCGATGATCTTAAAAAGAAACTCTCTAAAAACGATAAAGCTAAATGGTGATTTATAATGCTTTGCCCAAGAAAGAGTATGAAAGATTTTTTATGTCTAACACGGCTAAAGAAATTTGGAAAACTATGTTAATCACCCATCAAGGTAATAATTAAGTTAAAGATAACAAAAGATCTTTTTGTACAACACTATGAACAATTTGTCATTTCTGTAGACGAATCAAGTGATAGTACGTTTGCTAGATTTAATACTATTGTTACTAGTCTAAAGGCTCTTGATGAAGACTATTCCATCAAGAAATATGTAAGAAAATTTCTTATGGCCTTGCATCCAAAGTGGAGAGCAAAAGTCAAGGCAATTGAAGAATCCAAGGACTTGACAAACAATGTAAAGGCGAAAGAAGATGTTTTAGATGCGGTGATCCAAAACATATCATCGTAGAATGTACTCAACCTCTAAGAGAAAAGAATCAGAGGGCATACATCGGAGGTACTTGGAGCGATAGTGACAAAGAGGACAATGACAAGACCAAAGACGAAACATGTCTAATGACACAAGCTTCAAATAAGGTACATTCTGAAACCGAATATTATAATGATGATACTTCCTCTTTTGACTCTCTAGAATTAGATAATGAGTATAATCGTTTTGCAAAATGAGTCTAAAAATAATAAACAAAAACAAATCTCTAAAATCTATTAAAACTAAATTAGAGAAAGAAATTTTTGATATAAAAGATAAAGTTCTACGCTCGAGAAAGGGAAGGAAATTAATCTCGGGTGTAAATCATGTCTAAACCTTAAAATTGAAAATGAAAAACTCAAAGAGGAAGTTTTAAAGCTAACTCAATTTGAAAAGAATACTCATTCACTTTAAGATTTATTTATTTTATTTTATTTTATTTATTTATTATTATTATTTTTTTAATATTGTGGTTGTATGCTATCTAGTGGATATATATAATCTTTGTATAAAAAATAAAGTTAAGTGTTATAGTGTTTTTTGGAATTGGTGTTGCAATCCGAGTGTTGTTTGTATTTAATTTTAATTTTTTCATGATCTTTTCATGGTTGCTTCTTACCAGCATATTATCTTTGTTACGATGTTATTATTTTCAAATGGCTTATGGGATAACCCTTAGCTTAAAGAGCTTTGTTATTATTTGGGCGTGTGGCGTGATACATATATATCATTGATGGTTTGTTTTTTTACTTCTATTCTAGTTGAATTCAGTGTTGCATATCATTTTATACTAGCAGGGTACCCGCGCGTTGCAGCGGCGGGTACCCTGTGATTAAAATTTAGGCGCTAACAAAATTATAGGTTCCAACTGGTCCTTTGATTCGTTTTTGAACGGCTTTTATTAGCTAGCCAAACCGATGACGACTCTGAATTCCACTTGAACCCATTGGTCCTATCAAGTTTTCAAAATTATATGTACCATATTTAGTGATTTAGAATAAATTTGTTAAAAAGCTTTCGGTTAAACTTAACATTGACTATGGGGATGGCCAGGTTAAGACACACAAATTCATGCATATAATGAATTGTTTTTGTTTTCCCATCGGAATAATGATTTTCTCCATTTACAACTTGATTTGAACATGGAAAGACTAAAAATGGCCATTGATGACTTGCTTATTAAGCTTGCCAAATCATTCATGAAACCAAAACTGCAGACAATTTCTTATTAACAACTATGACATGACAATTGTAGTTTTAAAGGTATGGTACTTCGTATCTGTCGAGGAAATTAACAATTGTATGCATTGTTATTTATTCCGTTCTCAGTTGCCAGCCCATCAAACTATATTTGTATAAGATTTTTGGCCCAAATGAAATCAAAATAAGAACAAAGAAACAAACCCGAGTTCCAGCCCATCACATAACTAAATACAGTATTATCTAGGATGATATACCCTAATTTTTCTCATAGATAAACAACCATAGTCTGACAAACAACATCACAGGCAGCCACAAAGCCATTCCAAATCACTTGTAGCAGTCAAAACTCTGAACACATAATATCATAATAATATTTCTGTCACAATTCGAAGCTACCCACAAATAGAGATCATCTTTCTTTCTCTTGATATACACGAACACCAAATCACATAAACCTTTTGAGAAAAATCTCGGGTAGGTTGTTTTCGTCTTCAAGATCCTTAGAGGATCTCAGGTAGGTTTCACTTTTGTTTTTCATTCAAGTGTAACCGAAACTTGTGTGGATCAAAAAGTTTAGCCGCGACTCGTGTGACTCAGTCACGACTTGGTGACTCACCGAGTCAACTCGTTTGACTCGGGCGAGTTAACCCGTTTCTTTTAATTTTCCTTATTTTTACTAACTATTTTAACTTATTTTGTAGAATTTGGTGTTGTTTGGACTCGTTTTGGGTTGGTTGTTCTCGGCACAAGTTTCATATAGGGTTGTACTTTAGGTTTAAATCATTGTAAATTTAGGTGTAGGGGTGTTTTAAAGGCTATTTAATGTATATATTTCTGTATTTTGGTCTGAATTTCGTGTCATGCATGTTTTGCTTGTACACAATGCTTTACTTGTTGTAATTATGAAGATTCCTTGCTTTAAAGTGTTGTAAACATTACATAATTTTTTGTACATTTAAAATTTTTGGAGAGAGATTCATTTGTGTATTATATGTAGTATAGATTTCTATGTTGAATGATTGATAAGTGTGTAAATACTCATCATTTTTATCGTATCTGAACTGCCAAAACATCCAAAAACACTCAGAAATGCATCAAAATACAGAATTTATCCCAAAAGTGTGTTTTATATGTTTTAGATGCAAAATGTTTAAAAACAAATGAAAAACGAACAAAGTTTGCACAATTGGCAGTTTCAGTCCCTCAAGTTTCAAAATTTGATAAAACTAGTCCCTGGAAGTTTAAAAACGAAAGAAAAGTCAACCCAAGGTTTCTAAAGTAAAAAATTATCAAATCAAGTCCTTGGGTGAAAAGTTTGAGAAAATTACACATTTGGTCCCTCAAAATCCAAAATTTACAAAAATGGTCCTCGGGTGTTTTTAAAATGAAAATTTTATTTGTGATCCTTGTACTATTGATATGTGGCAGGAAAAAAACCTTGATACAAGTTTGAAGGATGTTACACTTTCAGTCCCTTGGTTTGGTGGAAATTTCATTTTTGGTCCTTGTTAACAAACGGACCCTTAATAAAACTAAAACCAAAACCAAACTATTACCCAACAACACAACCAAGTCCAATCCACCTTATCACTCCAATCCACCCAGCCCACTCCCTACTTTGGCCCAATCACCAAACTCAGCCCACCACCCTAATAACAAAACAACACCCCCGTTTTTATTATCGGTCAAACCTAAGTCAAAAAAATAAAACCACCATTTCCACCTCACCTTCTTCCCCACTTGGTGCCTGCTAATACCACTGCAACACTCCACTCCCCCCCCCCCCCCCTCTCATCATCACCTTCCCACTACCCTTTGCCTCCCTTACACTCCAAACACTACACACCAAACCCCCCCCCCCCTGCCAGGTCAAACTACCCAAGTGGTCAAAATTAGGTTTCCCGCCAAAAACCAATTGAAGGTTGGGATCATCTCTGAGCAATCCAATGGTCCAAAATAAAGTGGGATTTGACTTTTTGACTGCCAAGGCTTATAAAAGAGAAGAAAATAAGGAAGCAATTAGTTAGTGAGTAGAATTAGTATAACTTAGTTTAGTTTTAATTCATAGATAATGTAATTTTAGTTTCAGTTGTGTTTTTCAGCTTAAATCATTTGTAATCAAGTTATTTAGAGTAATTTGAACCTTTGTTATTATTAAATCAAAGTTTATTTCACAAAACTCAGTTTTTAGCATTTTCTTATTAAATTCTCAATTTTATTTATGGTGTTATAAGTTACTGTTGATTGTTTGTGTAAGTTTATTTCAGCTTATTTATAAGGATTAGAAAGTTTTCTGAGCATTAAAATCAAGCTTTAGTTTAATAACTCAAAAATACAAAAAAATAGTGTAAGAATAAAAATCAAAAAGAAAAAAATAAAGAAGAGAAGAAGAAGAAGAGATGATGCAGAGTTGATTTTGAGAATGGAAAAAGGGGCTTAGAGACTTATGGGAGTCATATAGGTTGTTCTTGATTCATGGTATTCTAGCAGGAAAGCTATTGTAAGCACTCTCTATCATTTTTTGCACTTCACTGTAGTTCAAGCTTTAAGCTTTTGGCTTTGTGTGCTTGTGCTTAATTAGTGTTAGTTAATCATAAGATAGTATAATATAGGTTGCTTGTTCATTGAATTGACCTTGTGCTAAGAATTGCTTTTTCACAGTCAAGATATGATTTTTGTCACTTCTGAGTTCCAGGCTTGAATTGTTGTTGATTTGTGCTAATAAAGTCTTGTCTAGTGATAAGAAGTGATTTTGAATCAGTGTTAAGGTTGTAATTCATCATTTGCTTTGTTAATCTCATTGTCACCTTCTGTAAAGGGGTGTTTGGCATTGATGTTCTTTGTATGCTCTAGTCTGTTTTTGTTGGTATTAATGGTTGTCATAACTCACATAGGGTCTAACTAGTTCTTATAAGTCATGAAATTTAGTGGTATTTAACAGAAAGTCAAAATCACCCTTTTCATAACAAAACAGTCTACTTTTGGACTGTTGGGTGTTCCAAATCCTTAATTCCAATTAAAAATTAGATTAGATTGCTTAATTTAGCTTTCATTAGGTTTAATTAACATGTATTAATCATTTAGAAGCACCAGAATTTCATTTTAGTCAAATCTCAAGTTTCATCAAAAAAGTCAAATGGCATGTTTTAAGGTTTTTCCAAATCTTGGAAGATTTATTTAGAATTTTGTATTGAGATTTATGCTTTGTGCTTTCTAGGAATTGTAGTCTATCAGCTCATCTTTGTAATCCCATAGAGCTTGCATTTTTAGGATTTTATTTGTGGGTCCCACCTGCACCCAAACACACCTGCAGGGGAGGTGCATCCCCTGCTGCAGCCATACAGTCACCATCACCACCACTTGGTGGTGGTTTTCTGGCCACCACAGTGGTCCACAGCCCTCCAATTTTGTTCCTTTCAACCCCCCCCCCCTGGTAGGCTTCCATGTAACAATTCGCAATTTCAGGTTAATTACCATTCCCGGAAAATTTCACTATTCACTTTTACTATTCATTTTTCCCGAAACTTTCCCGAAAGTTGATTTTTATTTGATATTCTCGAGTGATAAATCATTTCCATGGCAAATTAAATGTTTGACATTCGTCAGATCATTTTCGTGAAAGTTATTAAGGAATTACACGTTTTAGGGTAAAACGTCATTCAGAAATTCTACGTACAACGAAACTCGACCGCGTTAAGTGACCCCGCATCAGAAAAATGTTTGACACACTCATGATTTATTTGAGAATTAATCGTGACTGAGAAAAACATGACCAAAGACTTCCCAGCAGGTCACCCAAGCCTGTACTAATCTCACATGAGCACGCTTAACCGTTTGGGCGATTAACCGTTAGACCACAAAACGCGTTTCTAAGACTATTTGAGTTTTCAACTTCTTAGAAAAAGTCAACATATTCTTTCCCTCCTCCATTGACCAAAAATCATCCCTTGATGTTATAAGTCATTTCGTGATTTTTAGGCTTACGGTTTGATGTCTAAAAGACATTTAATACCAACCGACACTAGACTGAGCCTAGTCTAGACATTATAAGTCATTTTAAATCATTTTTATCACATTAGAAAAGTAACATTTTACTTTTCTCAATTTTACGCAATATTCGTACGTTTTACGTATTACGCGTTTTAGACCCGTGTTTCCAGTTTTTAGCAGGGTTTTACACCCAAATGGAACCTACCACTCATTTTATATTTTATTATGGAACTTATTGACATGTTTATCAATACTTTCAAGTTCCATAATTTTACGACACCCGGTTTTACGTTTTGAGGCTTAATCATTTACGATTGGCATTTCCCGGAGTCAAAACTAACCAAGTATCTTGGATAATACCAAGAAAAGTCCACACCCTTGCTCTCCAAGCTCATGAACAGCCTTGGAGGGGGGATTCACCACCCATGTGGCTTGATCTTATGCCTTGTGTCATGAGATGTGAACATGTGTTCAACTTGGCCTCCAAGTGTTGACTAGTCAACAATGTAACCTCCTCATTTGCATATAAATGCTTCTCCTCCCACTCCTTGACCATATGAACGACCCACACACACAACACCCTTCATTTTACTAGTTTACTTCAAGTTCCATCCAAGAAATCAAGTGCAATATCCATACATAAACCCTAGTTTAGTTTTGATTCATCAAAACTACTTCAAATCTTTAGAACTTTGGTGATTTCTCTTGAGTTTGAATCCACTCAAGTCACCTCAATTTTCATCATCTCTCTTTCAAGATTACAAGAGTAGAAAGATTGCATGAAGTGAAGTGGGTTGAAGCAAGTCTATCAAAGTCCTATCCTTACATGTTAACTTCCTTTCATCTTTGAAAGCCAAAAGTTGTGAGCCAAACCCTAACTTGATTCTTGTTAAATAATCATGTTCATGTTATTTACATGTTATTCTTGCTATATTATGTCTTGTAGTTATGTCCATGATGTATAAAAGTGAGCAAAACAAGTTATTGTTATTGATTGTTACAACAAGTTACTAAAACAAGTAAACTAGTGACTTTCTTGGTAAGACCTGATCAAAATGGTAAAAATATGATGTTGGATCATTACATATTACAGTAGAGGACTTAACAAGGAAACCATATCAATTTGAACCACCTAAAACGAGTATACGAGTCAAAAGTTACGCCCATTTGAAGTTACCAAAGATTTCCGGCAAAACTGCCTAAACCTTCCTGAATCGCATTCTGACTTTTTGAAAGTCCCACTTCTGGTCCGATTCATCAAAAAGTTAAAACACGAAAGTTGTCCGGAACGCCGTTTTCGTTCAGGAACAAAGAAGCTCGAGACCTAAAAACACTTTCCGAGTGATAAAATTCTTCAAATTCTAAACAGCCCATTTTTAGGCGAAAGTCACAAGATTATGGTTATACTTTGAAAGGAACAAGAGGTCTTATGACCTATAATCAAGACCACAACCATGGCTAGAGCCAAGGTTGTGTCTCATGACCTTGAAACAAGGACCAAAGGTCATGGCTAGGCCATGACGAAATGACCATACCAACTTTCATAGGCGTAAACATGAAACAAAGAGTTGACGAGAACTTGAACATACAATTTGAATCTACTTCATCTAAAAGGAAACCATGAGATTTTACCAAGAGAAAATGGTCATTCAAGACTTATGAAACTACCCCTAATAACAATCTTCATGTACAAATAAACTTTCCTAAGTTTATTCAAATATCGGACATGTAACCTTTCGGATCAAAACTTATATCTATATATTTCATCAACTACTACAATAGTAGGGAGCCTCATGTCAGGAGTTCATTATGTAAGCCGTCGAGTTGAGTTGTGGATTTACGAGTTAAAGTGTCCTGGCTCCTCGAACGCTTACTAACATGACTTCTGAATTATGTCGGCCCGAACGGTAGTAAACGATATACAAAACATACATGTTTCATGAATCATTACTTTCAAAGACTTACAATATACATCATACCACATCATGGACTAAATGCAAGATATATATATAGGCACTACTTCATATTCTTTACTCCGATCCTAAGTCGCGACATTCTATTATAGGTTGCTCGTAGAAACCTTCACGATTCGACCGTTACATTCATTACTTGCTATCTTACTTAAGGTGAGTTCATAGCCCCACTTTCGATTACTTAATTGTTTTACAAACCCTTGGGGGAAATACATGCTATTTATAACCGAGCACAATGTTTTTAAATTGTATGCTTACCTGATTGTTTTATTATCACTAAGTACCAGCCTTGCTAAACCGATATCATTGATTATGAACCATTTAATCACTAGCACTAGTGAGCGCGAATATTAATAATAGGCCTATTGGGATTGACGAATCCCATTTGTATTGACTAAGTTCAAACAAATGCATTAATATTTGAGATTTAGGTATGTTAGCAAAGTACCTAGCGGGATAAATCTGCCGATCGATATTGGTACACGTTAACGTTATGGTGTCATAAGCTTAGTGTATAATACATGTTCCGGGCGTATAATAACGTAGCCTACCTGTTTTGTTTTCCAAACATTGGTGTGAGCCTATAACTCACACTACCAACATATTGTGTTCAATCGATTTAACAAACTCTATGAATATCACTCAACCTTTGTGTTGACCTCTCAAGCATGTATTTCAGGTTCATGACGATCAAGGATGGAACGGAAGGGCACGGATACTCAAGAGGGCTATAAATTTTATTATCATTCAAAACTCATTTATTATACATTGTAAACATGGAACCAATTGGGACCTCATTTTGTAATCTCTGATATTTATATAATTTGAATAATAAACCTTTTCAAAACGACTCAATTGGAGTTCGTTTTCTATCATTGTGACTATTGTGCCGTCGAGTAACACCCAGTTTGAATTCCGCTGCATCCATGAATTGGGGGTGTTACAGATTGGTATCAGAGCCATGGTTATAGAGAAACGGGTCTAAGTGAGACCTAAACTATAACTACAATCACAAACAAAAACATTTTATAGCCTTCCGCTCTCCGTGTCTTCCATCCTCCAGACGATTATGGACTCAGTAAGCATGTTATGCTTCACAAACACATAAGTATATTGATATATACACACTAGGCATTTTATGCTACATGAACACATATTAGTATATTGATATATACACACTAAGCATTTTATGCTACATGAACACATATTAGTATATTGATATATACACACTAAGCATTTTATGCTACATGAACACATATAAGTATATTGATATATACACACTAGGCATTTTATGCTACATGAACACATATAAGTATATTGATATATACACACTAGGCATTTTATGCTACATGAACATATTAGTATATTGATATATAAACTCGGTTTATTTTCAATCATTTATCTAAACAATGAACTAAACATATCTGTGTATGCCTATTCTAAGGCATTTCGACATAGTCACACTCTCCCAATCATGTTCCTACTCCAACATTCATTTTTCAAGACATTGTGAGATACAATGGTCTCATTCATTTTTCAGACATTGTGAGATACAATGGTCTCATTCATTTTTCAAGACATTGTGAGATACAATGGTCTCATTCATTTTTCAGACATTGTGAGATACAATGGTCTCATTCATTTTTCAAGACATTGTGAGATACAATGGTCTCATTCATTTTTCAAGACATTGTGAGATACAATGGCCTCATTCATTTGCCAAGACATTGTGAGATACAATGGTCTCATTCATTTTCCAAGACATTGTATGATACAATGGTCTTAATCATTTCTCAAATGTTTTGAGTCACCTAATGGTTTAACCTACTTCCCAGACATTGTGAATTGCACAATGGTCTAACCTACTTCCGAGACATTGTGATTTGTGCAATGGTCTCTGGAATTATTTCACGACCTCATCAATATCATTTCTTATGATATCAAAAACCCATCACAATCTAACGATTTCCAAACAAGAAATATGAGATTTCTAAAGGACAAACTAATCCATCATCGACAAAAGCTGAACTTTCTCTACATTCATCAAAGTTTTCTGATGAAACCTTCATTATTAAAAGTTCGTGATCCTGGCCAAGTATGTTCTATTTTAGAACTACTTAAAACTTCCTTTCCATACGTATCTACCCTTACTACCTTCTATGCAATGGAATATGAAAACATACGTTACAAGTCTTGTATGGACGGGACTTGCAACTTAAGGGTTTGACATCGCCTTTGTTTAGTGAACAGTTTCCCAAAACCAACGGACATATCACAAGTATACCTAATTTAGGTATCTGAAAATTTTATCGAACCTTGGCTAAATATAGACTAGTCACCTATATTTAACCTAGGGACAGTGGAATATAGTCTGACTAACTATATTCGACTTAAAATTTTCAAATACTGAGAATAGTTGTACTAGGGTTATGTTTAGATTGATTTCCTACATTAACACGATAAACCACCAGAATACATTAAAACAATCTAGAGACACGATAGTGCCTTACCACTCAGCGAAATCTTAACATTTTATTTGTACTACCTAACTTCATTCTTGAAAGTTTTCATTTATGAGATAATCCGAACTACTATCTGGGATAGTTATCAATTATTCTCTTCATCCTGTAGAAGTACTATCCTGTTTAGGTCCTAAGAATACCATTCCATCATAAACCTTTAAAATCTCTTAAGATTTTTAAAGCAAACTCAACATCTATACCTAAGAGTATTAATGTTAAGCATACACTACACACTTTTGTTCATCAACATATCACATCATTATCGTCACAACCGTTACAAACACAAGCTCATTAACAGATCTTGATGCACTTTTAAAGCTCAAATCATCCTTAGTTACACCACAAGCACCCTTATCAGCTTTACAAGTTTGAATATTCATCTTGTACTTTTGGAACACCAGTATCATCTCGTAATACACTACCTTGTAACTCACCGGCTAAGTATGAATGTTGTGTCGGGAATTCTTGAGTAGGATGATTTATAATGTCCTTATTTGAATGGATTGGGATGCCTTTTTATTTAAATAAAGAAATTATAAATCATCGAACCATACGTTTATATTCCTTTAGTTACATTGTTTGGGATGCCTCTCTATGTAAATAAAGAATTATAAACAAGTGGGCTTATTTGTATCCGAAATAACATAAGTATGAAGTCAACCTACATTACATTGCTCGGGTATGGCTTGATACCTACATTACATTGCTCGGGTATGGCATGATACCTACATTACATTGCTCGGGTATGGCATGATACCTACATTATATTCGCCACAAGAAATCCTATCTTTTCACCGACATCACTTCAAACCATGACATAAACACTAGGTACAACAACCGATTACCTACTAGACTATGATTGCGACTACTATCCCAATTTCCATTGATATTCCACTACTATATCAATTTCCATTTATTGGATTCCTATGTAAATTGCTATTGTTGTTCAACTGTTATATCAATTGCTATTGATACTTGACAACTATATCAATTTCCATTTTGATATTTAACTATATCAATTTCTGTACAACTACTATATCAATTTCTATTAATAATCGACTGCTATATCAATTTTCTTTGATATTCGACTATTATATGGATCTCTACTGATATTCAACCATGTTATCAATCTCTATTGACACACCATATTCTGAGACAAATCAAACTACATCACTAGTAATTCCAGACTTTGGTCCTCATAAGTAACCACACATCTTTATCGACACCACTCCAACATATGACACACAAAGAACTTCGGGACGAAGTTCCCCGTAAGGGGTAGAGACTGTAACAATTCGCAATTTCAGGTTAATTACCATTCCCGGAAAATTTCACTATTCACTTTTACTATTCATTTTTCCCGAAACTTTCCCGAAAGTTGATTTTTATTTGATATTCTCGAGTGATAAATCATTTCCATGGCAAATTAAATGTTTGACATTCGTCAGATCATTTTCGTGAAAGTTATTAAGGAATTACACGTTTTAGGGTAAAACGTCATTCAGAAATTCTACGTACAACGAAACTCGACCGCGTTAAGTGACCCCGCATCAGAAAAATGTTTGACACACTCATGATTTATTTGAGAATTAATCGTGACTGAGAAAAACATGACCAAAGACTTCCCAGCAGGTCACCCAAGCCTGTACTAATCTCACATGAGCACGCTTAACCGTTTGGGCGATTAACCGTTAGACCACAAAACGCGTTTCTAAGACTATTTGAGTTTTCAACTTCTTAGAAAAAGTCAACATATTCTTTCCCTCCTCCATTGACCAAAAATCATCCCTTGATGTTATAAGTCATTTCGTGATTTTTAGGCTTACGGTTTGATGTCTAAAAGACATTTAATACCAACCGACACTAGACTGAGCCTAGTCTAGACATTATAAGTCATTTTAAATCATTTTTATCACATTAGAAAAGTAACATTTTACTTTTCTCAATTTTACGCAATATTCGTACGTTTTACGTATTACGCGTTTTAGACCCGTGTTTCCAGTTTTTAGCAGGGTTTTACACCCAAATGGAACCTACCACTCATTTTATATTTTATTATGGAACTTATTGACATGTTTATCAATACTTTCAAGTTCCATAATTTTACGACACCCGGTTTTACGTTTTGAGGCTTAATCATTTACGATTGGCATTTCCCGGAGTCAAAACTAACCAAGTATCTTGGATAATACCAAGAAAAGTCCACACCCTTGCTCTCCAAGCTCATGAACAGCCTTGGAGGGGGGATTCACCACCCATGTGGCTTGATCTTATGCCTTGTGTCATGAGATGTGAACATGTGTTCAACTTGGCCTCCAAGTGTTGACTAGTCAACAATGTAACCTCCTCATTTGCATATAAATGCTTCTCCTCCCACTCCTTGACCATATGAACGACCCACACACACAACACCCTTCATTTTACTAGTTTACTTCAAGTTCCATCCAAGAAATCAAGTGCAATATCCATACATAAACCCTAGTTTAGTTTTGATTCATCAAAACTACTTCAAATCTTTAGAACTTTGGTGATTTCTCTTGAGTTTGAATCCACTCAAGTCACCTCAATTTTCATCATCTCTCTTTCAAGATTACAAGAGTAGAAAGATTGCATGAAGTGAAGTGGGTTGAAGCAAGTCTATCAAAGTCCTATCCTTACATGTTAACTTCCTTTCATCTTTGAAAGCCAAAAGTTGTGAGCCAAACCCTAACTTGATTCTTGTTAAATAATCATGTTCATGTTATTTACATGTTATTCTTGCTATATTATGTCTTGTAGTTATGTCCATGATGTATAAAAGTGAGCAAAACAAGTTATTGTTATTGATTGTTACAACAAGTTACTAAAACAAGTAAACTAGTGACTTTCTTGGTAAGACCTGATCAAAATGGTAAAAATATGATGTTGGATCATTACATATTACAGTAGAGGACTTAACAAGGAAACCATATCAATTTGAACCACCTAAAACGAGTATACGAGTCAAAAGTTACGCCCATTTGAAGTTACCAAAGATTTCCGGCAAAACTGCCTAAACCTTCCTGAATCGCATTCTGACTTTTTGAAAGTCCCACTTCTGGTCCGATTCATCAAAAAGTTAAAACACGAAAGTTGTCCGGAACGCCGTTTTCGTTCAGGAACAAAGAAGCTCGAGACCTAAAAACACTTTCCGAGTGATAAAATTCTTCAAATTCTAAACAGCCCATTTTTAGGCGAAAGTCACAAGATTATGGTTATACTTTGAAAGGAACAAGAGGTCTTATGACCTATAATCAAGACCACAACCATGGCTAGAGCCAAGGTTGTGTCTCATGACCTTGAAACAAGGACCAAAGGTCATGGCTAGGCCATGACGAAATGACCATACCAACTTTCATAGGCGTAAACATGAAACAAAGAGTTGACGAGAACTTGAACATACAATTTGAATCTACTTCATCTAAAAGGAAACCATGAGATTTTACCAAGAGAAAATGGTCATTCAAGACTTATGAAACTACCCCTAATAACAATCTTCATGTACAAATAAACTTTCCTAAGTTTATTCAAATATCGGACATGTAACCTTTCGGATCAAAACTTATATCTATATATTTCATCAACTACTACAATAGTAGGGAGCCTCATGTCAGGAGTTCATTATGTAAGCCGTCGAGTTGAGTTGTGGATTTACGAGTTAAAGTGTCCTGGCTCCTCGAACGCTTACTAACATGACTTCTGAATTATGTCGGCCCGAACGGTAGTAAACGATATACAAAACATACATGTTTCATGAATCATTACTTTCAAAGACTTACAATATACATCATACCACATCATGGACTAAATGCAAGATATATATATAGGCACTACTTCATATTCTTTACTCCGATCCTAAGTCGCGACATTCTATTATAGGTTGCTCGTAGAAACCTTCACGATTCGACCGTTACATTCATTACTTGCTATCTTACTTAAGGTGAGTTCATAGCCCCACTTTCGATTACTTAATTGTTTTACAAACCCTTGGGGGAAATACATGCTATTTATAACCGAGCACAATGTTTTTAAATTGTATGCTTACCTGATTGTTTTATTATCACTAAGTACCAGCCTTGCTAAACCGATATCATTGATTATGAACCATTTAATCACTAGCAATAGTGAGCGCGAATATTAATAATAGGCCTATTGGGATTGACGAATCCCATTTGTATTGACTAAGTTCAAACAAATGCATTAATATTTGAGATTTAGGTATGTTAGCAAAGTACCTACCGGGATAAATCTGCCGATCGATATTGGTACACGTTAACGTTATGGTGTCATAAGCTTAGTGTATAATACATGTTCCGGGCGTATAATAACGTAGCCTACCTGTTTTGTTTTCCAAACATTGGTGTGAGCCTATAACTCACACTACCAACATATTGTGTTCAATCGATTTAACAAACTCTATGAATATCACTCAACCTTTGTGTTGACCTCTCAAGCATGTATTTCAGGTTCATGACGATCAAGGATGGAACGGAAGGGCACGGATACTCAAGAGGGCTATAAATTTTATTATCATTCAAAACTCATTTATTATACATTGTAAACATGGAACCAATTGGGACCTCATTTTGTAATCTCTGATATTTATATAATTTGAATAATAAACCTTTTCAAAACGACTCAATTGGAGTTCGTTTTCTATCATTGTGACTATTGTGCCGTCGAGTAACACCCAGTTTGAATTCCGCTGCATCCATGAATTGGGGGTGTTACATTCCAAGTTTGACCAATAGTTTGAGCTTATGACCAGTGGACCCCACCTGAATCAAGTCCTAAAGTTTGTCCCTTTTTTCTGTGTTGAACAATAAGCCAAGTGCTTATTTTGTAGCTTATTTGCTTATTCAGTTGACCATAGTTGCTTTTTCTTGCTCACACATGTCCAATACACTAGTTTGAATCAGAATCATGCATTGTGGGCCCCTTGTGGCTTATTTTTAAGCTTAAAGCTCCAACAGTTGACCAAAGTCAACTGTTAAGCTAATAAGCACTCTTAGTGCTTATTTCTGAGATACAAAAAGGTTGTCTTCACAAAAGTTTGTTGTTTTTAGGTGTAAATTAGTTTTCAAAAAGAAAAATCAATTTAATTTTAAGTGATAGTTTCTATTTAATGTAATTTAATTTTAATTTTCATTTTTAAATTTTTATTAAGTACTTAGCTTTTTTATATTTTTCTTAAATTCCTCTTATATTAAAGTATTTATAGTAATTTTCTCAGATTTTTATTTTGTCATTTAATATTTATTAGATTTAATATTAATTTTAGTAATAATTAATTAATAATTAAGTTTTAAATAGCATAATTAGTTTTTATTAAGTAAGACCTAGTTTTTATATTTTTCCTAGATTTTATATAATATAATATAATTTTAGGAATTTTTCTAGAATTTTTACTGTTCATTTGCTATTTTTTATAATTTAAATAGTTTAATTAGGTAATTAATGTTTAATTAGTAATTAATTAATAGAAAAACCATAAAAAGACAAAAATATTTCTTTTTAATTTTTATACTTTCTTCAAGTTCAATTAGAGGTTTAGAAAATATTTTTGTAAGTTTTTAGTTTATTTTGTAACCTTTATCATTTTTAGTTTATTTTAAATTAGATTTAAAATAGTTTTAATTAATTAATTAGTGTTTAAATATTAAAATAATCAAGTTAATAACTTTATTTTCATTTTAAATTTTCTTTTTATCTTAGGTTTGTAAAAAAGTCATTTTCACCCCCTGTGGGTTTTCAGATTTCAGTTTTCACGTTTTATTTTGTACGTTTACGTTATTTAAAACGTGAACGTACGCGTTTTTAGGTTTTAAACGTTTATGGTTTTTCCAACTTTCCTGTCTTATTCATATAGCTTATTTAAGCTATTTCTTTGTATATTCCTTAGTTTAATCACTCACAAACCTTTTCCTGTCCAAATTCACCCGATCACAAACCCGTTTAATAACCATCACACCTCGTCGGGACATAACGACCCGGGGAAACCCTATACTTCCGCGGAGATTTGGTCTGAGACGTTTGACTTAGTTGACCATTAACCTGGTCAGTTTAGGTTGACCGTTTGGGACCAATCAATTTTTGGCGCCGCTGCCGGGGAGGTTGTGCGCGTATTCTAAACGGTTTTACAGATTAGTGAATCGGGATATACACTCATTGTATATTTACCATCCTTTGTTCATATTTTCTCATTTTAAAAAACAAAACGGTTCCTGAAAACTTTTTAATTAGTTTTCAACGAACACAAAAACACAAAAAGATTTTCTTTCTTATAAAATGTTTATCAAAAATCCCAAAAATATCCATCTTTACCCTCCTACCTTTTTGATTCTTCATCCCTTTACCCTCTATCCTTTTGATTCTAACCTCTTCCACTTATCCCGTAATTGATTCTAATGGCGTCTCTCGATGACGATTTCTTTGAACAAAGGGCCTTTAAGAGCAAAATTGAAAAAATTCAGGCCTTGTCAAAAATGTCGAGATGTCGTGTTGATTATGATGGACCATCGATTCATATTCCCTCTCCGGTGAGGGAAATGGAACAAGAAACCAAGGTGACAAAGGACCCTGTACTTCCCTCTGACGATGGAAGTGCTAAATACGTCCAACCTACGGTTGTCCAAAAACCTAAGCTCACAATTGCTCCTAAATCGTCAAGAATTGATCCTAACCTTTCACGGTTTATGGTCAAAAGTTTGTCAAGCAAACGTACAGAGCTTAGGGTAGTGACTGAAAAGAACGACTTGCCTGATCTTCACGTTTATCAAAAACAAAAACCCGAGACCGTAACGGAAGTGGTGGAAATTCCTAGCTCTAAGAGCACACCACTTGTCCCACCTCCGGATTTTATTCCTTGTGTTGGTTGTGGTGAGCCGCTTTTTGGTTTACCATGTCGTTTGTGTACATGTGAACAATGTGGTAATGATATTCGCGACGGGAGTTGTTTGTTTTGTGGTTCGAGGAATTCATTTTCTTATGATCCTAATCAGAACTCATTCAACGACCATTCAAATTTTTCCAATTACCCATCACACTCATACGAGCAAGAATCATATTATCCAAATCATAATGATGCTTCGTATCAAAATACACCAAACTTTTCGTGTGAATATTGTGGAGGTCCTCACCAAGGTTTTGATTGTCAAAACAGTCAAAATTTTGGTTATGACCAATATCCTTACAATTCACCAAACCAGACTCAACAGTTTAACTGTTGTGAGTACTGTAGTGGCCCACACTATAGTCCTGATTGTCAATCGGGCAACACGCTTGTCTATGAGCAGTTTCCTGATAACAATTATGACTCTAGCACATACGACTCACAACCACATCAGTTTTACTGTTGTGAATACTGTGGAGGTCCTCACTTTAGCTCGAATTGTCAAACAAGGAATCCATTTCCTTGTAACAATTATGACTATTCAATTCAAGACCAACCTCCACAGTACCAAATGATCCAAGCAACTCCTCATGATACCGAGCAAGACCTTTTACTAGAGGCTCGTGAAATTTTGCAAAAACTTAAGGAGGAGTTTGCCACTACATCGTTTCAAGATTCTCGTGAGAAATCAATAGCAGAATTACTTGCTGAAGAACGAGATGCTAGAAACGAATTTAGCATGGAAGAATTAATTGCTGAGCAAAGAGCGGCTAAAATACGTGCCAATCTTAGCTATGCTGCTCTTTATGATGACGATGATGATGAAGATAACATTGTCATTATTCAAAAAGATTCATCAGATTCATCTGTTGTAATTCCTTCCATTGAAGATCAGGGAGAAAGTAATGTGACAGAATCACTAGCCGTTGATCAAATGGAACTTGAAAATTCCATAACTGCTAGTACTTCTAAACTCCCTCAGTCTATTGATATCACACCCGAAGTTCACACTCACTCTCTAAATATGGGGGATGAGCATCTTAGCACTGTTCCTCAAAAGGAATCGGACGAATTCATAAAGTCTAGTGTTGAGAACCTTGTCCCAATCCCAAGAGAGTCACAGGGAACTTTTGATCATGTGTGTGACTTACCTTATCACCCTAAAAATCCAAAAGATCATTTTGAGACTTTCTCCGATTTTAATGATGATTGTACATCTTATGGAGAAGTTGAGTATGAGGAGGCACCATTGCCTCATTCGGATGTTGACCCTCTTATTGAGGAGTTCACAAATGAACTTACTCACATCAATCCACTTCCATTGGGAAGTGATGATGGTCTCCTTGATTTTGAAGCCGATATGGGAGAAACTGAAAATCTTTTAAACTCTAATCCCAACATCGAGCTTAGTACTTCACATGCTGATGAAAATTCTTTATCTTTTGGAGACATCAGTCATGTGGAAGGATTACCTTCTGAGCTAGTTAGCTTAGAAGAAGAGAATGATGAGATTGACACTGAAATCAAAGATGAAGCACTTCGTGTAACATTATTGAATGTCACTCTCCTCATTTCAAAAATCGAGGCTTTCAAAGAGAAACCTATTTCATCTCCTATACCCATTAAGGATAGTGACATTTTCTCCGATGATCCTATTCCGGAGTTTGAAGCCTTTACTTTTGATCCCATGGGAGAGAAGATTAGTGGCAGTACCACTTCTCATTCTCATAATTCTCTCCCCGATTATGAATCATTTACCTTCGATGAGTTCTCCTGTGAACTCACTCATATCATATCCCCACCGGAGTATGATAACTTCTACTTTGATCTAGACACACCCGGGATATGTCTTGATCACATGAGCTTAAATGATGAAATTCATGATGATGAATCTATGAATTTTCTTGAGGATGATGATGAGTTAATTAAGATGTTTATCATGACTTTCTTTCTCTTCTTCACCTATCCCGTAGCTTCTCCTGTTCTTCACTCCTTCGGGAATGAAGACATTATTTTTGACCCCGGCATCACCGCTTATAGTTTATCCTATTTAAAGCCGGGATTATATCTCATCGGTGTGTAACTTTCACGTGCTTCAAATGTTTGTCCAAACATCTTGAATGAAAGTCCGATGGAGATTGTCTTTTCCACATCATGCTTCCCCAAGGACAAATGAATTCGGGGTCGAGTCAAGCTAGCGACTCGGTAAACAAAAACAGTAGCATGCTTATAGGGTTTTCACCCTAAGTGTGGGGGAGTTACCCATGCTATGGTTACAAATAAAGTGAAAAACAAAATTGTGTTTCCACATTTAGCTTGTAATGTTGCCCTTTTACGTTCAAAGAGTCGGCATAATATCCGAGACTTTCAATATTGAGGACTGGTTCGTTGTGTTTTGGTGTGTAAACAACAATTTATCAAAATATCAATAAACGTGAAGTTTAATTCGTCGTGAGACAAATAAACGTGAAGTAATACGAGTAAACCGTTTAGGAAAACGATTACCTCGCAAAACTAGTGAAAGTGATATTCAAATAGTGAGACCGGGAAGTGATTTCCCGGGTCGTACCCCAACGAGGTGTGAATGGAAAGCTTCGAATGAGATTTGGATTAAAATCTTGTACGATTGGAAAGGTTATTTGGTTTTAAGATACGTTAAATTAACGAATTTGAAAATTAACGAACGAATGTAAAAGTAAATTAATCTAAGACAAATAACTAACTAAGAAATACCTAAAACACTACGGGAAATCATAATTAGGTATCGGGAATCCTAAAACGTAAACTAATCGAAAACGTAACGTTTATTTAAAATTTACGCGAGTGCGCAAAATGTAACGTGAATTTTGAGTTACAAAGGTCCTACGGGTGTAAAAATAATTTTCCTACGATTCTAAAAGTAAAAGAAAATTTTTGAAAAAGAAAAACATTTTTTTGGACTTTTATATTTTTTATAATGAATTAAAATCTAAAATAATGAAATAAATGCAAGAAAAATAGTAAAACTATTTTGTAAATTATGAAATTTTTTTTTGGAAAGTTTAATACCTAATAAAGAAGCTAGGAAAAAATAAAAATCTGGAATAAGTAGTAAAAATAAGCAGGGAAATAAGCAAAATTAAAAGCTAAAATTTGAATAAGCAATTAAATCTATTGCTACATTAAATAAATAATAAAAGGAAGATTATCAACAAATGGATACTAGCTCAATTGGTAATGGGGGTTGTGATGTGTCTGTTGTCAAGCCAAGAGGTCAGGGGTTCGACCCTGGCCTTTGGCTTTTTGGAAAAATAATTTAACTTTTCGAATTTACTTTTTGCAAAAACCTTTTTGCGATCACAACTCACAATTTAAATAAAATCCACTTAAGCTAAAGAGTTAGAATTAACTTTGAACAAAATCTTATCAGTGGAGGTTTTTGGACCAAAATGCATTCAACCATGGAGTAGCAGTTAGGCTAAAGAGTCGATTAAGTAAGATTCAAACAAGTAGATTACAAACAAACAAGCAACATAATCCAAACAACATTATCTCAATTATTAAATGACAAAGATTTAAGCGGATAGCAGAATCAAACAAACTCAGCTTGACTAAGAAGCGCTACAGCAGCATACACAAGCAGCAGCCAAAATTAAGCCACACGAATGCTCAAATTAATCTATCACAGAGCTATACTAAAGTGGAAATAGAGCAACGACATCTAGGGGTATCCTAACAAGCTAAAAAGATCAAGAATTAAGCAATGAGATCAAACTACGAACAATAAGAAAATTCTAACCAAGGGCTGCAGCGGTTAATTAAGTCCAACACGGCTACTTTGGGGGTGGTAAAAGACTATCAAGTGAGCTTAAAAATGCAAGTTTAGTTTAAAACTTAACAATTTTATACTACTAACTGCTCGTGTAATGAAAATTAGAGGCTAAAACTACCTGAGACTACCCTGAACATGCGTCTAATTGGGTTGTGGACCTGATGAGCAGACCATAAGGGCTGTGAAAGAGGGCGTATATGCAGCCCCGATAAGCCACCAAATGGGCTCAAACAAACTAATACTAGGGGGTGAACAAGCTAGGTATCTAGGGGAATCCTAATAGCACTAGGGGGAGCAATTATAAGTAGTATGGAAATCCTAATAAGCACTAAAACAGTCAATCTATCCTAGGGGCTGCTGATGCTGAACCATTTGGTTGAAAATGGGTAAAGATTGCAAAACTTACCTACAAGCTACGATACCAGATGCTATACTACTAACATAACCTATTAGAAATTAATATTGAGCAACGAAAAACAACTGGATTTCAAAAACAAAGAACCTGAATGATAAAAAAAACTTTTAAGAGAACTTGAATTAGTATTAAAAACTGAAATCTTGAGTACAATGAAACTTTAAAATAAAACTAAGACTAACAATGATAAAAGCTTAAGTTACAAATTTAAAAACCTTAATTCGACTGCTAATGAAAACCTAATACAAGATTACAACATAAAAAATAACTTGACTACTAAAAACTAAAACCAAGACTCAGAAAACTAATACAAGACTTAAAAAAAAACAATGCCAGACTACTTGTGGATACAAAACTTCTTCTATTTATACTAAGAAAAAAAAACTAGGGTTTCCAATCTTGAGCCTCTTGATGTTGTGCTTCTTGTGCTTCTTTCCCAGCCCTTGGAATAGCTACAATTAATCACGGCCCTTCATCATTTTTCTGCGCCCAATATACCTTGTGGATTGATGACATGGCTGGGGTAGGTAAGGATTTGTGAGTGATAGGTGGTTGTAGTGGGATTAGGGTTAGTGTTTGAGGGTGATGGGAGGATGGTGATGGGGGAGATGGTGATGGTGATGGTTGTGTTTGGCATATGCTGTCACGGGGGGGATGAAGATGAAAGGGATGGGGGAATAGGTTTGACTGGTCCAGGGATACGCTTTTTATTAAAACGTATAAAGGGTTGGTTTGGGCCGGGTTGTAGTAAAAAGGGGTGGACTGGGCTTGGTTAAGGGTAATGGGTATTTTAGTTTTAGGGTTAAGTGTTAGTTTAGGATTAATGCCAAGGACCCATTGTGTATTTTCTGAATTTCGAGGTACCAAAGCTGCCAACTTTTCAAACTCTCTTCAAGGACCTAATTTGCCAGGTTTAGGATTCCCAAGGTTATTGTGATCACTTTTCTCCAAGTTATAATTCCCGGGGGCTATTTTTGACAATTCTGCAAACACAAGGACCAAATTTGCCAATTGTGAAATTTCGAAGGTTTGACTTGCAATATTTTACCCAAAGATCATTTGCGATTCATTTTGACCTTTAAAAAGAAAGGGTTGACTTTTCTTTGAAAATGATTGATCAGGGACTAGTTTTGTAAAACTTTGAAAGTTGGGGGACTGAAACTGCCAAATATGCAAATTTTGTTCGTTTTTTCGTTTGTTTTCACTCGTTTTGCATTTGAAACATATAAAACGCGATCTTTGGGATATTTTCATTATTTTGATGCATTCTTGAGTGTTTTCACGCATTTTGGCAGTTAAAATACAGTAAAAATGATGAGTATTTACACACTCATCAATCCCCCACACTTGAGTATTGCTAGTCCCTAGCAATCTTTTGTGAAAAACTTAATGGATTTGAAAATCTCTTTACCAAAAGCCATCACTTCTGGAGTAGCCAGGTGTAAGAACTGTGGCACACCTGATAACCGTGTGATTTTGAGCAAACCACCAGCTTTCAACGGTTTTGATTTGTCTTTACCAGAAGCCGTTTGCTTCTGGACTAGCCAACTCTTGATGGAACAGTCAACATCTTGGTGAGTTGATTACCAATTATGGTTTTTCCACTGCCTTTACCACAAGCCATAATCTTGTGGGCTAGCCAACTCATTAGCTTTTGAGGATGATGAGTTGAGGAACCATACAATTTTTGGCAAATTGCAAGCCATCAACGGGTTTGATATATCTTTACCAAGAGCCGTTTGCTCCTGGATTAGCCAATCCTTTAGTCGTTTAGACACGGCGAATTGATAACCACAAAAATTTTGAAACTTGAGTGAAAATTTTTTAAAATTTTTGCCAAAAACGGGGGTATAAGATAGTAAAATGTGATAAAATTCTCTAGAATAGCGAAATACCCCCCCCCCCCCCACACTTAGAATTGAATATTTTCCTCAATATTCAAAGTCCCGGCTATTATGCCGACTCTTTGAACGTAAAAGGGCAACATTACAAGCTAAATGTGGAAACATCATTTTGTATTTTCACTTTATAAGTAACCATAGTGGGGTAATTCCCCCACACTTAGGGTGAAAACCCTAAGTACATGCTACTGTTTTTGTTTACCGAGACGCTAGCTTGACTCGACCCCGAATTCATTTGTCCTTGGGGAAGCATGATGTGGAAGAAACAATCTCAATCGGACTTTCATTCAAGATGTTTGGACAAACATTTGAAGCATGTGAAAGTTCCACACCGATGAGATAAGTACCCGGCTCAAAATAGTATAAACTATAAGCGGTGATGCTGGGATCAATGATAATGTCTTCATTCCCGAAGGAGTGAAGAACAGGAGAAGTCACCCGATAGGTGAAAAAGAGAAAGAAAGTAATGATAAACATCTTGACTAACTCATCATCATCAGGAGGCGGATTCATGGATTCATGAATCTCATCATTTAAGCTCATGTGATCAAGACATATCCCGGGTGTGTCTAGATCAAAATAGAAGTTATCATACTCCGGTGGAGATATGATATGAATGAGTTCACAAGAGAACTCATCAAAGGTGAATGAATCATATTCGAGATCGATGTGAGTGAGTTCATAGGAGAACTCATCCAAGGTAAATGATTCATAATCAGGGAGAGAATTATGAGAATGAGAAGTGGCTGCCACTAATCTTCTCTCCCATAGGGTCAAACGTAAAGGCTTCAAATTCCGGTATAGAATCATCGGAAAAAATGTCACTATCCTTAATGGGGATAGGAGATGAAATGGGTTTCTCTTTGACAGCCTCAATTTTAGAGATGAGGTGACTGACATTTAATAATGTAGCACGAAGGGCTTCATCTTTGATTTCAATGTCAGTCTCATCATCATTCTCATCTTCTAAGCTGACTAGCTCAGAAGGTAATTCTTCCACATAACTGATGTTTCCAGAAGATAAAGAATTTTCATCAGTATGTGAAGCATTAAGCTCGATGTTGGGATTAGCATTTAAAAGGTTTTCAATTTCTCCCAGATCGGCTTTGAAATCAAACAGATCATCATCACTTCCCAATGGAAGTGGATTGATGTGAGTAAGTTCGTCTGTGAACTCCTCGAGGAGAAGGTCAACATTAGAAGGAGGCAGTGATGCCTCTACATACTCAACTTCTCCATAAGATGTACAATCATCATCAAGGTCGGAGAAAGTTTCAAAATGATCTTTTGGATTTTCAGGAGGGGAAGGTGAATCACACATATGATCAAAAGTTCCCTGTGACTCTCCTGGGATTGGGACAAGGTTCTCAACACTAGACTTTATGAATTCGTCCGATTCCGTTTTAGGAACAGTGCTAAGATGCTCATCCCCCATATTCAGAGAGTGAGTGTGAACTTCGAGTGTGATATCAATAGACTGAGGGAGTTGAGAGGAGCTAGCATTCATGGATTGTACAAGTTCCATTTGATCTTCTGCTAGTAATTTCTCCATCACATTATTTTCTCCCTGATTTTTCACGGAAGGAACCACAACTGATGAATCTGATGAGCCTTGACGAATATCAAGGGTATCTTCATCATCACTATTGTTGTTGTCATCGTCATCGTCATCGTAGATGATAGTTTTACGCGTTCGAAGTCTTACTCTAGCTGCTTCTTCAGCTTCTTCGGCTAGTATTTCATTGTAAGACTTCGGACGAGGTTCTTCCGAAGCAGGTTTGTTAACCAAATCCTTAAGAGTATTTAAGACATTTTGCAAAAGTTCTTGAGGAAATGGTTGAGGTTGTGTTTCAAAAGTTTGGTATTGTGGAGGTTGATCGTGATAATTGTTGTCACAAGGAAAAAGATTCGTAGTGTGACAATCGGTGCTAAAATGTGGACCTCCACAATACTCACAACCGTATTGTTGTGAAGTTGGTGCATTTTGAAACGATTCGGCATTGAAATTTTGATAACACGGATTATGCTCATATGAAATGAAATTGTTTTGTGGCTCATTGCAAAAGCTCAGATTAGAATCGTAAGCGAATGAATTACTCGAGCCACAAAACAAACAACTTCCGTTTTGAATATCATTACCACATCGTTCACACGTGCACCAACGACATGGTTGACCGAAAAGTGGCTCACCACAACCGACGCAAGGAATAAACGATTGCCTTAGAGAAGGAATCGGGTCATTCAAAGAATCGACAAAATAATTCGAATGATTATCAAGTCTCGAAGAATATTTTGAAAAATCCGGTGGTGGGACAAGTGGAATGCTCTGAGAGCTAGGAATTTCTACCACTTCCGTTATGGTCCCCGGTTTTTGTTCTTGATAAACGTGATGATCAGGCAAGTCGTTTATTTTAATCACCGTTTTAAGCTCAGTACTTTTACTTGATAAACTTCGAATCATAAATTGTGAGAGTTGTGGATCGACTCTTGACGGTTTCCCAGTCATAGTTCGTATTTCGAGATGTGAGGGGAAGTCGGAAGAATTTTGAGAATCATTGAAAGCATTCGGATTTGCTCTTCACCATTTACAAAATCCGTCTCTAATATTACTTCCACACCGCACACACCCACACTTGTAACAACGAAGATCGTCATCCACCGGACTTTTACAATGAAAACAGTGATAGTCGAGTGATGACATAAGAATTAAACATCAACGAGGGATAAGAAGGAAGAATTAAACGGTAGGAGACGAAGATTATTTTTGGGTTTTTCGAACAATACAACAATTAAAACAAGACCAACTCAAAAAGACAGGGGAACTTAAACCAATAATCACAAACGCAAGGTTAACTTCTAAAGAAAAACGCACAAAGGAGCGGGAGAGAAGAATGGATCTCTCACTGGGCGAAGTTCGTTGGATCGCCACATACCGTTTCGACTCCTCTTAAAGTGTGTTTCTCGTTTAAAAGTTTTCCAAAACGCAAGTGATACAAAGGCAAGTTTTGATCTTTTGTTTGGGAATTTATTATGGTCACACCCCCAGTTGGTAGGTGTTCTGCCTTGGTTTGCGGTGGTAAGATTTTAATGTTGTATTTATTAAACAAAGAAACGGAAAATCTTTTTGAATTTTTCTTAACTTATATAGATATAATACATATACTAGAAACAAAAGAAAAATATTTTTGGTTTTTTTATACGTTTTATAAAAGCGTAACTTCTTGCGAAGGTTCTACAAGACTAATCATCTAAACCTTATCGAGACTTTCGACACACAGCCTCCCCGGCAGCGGCGCCATTTGGTTCGTTGTGTTTTGGTGTGTAAACAACAATTTATCAAAATATCAACAAACGTGAAGTTTAATTCGTCATGAGACAAATAAACGTGAAGTAATACGATTAAACCGTTTAGGAAACCGATTACCTCGCAAAACTTGTGAAAGTGATATTCAAATTGTGAGACCGGGAAGTGATTTCCCGGGTCGTACCCCAACGAGGTGTGAATGGAAAGCTTCGAATGAGATTTGGATTAAAATCTTGTACGATTGGAAAGGTTATTTGGTTTTAAGATACGTTAAATTAACGAATTTGAAAATTAACGAACGAATGTAAAAGTAAATTAATCTAAGACAAATAACTAACTAAGAAATACCTAAAACACTACGGGAAATCATAATTAGGTATCGAGAATCCTAAAACGTAAACTAATAAAAAACGTAACGTTTATTTAAAATTTACGCGAGTGCGCAAAATGAAACATGAATTTTGAGTTACAAAGGTCCTACGGGTGTAAAAATAATTTTCCTACGATTCTAAAAGTAAAAGAAAATTTTTGAAAAACAAAAACATTTTTTTGGACTTTTATATTTTTTATAATGAATTAAAATCTAAAATAATGAAATAAATGCAAGAAAAATAGTAAAACTATTTTGTAAATTATGAAATTTTTTTTTGGAAAGTTTAATACCTAATAAAGAAGCTAGGAAAAAATAAAAATCTGGAATAAGTAGTAAAAATAAGCAGGGAAATAAGCAAAATTAAAAGCTAAAATTTGAATAAGCAATTAAATCTATTGCTACATTAAATAAATAATAAAAGGAAGATTATCAACAAATGGATACTAGCTCAATTGGTAATGGGGGTTGTGATGTGTCTGTTGTCAAGCCAAGAGGTCAGGGGTTCGACCCTGGCCTTTGGCTTTTTGGAAAAATAATTTAACTTTTCGAATTTAGTTTTTGTAAAAACCTTTTTGCGATCACAACTCACAATTTAAATAAAGTCCACTTAAGCTAAAGAGTTAGAATTAACTTTGAACAAAATCTTATCAGTGGAGGTTTTTGGACCAAAATACATTCAACCATGGAGTAGCAGTTAGGCTAAAGAGTCGATTAAGTAAGATTCAAACAAGTAGATTACAAACAAACAAGCAACATAATCCAAACAACATTATCTCAATTATTAAATGACAAAGATTTAAGCGGATAGCAGAATCAAACAAACTTAGCTTGACTGAGAAGCGCTACAGCAGCATACACAAGCAGCAGCCAAAATTAAGCCACACGAATGCTCAAATTAATCTATCACAGAGCTATACTAAAATGGAAATAGAGCAACGGCATCTAGGGGTATCCTAACAAGCTAAAAAGATCAAGAATTAAGCAATGAGATCAAACTACGAACAATCAGAAAATTCTAACCAAGGGCTGTAGCGGTTAATTAAGTCCAACACGGCTACTTTGGGGGTGGTAAAAGACTATCAAGTGAGCTTAAAAATGCAAGTTCAGTTTAAAACTTAACAAGTTTATACTACTAACTGCTCGTGTAATGAAAATTAGAGGCTAAAACTACCTGAGACTACCCTGAACATGCGTCTAATTGGGTTGTGGACCTGATGAGCAGACCATAAGGGCTGTGAAAGAGGGCGTATATGCAGCCCCGATAAGCCACCAAATGGGCTCAAACAAACTAATACTAGGGGGTGAACAAGCTAGGTATCTAGGGGAATCCTAATAGCACTAGGGGGAGCAATTATAAGTAGTATGGAAATCCTAATAAGCACTAAAACAGTCAATCTATCCTAGGGGCTGCTGATGCTGAACCATTTGGTTGAAAATGGGTAAAGATTGCAAAACTTACCTACAAGCTACGATACCAGATGCTATACTACTAACATAACCTATTAGAAATTAATATTGAGCAACGAAAAACAACTGGATTTCAAAAACAAAGAACCTGAATGATAAAAAAAACTTTTAAGAGAACTTGAATTAGTATTAAAAACTGAAATCTTGAGTACAATGAAACTTTAAAATAAAACTAAGACTAACAATGATAAAAGCTTAAGTTACAAATTTAAAAACCTTAATTCGACTGCTAATGAAAACCTAATACAAGATTACAACATAAAAAATAACTTGACTATTAAAAACTAAAACCAAGACTCAGAAAACTAATACAAGACTTAAAAAAAAACAATGCCAGACTACTTGTGGCATACAAAACTTCTTCTATTTATACTAAGAAAAAAAAACTAGGGTTTCCAATCTTGAGCCTCTTGATGTTGTGCTTCTTTCCCAGCCCTTGGATTAGCTACAATTAATCACGGCCCTTCATCATTTTTTTGCGCCCAATATACCTTGTGGATTGATGACATGGCTGGGGTAGGTAAGGATTTGTGAGTGATAGGTAATTGTAGTGGGATTGGGGTTAGTGTTTGAGGGTGATGGGAGGATGGTGATGGGGGAGATGGTGATGGTGATGGTTGTGTTTGGCATATGCAGTCACGGGGGGGATGAAGATGAAAGGGATGGGGGAATAGGTTTGACTGGTCCAGGGATACGCTTTTTATCAAAACGTATAAAGGGTTGGTTTGGGACGGGTTGTAGTAAAAAGGGGTGGACTGGGCTTGGTTAAGGGTAATGGGTATTTTAGTTTTAGGGTTGAGTGTTAGTTTAGGATTAATGCCAAGGACCCATTGTGTATTTTCTGAATTTCGAGGTACCAAAGCTGCCAACTTTTCAAACTCTCTTCAAGGACCCAATTTGCCAGGTTTAGGATTCCCAAGGTTATTGTGATCACTTTTCTCCAAGTTATAATTCCCGGGGGCTATTTTTGACAATTCTGCAAACACAGGGACCACATTTGCCAATTGTGAAATTTTGAAGGTTTGACTTGCAATATTTTACCCAAAGATCATTTGCGATTCATTTTGACCTTTAAAAAGCAAGGGTTGACTTTTCTTTGAAAATGATTGATCAGGGACTAGTTTTGTAAAACTTTGAAAGTTGGGGGACTGAAACTGCCAAATATGCAAATTTTGTTCGTTTTTTCATTTGTTTTCACTCGTTTTGCATTTGAAACATATAAAACGCGATCTTTGGGATATTTTCATTATTTTGATGCATTCTTGAGTGTTTTCACGCGTTTTGGCAGTTAAAATACGGTAAAAATGATGAGTATTTACACACTCATCAAGGACAATATTCAATTCTAAGTGTGTGGGGGGGGGGGGGGGGATTCTAGCGAATTTTATCACATTTTACCATCTAGTACCCCCATTTTTGGCGAAAATTTTCAAAAAAAAAAATTCACTTGAGTTCAAAATTTTTTGTGGTTATCAGTCCGCCGTGTCTAAACGACAAAAGGATTGGCTAGTCCAGGAGCAAACGGCTCTTGGTAAAGACATCTCAAACCCGTTGATGGCTTGCAATTTGCCCAAAATTTTATGGTAAATCAACTCGCCATATCCCATAAAGCGAATGAGTTGGCTAGCCCACAAGATTATGGCTTGTGGTAAAGGCCGTGGAAAATCCATAATTGGTAATCAGCTCACCAAGATGTTGACTTAGTCCATCAAGAGTTGGCTAGTCCAGAAGCAAACGGCTTTTGGTAAAGACTAATCAAATCCGTTGACAGCTGGTGGTTTGCTCAAAATCACATGGTTATCAGGTGTACCACAGTTCTTACATCTGGCTACTCCAGAAGTGATGGCTTTTGGTAAAGAGTTTTTCAAATCCATCAAGTTTTTCTCAAAAGATTGCTTGGGACTAGCAATAGTTTAGTGTGAGGGATTGATGAGTGTGTAAATACTCATCATTTTTATCGTATCTGAACTGCCAAAACATCCAAAAACACTCAGAAATGCATCAAAATACAGAATTTATCCCAAAAGTGTGTTTTATATGTTTTAGATGCAAAATGTTTAAAAACAAATGAAAAACGAACAAAGTTTGCACAATTGGCAGTTTCAGTCCCTCAAGTTTCAAAATTTAACAAAACTAGTCCCTGGAAGTTTAAAAATGAAAGAAAAGTCAACCCAAGGTTTCTAAAGTCAAAAATTATCAAATCAAGTCCTTGGGTGAAAAGTTTGAGAAAATTACACATTTGGTCCTTCAAAATCCAAAATTTACAAAAATGGTCCTCGGGTGTTTTTAAAATGAAAATTTTATTTGTGATCCTTGTACTGTTGATATGTGGCAGGAAAAAAACCTTGATACAAGTTTGAAGGATGTTACACTTTCAGTCCCTTGGTTTGGTAGAAATTTCATTTTTGGTCCTTGTTAACAAACGGACCCTTGATAAAACTAAAACCAAAACCAAACTATTACCCAACAACACAACCAAGTCCAATCCACCTTATCACTCCAATCCACCCAGCCCACTCCCTACTTTGGCCCAATCACCAAACTCAGCCCACCACCCTAATGACAAAACAACACCCCCGTTTTTATTATCGGTCAAACCTAAGTCAAAAAAATAAAACCACCATTTCCACCTCACCCTCTTCCCCACTTGGTACCTGTTGATTTGTGTCAATTATAGTATATTTATATTCCGAGGAAATACTTGTGAGAGTAATTCCCGGGTCGTTCTCCCAACGAAGGCTCGAATGAAAAATTCGAATTATCGGTTTGGGAATCGTGTAGTGTAAGTGAATGGTGAAAGAGTGATAGAGTGAAAATAGCAATCAAGGAATTCAATTATTCACAAACAATAATAAAGCATGCAAAGAGTACAAGCTAACAATGCACCGAAATGAAAAACGTAAAAACGGAAACGCAACCGTAAAATTTAAAATGTAACGTATGACGAAAAATGATCCTACGAACTTGAAAATATTTTCTAAAAATTTTAAACTATTAAAAAGAATTTTAAGAAAAAAAAAAATATTTTTTTAGACTTTTATTTATTTTCTAGAATTAATTCTCTATTTTTGGAATTAAAAATGAATTGAAAATAAGGAAAAATAGAAAATTAACTTGGAAAAATGAAAATTAAATTTTAAAAATTCTAAAATATTATAAAAGAAATTATAAAAATATTTTTGTATTTTTTAGAACCTTTTCTAATTTTTTTATTGATTTTTGGTAATTAAAAAACTATTTAAAAATTGAAAATAATCAAAATAAAATAAAAAATATTAAAGAGTCTTGGAAAAATCTGGAAAAATTCCAGAAAATCAAAAATATTAAAATGAACTTAGATAAAAAATTTGAAGTGAAAAGAAGCTGGAAAAGTGCTTATTCAAGCAAAACTGCTTATCTCAAGTGCTTATAATTAAGCACTTGAGATCCAATCACTATTAAACTTGAAACAATGACTAAAAATGGTGCAATTAACTCAGTTGTGACAAAATATGACCAGAAGGAAGCTCAGATTCCACAGATTCTAAAAATACATGCAATAAGCCTAAGTAATAAGCTCAATGATAAGACAGTTAAAACAAAAACTTATCCAGAAGCAAAGTAATGATATCCAAGTAATCAACCAACTCAGTCACACTCAGAAACATTCACAGATCAAAAACAAACTTAGTTAAACACTAGCAGATTCAGGAGTACTAGCAGACCTATGTGAACGATAAGACAACCTGTTTCAGTTATGCTGATAAACAGGTGCAAATATCTCTTGATGAAGGCACAATAGAAACAGCTTATGAGGCTAATGGTCAATGACAACAATGAGAATACTGAACTAAGTAACTCTGCAATCTCAGCTTATCCTGAACTATATCACAATAAGTCAAGTTCAGCAAAGCATATAACCAAAACTCAATGTAACGTTTGATGACTGATTTAATGAAATTTGATTCAATTAAACTCTAACAGCTACTTAAGTTTTGAAACTTTCTATGACTATGAATAAGGTACTTACTATTTTTTATTTCTACTGAAAACTGTTTATGCAATTCTTACAAGTAAACTACAACTAAACACTCAATTTCCAACAAATCCAAACACCCCTATGTGACAGACTTACTCATTATACCAACACAGATCCACCTAATTAACTTCAAAACTCAACTCAGTTATTGGAAATGGTACACAAACTTAAATGAAACTCAGAAATTCAGAAATCAGATTCAAACAACTACAGCTACACAAACTCACAAATATGACAGATATTGAACTAAGAGTATGGAATAGCTACTTAGTATAACACTTAATCAGAATCAATCAACTCTGATCCAAAAAACTAATGCTAAATCAACTACACAAACCAAAAATCAACAAGATCTCAGCATGCAATTTCAATGGAACAGTTCTCAAATGTAAAACTCATCTATCTCAGATCCATGTTCCATCAGAATAATCATAATCAGAAAATTAATCCAAATCAGACTCAGAACTTTAACTGTTCTACAAATATCTATTAACAAACCACCACAATACTTAAAATAACAACTAATCTCCACTATTAATCAATGAAACAGTGTAAAAGCTATTTATCAATACTAAACTCAGTAACACAAGTATGAGTACCAACTGATGCAATTATGAAAATTAGACTTACAAAATACTCCTCTCAGCTCAAAATAGAGAGGTTCCACAGAAGCCTATCTCTAGATAGGCTGAGTTCATACTTGTCTGTCTCAACATATCAACCACCTCAGCAACTTAGGATTCAATCACCTTCAGCTGACTTTGATTGGACAATGACTCAAAACACCTCACTCTAAACTATTTAAGCTCAAATAAGATGTATAAAAGAAATTAAGCTCTACTGTGAGCCTTACTAAACTATTTGTAATTTTTTTTTTTTTATAAATTTTTCTGACTTTTTTTATATATTTTTTTCTTTTTCTTTTTATGAAAATGAATATTAAAAACTTGATAAAAGTAATTATTTAAGCTGAATATAACTAGTTTAAGCAGAATAAGAAGATGTTGGAATAAAATAAGCAAAATAAAATGAACAATAAACTGAGAATTAATGAAGAAAAATTACTTTTATTAAAACTTGAAAGTAAAATTACAATAAGCTAAACTAAATTACAAGGCTGAATAAAATTTGACATAGTAACATTACACTAAAAAAAACTACATACAAAGAGCTAAATATGACACCTATATATAGGGAATGAGGAGGGATGAGCTCACGGATTGCCATGTTGGCAATCCGTGTGAGGTTGTGTTTGTTGAAGTCCCTTGAGCGCCCTTGATCTCTTCCAATCATTGCTAGATCGATATCAACCCTTGGATCAAAGTTTGTGACGCGTTCCGCCCAATAAAATGCAGCCACGTAGCCTCCCCTTGTGTTTCTTCTCTTCTGACACACTCCTGACATCACTCTGACACACTAGAAGCTTATTGATTGTACTATTATACCCTTACTCTCAGTAATTGAGTGAATTGGGCATTAGGGTTCATGGGATATCTGGGTAACTTTTGATTTGGGGGAAATAATAAGCGGGATGGATTTTTTTGGTTTTTATTACTTCCTCGTTGTTGACCGGTTGAGTATGGGGTTTGACCTGGGTAATATTTTGGACCGGGTAGGATTTAGGACTTGGGCTTTGGGTAAAAGTAAATTGGGCTTGGATCAGTTTAATTTGTATCATGTTTTCAAATTTAGTGATAAGAATTACAAGGACCATTTATGTTAACTTTCAAACTCCAAGGGCTAAAATGTGTAAGTTCCTCAAAAATAAATCAGGGACTAATCTTGCCAATACTAAATAGATGGAGGACTGAAACTGAATCTTGGATCCCCGGCTTTGACTCTTTGACCAACTTCAATTCTCGTGCTCGTTTTCCGGTTTTCTTGTGATTTTTCAGCTTTTTATGATTTATCCGTACCTGCATATCACAAACACAAAAACACACGTTTTCTTTGCATTTGTTAGCTCAAATAGTCGTTTTGGGTTGGTATTTGGTCAAATAATAGTGAGTGAATAAGCACTCACCAAAATCCCCCCGACTAAGGTATTGCCGTGTCCTCACGCAATGTGATCAATTCACGCTCTTGGGATAAATAATTTCAAAACTCTTCCTACTAACTTTGTAAAGTAGCAAGGAGGTTCGAAAGAAATAGTAAAATCATTTATTCCCGAAAATGCTCCGTTTTCCAAAAATTATTTCTTTTATTCCTTTATTCCACTTACACTTTCTATTTTTGTATTTTTCCATACTTCACACTTGTGACGGTTTGTTGAACTTTCATTATTTTACAATAATTATTAGGGTCAACGAGTAGAAACACTTCTATTTAAGAAGCGACCATACGGATAAAAATCGTCATCCTTGATTTTTCACGAGTCCCCAAACTAAACGTACAAACGAGATCACAACTTATCTACAAATTAGATGCTAACACTACTCATAACAGTTACTTGTGAAAACTCCTTACTCCCATTTCCTAGGTTTTGTATCTCAATATTTTACTTTGTTGAGAAATGAATTGCTTCATATTTTCTCGTTTCGATAACTTTTTAGTCCGATAGTGATACCTAAGTTAAAACGATAAGTAGTTAGTCATTTTCTCTTAAGAACCACTGCAATAGAAATTCGGTTCACATCAAGGAATTTGGGGTACATATAATATCAAGGATATAAGTTGCGGAGTACGATCACGTGCACCTCATGTGACTGATTACTAATCACTTATCACATGCACCTCACGCGCCAACAACTTATTGATACATACATAGCTCTTATTCAACAATACTACAACTTTCATTTTTTTTTTTTTTTCATTTTTCACTTTTTTCATACTTTTGATACTTTTTTCTCAACATCAATGGAAGCTTATCGGGTAGCTCCAAAACCACATAGATAATCAACTTTTGACTTTTGATTTTTTCACTTTTGCTCTTATTTTTTATGTTCCTTGATACGTACCCAACTTCTAAAGCAAAAATTCTCTTAAGAAATCAAAGAACTAAATATTATTCAAACCGAAATACCACTAATTAACCTAGAACATCTATTATATATTGATGACGTTTCTGATGGGAGTAAAAAGCCACAAGTACCTCTCATGAGCTCTAAAGAGAACCACTACTCTACATTTAGCATCTAACTTCTAAATAAACTCTATCATTTCTCGCTCTTCGCAATTTAAGATTCCAAATAATGAAACCAGCAAATACTTAGCCAATAATCAGCCACGCATATATAAAGTCAGATACGGAAACTTGCAAATTCTAGAAGAAGAATTCGCGTTTTCTAGCTTCTGATGTAAAAGACTAGCGAAAGCTTTTAAGCTGCGCATGTATAAAGTCAAGTACGGGAACTTGCAGATTCTTAAGAAAGAATTCGCATTTTATAGCTCCTGGTGTACAAAACTAGCACAAGCTTATGTGATCATCATTGGTTAAGGGAACAAGCTAGGGCTCAACATGCCCGGTCAAGTCAAAATATTTATTCCTACTCTCGCCAGCAAGAAAGTCAACAAGGTGTCAAAACACTTATTCAAACTTTATTTTATTTTTGTACAACTTTTTCTCATCTTTTTGTACTTTTTCATGACTTTTTCTCAAAAATTTTGAAATTTTTCTGTTTTTTCAATTTTTATATTTTTGGTGGAAAAACGGAGTGCACGACATTTGTGAAAAATGCAAGGTCAAAATCGAATCGAAGATTCACCCTCCCCCCGACTAGAACGAAGCATTGTCCTCAATGTTTTATGGGTTAAGGTAATCCTAACAAAATTCTAGGCCATTTATTAATTATGCCAAAGAAAACGTTAGTCGATAAGATTTAACGGATATAGGATTTCCAAGTAGCATCGATGAATGAGACTCTAAGTGAAGAGATAACGAGCACGAGAGTCATCATAAATCATGGACAATCCTGAACAATCATCACAAACAACCACGGAACACAAGAGTAGAAGAGGCACCCCCTCCTCACGTTAGGTGTTAGAAAATAGAAAATAAGAAGATGAAATTGGATAAGCATGGGTTGCCACCCACGAAGCGCTTGTTTTTGTTCACCGAGTCACATGAGCTTGACTCGATCCCCGAATTCAATTGTCCTTGGGGAAAGTTTGGAGATCCGGGACTACCATAGTCGGTACATCCCCTCCAAAGTAGTGTTTTAAACGGTGACCATTCACCTTAAAATTGGGACCATCTTGTTGAGCTAACTCAATGGTTCCATAAGGAAAAACTTGGGTTATTGTGAATGGTCCAGACCAACGGGTTTTAAGCTTCCCCGAGAATATCTTTAACCGAGAATTGAAAAGTAGCACTTGATCACCAACGTTAAAAACGCGGTCTTTGATCTTGTCATCATGAAGTCTTTTTGTTTTATCTTTATAAATCAAAGAATTCTCGTAAGCTTGATCACGGAGTTCTACTAACTCATTCAATTGAATTTTTCTGTGATCACCTGCGGTTTTCAAGTCAAAGTTGGCATGTTTTAAGGCCCAGTAGGCCTTGTGCTCTAGTTCGATGGGCAAATGACAAGCTTTCCCGTAAACCAGCTTATATGGTGTACACCCAATTGGGGTCTTGTAAGCGGTCCGAAAAGCCCAAAGTGCATCTTCTAATTTGTCGGCCCAAGAGGCACGGTGTTCTCCTACTGTCCTTTCAAGTATACGTTTTAAACCACGATTGAAGACCTCAACTTGACCACTCGTTTGTGGATGATAAGCCGTGGAAAGACGATGTGTGACACCATATTTAAGCATAACTTTCGCAAATTGATCATTGCAAAAATGGGTCCCACGATCGCTTATGATGGCTCGAGGTGCACCAAATCGGGCAAAGAGACTCATTAAAAACTTAACAACCACTCGGGCGTCATTGGTGGGGAGCGCCTTCGCTTCAACCCATTTTGATAAGTAATCGACGGCCACGAGAATGTATTTGTTACCCCTAGACGACGGGAATGGCCCCATGAAATCGATGCCCCAAACGTCGAAGATCTCACAAACTTGAATCGCATTTTGCGGCATTTCATCTTTTTGAGAGATTTTCCCTTGACGTTGGAAAGAATCACATGTTTTCACCAATTCATGGGCATCCTGATATATCGTCGGCCAATAAAAGCCGGAATCGAAAACCTTCTTAGCGGTGAAATTGGCACCATGGTGTCCCCCCGTGGGTCCACTATGACATGCCTTAAGTATTTCAACGGCATCCGTACCGTGAACACACCGCCGGATCACTTGATCCGCACAGACTTTGAACAAGTAGGGGTCGTCCCAAAAATAATGTTGGACATCTTTAAAGAATTTCTTCTTCTGCTGGGACGACATCCCTTTCCTAATGAAATTCCCCGCATGGTAATTCGCAAAATCGGCGAACCATGGGGTACTTTGGTCAGTTTTGGTCACACTCCCAAGTGTCTCGAGAGGAAAAGCATCATTAATTTCCTTATTCTCGAGAACACTTTGATGGGGGTTCTCAAGTCTAGAAAGGTGATCGGCAGCAAGATTCTCGGCTCCTTTCTTGTCTCGTATTTCGACATTAAATTCTTGGAGCAAAAGAACCCACCGCATTAATCGTGGCTTAGCGTCTTGCTTCACCATTAAGTACTTTAGGGCTGAATGGTCCGTATACACTATGCATTTTTTAAGTAGCAAATAAGACCTAAATTTCTCAAAAGCATAGACAACCGCCAACATTTCCTTTTCGGTAGTTGTATAATGATGTTGGGCGTCATTCATGGTCTTGCTTGCATAGTGTATAGGCTGAAAATACTTGTTCTTACCTTGCCCCAGAACTGCACCAATGGCATAATCGCTTGCATGACACATTAGCTCAAATGGTAAGTTCCAATCGGGGGCAACTAAGATTGGTGCCTCCGTTAACTTCTTCTTCAAAACATTAAATGCATCGATGCATTCATTCGTGAAGTTAAACGGAGCGTCTTTTTCTAAAAGGTGGGTCAGAGGCCGGGCTATTTTGGAGAAGTCTTGAATAAAACGTCGATAAAAGCCGGCATGACCAAGGAAACTTCGAATTCCTTTGACGGTTGTCGGGTGTGGTAATTTAGCAATAACATCGACTTTTGCCCGATCCACCTCAATCCCAGATTTGGATATTTTATGGCCGAGGACTATTCCCTCTTTAACCATGAAGTGGCACTTTTCCCAATTTAGAACTAAATTAGTGTTTTCACACCGAATTAGCATATTTTCCAAATGGGAAAGGCAAGAGTCGAAAGAATTTCCATAGACGGAGAAATCGTCCATGAACACTTCCATGGTTTTTTCAATCATATCGGAGAAAATGGCCATCATACACCGTTGAAACGTGCCTGGAGCGTTACATAAGCCAAAGGGCATTCTACGATAGGCAAACGTTCCATACGGGCAAGTAAAAGTGGTCTTTTCTTGATCCTGGGGATCAATGGGAATTTGAAAGTACCCAGAAAAGCCATCCAGAAAATAATAGAACTCATTTCCCGCTAAACGTTCAAGCATCTGGTCCATAAAAGGAAGCGGGAAATGGTCTTTACGTGTCGCATCATTCAACTTTCGATAGTTGATACAAACTCTCCATCCGGTTACAAGTCGAGTCGGTATAAGTTCATTATCGTCATTCTTCACAACAGTGATTCCGCCCTTCTTTGGCACACAATGAACCGGGCTAACCCATGAACTATCCGAGATTGGATAAATCATTCCAGCGTCAAGGAGTTTAATAACTTCCTTTTTGATCACTTCATGGATTTGTGGATTAACCCGTCGTTGTTGCTGGACGGAAGCTTTGTGATTATCCTCAAGAAGAATCTTATGAGTACAAAATCGAGGGTCAATTCCATTAATATCGGATATTTGCCAAGCAATCGCACTTTTATGCTTCCGAAGCACATCTAAGAGTCGTGTCTTCTCCTCATCTTTTAAGCCTTTTGATATTATAACCGGTAATTTTTCATTTTTTTCCAAGTATGTGTATTCGAGATGAGGAGGCAAATCCTTGAGCTCGAGCTCCGGAGGATTCTCAATAGACGGCTTTACTTCTTTTACGTCTGCCATTTTTAAGTCAACCGGAGGGGAAGAAACAATCGGGTTTTCATTTAACAAATTTTCAATTAGTAAAATGTCCCCCTCCGGATCAAAGTTGTTATTATCAATTTCTGGTGAAAATGATTCGTTTGCAAGACAAGCATTGATTTCTTCCCATGCGAGATCACTTCCCTCAAACGGAGTGAGGGAAGGGGAAGAATCAGAGACGATCAGTTCAAAAGAAGGAGTGGAATTGCCACTCGAAGCATTATCGGTGAAACCAAAAAATTCTTGAGCATACTCCTCCGTAAGTTCATCAATAGCATCAATACGGTTGATGGAAGAAACATCGTAATCGGAGGAGTAAATCGCGGTTTGATCAAGATTAAAAGTGACGGCTTCGTTTCCAACACGTAAAGTAATCTCCTCGTCATAAACATTAATTAAGGCACGACCAGTCCTTAGGAAACCTCTCCCGAGAATGAGAGGAACCCGTGGATCGGCATCGAAATCAACAACCACAAAATCCGCAGGGAAATGAAATTTCCCAACATTGATAAAAATATCCTCAGCTATGCCAATTGGACGATACGTAGATCGGTCGGCAAGCTCGAGGGTCATAAGCGTCGGTGTCAAGTTAGGAAGAGACAACTTTTTCCAAATCGACAATGGCATAAGGTTAATGCTAGCACCAAGATCGGCCAAGGCGAAGCATTGAACCATACCCGAAAAATTACACAGTATAAGAAACTTGCCAGGGTCTTCAAGCTTTTCGGGTAGCTTTTTAAGAAGAACCGCTGAGCAATTCTCGTTCATTTTGGTTCTCGACATTTCAAAAAGCTTTTCCTTATTATTCAAAAGACCTTTTAGCATCGAAGCAAATTTGGGCATCAAAAGTATAGCATCCGCGAGACTTATATCAAAGTGTAACTCTTGAAAAATCTGATAAAACTTCTCCATTTGGTTTTTATCCTTCTCACAGTGCTTTTGTTCATTTAAGCGTGATGGATATGGCAACTTTGTTTTGACGGGTGTTTCATTTTCATTATCATTAACGACCTTTTCTTTTCCTTTAGACGTCGGGACCACCGGAGGTTGGATGTTTTCGGTCCTTCCATTATTAATAGGAATTTCCGTATCCGTTGTCACCTCGGGTTCACGGGCGACTACCTTGGGAGGTAGAGAAGAAAGGGTAGTCGGAGCCGTCGGTCCATCATAAGTAACACCACTCCTCGTAATGATCGCTTTAGCATCGCCCCTCGGGTTAGCGATCGTGTTGCTAGGCAACGTTCCAGAGCCCGAGGGTCCATCATTTAAACGCTTGTTGATATCATTGATTTGAGTTGCAAACATTTTCGTTGTTTCCTCTTGTTTAGCAATTAAAGCTTGTTGTCCTTGAAGCAATTGTTTAATCAACTCTTCCGTGGGCGACGGATTTGGAACAGCAGCTTGATTTTGATTATTAAAACTTTGCCCACGGTTTTGAAAATTGTTATTGTTCTGATTTCCATGATTATTATTCTGAAAATTCCCGTTGCTTTGAAAATTATTCCCTTGAGGCGGGCCTTGATGAAAATTTCCCCGGTTTTGATTTTGTTGAAAATTCTGATTTTGTCCTTGAAAACCATTATTTCCTCGGTTGTGATTTTGATTGTGGTTGAATTGATGATTACGGTTTTGCACATTGTTATTCTGATTCACTTAATTAGGTTGATTAAACCCGGGTGGTCCTTGAAAATGGCTCGAACGGTAGCTGAGGAGATTACGGTCTCCTTGAAGAGGTGGGTAACCGTTGCCACCCATATTTGCATCATACACGTTCTCTTGAGCAAAAGAGCCGGTCGTCGGACATTCATAATACGGGTGTGGACCACCATAAGTTTCACAAACGACATTGACCACATTAACTTGTGTTTCTTTGACTTGATTCGGCATCATTTGGTACATTCTTAGCATAGCCGTCGACAAATCGTCAATTTTCTTATTCAAGACGGCTAGCTCGGGGTTAGAAGAAGAGTTAAGAGTTGCAGTCGATCTTATTGGCTCATTCCTCTCGACTGAGGAATCCCAATAGTTGTAATGAGTCGTCATATTCTCGATTAACTCGTAACAATCCTCAGGACGACGTTTCATAAAAGTACCACCAGCTGCAGCATTGATCGTGTCCCTATGTCGTAAAGTCAATCATTATAAAACGTATCAATTATCGTGACGAGAAGCATATTATGATTCGGACAACGATCAATGGCAAGCTTGTAACGCTCCCAAGCCTCAAACAAAGACTCATCGGGGAGTTGTCGAAAATTGCTAATATCATTCCTCAATTTCGTCACCATCGATGGTGGAAAATACTTCGCCAGGAACTTGGAAACCATGTCATTGAAAGTATGAATCGAGTTCCTGGGAAGGCGATCAAACCACGCGGTGGCATGATGCGTAAGAGAATAGGGGAAGAGAGAGAGACGGAGGGCGTCATCGGAGACCCCGTTTTGCTTCATATTTTGGGTGACGGTTAGAAACTTATCGAGATGCTTATTTGCATCGTCACCCGGCAATCCGTGAAATTGGCACGAATTTTGGACTTGTTGTATCATGTGGTGCTTAAGTCCAAAATCCGTAGCCTCAATATTTAGAGGGGCAATCGGGCCACCTCAACCATGCATTGTGGGTTGGCACAACTCCTCCATCGTTCGGAGATCGGGAGCCGGCATGTGTTGGTTTTCATCACCACCCACCGGAGGGTGTTGATTATTCATATCCATTTCCTCAACGTTAAGGAAATGGACACGGTGTGTGTGACGTAATACCCTTTCAGGATTTGATAACGGTGATATAGGACTCTCAAAAAAAGAGCGGGTGTGCATACACCAAAAGCAAAATTAAAAAGAAAAGAAAAAGAAAAAGGAACATCTTTTTGTTTTTTATATTTTTCACAAAAACTTTTTATTTCTTTTGTTTTTCTTTTCTTAAAACGTAATATTCATCGAAAACTGTTTCTTTCAAAACCACTCGCGACCAATGTTCTGAAAAGCTCAAGGCGCACTAAGGCGCAAAGGGGGTCAAAGAGCCTCGAATCGAGGCGCAAACCAAGGCGCGGGATTCATAAATATGAGGCGCACTATATATTTATGTTTTTTTTATAACATATGTGACAACTTATATAGCTTAAATAACACAAAAATATCAATATTCAATTCATAATACCACTTAATAGTTATTACATCTAACAAAGGTTGCATTTAAACCCAAAATATTAAGCAGACAACATATCAGAATCCATGAACTACCCTAAATTCCTGAATTTACATTACAATATATTAGTTTATGACTTATAAAATTTAATAAATTACATGTATCAAACTATCAACTATCAACAACAAAAAATCTGTAGTTGTTTGGTAATACTTAACACTAAAGAAACAACATTTATATCTATTAATAAGCTACTATTCTTAGACATTAGATTATAAAAAAACATAGTTCTTTGTTGATTGTGTGTTTTAGTTATTTTCTAAAATATTATGGTTATTAGATACTTTATAACTTAAAGGGCCATATGTATATAACACGTAAGCCCAAAATGTGTCTTACTAATAAGAAAAAAAGGCCAAAACCCCGTTACATCTTTTAGGCGCACAAATCCCCAAGACGCTAAAGCGCAAAAATCCCCAAGGCGTAGGGATTTTTACGGGATTCATGCATGTCGTGAGCCTCGATCTAAAAAAATCCCAAAGGCTGGAGCCTCGTGGGATTTAGGGAGTAGGTGCGCCTTAGGCGCGATTTTTAAAACATTGCTCGCGACGGGACGGGAGAGAAGAATGGATCTCTCTTCAGCTAGCAATTTAATGTCTTAGCTATCCGTATATCCCGCTTATTCGGTTGTAGTAATTGAAATAGTCCGATAAACAACTAAATTACGTTTTCATTATATTGCGAGACTTATTTGGTTTTCAACGCCCTTTCTTTCGATCGAGTCGAGGCTGTAACTTTTATTATTTTTTTGGTATTTTTTTTAAAACACTTTAGGAAAAGTGTTTTTGATTTTTCAATTTTTATAGAGATATATATACAAAGTAGAGGAAGGCTAAACAAAACACGATTTTTAAAAAGATATTCAAAAATTCACTTCGGCCTTCCCCGGCAGCGGCGCCAAAAATTGATTCGTGTCAATTATAGTATATTTATATTCCGAGGAAATACTTGTGAGAGTAATTCCCGGGTCGTTCTCCCAACGAAGGCTCGAATGAAAAATTCGAATTATCGGTTTGGGAATCGTGTAGTGTAAGTGAATGGTGAAAGAGTGATAGAGTGAAAATAGCAATCAAGGAATTCAATTATTCACAAACAATAATAAAGCATGCAAAGAGTACAAGCTAACAATGCACCGAAATGAAAAACGTAAAAACGGAAACGCATCCGTAAAATTTAAAATGTAACGTATGACGAAAAATGATCCTACGAACTTGAAAATATTTTCTAAAAAATTTAAACTATTAAAAAGAATTTTAAGAAAAAGAAAAATATTTTTTTAGACTTTTATTTATTTTCTAGAATTAATTCTCTATTTTTGGAATTAAAAATGAATTAAAAATAAGGAAAAATAGAAAATTAACTTGGAAAAATAAAAATTAAATTTTAAAAATTCTAAAATATTATAAAAATATTTTTGTATTTTTCAGAACCTTTTCTAATTTTTTATTGATTTTTGGTAATTAAAAAACTATTTAAAAATTGAAAATAATCAAAATAAAATAAAAAATAGTAACGAGTCTTGGAAAAATCTGGAAAAATTCCAGAAAATCAAAAATATTAAAATGAACTTAGATAAAAAATTTGAAGTGAAAAGAAGCTGGAAAAGTGCTTATTCAAGCAAAACTGCTTATCTCAAGTGCTTATAATTAAGCACTTGAGATCCAATCACTATTAAACTTGAAACAATGACTAAAAATGGTGCAATTAACTCAGTTGTGACAAAATATGACCAGAAGGAAGCTCAGATTCCACAGATTCTAAAAATACATGCAATAAGCCTAAGTAATAAGCTCAATGATATCCAAGTAATCAACCAACTCAGTCACACTCAGAAACATTCACAGATCAAAAACAAACTTAGTTAAACACTAGCAGATTCAAGAGTACTAGCAGACCTATGTGAATGATAAGACAACCTGTTTCAGTTATGCTGATAAACAGGTGCAAATATCTCTTGATGAAGGCACAATAGAAACAGCTTATGAGGCTAATGGTTAATGACAACAATGAGAATACTGAACTAAGTAACTCTGCAATCTCAGCTTATCCTGAACTATATCACAATAAGTCAAGTTCAGCAAAGCATATAACCAAAACTCAATGTAACGTTTGATGACAGATTTAATGAAATTTGATTCAATTAAACTCTAACAGCTACTTAAGTTTTGAAACTTTCTATGACTATGAATAAGGTACTTACTATTTTTTATTTCTACTGAAAACTGTTTATGCAATTCTTACAAGTAAACTACAACTAAACACTCAATTTCCCACAAATCCAAACACCCCTATGTGACAGACTTACTCATTATACCAACACAGATCCACCTAATTAACTTCAAAACTCAACTCAGTTATTGGAAATGGTACACAAACTTAAATGAAACTCAGAAATTCAGAAATCAGATTCAAACAACTACAGCTACACAAACTCACAAATATGACAGATATTGAACTAAGAGTATGAAATAGCTACTTAGTATAACACTTAATCAGAATCAATCAACTCTGATCCAAAAAACTAATGCTAAATCAACTACACAAACCAAAAATCAACAAGATCTCAGCATGCAATTTCAATGGAACAGTTCTCAAATGTAAAACTCATCTATCTCAGATCCATGTTCATCAGAATAATCAGAATCAGAAAATTAATCCAAATCAGACTCAGAACTTTAACTGTTCTACAAATATCTATTAACAAACCACCACAATACTTAAAATAACAACTAATCTCCACTATTAATCAATGAAACAGTGTAAAAGCTATTTATCAATACTAAACTCAGTAACACAAGTATGAGTACCAACTGATGCAATTATGAAAATTAGACTTACAAAATACTCCTCTCAGCTCAAAATAGAGAGGTTCCACAGAAGCCTATCTCTAGATAGGCTGAGTTCATACTTGTCTGTCTCAACATATCAACCACCTCAACAACTTAGGATTCAATCACCTTCAGCTGACTTTGATTGGACAATGACTCAAAACACCTCACTCTAAGGTATTTAAGCTCAAATAAGATGTATAAAAGAAATTAAGCTCTACTGTGAGCCTTACCAACTGAATCTTGGATCCCCGGCTTTGACTCTTTGACCAACTTCAATTCTCGTGCTCGTTTTCTGGTTTTCTTGTGATTTTTCAGCTTTTTATGATTTATCCGTACCTGCATTTCACAAACACAAAAACACGCGTTTTCTTTGCATTTGTTAGCTCAAATAGTCGTTTTGGGTTGGTATTTGGTCAAATAATAGTGAGTGAATAAGCACTCACCACCTGCTAATACTGCAACACTCCACTTCCCCCCCCCCCCCCTCTCATCATCACCTTCCCACTACCCCTTGCCTCCCCTACACTCCAAACACTACACACCAAAAACCCCCCCTGCTAGGTCAGACTACCCAAGTGGTCAAAATTGGGTTTCCCGCCAAAAACCAATTGAAGTTGGGATCATCTCTGACCAATCCAATGGTCCAAAATAAAGTGGATTTGACTTTTTGACTGCCAAGGCTTATAAAAGAGAAGAAAAGAAGGAAGCAATTAGTTAGTGAGTAGAATTAGTATAACTTAGTTTAGTTTTAATTCATAGATAATGTAATTTTAGTTTCAGTTGTGTTTTTCAGCTTAAATCATTTGTAATCAAGTTATTTAGAGTAATTTGAACCTTTGTTATTATTAAATCCAAGTTTATTTCACAAAACTCAGTTTTTAGCATTTTCTTATTAAATTCTCAATTTTATTTATGGTGTTATAAGTTACTGTTGATTGTTTGTGTAAGTTTATTTCAGCTTATTTATAAGGATTAGAAAGTTTTCTGAGCATTAAAATCAAGCTTTAGTTTAATAACTCAAAAATACAAAAAAATAGTGTAAGAATAAAAATCAAAAAGAAAAAAATAAAGAAGAGAAGAAGAAGAAGAGATGATGCAGAGTTGATTTTGAGAATGGAAAAAGGGGCTTAGAGACTTATGGGAGTCATATAGGTTGTTCTTGATTCATGGTATTCTAGCAGGAAAGCTATTGTAAGCACTCTCTATCATTTTTTGCACTTCACTGTAGTTCAAGCTTTAAGCTTTTGGCTTTGTGTGCTTGTGCTTAATTAGTGTTAGTTAATCATAAGATAATATAATATAGGTTGCTTGTTCATTGAATTGACCTTGTGCTAAGAATTGCTTTTTCACAGTCAAGATATGATTTTTGTCACTTCTGAGTTCCAGGCTTGAATTGTTGTTGATTTGTGCTAATAAAGTCTTGTCTAGTGATAAGAAGTGATTTTGAATCAGTGTTAAGGTTGTAATTCATCATTTGCTTTGTTAATCTCATTGTCACCTTCTATAAAGGGGTGTTTGGCATTGATGTTCTTTGTATGCTCTAGTCTGTTTTTGTTGGTATTAATGGTTGTCATAACTCACATAGGGTCTAACTAGTTCTTATAAGTCATGAAATTTAGTGGTATTTAACAGAAAGTCAAAATCACCCTTTTCATAACAAAACAGTCCACTGTTGGACTGTTGGGTGTTCCAAATCCTTAATTCCAATTAAAAATTAGATTAGATTGCTTAATTTAGCTTTTATTAGGTTTAATTAACATGTATTAATCATATAGAAGCACCAGAATTTCATTTTAGTCAAATCTCAAGTTTCATCAAAAAAGTCAAATGGCATGTTTTCAGGTTTTTCCAAATCTTGGAAGATTTATTTAGAATTTTGTATTGAGATTTATGCTTTGTGCTTTCTAGGAATTGTAGTCCATCAGCTCATCTTTGTAATCCCATAGATCTTGCATTTTTAGGATTTTATTTGACCATAGTTGCTTTTTCTTGCTCACACATGTCCAATACACTAGTTTGAATCAGAATCATGCATTGTGGGCCCCTTGTGGCTTATTTTTAAGCTTAAAGCTCCAACAGTTGACCAAAGTCAACTGTTAAGCTAATAAGCACTCTTAGTGCTTATTTCTGAGATACAAAAAAGTTGTCTTCACAAAAGTTTGTTGTTTTTAGGTGTAAATTAGTTTTCAAAAAGAAAAATCAAGAAAAATCAATTTAATTTTAAGTGATAGTTTCTATTTAATGTAATTTAATTTTAATTTTCATTTTTAAATTTTTGTTAAGTACTTAGCTTTTTTATATTTTTCTTAAATTCCTCTTATATTAAAGTATTTATAGTAATTTTCTCAAATTTTTATTTTGTCATTTAATATTTATTAGTTTTAATTTTAGTTTTAGTAATAATTAAGTTTTAAATAGCATAATTATTTTTTATTAAGTAAGACCTAGTTTTTATATTTTTCATAGCTTTTATATAGTATAATATAATTTTAGGAATTTTTCTAGAATTTTTACTGTTCATTTGCTATTTTGTATAATTTAAATAGTTTAATTAGGTAATTAATGTTTAATTAGTAATTAATTAATAGAAAAACCATAAAAAGACAAAAATATTTCTTTTTAATTTTTATACTTTCTTCAAGTTCAATTAAAGGTTTAGAAAATATTTTTGTAAGTTTTTAGTTTATTTTAAATTAGATTTAAAATAGTTTTAATTAATTAATTAGTGTTTAAATATTAAAATAATCAAGTTAATAACTTTATTTTCATTTTAAATTTTCTTTTTATCTTAGGTTTGTAAAAAAGTCATTTTCACCACCTGTGGGTTTTCAGATTTCAGTTTTCACGTTTTATTTTGTACGTTTACGTTATTTAAAACGTGAACGTACGCGTTTTTAGGTTTTAAACGTTTCTGGTTTTTCCAACTTTACTGTCTTATTCATATGGCTTATTTAAGCTATTTCTTCGTATATTCCTTAGTTTAATCACTCACAAACCTTTTCCTGTCCAAATTCACCCGATCACAAACCCGTTTAATAACCATCACACCTTGTCGGGACATAACGACCCGGGGAAACCTATACTTCCGCGGAGATTTGGTCTGAGACGTTTGACTTAGTTGACCATTAACCTGGTCAGTTTAGGTTGACCGTTTGGGACCAATCAATGATAATAGTGAATTACGTGCCTCATTTTTAGCAAAGTTGTATATAGTAGAAGCTACATTAAAATTTCTTTTCGTTGTAGAGATATTTGTCATATATATAACTAATCTTTTCAAGGTGGAAATATGTATCTTACAATGTTAATGTTATCTTCTACTTTATGGTTCTTATTTGCTGCTTCCAGGAACAAGCAGGCACACGTTTTTAGTTTGACTGTTTGATCAAGTTTCAACACGCCACAAACAACATCATATACTGACCCTTCGGCTATAAAAGTCCCAATAATATCTAACAATAAGTCTATAACACCAACTCTATTTCCTAAATTCCTAACCAAAATGTTGTCCACCAATGAATCCAAAATTGCCATGGCGAAAACGGTAGTCTCAACAGTTGGATCCGTCGCTGCTGCCGCAATGGTAGCTCGTAGTGTGGCTCGCGATTACTTGCCTCCTGAATTCCAAGACTACCTTTATTTCAGCTTCCGAGGTTTCATCAACAAATTTTCAACACATATGACCATGGTGATATACGAAAATGAAGGATTTCGTGACAACGAAATTTACATTGCCACACAAATCTACCTCGAGACTCGAATTTCTACTGCCATTCACCGTATGAAAGTTAGTAAAACTCTTAATGAGAACAAGATTAACGCTGCTATGGAAATCAATGAAGAGTTTACTGATATTTACAACGGAGTTAAATTCAAGTGGTGTTTAGTTTCTAAGAAGGAACCAACTAGAGAATATTACAATCACGATGATATGGGCGACGTATCTAGAACTGATCAATGATCGTTACAGCTCACATTTCATCGAAAACACAAAGATCTAGCGATGAATGACTACTTACCATTTATACTTAACTACTCGAAAACAAAGAAACAACAAGAAAAAACCGTGAAGCTATTCACGGTCGACACTAATAACGGGTATTCAAGATACAATACCTCGTGGACATCCGTGAATCTAGACCATCCATCTAACTTTGCGACGTTAGCGATGGATCCTGATGTCAAAGAGAAAGTTATGAAGGATCTGGATAGGTTTGTAGCGAGGAGAGAGTATTATCGAAAAGTTGGAAAGGCATGGAAGAGAGGTTATTTATTGTATGGTCCGCCTGGGACTGGAAAATCAAGTTTGATCGCGGCCATTGCGAATTATTTGAACTTTGATATATACGATTTGGAGTTGACAGACATTAAATCAAACTCCGAGTTGAGAAGGTTGTTGGTGTCAACAGCGAACAGGTCGATACTTGTTGTTGAGGACATTGATTGCTCGGTGCAGTTGCATGATCGGGATACCGTTGAGGAGGCTAAAGCTTCGGCTCGGAAAAAAGGAGGGCGACATAACGACGATGAGGCTGCTCCCAAGGTTAGCATTTTTTTTTAATTAACGTATATCAATTAATTATTTCGAACTTTTTAACATTATTTGTGTCCAATTCACGTGGAAGTTTATAGATCTGATCGTGATCCAAGACACATGTGCGCGTTTTAGTTATAAATAGCAACTTGTGTTTACACTACAAAAAAAATTTCATTTTTTCACACTTTTAAAAGTGTTTAAAATTTAATTAGTTTATTAACACTTAATAATGTGTAAAAATTTGTTACATTAATAAGTGTAGTAAAAAATTATAAAACAATAAATGTTTCATACTTATAGTTGTTTCAAAAAAAAAAGTTCACACTTTTGAGTGTGAATAAATCTAAAAAATGTCCACACTTATAGGTGTGGAGCTTATTTGTAGCACTCAAATTCTTCCCACTTGGTCAAAGTATGATGAATTAAATTCTCCACAGGAAAATTTGAGTGTGGAAAAATCTTATAATTCTTCATATTTAGAAGTGTGAACTTTTTTTTTTTGACTCAATTATGAATGAGGAAAATTTATTGTTTTACAATTTTTTTCACACTTATTAATGTAATCAATTTTTATACATTTTTAGGTGTTAATAAACTAATAAAATTTTACACACTTTAAAAGAGTGTGAAAATAAAAGTGTTAGGAATCAACTATTTTTTTTTGTACTGTTAATTAGCGTCGCTATCATGTGAGAAAAGTATTATATGGTGTATATGATTTTAAAAGCTTTGGATCGGTGAAATACCGAAGTAGGATACATAACTTAAAATTTAAACCAGCTTAGTTATTAGGAAAATATCACAACTAGTCAATAGTAATGATAAGGGAGAATTTATAATGAGATTCATTCTAATTGTCTTGTTCAGATTACATTATCAGGATTTTTAAATTTCATTGATGGATTATGGTCGAGTTGTGGCGACGAAAGGATCATCATATTCACCACAAACAGAAAAGACAAGCTTGATCCAGCACTTCTTCGCCCTGGTCGCATGGACGTTCACATTCACATGTCATATTGTACTCCAAGTGGATTTCATTTGCTAGCCTCTAACTATCATAATCTCACACAACACAATCTCTTTGAAGAAATTGAGAATTTGATCTGCAAGGTTGACATTACCCCAGCTGAAGTAGCAGAGCAACTACTCAAGGATGATGACCCGGATATTACGCTTCGTGGCCTTATTGATTTTTTTGAGGTGAAGAAGAAGGAGAATGAAGAGGCCAAAATTAAGGAAAAGGAAGAAGAAGAACGACTTGCGAAAGAAAAGGAAAAGATGCAACAAGATAAATTAGATTTGAAAGAAAACGAAGAAAAGCAAGAAAGCAATGACAAATAAATTGCCAATTAAGAAGTTTCATGTGTTAATTTAATAAGGCCCAATGTTGTGTAATGTATGTTATTCATTGAATTTGATAATAGAGTATTCCTTTAATTTCTAAGCTAGGCCAAAGATGAAAAAGAAGAAAAAAATAATTCGGTCTTTGTTGCCGAATGCCGTTGACGAAGGAAAAAGAAAACACAAAAGAAGATCACATATTTTTGGTCTTAGCAAGTTGTTGGGATTTGATTTTGCATAGCTGCCATTTTGATTGGATGGGGAATTTAGTGGGTTTGTTGGTTAATGGATGTATTAGTTTCCATATCATGATAAGGTACTTGTCTGACTTGTTATCAGTGCTTGTTTTTTGTTTTATTAATCAGTCGTTTGAATTGGTATACTCTTCTTGATAAGAAGCTATTGTTTACTCAAGGTCCGAACAATTAGGGTTTAACAATTTTATTTGTATGGGTAATGGTATTCGTATTTGTATCGGGTTATTGTTTGGTTCGAATTGTGTATTGGTAATTGGTTTTGTATCTATATTGGTGATGCTAACAGCGATTGTGATGTTATAGTCTTAACTAATCCGACTATGTCTTGAGTAGTAATGTGTTTCGTCTCAACATCAACAATTTGTTTTGATTTTACATGTGGTTCTATATCTTGTTCTACATGGTTTTGTCTGAATTTGTTTGTGTGTTGCATCTGTCTGTCTGCTGAATCTGCTCTTCGTCTACTTCTGTTCGGACCTTTCTGTTGCTGAATCTGTATCTATCTCCTGCTTCTGCTGTTTGCCTGAATCTGCTCTTTGTCTACCTCTTTTCGGATCTATCTGCTGCTGAATCTGTATCTGTCTGCTGTTGTCTGCCTGCTCTTTGTCTACCTATCTCTCTGCCGCTGAATGTGTATTTGTTTGCTGTTGTCTGCCTGATTTCGGAGTTTTCTTGTCATAACTCTCAATGTAGGAGTTTGAGAGGGGGTGTTAGTTTAATAAGGCTCATTTGGCCCATAGTAATTTAGGCCCATTTGGCATTTAGGGTTTCTCATGATTAGTTTCTATTTAATTTTGTATAATATACGTTATTCATTGAATTTCATAATATAGTATTCCCTTAATTTTTACATCACGTTCATTGGATAAAGTCAGTTTAATTTAACCTGAAATCATTTGGTTTGATATTACTTCAGCTTGTAAGTTTCAATAAGATTTTTAATAACTGTTCACAAAATGTGACACTTACATGATTTTTAATGGATAAGATATTGCTACACCTTAAAATACAATTAGTAACTTTTTTATTTTATTTTTATTATTTTTAATTGTCTCATTTTATACTCCCTCCGTACCAAATTTATTGTCCACTATTGACTTTTTTAGTCTTTCTTCTTCATCTTGGACCTTAAATATTTGTGTGAGTGTTATATAATATCTTATGCAAAATATATAAATGGATTGAGTTTTAAGTGTACTTTTCAATGGTATAATTTTTCATCAAGTATTATATAACAAAAAATATATATTTATGGTCAAAGTTGAACTAGTTTGACTTTGAAAATTCAAACGGGACAATAATTTTGAGACGGAGGGAGTATCTATTATAAAACTGTGAAACAAAAAAAATACATAATTAAAAATATAAAATTTGACATGTCAAAAATAAAAAAACACAAAAGATACGGAACAAAAAACCATAAAAAATGTCTTTGTCTTGTTAATAAAGTAGGCAAAACTGCCAACAAAAATGTGAAACTTAAAAATATAAAGTTTGAAAAGTCAAAAGTAGTAAAAATAAAATAAAATAAAATAAATACTTATCAAAAAGCTATCAAAAATTGTATTGTCTTGTCAATAATGTGACTAAAAGAGGGGTAGATGAGGTAAGATGGTAGGAATAGTACAACCCATTTTTATTTGTGTCCGATTCAACATTTCGTATATTTTGCATATGTTAGGATTGTAAGAAAGCTCAATGATTGATTGAAGTGATTATCTGAAGATGTTTATCACTCAAAAAAATTTACAAAAGAAACCATGGCTTAAAAGTTAAAATAGAGCTATTTGGTCAAAGAAGAAAAAGTTGGTGTTGTATCAGGCTAGGCTTTTTTAAATTTCTAATTTCAACGACTATATGGCTTATATGATAATACAAAAAGACTACAAGTCAAGGGATCATTAGGTTGGGCGTTATGTTGGTGGTAGACCACTTGGTGGCGCTATCAACTATACACCATCCCCACTACACACATTTTTAACCGCGCGCCAAGGTCCATTTCGTGAATTAGTTTATGGTTCAGACCACCAAACATTCCCCCACCTTTTATTTATTTGTGTGTATTTGTGGGATCTTTTGAGGTGCATATTTGTTTAAAGTAGGGTATTTTTATATGTTTAGCTTTGTGTTGATCATTACACATTTATTATGATGGACTTGATATTATGCTGAATGGGGAGATTACCATAACACTTAGACTTATAAAAAGACTATTCTACGACTGCGTCTTTTCTGTCTAATAGATGGTGTGTATTGGTTTAGGCCTAAACTATGCTCGGCTAATTCCATGTGAATGTCAGTCATGTCTAATGGTTTCCATGCAAATACGTCCAGGCTATTTGCCAGTAGTAGTACAAGTTGATTATGAACCTGTGTTGAGAGGTTGGTTCCGATTGTGATGGGTTGATTTGGGTATTTGGGGTTTATGATAACTTTCGCCTATTTAGGATTGTCTCCCTAAATAGGTTCCCGCTCAATCTCTTTGATATTACTTTCTTAAACCGCAGTTGCTAGGCTCGCATCTTTGTCAGGGTAGTCACTTTTTACCGTGGCGACTCCTGCTCTTGTTGGGAATTCTACCAAAGATGTTATGGTTGAAACTTTCTTGCTAAGCTTCTGAAGGGTTGTCCTTCTAAGTATGACGTTGAATTTAGATGTTGATTTGACAATGTGGAATTATAGCATGATTGTTCTCGATAGTGGGTGTGTTCCTACTGTGAGATCTAGGGTGACTAGCCCTCAAGATAAAATATTTCTCCTCAGAAGCCAATGAACGGTGTGGTTGGTGGTTTAAGGTTAGACCTAATGTGCTCTGCAAGTTTGTTGAAGAAGTGTTCATACATTATATCGACTAAACTCCCTCTGTCCATGTATATTCTGCTGACTTTATGTGAGGCTATCATTGTTGTGATGACAACGGGGTCGGATGACAGTATAAAGGTATCCCATGAAATGTCTCGCAGTGGTTTACATTGCCAGTTTTTCATGACCTTGTTGCTTCTTTTTATTCTTCAGTGCCATGATTAGATCATGTTGACACTCCCTATATGTTCCCCGAGGGTTCCGTGTTTCATTTAATTGTTTTTTTATACCCTGGATGGACTATCATGGTGGTCAAATTTGTTTAATCAGGCAATGGGACTGACCCTAAAGTTTTTGCTCTGAGATGTCTAGGGTCGGCTAGATTAGGAAAATGTTCTATACTACCCTTAGTGAGTGCCCTAGTGTAGGATTTATCAAGGTTTATATTTGGAAGTTGTTCTAAGTGTAGGGTGGGATATATGTTATTTCCAAGGGAAGGTTTCGGAGAGAATGTCAGGGTATCTTCTTGAGTGTTTTACCCAAGGTAGTGTCTTAGCATGCTTATTACATGTAAACTAATATGGGAAAAGATATGTAGGTTCGTATGTATTTACTTGAGAACTAGCCAACCCTCATGCTTTATGAGTCGTGCCCGCTGAGTGGGTCTGATGTGGCCCAACCTGGATTTTGGTGGTCCTTTTTCCTGATATCCTCGATCCCCCTCTATTGTTGCCTAAATTCTGAATGGCTGAGACATTCGTGGTTGTAAGAGTAGTCTGAGAAGGGGAGGTGACGTGTGTAGGTTGGTAAGGTTACCTGTTACATGCGTCTCCCTCAGAAATTTCTTTGTTTGGTTTCTAGATGATTGGTGAGTCTCTTTTTCGGGTATTTGTTGGCTCTTTTCTAAGTGAAAAGGGTTCTTCGCTCGGAAACATCCGAGATGGTTTTTCTGTGTCCAAAATTTGAGGAGTTTGTTCACTAGACATGTTCGGTTAAGAAACTTGTGCACAGAGGAACAAATTTCTAGATTTTTGAATAAGAAATTAGTGAAAATAGGTGAATTTTTTTGAAAAACTTGTGCTATTTTTATCATATCCCCACGGATGGCGCCATATTTACGTATGGTATGTAAATCGTTTTAGAGATGGGATGCATGATTTTCTTGTTTGGTTTCCCGTGTTGAACGGTAATGACCCGATGAGATTGATAAGGATCATGAAGCTCCGATAACAATTAAACAAGAACCATACTTTCCTGTTGAGAGGCAGTATTTGCTTAAGTTTGTGAAACTTGTAAAGTTCTGTGTATTGGTCTCTTTTTATAGAGAGGCTTGTAGGGTATAGAGATAAACCCTTTGGGGGATGATTAATGGTTGTCATGGAGCTAGGTGTTGATCATCCGAGAGCAAACAAGGTGGACATGTATTGTGCGCTCCTTGGCTCGTATAAAGTGGTGCTTGTCTTGCGGCCCTACTGCATAATGTCAGTTGATACATGTTAACCGTTAGCGGCATTTGAGGAGCAGCAATGTTGATATAAATAAATGACTAAAAACGTTATTCATATCTTTCGATATCTCTATGTTTTGATAATCACAAAACGGAAACTCATCAAACCAAAGATTATGACATAAACAAGTATTTAGTAGTAAATACTCATCTTTACCATTAAATCACTTAAGGTATGGATAAAAAAAGTGTCTAATGTATTACAAGATCAAAGGAACATTTCTGTTAATCACTAGATATTTATAAAATGTCACAAAACATTTTATATCTTTTGTAAAACATTTTTGGAATTAAAAGAATATGTTTTATTCATTACAAATTTGTGAATTCAAATTTTCAACCAAAAATGGCAAATCTAATCTAGAAAAATTCCCCTCACAAAAGGATAAGAAAATCCAACGTTCAGGAGGGCGGCCCCCTTAATTATACTAGGCGGCCCCCTTAATCATTAAGGGGACCGCCCCCTAATTAAAGGGACTGGCACGCTCCAGAACAGTATTTTCTGGCCCTATAAATATTGGATCATTCCACATATTTTTCTCACCTTTTTGCACTAAAAACTTTCTGTTCTAAACATCCCTCTCCATCCTCTAAAAATCATTTGATCTTATATACTTTGATCTTTGTTTCAAAGTGATTCAAGCCTCAACACTCAAGTGCAAAGAGAAGAATACTTCTATTAGAAGTATTACAACTTAGTATCATCTTGCTATCTAAGTTGTTTGTTTGTTTCATCTTGTTGATCTTTCATATCTTGGTGAATAAGGTGTATGTATTAGTTTGCTAGATTTAGTTGTAGAATCTAGAATTGTTGTAAGTGTGAAGTGGAGGTTGAAGTGAAGAAGTAGTGTTGGATAGTAGTGAAGATAGGATAGAGTGGCAATAGTGACTAGTAGTGAAGAAATTGAAGCTTCCAAGTGGAGAAGACTAGAAGACATTAGTAGACTGAAGTTGTGAAGACATTGGTGCTTTGAAGTTGTGAAGTAGCAAGACATTGAAGTCGTGAAGTATTTTGTGAAGGCGTGAAGATACTCGTGGTGTGAAGACGTATTGAAGAAGTAAAAGGTGTGAAGAAGTTGTAGTGTGTTATTTGGTGTGAGATTGGTTCTAGCTACGATTAGAACTCGACATCTTGCTTTGTGTCGTTAATTGGTGTAAGCATTTGGTGTGTACGGTTTTCTCCGCCATAAGGGAGGTTATTGACTTAGTGAAGAAAACTCTCGAGTTCGGTGCTCGGGGAGTGGAGTAGGGCAAGGAAGGTGTCCTTGTAGCCGAACCACTATAAATCCTTTGTCTCTCGGTTTGATCTTTCCAACTCTCATTATTTACTTATTTACTTACTTGCTTCTCGTACATTATTATTATTGTGTGTTGTGCATATATTGGTTTCACATAAAGATCAAACTAGGTTCCATTCAAAACATTAATTATACATTAGTATATTAAAAGTATATACAATCATTAAAACACATATACATATACAAATACAAACTTATAATCAAGTGAGATATATGAAATTATAATTTTTGTTCAACACTTTAAATAAGTAGTATCTATGTGACATATGTTAATTAATTTGTATCTATACTTTAGCTTCAAAGGTTTTTACAAATTATTATCAATTCTTTGAAAGTGAACTTTTATTAAACAAAAAGACGCAAAACTATTCAACCCCCCCCCCTTCTAGTTTTCCACAATTGGTATCAGAGCCACGTCTAGCAAGATTTTTAAAATAGATTGTATTTTAAAACTTGTAACGATCTATGGAATTTGAAAAATATTTAGAAGGTAAACTTGCACAACAACCACCTTTATTTGAAAATGATCATTTGTTGAATGGAAAAACAATTTTGAAAATTATGTGAAATCAATAGATCTTGATCTTTGGCATATCATTTCAATTGGTGATCTTAAACCAACGAAAATAGATTTTGAAAATCAATATAATAATCTTCTAACCAAAATTGATAAAAACACTAAAGCTAAATTACTTATTTTTAAAACTCTACCAAGAGTTAAATATGAAAGATTATTTCGTTGTAAAACGGCAAATGATATTTGGAAATGTCTTTTAAAGTTTCACCAAGAGAAATGTAGAATCAAAGATGATAAACTTGATATTGCACAAAAAATAGTTAATCTAGAAAATTTAGTAAATAAATATTTAGTTGAAACAAACACATGTACTACTAGTTCAAATGTGATCATTGAAGGTATCTATAACGAAGAATACATGAGCCAAATCCGAAGAAAAAGCGTGAATAAATCATGGTGCAACAAGTGCAAAGATGACGATGATAATACGGCTTATGAGAATATTCAAAAAAATGCGAACACAAGTATTGATGGCAAGAACTACATGCTTCTAGATCCAAGCGAAACTACAAACAAAACATGGAGCAACATGGACAATGGAATTGATCACCGTATAGCATGTGAAGAATATAGAACTACAAATAAGGTACAATCCAAAACCAAACATTTTTGCTATGATCAATTTATATTAGAATTTTCAAAAATGGAAAACAACTTCAAACATTTTTGCAACATTGACTCAAAAATTATTTTAAAAAATGAATCTTCAACATCCGCTGAAAACAGCTTTGAAAAAGAAATAATTTTAGAAGATAAAATGTCTAGACTTGAAAGTAATATTGAAATTGATCTTAAATGTAAAAAATGTCAAGACTACAAACATGAAATTAAAATGGAAAATGAAAGAGCAAAAACATTGGCAAAATTTGAAAATAGTTCTAAATCTTTAAAATATCTTCTCAACATTCAAAAGTCATTTTATGATAAAACCGGCTTAGGATTTATCGTAAATAATCCTTCAACAAATGTATCAAAACAAATAAAATTTGTTAAACCTAGTGAATAAATTTAGAACTAATACTATTAACACTCATTATCTATTGCTCTAGTCAAGAAAGTCATTGTTTGTTAATTAAAACAAACTATTGGTGAATTCTTGTACTTATCGACGACATCCTCATCATGTGCATTCAAATGCAATGGATGTTCTCATCTAACCAACTAGGACCCATGAGAATCTGGGTACCAAGCTTTTTATCATGTTTAGGTAATTAACGAACGAATAGTCTATTACGTGTTGATTTACTCATCTCGCTCTATTACCTTTGACGGCTATTGGTTTCTATCACGTTATTTCACATTCTGCAATCGTTTCGCCTATAACGTTGTTGCGGGAATCTTCTTGTCTCGGCATTTTGTTCTTCGCTCTTGGAGTATTGGTATCATGGTGTGTCCGTTACTATTTCAAGATGAAGCCTCCAAATTACAATTTTTTAGCCTTCACGACTTGTGATGATTGATGTAATCGATTAAGCATCTCGGATCTAGCTCCCTTAATTTCTATTGCGTTGGAATGTTACTTGGCTACTTCGACATGTTTTGGACAAACTTCTATGATTTCTTCCATTACCCTCATGCCCACTCTTAAAGAAAAGCTGGACCTGAGATAAGTTCTCTTTTCAAAAACTTGCCAATATTACATTATATTTTAGAATGCTTAAGTTAGTATGTGAATATGATTTAACTGATAAGTTGCCATGCTTTTAGATTATTAACACTAATATATGCATATATGATATTAGCATTATTAACCTTCTTGTTGTTTAGTCTATTATCATTTTTCTTAATCTTCTATGATCTATAGTAGAACCCTTCCACTTAAGCTATATGATCTTACTAGTTGCATTAATAGATGTATTATAATTGAGTTTTGTTTGCAACTTGATATTATGATGTTCTATGTATACATATATACATATACATATATATATATATATATATATATATATATATATATATATATATATACACACACACACATGTCTATCTTGTATCCATGAACTATTTACCTTGCTCCTTCCTGTCCCATTGCATTTAGATCATAAGTATCTATCATTTCACTTTAATATCTTTAGGTGTCATTAAAGATGATTATGTGTGACAATGGGCTTAATTGATTCTCTTGAGCATGATAAGCTTCCATTTCAAATCCTTCACTTGCAACTTCTTGATTATCATGATCAAAACATCATGTTTAAAACTTCTCTCTTTTTTTTGAATAAAATATTTTTTATTTTTCTTGAAACAATTTACTTAACTAAAATTTCTTTCATAACCATTATTTTAATCAAAAACAAGATTGAAAATTTTTTGTTACACGTTATGAAACAAAATTCAATCTATGTTATTGTAATGCACACTTGAATTTACTTCAAAACATTGTTGAATAAAACTAAAAACGTTTTGCTTAAAAAAAACATTTAACTTTCTCATATGTTTGCTCTAGACTAAATGTTATCATCTTCATATAGTTACACATTTAACTTATTTGTCTTATTGCCTCCTTTGTTGCATATCTTAATTGATAAATTAATAGATAACATGATTATTAGAAATTAATTGCCTATTTTAATTAATTCTATATCACTCTCTACATTCATGAATAGTATGCCCTATATTGCCTCAAAGAGTTGAACTTACTTGAATCCAAATCCAAAAACACAACCTTTTTGAAAATTTTCTGCCAAAAACCCATTTCTGGCATTATGGGAATCACCAGATGGGCGGCCCCCTTAATGATTAAGGGGACCAGCCCTTAATTAAGGGGACCGGCCATCTGATGGTCGGGGATACTGTTTTCTTTATCACTTTTTGACCCATTTCAGCCTATACTTCCCAAAACTCACAAACATATTTTGTCCCATGCTATCCCTCAAAATTTACCTTCCTAAACCACATTTCTCATACACTATAAATACCCTCTTCCCATCATTAATGCCATCACACCCAAACATGTCATCTCCCAACAACCAAAAACCTAAGATTTCAAGAACCGCAAGGATCTCCGTCAAACCCGTTTGGAGGAGGAAACTTGATTCTTGTCATAGCTCAAGTGATGGTGTTCCAAGTCAACCAACTACTAAACCTCAAACCCACAATAATGACTCATCTCACAACCTATCACCCACTCATTCCTTCATTCATGCTTCTTCTTATGATGAGCATGCTCAATCCCAAAACAACAATCCTAATCTCTCAATCAATACTTCACATGTTGCTCATTCAACAAAAACACCACTCACTCTTGGAGAACTTCTTCCACCCATTTCATGTTTTCATGACTACCCAAGCATAACCATGTCTCCACCACACAGAGTACCACCACCACATCCTACAACCTCACATGCCATTCCTATGTTGCATGTTCAAACCTTCACCCAAGACAACCATCTTGTTCCACCATCATCACCTTCCTCCGAACACTTGAAGTTCGTTGAGGAGCTAAAAGAGGCTCATGAGCTTAGTGCTCTTTTAGCATTACATCTTGCGCAACGCAATTTGGATCCAACCCAATCAAGCTCACCATCATCACCACAAAACATCAACCAAGTTGAGAAGCATGTCAACAATTGCCCTTGTTGCATCTTCCTTCAACAACAAACCATTGCCTTGAATGAGAACTTCACTTGGATTGAGTATCTTCTTACAAGATCTCAACAAACATCATCACTTGAACAACATCAAAACCCTCAATCAACAAACCCTATCTCTAACCCACCACCTACAAGTTCCACATCTCCAAACTCACCAACATCCATGCAACCAAAAGTTTATCTCAACTAAACCACCAAGCATTTTATATGCTTATGTTTCTCATTTTCAAATAAAACCTTTCAACCATTTTGGGATTCAAGAAAGTTTGGTGACACTCCTTGTTAGCACAATAGGATGCTATACTTAGTCTTAGTATTCTATATTTATGGCTTTTGTAACAATGATTATGGGTTGACACAATCATTTTCTATCAATGAATGACTTAATATGTGTTCCTTATTATCTTTTGCCATGCTTATTACTTGTTGGTATTATGTTATATGTGTTTGCTTGTGCTATGCTTGTGCTTCTAATATTTTTCTTGCAAGAATCCCAATTCTCGAACCCTTGGTGCCCTCAAACGAGGGGGAGCATACATCAAGGGGGAGCTTCCTTTCTTTTGGCTTAAACCTTTTTGATTTTACAAAAAGGGGGAGAAGTTGAATATAAACTCACTAAATACTTGTCTAAAAATTAATTTTTGGATTTAATGAGTTTAGGTTTTGTAATCATCAAAAAGGGGGAGATTGTTGATATAAATAAATGACTAAAAACGTTATTCATATCTTTCGATATCTCTATGTTTTGATAACCACAAAACGAAAACTCAACAAACCAAAGATTATGACATAAACAAGTATTTAGTAGTAAATACTCATCTTTACCATTAAATCACTTAAGGTATGGATAAATAAAGTGTCTAATGTATTACAAGATCAAAGGAACATTTTTGTTAATCACTAGATATTTATAAAATGTCACAAAACATTTTATATCTTTTGTAAAACATTTTTGGAATTAAAAAAATATGTTTTATTCATTACAAATTTGTGAATTCAAATTTTCAACCAAAAATGGCAAATCTAATCCAGAAAAATTCCCCTCACAAAAGGACAAGAAAATCCAACGTTCAGGAGGGCGGCCCCCTTAATTATACTAGGCGGCCCCCTTAATCACTAAGGGGACCGCCCCCTAATTAAGGGGACCGGCACGCTCCAGAACAGTATTTTCTGGCCCTATAAATATTGGATCATTCCACATATTTTTCTCACCTTTTTGCACTAAAAACTTTCTGATCTAAACATCCCTCTCCATCCTCTAAAAATCCTTTGATCTTATATACTTTGATCTTTGTTTCAAAGTGATTCAAGCCTCAACACTCAAGTACAAAGAGAAGAATACTTCTATTAGAAGTATTACAACTTAGTATCATCTTGCTATCTAAGTTGTTTGTTTGTTTCATCTTGTTGATCTTTCATATCTTGGTGAATAAGGTGTATGTATTAGTTTGCTAGATTTAGTTGTAGAATCTAGAATTGTTGTAAGTGTGAAGTGGAGGTTGAAGTGAAGAAGTAGTGTTGGATAGTAGTGAAGATATGATAGAGTGGCAATAGTGACTAGTAGTGAAGAAATTGAAGCTTCCAAGTGGAGAAGACTTGAAGACATTAGTAGACTGAAGTTGTGAAGACATTGGTGCTTTGAAGTTGTGAAGTAGCAAGACATTGAAGTCGTGAAGTATTTTGTGAAGGCGTGAAGATACTCGTGGTGTGAAGACGTATTGAAGAAGTAAAAGGTGTGAAGAAGTTGTGGTGTGTTATTTGGTGTGAGATTGGTTCTAGCTACGATTAGAACTCGACATCTTGCTTTGTGTCGTTAATTGGTGTAAGCATTTGGTGTGTACGATTTTCTCTGCCATAAGGGAGGTTATTGACTTAGTGAAGAAAACTCTCGAGTTCGGTGCTCGGGGAGTGGAGTAGGGCAAGGAAGGTGTCCTTGTAGCCGAACCACTATAAATCCTTTGTCTCTCGGTTTGATCTTTCCAACTCTCATTCTTTACTTATTTACTTACTTGCTTCTCGTACATTATTATTATTGTGTGTTGTGCATATATTGGTTTCACATAAAGATCAAACTAGGTTCCATTCAAAACATTAATTATACATTAGTATATTAAAAGTATATACAATCATTAAAACACATATACATATACAAATACAAACTTATAATCAAGTGAGATATATGAAATTATAATTTCTATTCAACACTTTAAATAAGTAGTATCTATGTGACATATGTTAATTAATTTGTATCTATACTTTAGCTTCAAAGTTTTTTACAAATTATTATCAATTCTTTGAAAGTGAACTTTTATTAAACAAAAAGACGCAAAACTATTCAACCCCCCCCCTTCTAGTTTTCCACAAGCAACACTAGTGTGCTAAGAATGGCCTTATAGGTTTTACCAGGCCCAACCTGGATTTTGGTGGTCCCTTTCCCTGATATCCTCGATCCCCCTCTATTGTTCCCTAAATTCTGAATGGCTGAGACATTTGTGGTTGTAAGAGTGGTCTGAGAAGGGGAGGTGACGTGTGTAGGTTGGTAAGGTTACCTGTTACATGCGTCTCCCTCAGAAATTTCTTTGTGTGGTTTCTAAATGATTGGTGAGTCTCTTTTTCGGGTATTTGTTGGCTCTTTTCTAAGTGAAAAAGGTTATTCGCTCGGAAACATCCAAGATGGTTTTTCTGTGTCCGAAATTTGAGGAGTTTGTTCACTAGACATGTTCGGTTAAGAAACTTGTGCACAGAGGAACAAATTTCTAGATTTTTGAATAAGAAATTAGTGAAAATAGGTGAAATTTTTTGAAAAACTTGTGGCTATTTTTATCATATCCCCACGGATGGCGCCATGTTTACGTATGGTATGTAAATCATTTTTGATATGGGGTGCATGATTTTCTTGTTTGGTTTCCCGTGTTGAACGGTAATGACCCGATGAGATTGATAAGGATCATGAAGCTCGGGTAACACTTAAACAAGAACCATACTTTCCTGTTGTGAGGCAGTATTTGCTTAAGTGTGTGAAACTTGTAAAGTTCTGTGTATTGGTCTCTTTTTATAGAGAGGCTTTTAGGGTTTAGAGATAAACCCTTTGGGGGATGATTAATGGTTGTCATAGAGCTAGGTGTTGATCATCCGAGAGCAAACAAGGTGGACATGTGTTGTGCGCTCCTTGGCTCATATAAAGTGGTGCTTGTCTTGCGTCCCTACTGCGTAATGTCAGTTGATACATCTTAACCGTTAGCGGCATTTGACGAGCAGCAACACTAGTGTGCTCAGACTGGCCTTATAGGTTTTACCAGGCCCTGTGCGCCCTGAGATTTAAGTCCGGCCATTTGATGGGCCTTTGATAATGTGCTTGATTCGTGTGTGTACTTAGCGGACTTGAGCCGTTATTATTGATATGCTATCACATTTTAAACATAATTACAACTCTTAATTACGGGATTAAATTATTTGATTTAAAATACGGTTTAATGTAAATTGATAATAATCATCTTTGTGCTTTGGCAATTTTTGCATTAAACATCTTTTGCCAATACTATTTACAAATATCATTCTCAGAAGGCCAAAAACTTGACACAATACATCTTTTTAGCTGTAAGTTAACTACGATGCCCTTGTGTTCTTCCATTTCTATTTTCACTTTGAATTTTCTTTTGCTATTAGACAAAATTCATATCTTGTTAACTCATTTTTCACACTCTATGATTTAAAATAATAATAAAACAAAATTATTTGCACCAACCAAGCTCACACAACCACTGGGTCCCAATAAATTGGAAAAAAAAGAAAAAAAAAAACAACATTTAATTTTTATCATCACCGGGACCCATCAAGTGACTAGTCGTGTTTGGGTCGGATCTGTGGTCGGGTCGGATTGTGATGGTGTTTGTGTCGAACTAGTATAACTTGCCCATGTTTCACCTCCGTTCTATGTATCGATCACCAATTTAATATGTAAAGTAATCTATTTTTTAATTTGATTTGTTACATTAAATACTTTCAATAACATTATATTGAATATAGCAAATGGCTTGTGTATTAATGGTACCATTTATTGTGTGAAAATACTACAATAAAAGCTGGATTTAGTGACAAAGCGAAAATGGTCACTATCAGTACAAAATCGGTCACTAACATTGTTTTAGTGACCAAAACCTGGGTGGTCACTTTTCGTCACTATAGCTCCGTCACTATTTTTATTAGAGACCAAAAATTAAAATCCGTCTCTAACCAATGACCATAATACGGTGGTCACTATTATTGTGACGATATATTCGGTCACTAATTTTGGTCACTAAGAGTCGAAGGTGGTCACTGAAATGATAGATAGTGACGGATAACAATGGTCATGAAAGCGGTCACTAATTTGTTAAAGATAACAAACCCGTTAACTCACCGTTAACACCCATCAGTGACGATATGTGTGGTCACTTCATATTAAATTTAGAGACTAACTGGTGGTCACCATCTATTTACTTTTAAAAGCAAAAAGTGGTCACTTACTCAAACAAATTTACAAAACGATTTAGCAATTTCACAAAATATATAACTGCACAAAAAATTAAAACCAAAGAATTTGAACAAAAATATCAAATATTACTTATGACTGCATAAACATAAGATTCTTTTTAACATATAATTTTTGAACAACAAAGGAAACGAATATAACCACAAAAGAAAAAAAACTTAACATTCAAGTTTTTAACATCTTGTTTATTAGCAATAAAACATGTCTTGAATCATATCCTTGTATCCAACTCACTACCAAACGACCCTTGTATCCAACTCGGTACCAAACAGCCCTTGCATCCAACGGAACTTTTAGTCGCCCTACAAATAATGCAATAAACTCAGTCAAACAAAATAATATGATCTGAAAAAGCACAAGTTTAAAACAGATTTGAAAAGGAAACTTTACAAGGCAAAATGCTAAATCAAAGAAGGCTAAGAAATAAACTAAAAGTTAAGGGCTGAGGGAAAATAAGCTAAGAGGGATTAAAAGGGATCCTAAATAAGCAAGTGGGGATGAAATAAGCAGTTCTGTTTATCCAATAAACTACCCTAATGAAGTAAATAAATATAAGCTCAATAATACTATCCTAGATAAGCTAAAACAATAAGACAAACAAGTTGAATAAAGCTCACAAGCTCATACAAGCAAAATCCAATAACTGAATATAAGCCAATACAAACAGTCTAGAGGATAGACTTGATGGGCAATTTAAGCTAGGCGAATAAGCTCTTAAGAGCAAAATGAGACAAGATCCTAACAGCTAATACTAGAGGCTATCTAGGAAACCGAAAACCAAGCAAAATGGATAAATAGAGAAGCAATAAGAGAGGAAGGAAAATCTAAAAAAAAAAACAAATGACTACTGGTGCAGGGCACTTAGCAGTCCAACTACTTTACCAACTTATTTTTAATCACTCAATTTATTTCCAAAATGTAAAATCTCAACTGTTCTATGAATGTGAGCTACCAAAGAGTAGATAGAAACGATCATTGTGAATTTTGGACAAGTAATCAGTGCTAGAAACTGATTTGAAAATGGCTAAATGGACAGCAAGGATGCTGAGTACAGTTGGGTAAAAGTGGGTCATAATTGAGATACTATGGTACTGATGCAGTTGGGTCAAATGGGAACAAATGGTGTTTTAAACTAACAAGCTACCAATACCAAGTAATGAGCAAGTTAAATAACCTGTAGCGAGCTAATTAAAAGCAATTACATCAACTATAAGAGCCTAATCTAGTTTATACTAAATCTACCTAACAAATCAGTTATACGGATCAATTATAAGAAAACTGATGCAATGGGTGAAACTGGGTGGAAATGAGATACTTGACTAATAAGTTCCTTATGCCAAATACTATGCAACTTAGATAACTTATAATGAGTACACTTTAACATCTAATGGGAGAACATGAGATGTGGCTTAAGCCTAAATTCTGGTATCTGGTTTCACTTGGAGTTTACTTAAAATATCTGCAATGCCATGTTATATTGTCGAGGCCTACTAAAAAGAAAACAAACGCACCTAAGCTTTTGGGCTTGTGGACCTCGGCTAAACCAGACCAATGCACCCTTTGAATGGAGACTCAAAGAAAACGCACCCATATTGTGTGACACAAATTTAAAACAGGTTGACTAATCTCAAGTTTTCAGCTTATTGACAAATTTACAATGACATTTTATTGATTCAAATTACCAACAGTTAAAACGCACCTTAACTACTAAAAACAACTAATCCCAGTAACAAATCCAAACACTCGTATAAACACAACACTCTCTTGACTACCTCTACACCAAATCAAAGCAAAATGACAAGTTAACCTCAAAGTTAATTTTATATACACAAACCCGAGACTTCAGATGAGCAAAACGAAACAAAATGAATAAGCTAACACAAATCCAAACCATAACACCACAATCATCATACGAACCCAGAAACAACCCATTTGACAACTCCAAACTCTCACCCATAATACAACCAGAATCGGAGTGTGTACTACTCGACCCTAAGCGGGTTTAATCACCAAATTGTGACCAGAACTAACAATAACATCTATTCGACACCATTTTATTCAAATCTTAATAAGCAAGTCCTAAACAGCCCTATAAGTCTATAACTGAAACAAATAGCCAATATTAACGTAAGATTTAAGATTCAATATATTATGTTAACTTACAGAATTTTGAGATACCAATCCAGACAACGCTTTATCTCTTCCATCATTAATCCCATATTCTTCTTCATTTCGTCTTGCTCCACTTTAAAGCTAGCTTGCTCCGTTTGATATTTGACTTGCTCCTCTTTGAGTACTCGTACCTCTTCCTCTAAAGCTGCTGATTTCTTCTTTTCTAATTCAAAAGTTGTCCTTAAGTTTTCCACTGCCAGAATCTCTTTCTTTGGAGCTGAACGTCCTCTTAGATGTCCAGGAACATGCTTCAGCACTTTCAAACATATTTCCACTGGTGTACCCGAACCAACAGCTTCTTCACTTTGTAACTTTTTCTGTATATAATATTAATTTATTAGTGAAAACAAGTAAAGATACTTCTCATGGCTGCCCATTCTATTGAAGATCAATAATGATCCAACAGTTGCAGTCACTTCTTTCCCTTGTTTCCTTAAACTCATCAGACCCCTCAACACACTAACAAATAATACTAACCAAGAACAGGACCGTATTGTACCTGTTGGGTTTAAAAAAAAGTTCAATCCTAAACTAAAGGAGACTGGTCCAGCTCAGGTCTAGTTCAGTCATCTATGTAACCCATTGTTTTACCCACATTACTTAGGTCACTTTAACTATTACAATAGTTTATAAAAATTTTAAACATAGTAGCAGAGCATACCAAAACCGCCTCAGCTTCCTCATTAACCATTTTTTTTCTTCTCACAATAATGTGCAATTTGAAAGCCATCAATTGCAGTCACTTCTTTCTCTTCTCTCCTTCTCTGTTTCATATAGAAACCACAATTCAGATATATATATATATATATATATATACACACACAAATACACACACACACATGAATAATGAATAACAAATTTTTATAGAACCTACTCACCATATCAATTATTCTTGCAGCGGATTTTGTACCGACAGCGGGTGGAATCAAATTGAATGACCTGTTCTTCTTATTTTGGGCGCTTAACTTTTGCAAAATTTAAAGGATTACAGTTTAAAAGTATTTTCATAAACAAAATACTACAAATTGTAGAAAAATGAACTTTATACATGAAACTCCTCACTCACAAACTTTTGACAAAGCTTAATCCAGTCAGAAAGTTCAATGCCGCTTGGGGGATCCTCCATTGCCTCCTCATGTGTAGGAAACTCCTTGTATTTAACGTGCAACTTATACTGCCGATTTTTGTGTTGATTCCCTAACTGTGAATGTATAGCACGAACTGACCTCTCACATTTCCGATTAAAGGTTGAGTTTTCCTGATATATAATGAAAGGTAAAAACCTCCATCAAATTGAAAAGCAATATAATTCCCTAACTATGACTCTAAACTATGGGTCATTTGGAAGAATGGGTCAGACGAGTTATGGGTTGGGTTGACCCGTTATACTACTCATGAAAAAACAAAACAGAAACATTAGTATAATCTACATTCAACAATTTACCACGCATTTGGAGATAATATCTATCTTTAAAAAATCTGGTTGTTTTTTCCATGTGGTGCCATCAAATAGTGCATATTCACGCACTAAACACCCGCCCTTGGTGATAAAACGTTGGCTATCCTTGCCAATTATCCGGCCTGCACATTCATCAATTTTGAAGACCAACTTCCCCTTGTCCAATCGTATTTTCTTTGCTTCATTCAAGGCTCTCGATTCTTTTCTAGTAACTGATGTGCCTAACATTATGTAATCAAAACAACAATAGATTATTAATACAATTAAAAAGACAACAATATGCGCATGCAAAAACAACATTTCTACCATGTGAAGTTGAACCAATATCGGTCTCGGTTTGAACAGAATTAACTTCACGATCATCCTCCGAATAATCTTCGTGATCTCCCAACTCAGTTTGCACGTCTTCTTGCACCTCTTCATCTTCCAATCTCATATAAGCTTGTCTCTTTTTCGTGGTATATTAGGCTGAGTTTGCACCTCTTCTTGCACTTCTTCATCATCCAATCTCGCATAAGCTTGTCTCTTTCGTGGTATATTAGGCTGACTTTGCACCTCTTCTTGCACTTCTTCATCTTCCAATCTCGTATAAGCTTGTCTCTTTCGTGGTATATTAGGCTGAGTTTGCACCTCTTCATCTTCCAATCTCGTATAAGCTTGTCTCTTTCGTGGTATATTAGGCTGACTTTGCACCTCTTCATCTTCCAATCTAGTATAAGATAGTCTCTTTCGTAGTACATCAGGTTTGTGAGGGAGTGACACATCTTGACTCTTACTCAACTTATAAGGCTTTAAAACTTCATGACTGCTACTTAACTTGTATGGTTGTGGTACAATTCGACTTTTACTTGAGTTATAGGCTTTTGAAACTTTTTGGCTACTGCTTGAATTCTGAAAACCAACCCTTTTTTAGACTCCTTTTCCGGGTTCTTGGCTACTGCTTGAATTCTGAAAACCAACCCTTTTTTAGACTCCTTTTCCAGGACCAGCCATCTACGTGTTTAATTAGCATCAAAAAATAAAAAATAAAAACAAGAATTGTACTAGCAAGAGATGTAATAAACTAACACAAGAAAGGTACCTGATAAACGTTGCGATTATGACCAGAAGGCTTGGAAAGAGCATTAGTTTTAACTTGTATGTTAGAAGAACTTTGTTTCTGTTCAAGAACTTGTTTGGCATTCATTCTGAAAACTGATGACAAAGAATATACCATGATCTGAATCTATAAGTGGGGCTGTACATGATACAAATGTTAATTTAAAGGCTATAATTCTAGTATACAAATGCTTAGGTAAAAATTGATATCTATTACTCGGGCATCACTGAGTATCTCGTTTTATACCTGGTTGATTATCATGCTCTGTTTTTATACCTGGTGAAATCAGGAACAGTTCACTATTATACTGTTTTTATACCTTAAAAGCTAGTAATAAACTTTGTAAATAAGGTAAACCAAACATCCTCTTTGTATTTGTTTTCATTTATATCAAATATCCATAAATATGTTCAAAATACGCTAAGGATATAAAAGGACTTGTATCCGAGGCAGATTTTAAGGTGTGTTATTGTTGTGTCTAGTTACACAGATCACAAATACTAGGCATAAAGATATACAATTAACTGGTGGTTCAGGGATTAATAAAAGTAAAATTGCAAGCCTAAAAACTTTCATATGATCAACAACCTAGGAGCTAAACATAATGAGAGAACGGAAAGTTGTTACATATATAGTAACAACTTATCTAGTAGGTTTAAGGAAAATAAGCTGGAAACAACTTTAAGGAACTAGAATGAAGATAAAACAACAATAAATAACCACTGAATAAGCCAAATAGCCAAATAAGCAATTCCAAAATACCCACAGACTACACAGGCCAAATATAGACACTTGCAAACCACTGTGGGGTCCACAAGGGGGTTCAGGGGTCCAAGTTGAATCTTGATCCTAAAAGCTAGCCAGGGGAGCTTTCTAATAAGCCAAGAAGCAGTAAGTGAGGTTCACAAATAAGTTGGGAAATGGCTTATGAACTTGGCTCAGGTACACTGATGCTTCAGCATAAACAATGGGTGTTATGAGACTTTGAAATGATTTAAGAACTATCAAAAGCTAACTAAAGAATCTAATAAGCTAAAATGGAGTGAGATTAAGCTAAAGCTAATAGAGTACTAACACAAATAAGCTAAATCAACCAATAAAGCACAATGAGATAAGCTATGATGAGGCGAAAAATGATCCGTTTTTAGGGGGTCATTTAAGCCCGGAATTAAATTTATTTGATCAAATATTGCCCTAAATCGTTCCTTTTGTGATTTTAGGTACTTTAGGAGTGAAATCTGGAAAAGGAAGCAATTCAGACGTTTTTGGAGCATAAAAGTGAAGAAAACGCCAAAGACTTAATTTTCCATGCTGGAAACAGTGTCTGACGGCGTCAAGAGTAAAGACCATGACGACCCAGTACAGAAATGAAGGCGTTACAAGTAGAGTGTCAAGAGTTAAATGTGTGACGGCCTGTAAAAGTGGACTACATGACGGCGTCAGATGTAGATCAAGGCAGTCCGAGGATTATTTTGCCGGCGAGATGACGGCGTCACAAGTTTGTTCTTGACGCCGTCAGCCTCTAATATCTATATATAGTTTTCTAATTTTCATTCATTAGGGGAAGTTTTGGAGAAACCCTAAGGCCAAACCATATACAAATTTTACAGCTTTTCAAGGGTTTTCAACCCTTGAATCCTTACATGTGTTATTCAGATAAGCCTTTTCTTAATTCAATCAATATATCTATGTGTTGGTTGTCTATATCTTGTGCTTGTCTTGATTCCACCATGCTAGGCTAGATTTATCTTGTGTTTGCTTAGATCTAATGAAACCTAGATGTTGATTATGTGTTGATTACTTGTTTATGGTTGTATTGGATGAATGATTTCAATGTTAGGCTTAAGAAAACTGGCAGATCTCCAAATGGTAACATGCTTGAACGTCTTAGGAAACATGAACCGATGTGTACTAGGTTTTATTGGTTGTATTTAATGCATGAGTAAATTCTAATGATCCCATGTTAGGAGCTTCTTGCAGGCTCGACATAGGAGTGAAGTAGGCACTCATAGGATTGGGGAAGTAAGTACGCCACCCCATGAATGGTATTAAAGAATACAATCTGTCATCCACGCAACTATAACAAGTAATTAACGTGTAAAAGATATCTAGGGAGTAGTGAAATCTAAGTAAACACATTTCTCCCACTTATTGCTCACAACCTTAGTTTAATTTAGTTTTATTTTCATTTTTAGTATTTTATTTTGATTGCATCTTAGTATTGGGTTAGTTGACTAGCAACTAATTCCGCCCCAAATCCTTCAAAACCGAGATTTTTATTTGCTTTCTAAAATATATAAAAATACAAAAAGAATCATCCTTCATTTCTAGAACTAGTATTTAGGTTTTCTAATCCTAGCGACACTATTCCTAGCTGAACGATCAATCCCCCGGTACTTGTCACTATACTATACTACAACGATCAGGTACACTGCCTGGTGGGGGTTGTAAGCTTCTCAAGATTCCTTGAGAGGTAAAGCCTGGTGCAATCCCTACGCATCAAGTTTTTGGCGCCGCAGCCCGGGGAATAGTTATTGTCTAGGTTAGTATCTCTTTTTATTAGGTCTACTTGCTAGATTCCTTTCTAGTAAGATTTTATTTTTATTTTTTGGTTTTCTTTAGTCTATCTTATTTCTTTGTGTTTTTGTTCGTAACTTTTCACCACCCGACATCATGGACGATGGGAACATCTTTAAACCCGTCATCCCACCACAACAAAACCCACCACTAGAACCTCTTAGGCCCCGAACCTTAGGAGAGTATTCCCGACCTAGCCACCAAGGCTACCGAAACACCATTGAGCTCACCGGAGCCAATGTGACCCCCCTGCGATCCGACACCATCCGGTTGGTGCAAAGCGGATGTGCATTCCATGGACTTCGTTCCGAAGATCCAAATCAACATCTCAAGGACTTCCTTAAAATCGTAGATTCCATAGACCTAGATGTTGCAACTAGAGAGACAACCCGATTACGCCTATTCCAATTCTCTCTACGTGATCAAGCTAGTCAATGGCTTGAGCGTTTACCCGCGGGATCCATCACCACATGGGATGATCTCACCACTCGTTTCCTTGCTCAATTTTTCCCACCGGGGAGAACTACTAAGCTTAGAAATGACATCTTGATGTTCCAACAACGTCAAAATGAATCTCTTTATGAAGCATGGACTCGTTTCAAGGACTTACTCCAAAAAGTCCCTCATCATGGCATAGATCTTTGGTTCCAAGTCCAAATCTTTTATGACCATATCGATCTCTCCACGAGGTGAGCCATTGACCAATCGGCCGGTGGTAAGCTACGTGATCTAAGTGCGGAACAATCATGGGAACTCATAGAAGATCTTGCTCTCTTTGACAGCGAAAGTTGGAATGATCCCCGTGATTTGAACAAAACGGTCAAGGCAATATCTTTGCCTTCGAATAACTCTAGCACTCCCGACCGTAGGATCATGGAACTTGAGGACCAAGTCAAGTTTCTCATGAAATCTTACGAAGCTCCTAAGCCTTCAAGCCAAATGAACAAAATCACTTCTTCATGCGAATTATGTAGTGGTCCCCATGACACTCGTGATTGTGTGGAACTCCCCGGAACAGCTTTTGCGGACTACGCATCCTCGCGTACCGACGAAGCGGGAGATAAGTGGTACACTTTCAAACCTGAGCCAAACCCTTACGGTGATTCCTACAACCCCTCTTGGAAAAATCCCCCAAACCTTAGGTGGAAACAAAATCAACCCACTTCTTCCAATCCGCCTAATCGTTACCAACCAAACGGTCCACCCTCCAACCGTACTTTCAACGACAATCCTTCTAACAACTATGGTAGTACCAACAATCTTGAAGGATTGATGTCTAAGTTCATGGCATCTCAAGCAGCTCGCATATCTAAGTTTGAAGCCGATTTCAAACAAAAGCAAAGCGAGATGACCACCAAAATTGACGCATTGTTGAAAGTCCTCAATGACCAAGAAATGGGAGCACTCCCAAGCGACACGGTCAAGAATCCGAAACTAAACGTTAATTCCATATCATCAGTTTCGTCACCCACTTCGTGTCCACAATACTACTCGATTAAATCAACGAGCACGTGTTTCAAACAAAACCAAATTCTTCAAAAGGACCAATCAAGTAAAACACCCGATATAAAACCGGTCAAAAGTATAGTTGAAATACCTCCTACGCAAGACCTTGACGATGAATTCAAGGAACTTCACCTTGAACACCCCGTCATTGATGTCTTAGCCCGTGCTCCCTACTATAGTGCCCTCCTAGAAAAATATAAGAAGTTTAAACTAGGTAAAAATGGGACCGCCTTCGTTCAAAACAAGTTGCCTAAAAAGCTTGATGATCCAGGTATATTTGTTTTGCCTTGTAAGATAGGAAGATCCGAAGCTTTCGACACACTAGCCGATTTAGGGTCAAGCCTCAACTTGATTCCCTTATCCCTATTCACCACTCTTAAGCTAGGAAAGTTAGAGGAAACGGAGGTATTGATAGGTCTAGCGGATGGAAGTATTGCCCACCCGGTTGGAATGATTAAGGATGTAGATGTTCACGTAGGAAAGTTAACTATCTTAGTGGATTTTCACGTCCTAGACATGGTTAGTGACACTACATGCCCATTGTTGGTAGGAAGAGGATTTTTAGCAACCGCTAGCGCCATGATAGATTGTAAGGAGTCTAAGATAGCGGTAGGTGAAGGCAATACTTGGTCGGTGTACGATGTTAAGAAGCATAGTTATGATTGTGATCATGAACTGACACCACATTGGGCAGAGATGAATAGGAGACCCTCTAGATATGGACCTTGGATAGAAAGGAACTTTATAGGACCTCAACGCCCATTCTATCTAGAAAAAGATTTCATTGAAAAGACACATTCGGTGGAACAACTCATAGCGAGAGATGAAGAGCTAGATCCTTTTGAGGACACCTTAGTCTTTAGGAAGATGATTGAGTTCTTGAGCGTAATGCTTATTAATATAGAGATGAATAAGTGGAAAAGAGAGGGAGACAAGTGTAAATGGAGGTGGGACAAGCCACCTAAAGAAGGTGACGGATCATGGCATATGATGATGACTTTGTATGATCTGGATGGAGAAAAGTTTGAAAGGTCATATCGTACTAAGAAAACCGATAGGAAGTCGAAACCTAAGTTTGATCCCAAAGATGTCCTCAATGAGGAACTCACCCGTATCACGTAGTAACCCATGACCTTGAGTCTAGCTACAAGACTCGTAAATAAAGAAAAGCGCTTCTTGGGAGGCAACCCATGCTTTGTGTGATTTTATTTTGTTTGTTTGTTATTTGCTTTCGTATGCATGTTTTATTTTTATTGTTGGTAGATCATGTTTCTAAACTAAAAAGTGGAAATACTTTGATTTGTTGTTTTGGCCTAGTCTTAACTTCACCAAAAAGGTATTTTTGCAAAAGATAAGTGTAAGGGGAAACCCCAAATATGTTTTTAAGAAACAAACCGATCATGATTCTCCACAATATTAAGTGAACATGTATATTCGTATTTGTTAGAGTCAAATGCTTGTATTGAGTCATAATGAAGTTTTGCAGGATTTTCCAGGAAGTAGGACCAAGTTTTTCCATAAATTTTCCAGAAACTTAACACAAGAATTTCTGCAGGTCACTTCTGACGGCGTCATGAGCTTGCTCTTGACGGCGTCACGTGTAAAAATCTGGAAATTTTACCAGTTTTGTTTTTCTAACGGAGTTTTAAAGTTTTTGTTGAATTATTAAGTTTTATAATCTCCAGAAAATCTGCAAACTTCATTCCACAAGCATTATATCTTATTTTGTTTTCTAGGATTTAGTAAATTATGTAGATTGCCGCCGATTTTATGCGAGGTTGCTTTGTCTGTTTTCTCAGGATTTACAGGTTATGTATCACAAGAAGATGATTTATTTTTCTGGAAGGGAAGCTTTGATTGTTCATTTTCTTGGAGGAAGATCTAACCTGGCCACCTTATTATCCATACCGAGCGAATCAGGGGAGTATTTGATTTCATTCTTTTTACTTTTTCACTTTTACATTCTTTACTCGAACATTGGGGACAATGTTCATCCTAAGTGTAAGGGAGAGGGTAAAATGATGATACCTTACAAATACACTTTCGCTTGAGTTTGTTTGTTTAATAGTAGATGTGTAATAAAACTATGAGAAATACTTGTTAGTGCAATTTTAGCACCAAATTTAAATTTTTTTACAACATTTAGGAGTGAAACTTTAGCCATAGCAAGCATCTCATGGATAGGAGATTGTATGACTAGCACAAAACCGTACTATTAAGAAAAATTTTCCACCCAAATATGTGAGGTTCGCCTTTAGATTTGATAGGAAAAGCATTTACTATTAGTGCTTATGAGTGTACCGGTAGCATTTAGATTCTAGAACTTGCGTTAGTGATGCATCCCGAGACCGCTAGTGAGACTACATTCGTGTGGTAGGATTTACTACATGATAAGAGGCATTAGGATCACCCTTGTGTTAAACCCGTATCATAATTATTTGACCATTTAAGTCATATTACTTGGCTAGTAAAGTCAATTAATTTTTCCTACACCATTAGCGTTGTACTCATTTTTAGTACACGATACCCCTAGTACACCCCTCCGAGCCTATCTTTTCGTTTCTAACTTTAAGCATCTTACTTAAAGGAAGAATTTGTTACACCCCACTTAAATGTACACCCAAATCGCCTTAGCCTTCCGTGTATGCACTCATCTTTAGTGCATTATTGTTATTTGTTAAACCCTAAGTTAACTTTCTAATTGATTACATGGTTGCTAAGTCGAGTCATATCCTTGTACATATTGTTTTGGGACGATTGGGACTCATGGGTAAAGTACTTATGTTATGGAGTAATGGGGAAGAACATCATTTATTACCCCCATATGTGTGTTAATCTTAAAAGTGCTCCAAGTGTTTTGATTTTCTTAATTCGAGTCATTAGATTAGTTTATTGTAAAGTATGTAAAAATTCAAGTGTAAGGGGAATTTCCATTCCCTATGATGTATTAATTTGGATGGTAGGGTAAGAGTGTATGCAAAAAAAAAAAAAAAAAAAAAAAAAAAAAAAAAAAAAAAAAAACATACGGACTACCATCCCTTTTTATTCTATGTTCATTTTATGTTTCTGTTATTTTTCATTTATTAGCTTAAGTCGAGTCTAGTCTTGGCTTAGCAACGCCATATTGTACATGTAATTAACCAAGATTGTTAACTCGCCACCAGTAAAGACTGCCTATAACCAACAAAACCGTGTATTTCATATCCCTACACCTAATGTTACAACCCTTTTAAAAGCCCTCTTTGATAGTTTATCCTAGGTGCTTACGCCATGTGGTGGAGGTTTGATCCTTTCCCAAGCCTATGGTAATCTATTTTGTTATGACAGCTAGTGAGAGATATCTTCCGTTTCCATATTGTAATTTATACTTTATTACACCCGAGAGATGTGAGTATCTAAACACTATTTGTGAGGTGCTAGTATATGACCTCCGTGCTTGTCTTTGGTCTTTAGTGGAACGATTATTTGTTGTAATTACTTTTATATTAGTGTTAAATGACCCCTAACTTGTATTTTGATTAGAATAAAAGCGCATTTGCTTGAGGACAAGCAAATCTCAAGTGTAAGGGTATATGATGAGGCGAAAAATGATCCATTTTTAGGGGGGCATTTAAGCCCGGAATTGAATTTATTTGATCAAATATTGCCCTAAATCGTTCCTTTTGTGATTTTAGGTACTTTGGGAGTGAAATCTGGAAAAGGAAGCAATTCGGACGCTTTTAGAGCATAAAAGTGAAGAAAACGCCAAAGACTTAATTTTCCATGCTGGAAACAGTGTGTGACGGCGTCAAGAAGACTTTCCTGACGGCGTCAAGAGTAAAGACCATGACGACCCAGTACAGAAATGAAGGCGTCACAAGTAGAGCGTCAAGAGTTAAATGTGTGACGGCCTGTAAAAGTGAACTACATGATGGCGTCAGATGTAGATCAAGGCAGTCCGAGGATTATTTTGGCGGTGAGATGACGGCGTCACAAGTTTGTTCTTGACGCCGTCAGCCTCTAATATCTATATATAGTTTTCTAATTTTCATTAATTAGGGGAAGTTTTGGAGAAACCCTAAGGCCAAACAATATACGAATTTTACAGCTTTTCAAGGGTTTTCAACCCTTGAATCCTTACATGTGTTATTGAGATAAGTCTTTTCTTAATTCAATCAATATTTCTATGTGTTGGTTGTCTATATCTTGTGCTTGTCTTGATTCCACCATGCTAGGCTAGATTTATCTTGTGTTTGCTTAGATCTAATGAAACCTAGATGTTGATTATGTGTTGATTACTTGTTTATGGTTGTATTGGATGAATGATTTCAATGTTAGGCTTAAGAAAACTAGCAGATCTCCAAATGGTAACATGCTTGAACGTCTTAGGAAACATGAACCGATGTGTACTAGGTTCTATTGGTTGTATTTAATGCATGAGTAAATTCTAATGATCCCATGTTAGGAGCTTCTTGCAGGCTCGACATAGGAGTGAAGTAGGCACTCATAGGATTGGGGAAGTAAGTACACCACCCCATGAATGGTATTAAGGAATACAATCCGTCATCCACACAACTATAACAAGTAATTAACGTGTAAAAGATATCTAGGGAGTAGTGAAATCTAAGTAAACACATTTCTCCCACTTATTGCTCACAACCTTAGTTTAATTTAGTTTTATTTTCATTTTTAGTATTTTATTTTGATTGCATCTTAGTATTGGGTTAGTTGACTAGCAACTAATTCCGCCCCAAATCCTTCAAACCCGAGATTTTTATTTGCTTTCTAAAAAATATAAAAATACAAAAAGAATCATCCTTCACCTCTAGAACTAGTATTTAGGTTTTCTAATCCTAGCGACACTATTCCTAGCTGAACGATCAATCCCCCGGTACTTGTCACTATACTATACTACAACGATCAGGTACACTGCCTGGTGGGGGTTGTAAGCTTCTCAAGATCCCTTGAGAGGTAAAGCCTGGTGCAATCCCTACGCATCAAGCTAGTAAGCACAAAATAAGCAAATCCTACAACTACTCAGAACCAACAGGCCTGAGGGCTACAAGCAGGGGTGATTAAGCTATGGAGATAAGCTTAGAAGCCAAAACTAAGTATGGATCCAACTACCAGAGCTTAAGAGCTTCTCAAAGAACCCAAGAATGCACCCTAGGTCCCACAGATAAGCTCAAAAAGAGCTTGGGAAGAGGGCTTGATTACATTGATCATTCAGTGTATTTGAGTGAGTCATGGATACTTGGAGGCCAAGAATAAGCACCTGAATAAGCTATTATGACAATTTAAGGAACATATTCAACAAGACGGTGTAGCTAGGTTCTCAAATCATCAAGAATTAGAGTCTAAGGTCAAGGAATAAGCTAGATATGGGCAGTAAAAAAATAGGTCAGAATAGGGAATCTCATGGTGCAGGGGAGATTAAGATCCAAATGGTTAACTGTGAGCTTATCAAAGGCTGGGAAATAAGCTAAGCAACTGTCAAAGAACTTTGACTAATCCTAAAAAGCTACTGGGATCAGGAAATAAGCAGTTGGGATAAGCTAAACAAACAATAAATAAGCTAAAGTGATCCTAAGGGGAGCTGCAATAGGGAAAAACAGTCAAGGGGAGTTACTTTTAAGCTAATAAAAAGCTATTAAAAACTAAAAGCTAGTTTACCCAACCTGAAAATCATTAAAGCATGCATGACCAACTACTTGCAAAATGAAAACAAGACAAAATAGAGCTTATACAAGGCTTGTAAAAGTGGCTGCTTGGGACAACCAAGCACTGATGTGCAAGTCTGAACAGCAGCCTTACAAGGCTTGGATAAACTACCAAATGAGCTTAAAAAGCTAAAACAAGTTGAACAATCTAAAGTTTACACTACTAACTGTTTATAAGCTTCAATTAAATCCTAGAACCTAGTGTGATACCCTAAGACAAGATCACAAAGTGTTGGTTGGGGGATGCAACTATTGACATAAGGCCAAATGGCTTATGTTTACAGGGTTAAAAAGCTAAAAAAAAATCATAAAAATAAAATAAAAATATCATTAACTGGATAGCTACTAGATAAGTTGTATACCAATTTTTAGCTCCTAGGTGTTGCCAGGATACTTGTATACATATATAGTGTTTCTATTTAAATAAATTGGTTGTCACGAGATGGGCTGCAAGAGAATAGAGATGGTGTTTAGATGTGTTTCTGCTAGTGGTGTTAATGTTTATAACTTCTAGAAAAAATTATGAATAACTTGAAAGATAAGCCAAAACAATGAAGATTTACTAATTATTTTATTCCATCCTTAATCAGTGAACTTACAATTTTATGCTGACCTTTGGTTGATTGATAATAGAGACCTGTGAAAGAGTCGTTGCTTAAAGCTGCAAGAAAGATAAACCATTTATCAACATCACTTGTCGATTAATAAACAGTCATAACCAGCTACAAGATAAAAGGGGTGTTTGGGATTGCATACAAATTGCTTCTTCAAAACTAATTACTCCAGAAACAAACTAATCAGATAGGCGATCCCCCTTATTTATCAGAATATTCTTAAAACCTCACATTGCTAATATCATTTATATACTTATATATGGATGCTAGCAGTAAATAATCAGAATCAAATAGACAATACAAAGTAACATGAATAAGTAAATAGATAATAAGTTTATGCATACAGGGAAGAAAAAAATTATTGAGCTATATATCTGACTGTCTATTCCGAATCACTACAATCATGTTCTGATGATTCCTCATTTTCAGAATATTCTGAACCAGTTGGGTCTATGTCGTCCTCCTCATCATAATCATCAATAAATTCTTCATCCATGAGATGCACGTTTTGAGTTGAATTTTTACTAGAGTTATCACCAATCGTTGAGCCATCCACCACTTCCAATGGGACATCACCTCGTGCAAGGGATGGTAGCTCCATATTCAAATCATCAATTAAATCTAAATGTGGTTCTTGATCTTGGCAAACTTCCTCATCAGGTAGTGGAACATCAAAAAGAGCGCGAGGGGCATTACTATCCACCACAAACCAACCCTTACCGAACTTTATATCAGGTGCATAAAAAACTTGTTTAGCTTGTGATGCAAGTATGTAAGGTTGATCTTGGTACCATTTACGGGAAGCATTTATGCTGCTAACTTTAGATTCTTTGTCAATTCGTAGTCCGTTTTGATCATCAACTCTAAACCAATCACACTTAAATACCAACACTCTTTTATTTTCTCCTAAGTATTCCAACTCTAGCACTTCTTGCAATATCCCATAAAAATCTATCATGTTCTCCCCATGACTACCTTTCACTACAACCCCACTGTTTTGACTTTTCTTGTTCATTTCACGACTTTGGGTGTGGAACCTATACCCACTCACCAAACATCCACTATATTGACTCACTGACTTTGACGGTCCACGCGATAAGAGACGAATTTCAGTAGAAAATGATTGTGGGCAACAATTCACCTAAATTATAAGAAAATGTCTTTATAAATTTAACTGAATTTGAAATATTACATCAAAATTTTAAAAACAATCTTACAGACTTACACGTTGCCGGATCCACGAAGAAAATTGTTTGTCATGAACTTTGTTTACATCATCAGAGTTTTGTTCCTCAAGTTCAACTTTATGTGTGCTACCTAAAGTAAAAGACTATGAACATTCATTCTTAAAAACCATAAATTATCATAAATTGATAGAGTACTTACTTTATTAGCTCCTCCAATTCATGGCAATTATTTAAAATGTATGTATGGATCTTTTTCAACTCCATTTCACCAATATCATGTAATTTGGGACTACCTAAGGGACGCCCTTTACATGAGAAAACAGAAATTTCACTATCATTTTCTGTCATTTCATTGTTACGCTCAACCTTGTTGAAGGCGGTCTTAACATTGTTCAAATACATGGAACAAAAAGTTAGACATTCACTTTCTATGTATCTTTCAGCAATACATCTTTCTGGGCGAGCTTGGTTTTGAACATATCCCTTTAAAGTACGCATTTTCCTATAAATATGATAAGTAGTTAGTATCATAACATATTAGAAATTAGTCTCGATATGAAGAATGATGTCGGGAATATAACTACCTCTCAAATGGGAACATCCATCGATATTGAGGCGGACCAACTATCTTCGCCTCGTATGGCAAATGGATCAACAGATGAACCATTATGTCAAAGAATGATGGAGGAAATATCCTCTCCAACTTACACAAGATAAGAATAATTCTTTCCTCTTCTTTATAGAACGTCTAGGTACATATTTCTTGCACATAAAATTCGGAAAAACTCACTTATGAACGTCTAGGTACATATTTCTTGTACATATTTCTTTATCAAGAAACCTAGTATTTTTTGTTTCTCATCTTTTGTCAAATTGTAGCAAGCCATAGGCATTATGAATGAGCTACCATTTGATTGTGGTTGTAGGTGTAAGCTTTTCTTCAACCTTTATCCATCAAATCCCTACGAGATTTCCATGTGTCCTTGGTTTTACCCTTAATGTTGAATAATGTGGCAGTCAAACTTTCTGTCACATTCTTAACAACATGCATGATATCTATATTATGTCTCAATTTTAGTTTAGCCCAATACTTAAGCTGGAAGAACATACTCTTTTTTTTTCCAGCCACGGTTATCCTTTAAAGACTTGCGCTTTCTCGTGTTAAGAGAATAATCAATTTCTTTCAATATTTCATTTCCAGACTATTCGGTTTTGGATTCTGCTACTGAATGAAACTGCTGCTGTGATGAGAATGTTGCTAAGGTAAATGATTCTGCTGCTAATGTCAAAGTGCTGCTATGGGAAAAGGCTGCTAAAGGAATCTACTGCTAAAGTGATAAACATGTATACGGATTAGATAATTATAGAATAGATTGTGTGTACATTATATACGTCTAGAATATTCTTATCTTGCATAGAAAGTTATTGTAAATCTAGTAGGACTCCTTGGCCTATAAAAGGAGGATCCTAGGGTTAGATTGAGTACGTATTGTTTAGTTTTCGCTTACACTTCAAGGTTGTAAAACCCTAGCATTGTTGAGTGCTCGTATTAATAATATTGAAGTTTTGATAGTTAAATTGTTCTTCTTAAGTTAAACTTTTATATTCCGCATTCTAGCTTAAGTGTTTAATACAAGTCAACTTCTATATAAGATCGTTTGCTCAACTGGGATCAACAAGTGGTATCAGAGCTTGTGATCTAGAAGTTATAATCAAGAAGAAACTGTTCCTTGCAAGTTTGTTGTTCCTAATCAATTGCTGAAGATGGGTGATGACACACATATGGTGACTGCTTCAAAGGTTCCCATGCTCAACCCTGGAGAATATGAGCTGTGGAAGATGAGAATAAGACAGTACATTCGCATGATTGACTTTAACATGTGGAATTTGATCATCAATGGTAACTCTTTACCAAAGAAGGGTACTGATGGTAGAGAGATACCAATCAAGTCTGCTGAAGATAACTCAGTGAGGAAGATGGAGATCAAGGCACACAGTATTCTCTTAATGGGAATACCTAATGAATTTTAATTGGACTTTGATAGCTGTGAGACTGCAAAAGACTTGATGGATGCTGTTGAATTCAGGTTTGGAGGGAATGATGCTACTAAGAAGTCTAGGAAAAACATGTTGAAGCATCAGTTTGAGAACTTTACTGCTGAAAGTGGAGAAAAGATTAATGGCACTTACAACAGGCGCAATCAACTTGTCAGTCATTTAAAGCTTGTTGGCTATGTGGTTCCACAAGAAGATGTAAACCTCAAGTTCCTCAGAAGTCTTGCACCTGAATGGACTATGCACAATGTTGTTTGGAGAAATAAGCCTGACTTTGAAACTATGAAGTTGGAAAGTCTCTATAACAACTTAAGAGTGTATGAACCAGAGTTGACTTCTTCATCTACTTCATCTCCTGGTACATAAAATCTTGCCTTTGTATCTTCAAAGTCAAAGGGGTCTAAAGAATCTCACACTACTGCTTATGGAGTATCTACTACTGATGGATCTGCTGCTAGTTCAAATGATAATAATTCCACCAGTGATATTGCTTTGTGTGCATTCTTGGCTGATGATCTTGAAGAAATGGATCTTAAATGGCAAATGGCCATGTTGACCTTAAGGGCAAGAAAATTCTTGAAGAGAACTGGAAGAGAAATCAAGTACAGGGCTAAAGAGAATGTTGGCTTTGATAAGTCAAAAATAGAGTGCTACAACTGCAACAGGAAGGGTCACTTTGCCAGAGAATGTAGAGCTCCAAAGAAAAAGACTGAAGAAACAAAGAATACCACTACTGCATTGGTATCTTGTGATGGATTGGGAGAGTATGATTGGAGTGATTTGGCTGATGAAGAACCAAACTATTCATTGGTGGCTCAAGTCAAACCAAAAGTGCATAACTTTGCACTGATGGCCTATGCATCATCATCTTCTGGATCTGACTCTGAGGTATCTAATGATTCTGATTTATTTGTGTGTTCTTTTAAGTCATGTGCTAACACTGTAGAAGAACTTAAGTCTAGGAATGAGAGTCTAATTAGAGTAGTTGAAAACCTAAAACTTGATAACCTAGGTTACAAGGTAGGTATTCAAAATGTTGAAAGAAGACTTGAGTACTTAAAAGAGTGTAAGCTAGAATATGTAGATAGAATTAACCAACAAGATGTTGAGATTTTTAAGAAAAACAGTGAAATTGAGTTTCTTAAGAACAAATTAGAAGAAGCAGAAAGAGATAGGGATGCAGCTCTTGCTGAAAAATAAAAACATATAGTAAGAGTGAATAAACAACAATATGCTTCTGATTTGGTTAATAAATCTATTGAGAGTACCATAATGAGGAAAGGAAGTGGAATAGGTTACAATGAGGTTGCTCCTCCTGCTAAGAGTGCCTATCCTCCACCAGGAAAAGAATTGTCATTCATTAGTGAGCTGAACATTGAAAAACCAATAGGTGAGTCTAGTACAAGTGTCTTAGAAACACCTAAGGTAGTGGGAAGAAAATTTCCTGATGCTCCTATTATTGAAAATTGGTACTCAGATAGTGATGAGGAACATGAAAAGGTTGAACTAGAACAAAGTGTAGAAAAGGAAGAAATTCCTACCAAAGTTGAACCTAAAATTGAACAAGTGAAGTTTGTGAGACCAGTGTCAGGTAAGGGCATCTCTAGGAAAATGGTTGAATATAATGAGATTTCTAGCGATAGAATGAATGGTTTCAATAATAAGCCTAGGGGAAATCAGAGAAACTTTAATAACCTAGTTTCTAACAAATTAGGTAGTGAGTTTCAATTAAAGAAAAAGGCTTGTTATAAGTGTGGTAGCTTTGAACATTTGATTAATAGTTGTCCTGACCACAAGAAGCCTGTTTGGAATCAATATTCTAGGGTGAATCATAAATATGTTACTAAGAATACTCACCCTCATCCTAATAGAAACATGATTCCTAGGGCTGTGTTGTTAAGATCTTGTGCCACTAGATCTATTTATGCTGCTAAATCAAATGGTGCTTTTAAAACCACAACTAGTTCTGTTGCTGGCTCTACTGCTAGTAAGCACTCTGCTGCTAGTAAGCAATCTGCTACTAGTAAGCAATCTGCTGCTAGTACAAAACTTTCTACTTCTGGGCCAAAAGTTTTATCAAATACAGTTGTTGGAAATCATTTTTATGTTGTTAAGGCCTCAGCTTGCTGGGTTTGGAAACCAAAATCAATTGCTACAAACAATGTTTCCAAAAACAGTAGTGCATCAAGTGATTTAAAGAAATTTAACTATGTTGATGCACAAGGCAGATCCAAGTCAGTAATGGCTTGGGTCCCCAAGAGAAACTAATTTCTCTACTTTCATGTGCAGGGTAATCTACTGGATGATCTTAAAGATATGGTTATAGTTGATAGTGGATGCTCTGGACATATGACAGGAGATGAGTCTCAACTTGAAGACTTTGAGGCTTTTGAAGGTGGTTATGTTGCTTTTGGGAATGATCCAAAAAGTGGAAAGATTATTGGTAGAGGCACTTTAAGAACAGGGAATTTGGACTTTGAGAAGGTGTTTCTTGTGAAAGGGCTTAAGTTTAACCTCTTTAGTGTCTCACAAATGTGTGACAAAAGGAATTTTGTTCTTTTTACAGACATTGAATGTATGATCCTTTCTCCTGATTTTCAGTTGCCAAATGATAAATTTGCTATTGAAGGTCCCTAGAAATGAAAATATATATAGTGACCATATTAAGAACATTGTTCCCAAAAGAGCTTTAACTTGTCTGATTGCAAAAGCTACTATTGATGAGTCCAAATTATGGCATAGAAGACTTGGGCATCTGAACTACAAGACAATGAACAAATTGGTGAAAGGAAATCTCGTGAGAGGCATGCCCACAAAGTTGTTTGAAAATTGTGAGACTTGTGTTGCTTGTCATAAGGGTAAACAACACAGAGTTTCATTCAAGTCTAAGACAGTGAACACAAATACAGAGCCCTTGCACTTACTTCACATGGATTTATTTGGGCCTGTTTTTGTGAAAAGTTTGAACAAGAAGTCATATTGCCTAGTTATCACAGATGACTTCAGCAAGTTTACTTGGGTATTCTTCTAAGCCACTAAAGATGAAACCCCAGATATACTTAAGGGATTCATTACAAGAGTTGAAAATATGCACAACCACAGAGTGAAAATTATCAGATGTGACAATGGTACTGAGTTCAAGAATAGTGTGATGAATCAATTCTGTGTGGGTAAAGGAATTCTAAGACAGACAGTGTTGCAAGAACTCCACAACAGAATGGTGTTGCAGAGAAAAGAAACAGGACACTTATTGAGGCTGCAAGAACAATGTTATCTGATTCTAAATTACCTATACCTTTTTGGGCTGAAGCTGTAAACACTGCATGTTTTGTGCAAAACAGGAGTAAGGTAGTGAAGCCTCACAACAAAACTCCATATGAGCTTTTTCATGGGAATAAACCATTGATTGATTTTCTCAAGCCATTTGGATGCCCTGTCACTATTCTGAATTCTAAGGATCAGTTAGGCAAGTTTGAAGAGAAAGCTGATGAAGGTTATTTGGTTGGTTACTCTGTCCATAGTAAAGCTTTCAGGGTATATAACAAGAGAACCAAACATGTGGAGGAGAATTTGCATATCAAGTTTAGTGAGAACACATCTAATGCTGAAGGAAAAGGACCTGAATGGATGTTTAATGTTGATATCCTGACCAAGACAATGAATTATGTACCTGTTATTGCTAGTGTTGACACTAACAAACCACAAGAAGACATTGTTTTGATTGAGAAACTGAAGATTGGTCCAACTTTCTTACCCTTACAGAAAGATCAAGATATACAAGAAGATGTTGTTACTCCAGAGAAACCTAAGGAAGCTGAAGCAGATATTGAAATTCCTATTGATGCAGAAAAGATACCTAATGAAGCTCCAAAAGTGGTTGTTGATGTCTCTCCTACAAGGCCAGAAGACTCTACTGCTGACTCAGAAGACTCTACTGCTAGACCAAAACAAGCAACTACTGCTCCAATCAATTCTGCTGCCAAACCTATTAACTCTGCTTCTACATCACAGTTTCCTTCTTTGGACACTCAGGGTAGATCTTTTGATGATCCAAACTATCCTGATGATCCAAATATGCCTCCTCTAGAGAATATCTATGATGACACAGATGATGAAGCTCTTGATGGTAAACTATTTGGAGCTGAAGTAGATTATACTAATTTGGAAATCAACATTCCTGTTAGTCCCACTACTACTACAACAGTTCATAAGGATCATCCAAAAGAACAAATTCTCAGTGATCCACAATCATCTGTACAAACAAGAAAAATGACTAAAGAGCTCAAAGATCTTCAACATCAAAGTTTCTTTGCAAGATCTCTGCATCAAAGAAACAGTCACAAAGATCTACAAAATTGCTTGTTTGCCTGTTTTCTGTCTCAAATTGAACCCAAGGACACTTACAAAGCCTTACAAGAAGCAAGTTGGGTGGAAGCAATGCAAGATGAGCTTCTGCAATTTAAACTACAAGAGGTATGGACTTTGGTTGATTTGCCAAATGGAAAAAGAGTGATTGGCACTAAATGGGTTTTTAGATGTAATAGAGATGAAAAGGGAATAGTCATCAGAAATAAAGCTAGGTTAGTAGCTCAAGGATACACACAACAAGAGGGACTTGACTATGATGAGCTATTGGCACCAGTTGCAAGAACAGAAGCCATTAGACTATTCTTGGCTTATGCTTCATTCAAAGATGTTGTGGTGTATCAGATGGATGTAAAGAGTGTTTTCCTTTATGGGACCATTACAGAAGAAGTTTATGTGTCTCAACCACCTGGTTTTGAAGACCCTGGTTATCCTGACAAAGTTTACAAGGTGAATAGAGCAATGTATGGTTTACATCAAGCTCCTAGAGCTAGTATGATACCTTGTCAACATATTTGTTAGACTCTGGGTTCAGTAGAGGAAGATTGACAAGACTTTGTTTCTCAAAAGACAAAAAGATGATATATTGCTGGTTCAAATCTATGTAGATGACATCATCTTTGGTTCTACAAACAAGGCTATGTGTGTTGATTTTGAGAAGCTTATGAAGGATAAGTTTGCTATGAGTTCAATGGGAGAACTCAACTTCTTCTTGGGACTACAAGTGGTACAAAAGAAAGATGGCATATTTATTAGTCAGGATAAGTATGTCAATGACGTTTTGAAGAAATATGGATTTGAAGATGCTAAGCCTGCTAAGACAACCATGGATTCCAACAAACCTTTGTTGAAGGATGAAAATGGAAAAGAAGTAGATGTTCACTTGTACAGATCCATGATGGGCTCATTGATGTATCTTACAGCATCAAGGCCTGATATTATGTTTGTTGTATGTGCCTGTGCAAGATTCCAAGTATGTCCCAAAGAATCACATCTCAATGCAGTGAAGAGGATTTTTAGGTATCTAAGGCATCAACCTAAATTGGGCCTATTGTATCCTAAGGATTCACCTTTTGATTTGGTGGCATATTCAGACAGTAACTATGCTGGTGCTTGCTTGGATAGAAAGTCTACAACTGGAGGTTGTCAATTTCTTGGAAACAGATTGGTGTCATGGCAATGCAAGAAACAGACAGTGGTTGCAAATTCTACAACTGAAGCTGAGTATGTGGCTGCTTCAAGTTGCTGTGGACAAGTGCTTTGGATGCAAAACCAACTACTGGATTATGGGTAAAATTTCATGAACACCAAAATTCATATTGATAACAACAGCACACTTTGCATAATTAAAAATGTTGTTTTTCATTCTAAAACAAAACATATTGAGATAAGACATCATTTCATAAGGGATTGCTATGAAAAGAAGTTAATTCAAATTGTCAAAATTCATACTGATAATAATGTTGTTGATCTTCTCACTAAACACTTTGATGTGGGGAGGTTTCAATTTTTAATTGCAAATATTCGTATGATAAATCTTTGAAAATCTTATCTCTTTTTGTTTTTGTAAAGTATGTAAAGTTACTGTGTTGTTTGTTACTCTGTTTCTGCTGCCTCTTAAGGAGCATATGGTTATGTTGGAATGTACTTTGCTGCTTTTTCACTCTACTGCTAGTATATATGTTTGTATGCTTTATGGTGTTTGGACTAACATTTTGCAGGAAAAAGCTAACATTGATGATTTGCAAGTAAACAAAACAAGAAGAAAGCATTTATCATAAATCATCAAAAGAGTACAACTAATCAGGGTACATCCACATCACTTCAAAAACAACAAAAGACTTCTACATGATCAGATGAAATTAAAAGACTACAAACATCACTGTCTAGGGCATGGAAGCCCAAGTACAATCTTTCTCTCCTTTGGAAGAGGAGGGTTTGCCTTCCTTGTCTTAGATGATGTCTTGGGTCTTGGCGTTGAAGATTGGGGTCTTTCAGGAGTAGAAGGTGGATTGTGTTGTGGCTCATCCTCATCAGATGAAGTACAGAGAAAGGGGGAAACAAGTTCCATTGGAGATGGAGGTCTTATAGGGATCCAAGCAGGGTCTTCTGATGATTCTAAAGACGATGGAGATTTAGGGGACATCACCTCTTTACCCCTGGAAGTGCTTGGGGTTTGATTCAAGTTCAACAGATCTTTGAACACAGGGAGATCGTGTTTTCTCTTGCGGGCTTGTTCCTTGGTCCTACATCCGTTGTGGGGAGGACGGAATGGAGGTACATAGGTTTCAAAGCGTGCTTCATCCTCAGAAGATGAATCCGATGATATGTTGATTATTTCAGGAGAAGATTTCATGGTTATTGAGATTTGATTTGAGTGATTGGCGTTATTGATTGTAATTAGGGTTTGATCGTGTTGAATTAGGGAAAGATTTCGTCCGTTTTTATAGGGATTACGGAGTATCAAGCGCATTTATTGTTGAGGGTTTTTGAATTTTTGACCAAGTTTGATTAGTCAACTCTGCTGCTGGCTTAAAATCACTCTGCTGCTAGTTGTTTCATTCTGCTGCTAGTTATGGATGATATGGTTATGCTGCTACGGTTGTAAGTGTTAGGGTGGAATGTGTAACTTCTCCAAATCAGTTTAAAACATAATTAGTCTTCACAATTGGTTTTTACACGCTCCAAATTGAAGTTCTCACAAACCATAACACTCAATTATTCTCAAAGTCAATTATCCCCAATTTCTCAAAACCCTAATTCATGGATTGTACACGTACCTGGGCAGAGCAACACAATAGTGTTGTTATTTTGGATGAAGAGTTGGTTCCTGAAGGTTTCACAGACATGGTAAAATTCTTGAATGCTACTTCTCTTAGGTATGCATTAACTGTGAATCCTATAATATTTGTTTCCTACATCAAACAGTTTTGGCTTATTGCTAAAGCTAAAACTAGGAATGGGGAAAAATATGTTAAAGCCATAGTAGATGGACAACAAATTCGTGTAACTAAATCTTCTATAAGGGAAACTCTTCTCTTAGATGATGAAACAGAGACCACGTGTCTTGCCAATTCTACTATTTTTCAAGGTTTAAAAGATTTGGGATATGAGGGAAAACATACAAATTTAAATTTTCAAAAAGCTCTCCTCTGTCCTCAATACAAATTTTTGATACACATTCTTCTTCATTGTTTGAGTCCTAAAACTTCTGGGTGGAATGAGTTTAGTGCTACTATTGCTTCTGCTATGGTATGCCTAAGCAAAGGCCATCCATTCAATTTTTCAAATATGATTTTGGAGAGGATTGTTAAAAGTGTTAAAGAGTCTGGTTCTTATTTGCTTTATCCAAGATTTATCCAGCTCTTTATAGAAAACCAACTTACCAATTTCAGATCACATACTGCTACTTATGATGCTCCTAAATTGGTTTCCAAAACTTTTACTTTCTTGATTAAGCATGGAAAAGGTTTTTCAGGCACACATACAAATCTTACACCTTCTATGGTGCAACTTGTGCAAAATCTTTAGGGTGAAGGATCAGGAAATCCCACTGATTCCCATCACACACCCAATTTTTCTGCATCTGCTACACAACCCAAAATACACTATACCCGTAGGAAAACCAAAAAGAACACTGATCTACCTCAGGATAGTGTTAGTATGGCTGTACCAAATGAGGCTGTCCTAGGTGATGGAGAGGACATGTTGGCAAGGGCTGTCACTACTGCTTCTAGCTTTGCAGCAGAGCAGGACAGTGATAACATCATTAAGACCCAAACCAAGGCACCATCTAGAGAAAAGGATTCTGCTGAATCTAATTCTCAGGATGGTAACCCTAGCCAAATGGAAATTATAGGGGGCTCAGATGATCAAACTAGGTTTGATACTGAGTTTTTGTCCAAAGATTCACCTCTCGGACCAGGTCACATAGGTCGAAGTGATGAGGACAGGACAGAGACAAATGAATTGACGGAAAATCTTGTACATGATGACAATGTCAATGATTCACCTCTCGGACCAGGTTACACAGGTCGAAGTGATGAGACTACCATGAAACTCATTCAGGAATTGACGGTTACTTGTACCAACTTGGAGGTGAGGTGTAATTCATTGGAAGATAAAGTTCTTAGTCTTTCTACTATTGTTGATGGTCAAGCCAAGCTCATCACCAAATTGCAAAAACAGATCAAGAACTTAAGGAAATCAAGATCTTCAACCTCCTTAAAAAGATTGAAGAAAGTGGGTACTTCTCAAGTTGTAAGTTCACCTGAACTCTCTACTCATTTGGAAGAGGATGCTTCCAAACAGGGGAGGAATGAAGAAATGGGTTCAGGGGAGGCTAATTTGAAGAAAGTTGATAGTACTCAGGATATGGATGCTGGAATGGTTTCAGGGGAGGTTCCAGAGGTTGGGGACATGGAAGTGGAAAGTCCTCAGGATGCTGAAAACTTTGTGATTGCTGCCAAATTAGGAAATGAGGTTGTAATGGAAAAGGTGATTGCTACTCAAGAAAAGGTGGTGGAAAAACTTAAGACTTTGGAGCCTGAGCAACTAGTGAAGGCAACAGGGTTAATGGGTGAAGCTTTAATGACTTTAGGTGATTTTGTGGCTAAAGAACTTGATAATGCTGCTATTACTAACAAGATTGATGACTCTGCTGCTGCTCAAGACTCTACTGCTAAGGATTTTGCTGATCCTGCTGCTAGTGCAAAGGTCAATTCTGCTGATGCACAAGACTCTGCTGCTGGGTCTAGTGACAATGCTGCTGCTGAGGCTATGGTTTTGTTAAGTAAGAAGACAACAGAGGTTCCATCTGAATCATCTTCAAAACATACACCACTACCAACTCAATCAATACCACAACAACCAACAACCACAATCACATCATCTACACCAAGAATACCTCTAAAAGGAGTTGTAATCAGAGAACCTGCTGCTCAACAAAATAAGATTATTTCATCATCTTCTACTGATAAAGGGAAGGGCAAGCAAGTTGAAGATCCAAAGATAATGTTTAAGGGGATTGATTACTCTGAGATACCTTTTCATTGGTGGCCCAAGGAATTACAAGTTGAACATGATTCAGCTGTTGTATTGAAAGAACAAGAATTGCTTGATCAAGAAGAACAACAGTTGATTCAGGAGGAAAAGGAAAAGGTTGAAAAGGAAACTGCAGACTTAAAGAGGTATGAGGAATGGGTTGATGAAAAGATAAGAATAGATGCTGATATAGAACTCTCCAAGATGATTAAGATTGAAGAAAAAGAGATTCCAACTTTTGATGTGCAATCTTGGATAAGAGAGTTCACTGCTAAGAAAAAGAAAGAAGATGCTGCTGTGAGAAGAAAGAAAAGGGTTCTTAGGGGTCCAACTCCATTGCAACAAAGAAGAGACCAAGAAAGGTACCTGAAGAATATGAAGGGATGGAAATTGGTACAGTTAAAACCCAAGTCTGATCAAGAGGTTTTTGACTTGTATCAACAAGCTAAGAGACAAACAGATACCTTCTATCCTATAGGTTGTGCTGAAGACTTGGAACATACTGCTCAAATGAATAAAAAGTTGGTACCTGATATGATTGTTGAAGCAGAGCATGTTCAAGAGGCAGATGTTGTTAAGCAGCTTGATGATATTGCAGATAAGACAACTTCTTCTATTCAAAGTGGTAAAAGAAAAGGTGTTGTTCATAAATCATTTGCAAAGAAGAAGAGAAAAACAGGAGAAGAAAGCAGCTCTAAGCCTGAAGGAGATGAGTTCAAGAATGATTATGATCATATTCCTTCTGAGCATTTAAAGGAATAGTTGAAGGTTCTCACTATGGTTGGTAAGATGGAGGAACCTGAAGTAGTTGATGCCACACCAATAGGAATCAAATATCCTATTATCAAAGTAACTACAGGATATGATACTAAAATTGGAGCATTTCATGATGTTGAGAGATCTGATGGAAAGACTCACAGGTTTCTTAGATTTCAACAGATACTATATTACTTTGATAGAGAGGATGTTGATGATTTGTGGAAGTTATATAAGGAAAAGTTTGGAGCTAAGAAGTTTGATGGTAAAAAGTATGAAACAGAGAAAATTGATTACATTAAGACTATGGCTGATAATGTTCTCTGGAGAGCTCTGAAACTTATGTATGAACCTTAAATGGATGATTCTGAATGGACAGAGATAGTAGGATATAAAGTAAGAAAATGGAGACTTTTTCAAGATTCTGGAATTCATGTCTTGGAAATTAGACCAATTACTTTGTATATGCTGGCTGAAAAGGATTACCCAGTGGTAAGATATTGGAATACTGTCAATCAGATGGTTAATGGTGCTGGATTACTCAACTTGCAGAAAGATTATGACACTGATGATCAAGCATTTAATTTGCTGTCAAAGTATAAGAAGATACTTGGTCAACAGACATCTCAAGATTTGAGTGTTTGGAAGCATCCTCCTGGTGTTTAACTGTGCTTTGAAGAAGCTTAATGATTTAGTGATAAATATTAAGTTTAGGGGAGGATTGTTGGGTTTTGGATTCTGCTGCTGAGTGAAACTGTTGCTGTGATGAGAATGCTGCTAAGGTAAATGACTCTGCTGCTGATGTCAAAGTGCTGTTATGGGAAAATGCTGCTAAAGGAATCTACTGCTAAAGTGATAAACATGTATACGGAGTAGATAATTATAGAATAGATTGTGTGTATATTATATACGTCTAGAATATTCTTATCTTGCATAGAAAGTTATTGTAAATCTAGTAGGACTCCTTGGCCTATAAAAGGAGGATCCTAGGGTTAGATTAAGTACGTATTGTTTAGTTTTCGTTTACACTTCAAGGTTGTAAAACCCTGGCATTGTTGAGTGCTCGTATTAATAATATTGAAGTGTTGATAGTTAAATTGTTCTTCTTAAGTTAAGGTTTTATATTCCGCATTCTAGCTTAAGTGTTTAATACAAGTCAACTTCTATATAAGATCGTTTGCTCAACTGGGATCAACACAGACTTAGGTGCGACTGGTTCCCTATAATCCACTTTCCCATCAAAATTCTTCTTATCCCTTCGCCATTGATTTGAAGCCGGCAGAAACCTTTGATGACCCATATAGCATATTTTTTTACTATGACGCAAGTAATGAGACGAAGTTTCATTCATACATGTTGGACAAGCATCGTAGCCCTTGCCAACCCAACCAGATAGCATACTATATGCAGGGAAATCGTTTATCGTCCATAACAGAGCTGCACGTAGTTTGAAGTGTTCTTTTTTGTGTGAATCATACGCTTTTATACCAACCCACAAATCTTTTAGTTCATCTACGAGAGGTTGTCAATAAACATCAATATCTATTCCGGGTGAACTCGGGCCAGGAATCAACATCGACATGAACATGTATGGATCTTTCATACATATCCATGGTGGCAGGTTATACGGGACAACAAATACCGGCCAAATGCTATACGGATTACTTAGGTTACCAAACGGATTAAATCCATCTGTTGCTAACCCTAAACATATATTACGCGGATCACTAGCGAATGACGAGTCCACTCTATCAAGGTGTTTCCAAGCTTCACTATCCGCGGGATGTCTAATTATGTTATCATCATTAACCCGCTTCTCTTTATTCCACCTCATGTCAGAAGCAAGTTGTTTATCAATGAACAATCTTTGTAGTCTAGGTTTGAGAGGAAAATATCGAAGCACCTTTTGTGGTACCTTATGATGTTTATCTTTAAAACGAGGCTCTTCGCACTGAACATTTGGGCATTGGGTATAAGATTTGTACTTACCTCGATAAAGAGCACAACCATTAATGCATGCATGAATTTTTTCTCCATAAAACCCTAAATCACATACATATTTTTTGGCTTCATAGAAGTTTTTCGGAACTAATGATGGAGCTGGCAAGGCTTTTCTAAAGACATCAAGCATTAAATCAAATGATTTGATAGTCCAACCACTTTTTGTCTTTAAATGCAATATGGTAACAATAAACGAAAATTTTGAAAAAGTTTGACATCCCGTATAGAGTTCTTGGTGTGATTCAGCTAATAATAGTCGAAGGGTTTCAACATCTTTATTAAAGGTACTTGAAGATTCACCATCACTTTGCCAATTAACACCTCCTCTACTTTCACCTATGTTATTTAACATCTCGCCAAGGTCATCATCATCATCCATATCATTATCACCATCATTACCTTCACTAATTGCCATATCATCATCACTATCATCTAAATCATCATATGGCTCGCCATGATGAACCCAATTCTCATAACCAACAGTAATTCCTCTTTTCATTAAATGGTCCAATATTGTAGCTCTACTATGTTTGCGATAATTGTTGCAGTCTTTACAAGGGCAAGGCACTTTTGATGACACTTGTTTGTTACGGTATGCAAAATCAAGAAACTCATTTACACCTAACTCATATCTTGGGTCACTTGTCCTATGAGCTATGTTCATCCATGACTTGTCCATATTCACTCGTACAATAAAATCTATTCATGTAGAAAATCACATTTGTAAATCTATTCATATTTGCTATCGTTTAAGACAATTAACAAAAAAAAATGCAGTATATCGTATCATGCATACACCAGTACATCGTATCATGCATACACCAAAGCAGAACATGACTTTATTTCAAATCATTTCACACAATTACTTATATATAGATAGTATTCAAGTTATTTCACGACCGCTTCTATAAAATGGAAGACTTAAACAAAATCACCAATCTAAAGTACTAGTTAGCAGCTTAAGGCAACACACGAACTAGTTCATAACTACACAATACGCATAATACACAAACAATAAATTACTAAAAAAATACACACAACTAAGTCGGGCATTTAGTCAAACACTTGATCTGCACATCCAATCCACAATACTTTTAGCAAAAAAAATACACACAACTAAGTCAGGCATTTCGTCGAACAGTTATTCAGCACAAACAAAAAATTACTAATGATAAACAGAAATTGAATAGAATTACTAATGATAAACATAATTTGACAGCTAAAATTACATGATAAATTTGACGAAATAAAATACCTCAAATCGATAGCGGTTGTGGTGGTGAGAGGCGCGGTTGAGGTGGTGAGATGTGGTGGTGAGATGTGGTGGTGAGAGACACTAATACCTCAAATCGATAACGGTTCAGGTGGTGAGAGACGGTGGTGAGAGGTGGTGAGAGACGGTAGTGAGAGGCGCTAATAAGGTATGGTTTATCTTAACGGTAGTGAGAGACGGTAGTGATTCATATACTGATTCATGGTGAGTTGTGGTGAGAGACGCTAATAAGGTCTGGTTTGTGGTGAGAGGCGCTAACAAGGTCTGGTTTGTGGTGAGGTTTGTTTGTTTGAATGAATTAAATTTATGCAAAGTTATTTAAATAAGGTCTGGTTTATCTTGACTGACCCAAAATTTAAGTATTTGTTTATTTAAATTAAATGTAAATATTTATGTGTAAATTTAATCAAAGTTATTTAGATAAAATAAAAAAGTACATAATATAATAAAATCCTACGAGTAATGTATACCTTAAATTGTTAGCATATCACCTTACTGTTTTTTTATTACTGATGCATTGTCATTTTAGTTATTCACCTTGCCGATATTTTAAAAAATCTCGATCTGATCGACTTGTGATGTTGCGTAAATTTAATTATTTAATGAACACTAATTTTAGTTTCTAATATATATTTAGGGTTTTAGTTTAGGTGTTACGGTTTATGTGACCACTCTTTTTGTCTCAATATTTTGTTAATCAGTGACCACCAAACTTGGTTTCTAATTTGAAAAACTAGTGACCACTAATATTTGGTCTTTAAAATTTAGGGGTTAGGGTTTTAATTTAGGGGTTAGGGTTTATATGACCACTCTCTTTGTCTCAATATTTTGTAAATCAGTGACCACCAACCTTGGTCTCCAATTTTAAAAAACTAGTGACCACTAATATTTGGTCTTTAAAGTTTAGGGGTTACGGTTTATGTGACCACTCTTTTTGTCTCAATATTTTGTAAATCAGTGACCACCAACCCTGGTCTCTAATTTGAAAAACTAGTGACTACTAATATTTGGTCTTTAAAGTTTAGGGGTTAGGGTTAAAGTTTAGGGGTTAGGGTTTTAGTTTAGGGGTTACGATTTATGTGACCACTCATTTTGTCTCAATATTTTGTAAATCAGTGACCACCAACCTTGGTTTCTAATTTGATAAACTAGTGACCACTGATACTTGGTCTTTAAACTTAGTATATACTTTTTTTCGGCAGTGACCACCACTTTTGGTCTCTAGTCTAACTCGGCAACTTAATATTTCATTGAAAATATTATATTCACGGTTTAGGGACTATGTGACCATTATTTGTCGTCACTAATACTTGTCATTTGTGACAACTTAGTGACCACATTTTGTAACGGTCACTAATTCTATGGCAATGACGGAAATGCAGTGACGACAAATATATCGGCGACTAAACCATGATAATAAAGACCAAATCATGAGTGGTTACAAAAAAATTCATCACTAAAAGCACTTTTTCTTGTAGTGAAAGCTCCCTAATCAAATAATTATGGATTCAAATTTTTCTTAAAACATGTGAGATAATCTGTAGTGTATGTTGTGTGATAATTATTTACCATTAAAAAAAATACACATTATATTGAAAACATGGAAATAAAAGTTGTATTCATGTAAAAATAATTTTGTAATATTATGATACCATAAAAATAACATTCATGCGATGTAAACTTTTGTGATCTATTAACAGTTTAACTATACGTGTTTATTTAACTTTTATGAAAGATTATTTTGTTCACCCTTTATAGAGATCAAAGATCATTTAATAATTAGAAATTGCAATAAAAAATATATATAAAAAGCTTATCAGCCTAATAGATAGAGTATGTGAATATATATATATATATATATATATATATATATATATATATATATATATATATATATATATATATATATATATATATATATATATAATAAAGGTAAAAGATAAGGGTATTGATGTAACTACAAAAGTTTAGAAATGATATTAATGTAATTACAAAATTTTGAGAAGGGTATTAACATAATTACAAAAGTAAGAAAGAAATTGATGTAATATTGAACTTTCGTAATGATATATAAATGTAAAAGCCTCTTAATTAAACAATGCATTGATAATAATTTGGTAGAATTCATTATTCGTGCACTTTATGTTTCTTTAAGTAATGATTTATTCTTATATTTTTTAATCTATATCTTGATCATAAAAATCACATTTGACACTTAACTTTGTTGACAAATTATGCATAGCCAAAACTTTTTTATAGATTCATTTTTTACCATATAACCTATCAAGCAAATTTTATCCACTCATTTTTTTATCATAATGAAAAAAATAAAAATAAACTTACACCTTTTTATAAAACTTAAATATCTCGCAAACCGTAAATCGTCAAGCTACAAAAAAAAATACCATCGTGACGAGAATTAAATTATCTTCTATAGACATGCATTGTTATATACTTTCGATGAACAATTTTTTTTTTCAAAATTTCTGCCTAGAAAAATCATATATGATTTGTAAAAATCATATATAATTCGTAAGAATCATATATGATTTGACTTTAACGAATAATATATGATTTTTATAAATCATATATGATTTTTACAAATCATATATGATTTTTCTGGCAGAAATTTTGAAAAAAAAAATCGCCGAAAGTATATAACAATGCATATCTATAGAAAGATGATTTAATTCTCATCGCGATGGTATTTTTTTTTTGTGGCTTGAAAATTTACCGTTTGCAAGATATTTTGTTTTAAAAAAAATGTGAAAAATAAAAATGGGTGGCTATGATTGATTCATTAGTTTTATAGCAAATATGGGATCTATATTGATCTTATCTGATTATGCATGTATACACGACGTCTTTATTTTTACTTATTGTTGTTTACCACCTCGCACTCGTGCCGCAACATAACGCGAATTTCACTAATTTTCGTAAAACTCCATGTGTATGTACAATGTGACGCATGTACGTGTATGGTATATATGTTACCATTTATAATATGTATGTAATACTAATAATAAAAAATCATTACTTGATTGCCAAGTTTCTCATTAATTTGGTATGTGTATCTAAAGTTGTATCCTTATTTAATTATAACCCTCTATTGGATTTCTAGTATATATATACATCGTTTTTCATTCTTCATTATCATATTCATACGAAACTTAACCTATGACTCCGTATCTAATTAGCTCAAGATCGAACACATATTGAAGAACATTAGTAATCCTTTATCTTACTTCAAAGGTAATTTTCTTTTTCATGTTTATATTTTGTTTTTATTATATATATACTAGTATCAAAACCGGTTTTATGAATTGGTAACTGTATGATAAAAAATTGGATTTTATCGTAAAAAAACTCGGTTCTATAAACTTTTTTATTAATTATATATCAATCTAGACTGTGTAACTATATAAAGATTTCACGTCTGTTTCTAAAAATCTGGCTCTTATAAAAAGCTGGATATTATGTATAAAAAAAACTGTTCGTATCATGTTTCTTTTTTTCTGTTCTCTTTTGCTTTTAGAGCATGAGCACACGTAACGTGCTCCATCACGTTAACATGCGTTAACTCGCGTTAAGGCCAAGTTACGGTTGCATGCTTCTGAGTTAAGGCCGCGTTATTGATGTGGGTGTTAAGTTAAAGTGTAAAAGCTGATGTGGCGCTGACGTGGCGTTGCGTTAAGTTTTAACGTGAGTTACGTGTGTTCATGCTCTTAAAATAAGTTTTTCAAAAGCAAAAGATTTTATACACATTTATACTTGTTAATTAATTAATATACCTTCTTATAAATTCGATTGTTTTTTTTTTTTTTTTTTTTTTTTTTCTCAGATAAATTCGATTGTTTTAACCATCTGTTTTCTTTTACTTTTAGGAATATATACATATTTAAAATACTTCTTGCTACTGATCAATTCGGTTCTATAATATTGATTCCGCAATAAACTGTTTGTATTCGGTTTTCATTAGATCGATTTAATCAATACTTTTAAAGGATTTTTTAAGTCATCCACAGTGAGAGTTTAAAGAAGTTATAAAATACATAAAAGTTTATTACTTATTTTAATCACATTAAGTTTTTGTTTATATATATATTTGTAGCAATAAGATGTCTAAGACGATAGACTCATTTAATGCATTTATTACCGCAATAAAAAAACTTATATAAACTTAAAGCATCTTCAAATTATGGACTTTAACATGTCTATTAGCACCTCAGATTTTTATAAACTACTACTCCGTACTATTATAAACTTTCATCTCTAGTGATATATACTTTATCAAGTCCATAAACTCATATTTTTAGTTGGACCCACTTCATACACATAAACTTGTGTTTGTCTCTCATATATTAACTTGACGCTTTTTGTTCATCTGCATAAATCTCATGTCACCTCCATGTCACCATGGAGACGGTATATTGACTTTTATTAAAGATGCTTTTATAAACGTTAATATATAGTAAGAAAAGCTTTATCAAATCAATAGCTTTACATGTTTAAAAAGGTATACCTTTTTAAAGCTAAATTATTGTGGACGGTGTTTAATTATAGGAGTGCTCTTTATTGTAAACTTTTGTGTTTTCTTTAATTGCGTAATTTGATCGTCAAAGGCCTATGAAAACCTTGATTGAAAATTTCCTTCATATCCCTGGACATATTTATTAATCCGTATGTGTTTCGATAAATAATACTTTACATATATTTTTGTGATGAACAATCATAGTAGATCACTTGCCTCAGTTTTAATAAGGTTATAAATGCTATATATATATTGGTTTGTTATTTTTTTCGCTGAATCTTGATTATGAAACATGTAAATAACAACTTTAATTTGTGAATATTAACGTTTACTTTATACGAGTAGTTTACGAAATCCTATTTGTTGCTTCCAGGAACAAGTACTTGTTGATCAATTACCAAAATGTCGCCAAAAACTAAATCTAAATACGAGATGGCGAAAACAGTAGTTTCCACCATAGGATCTGTTGCTGCGGCCGCAATGGTTGCTCGCAGTGTTGCTAGAGATTACTTACCTCCTGAATTCCAAGATTATCTCTATTTCGGCTTGCGTAATTTCATCAACAAATTCTCCACACACTTGACCATGGTAATATACGAAAGTGAAGGAATGAGTGACAACGAAATTTACGATGCCACACAAATTTACTTCTCGGATCGAATCTCTAATGACGTCCACCGTCTAAAGGTCAGTAAAATCACTAATGAGACCAAGATCAAAGCGACTATAGAACTTAACGAGGAGTTCACCGACATATACAATGATGTTAAATTCAACTGGCGTTCAGTTTCAAGGAAGACGCCAACAAGAGAATATTTCAGTTTTGACACAATGACCGAAACAACTCAAACGGATGAATGGTCGATGGAGCTTACATTTCATCGTAAACACAAAGATTTGGTGATGAACGAGTACTTACCATTTATAGTTAATTACTCAAAAACAAAGAGCCAACAAGACAAAACCGTGAAGATATTCACAATAGGCAAGAATAATAGCTACTCGAGGTGCTCATGGAAGTCCCTGAATCTAGACCATCCCGCGAATTTTGCCACGATGGCAATGGATCCTGATGTCAAAGAGAAGTTGATAAAGGATTTGGATAGGTTTGTGGAGAGGAGAGATTATTATCGAAAAGTTGGAAAGGCGTGGAAAAGAGGTTATTTGTTGTACGGTCCTCCTGGGACTGGCAAATCGAGTTTGATCGCTGCCATTGCGAATTACTTGAACTTTGATATATATGATTTGCAGTTGACTAATATCAAGTCAGACTCTGATTTGACTAGGTTATTGGTGAGTACCGCGAACCGTTCGATACTCGTCGTTGAGGACATTGATTGCTCAGTACAGCTTCATGATCGGGATAACGTTGAAGTGGCTAAAAGTAAAAAAAAGGGGAAGGGGAAGGTTAGCATTTATTTATTTTTTATTTTTTTACATTATATGTGTTTAGCAAAGTGAGCCTAAGCCTAATTGTTTTTCTCAGATAACATTGTCGGGATTTCTTAATTTCATTGACGGATTATGGTCAAGTTGTGGAAACGAAAGGATCATCATATTCACCACAAACAGAAAAGACAAGCTTGATTCTGCACTTCTTCGGCCGGGTCGTATGGACCTTCACATTCACATGTCATATTGCACTCCAAGTGGATTCCATTTGCTTGCCTCCAAGTATCATAATCTCACACACCACATTCTCTTCGAAGAAATTGAAGATTTGATCCGAAAGGTTGAAATCACCCCAGCAGAAGTAGCGGAGCAACTACTCAAGGATGATGACCCAGACATCGCGCTTCGTGGCCTCATTGAGTTTTTTGAGGTGAAGAAGAAGGAGAATGAAGAGGCCAAAATTAAGGCAAAGGAAGAAGAAGAGCGGCTTGCAAAAGAAAAGGAAAAGAAAGAACAAGATAAATCAGATGCAAAAGAGGACGAAAATAAGCAAGAGAGCGATGACAGTGATGAAAGTGAGAGCGATGAAAGTGATGACGATTAGTTTGCCGATCAAGAAGTATCATATCCATCAGCACAAGCTAATTTTATTTATTAACCTCAAATCATATACTCTAAATGTTAGTCTTTTGAATAAATTTTGGAACAATTTATGATTCGTGTTTACGTGATGACAGACTTTGCGGTTACAGATTCACAATTGTAACTTGAAAATTTCACATAGATGATTAGCTTGTGGCCGATTAATCTTGAATTTTACACCTTAGCCAGAATTTAAAACGAGTTCAGAGATTATTGTGAACATGTTTAACACAAATTGAATTGTTAAATAAATTTAACAAAGTAAATTAAAGGAATTAAAAAAAGATTTAGTAGCTCCCAATTAGCCTGTTCTCAATGTTTAAGAAATTTTACATTAGTTTTAACATAAACTCCATAACATCTTGTTAGACGAACAGTTTAAAACCAACTTATTCATAATCTCCTCGAAAACTAAATCCAAATTACCAATTGCCCAAACATTCATCTTCACCATCGGCTCCATCACGGCCACAGCAATGTTGGTTTGCAGTGTGGCTCGTGGTAACTTTCCCCCTGAGGCTACCTTTATCTTACTTTTCGAAATCTTATCAACAAATTCTCCACACACTTGACTGTTATCATATATGAATCAGATGGTTTTATGAACAACCAAGTATACAACGGCGTAAAGTTTTACTGGTCTTTGGTTTCTCAGAATTCACAGCTAGTTAAAAAATTGTATTCTGGTCACCGATAATTGGAACTCACATTTCATCATGAAGATAAAGATATGGTGCTAAACGACTATTTTCCATCTATAATTGATGAAGTAGAATCGAGGAAACAAGAACAAATTGTAAGAACCATGAAGCTATACACAGTCATGACAAGTTCGCCAAATATGAAGCATCCGTTGTGGATGTCGGTGAATTTTGATCACCCTGCCAACTTTGACACGCTGGCAATGGATACGGATATCAAAGAGCAGGCGATGAAGGATTTAGAGGGGTTTATGGAGAGGAGGTATTATCGGAGAGTTAGAAAGGCGTGGAAAAGAGGCTACTTGTTGTATGGTCCGCCTGGGACTAGAAAATCGAGTTTGATCGCGGCTATGGCAAATTATCTGAATTTTGATGCATATGATTTGCAGTTGATAACATTAAGCCAGATTCAGAGTTGCGGTGTAATTGATGTCAACTGCTAATCGATCGGTTCTGGTTGTGGAGGACATTGATTGCTCAGCGGAGTTAAATGATCAATTGACTGTAATGGCGTCAAGAGCTCTACCTAAGAAAAAGAATCAATGCAAGGTGTTTGAATGTGTTGAATCTAATACAAGGTGTTTTGGTGTTTTGATCAGGTAACGTTGTCGGGGTTTCTTAATTTCATTGACGGGTTGTGGTCAACTTGCGCAAATGAAAGAATCATTATATTCACCATATATGGACGTGCATATCCACATTTCCTATTGCACCCCATGTGGATTTCGTCTTTTGGCCTCCAACTATCTTGGAGTCGACCAACATGTTCTTTTTAAACAAATTCAAGATTTGATGCTCGAAATAAATTTTACGCCAGCTGAGGTAGCAGAGCAACTAATTAAGGATGATGACCCGAGTGTTGTTCTCAGTGGGCTCCTTGAGTTCTTTGTTGTGAATAGGAAGGAGAACGAAGATGAAGAGGCTAAAGTGAAGAAGACGAATTGAAGGAGGAGGAAGAATCAGCTGCTAAAGAGAAACAATAAAAACCGAAAAACAGGAGAGGTTATATTGTATTTTACAGTATCAATCCCTATAACTTAAGCATTATGTATCATTTTCTTGTGATGTAATCTTATAACTATCAATTTTTCTCCCCAATAACAGTTGATGAATGGTAAAACGAGTGGTCAAAATATATTTTGAAAGCTGATAAGCACTTTAAATTAACCCATTCGATCACACCCTCTACTAATTAGATTAACTTTTTCTGTATTACTTTTTAACAATTAGACTTGTTTACAGACCTGGAAAACTCAAGTGCAAAACTCAAAAAGTTAATAAACCTAACAGTTATTTAAATTGGTGTTTTAGAGTGTTTGGGTCTTAAGTAAACTGCTCAACAAAAGGTATTGATTATACGTAAATTACCAGACAAAGTAATATTATATAAATCTTACAGAAAGGGGCAATACGGCCTGGTTTAAGATTTGAGCTTAATATAAGCTACAATTCAATAAGGAATCGATTTTTAGTTTCCTTGAGAAAACTTTTATATATGAAATAGTGTAAAGGCTGTTATAGACTTGAGCTACAGAAGCATATTTAATTAAGGGCGTACCTTAGTATGTAGAATTAAACTTCTTGATGATGAGCCACAAGTAGAAAAACTAGATTATGGCGAATTTAATGATGACAAATCTACTGCAAATCAGCCCGAGTTCAAACATAAAAGAGATTTTGCAGAAATGTGTTGATATAAGGAGATATTCAATTATAGTCGTATGTTATGCAAGTTATACATACTACCAAAACTCAACATAAAAGTTATAAATCAACGTGCTCCATAGGATTTAGAGGTTTTTAAGGCAAATAGTCTACCAAACTGAATCTAGAACGCTTTGCAATCAAGTGCATATATTTTGCCAAGATCAATTAGTACCATAAGTAACTTTATGCAGAAAAAGATGTCTTAATCATTCAATGTCTATTCTTTATTCACTAATGCAAGGAGATTAGCATGTGTGATCATGTTAAGGCCTCTATGTAGTTACTATAGAAAACGTTTCGTAATTGTTTGTCCCCAACTGCTTTAAGATACAGTGGATTATCTACAGTTTACGCACTAAGAAAACTATAGGTAAAGTAAGATTGTTGTATGAACACAATGGTAAGATTTTGCTTAATGTTTATGTATTATATCACTGAGTAAAGCACATAAACCAAAGCTACGAATCGAACTTATCAATCCTAGAAAAGTAGGTACAAAATCTACACACATTCAGTCATCTCATGAGATCTCTTTATATAGTCTCTCAAGCATAAGCACAATTTGAATCTGTATATAACTAGGAAATAAACTTCTAATAAGATAAGGAAAATTATTCTTTATCTTTAAACGATTTCCTCTTCAGCAAATCTTCATAATTCGTTATAAAATTATCTAGTCTTCTAAAAATATCTTGCTGTAGAAATTCTTGAGCTGCACTTCAGTTTCTTTATTAGCTTGAACTGAACTCTCTTGAGTTGTTTATTGTCTCCTTGAGCTTGAGAGTGTTTTAATCAGCTTGATCTGACAAAAAAACAAAACTTTTATCTTCAGTCCAACAGCTTCTTATACAAATATTAAACTAATCTAATAAACGTTTAAGTCTTTCTCTCATTAAATTTACATCAAATGAGAATTCTGCTAAAACAAAATGACTGACACTTTTTCTAACACTGAACTGCTGCATGCCCGTATAACAACTAAAGAAAAAAAGGTAGATGAGTAAGCTCAAAAGGCATTGTAAGCTAAAAACTTTATAAATCAAGATTTAAAAAAACAATAATGTGAATCTTACTGACCACCAGTGTTATAATATTAGTGTGTAATAGTTAGGATATAAGTTTAGGGGGTTAATTGTATTTTAGCTCAAACTTAAGGAGGTTAGTCATGTATTAGGAAAGTTCCTAACCTCCTCAATTGTAGAATCCTTGTTCACCAAGGATTAGGTTTCTCCCCCCTCATTCTCTATAAATGGGGATGAGGGGGTGATGTTTTATTTGTACCTTCTTTTCTTGCTCACGTTTAATAAACGTTTGAGTGTAAAATATCTCGTGTGTGTTGGTGCCACTCGGCATTAAGGGATCATAACCCTTTGTCGAGGTCTTGTTGGAGTAGTTCTTGATTCGTGGTTCCGCTCTAGAAATCGGTTTGTTGGATTTCTCCCAACAATTGGTATCAGAGCCTTGTTCGAGAAGAACGAATCACACAACGTGGTTAGAGCCAAAAACAAAAGAAACGAGTGAACCGGGTTTGGCTTGTCGAATTTACTGATCTGGGTGGTGTCTTGTTAGTCATTTTCGGTTATTGTTTGGCTATCGTTGTGTACATTACACGGTTCAAGGTTTCTAGGTTTTCGAGTCAAGATTACTTGGGCAACAAGGTTCTTGAAGTTGTCTTGCAAGGAGGTGGATCGATTCTCCTAGGGTTTTGGGAAATCATTTTCTTTTGTCACAAGGTTCTTGGAGTTTCGGTTTTGAGCTTCAAAGGTGACAAGGTTTTGCAAGAAGTTTCAATTTCAAGTTTTCGGTTTCTTGGAATTCAAGTCTTGGTGGTTCTTGGAAGACAAGTAAGGTTTAGCTTTGTCTTGGGATTCAAGAAAAATGATTACTTGGAGTACAAGGTATATCAAGGTTGTAGACTTGAGGTGGAAAGATCGAAATTTTAGGGTTTTTCTAAAGGTTAGTAGATCAAATTATTACAAGAAAGCGGGTTTAGCACACGGCTTGTGAGACTTGTTGGTAAAGTTGGTTAAAGAGCAACTTAACAAGGTTTGTAGCAAGGTTAAAGAAGAATGGCTAGTATAAATACTAGGTTAAACATCGAAAAGTTCGATGGGAATATTGTACAAAAACATGGAGGTTCAAAACAAGTTGGGTTCAAGCAACTTGGTCTTGGTGTTAAAACAAGGGTCCATGGAGTACATGTTCAAAAGCGTGTTTGGTTTGAGGTGGAACTACAGGGAGCTCAGGAAAATCGTGAAGCTGAGGTAATTCAGGAGAGTAACGATCATGCTGTAGTGGCTCAAAGAAAGTTGGAGGTTAAACAACTTGAAGGAAAGACAAACACGGGCTGCTTGAAAAATGAGCAGGAAAAGGTACACCTTGGTGCAAAGATCGGGGCAGACATTATGAAAACCGGAGCACCTGGTCAAGATGGTGCAGTGGGTAATGTTGCTGAAAGGTATAGAGGTAACAGTAATATGGCTGCTTTAGGAGTTGCTAGAGTGATAAAAGAAGATGCACATGAGTCATTGACTTTCAGGAATGCAGTTGCTTGTGAGGTAATTTCCAAGTGGATGGCTGTAATGAAAGGAGATATGGATACTCGATCTGGTATGTGTATGCTCAGCAACAGTTTGAGGCGAAGCAGTGACGACAGTAAAATATATTACTGGAAGTATGCACCAGGTTTGTTCATATATCTATTCCCTATATAGATTATATGGGGTTTACTTGCGAAAGCAAGGCTGAGATCTGGGTTATCAAGGGTTTGCTAGATGAAGCAAAGGAAATTATACTTGGTATGAAGATCTTCAGGACTCAGAGTGGTAATACTCTGAGGGTGTCACGATTCAGGTTTTCCAACGGGATGTCGGTTCAGATATTGTTGGGGGGACACTCTACCTGTCGTTAGAGGATGGTCTATCAGGGAATCGTGATGAAGAAAAGAAGAGTAAGGGGTCATGTATATATGCAGTTGGAAGTCATGAGTATCAAGTGGTCTGCACGAGACCTGACATAGCATCTGCGGATGTGGGAATGTTGGATAGGTTTGATCGTGGATTACAGACGGACGTACATGCTTTTGTGGATTATGACTACGCCATGGGTATATTGATCACTGTCATGTGTAGATCAATCACAATGTACGGGTTTATGATACAGGAATATGCGGTGAGCTGGGAAGCGTTGTTGCAGTACATGATGGCTTTGTTAACAACTGAAGCGGATTATATGACACTTGCTGGAGAATTGAAGGAGGATACATGGCTAAAGTGACTCTCTACAGAGTTAGGATTTGAGCTAAGGTTAGTAGCGGGTATTGCTACTGGTGCCTTGACGAAGGTGATCCCCGGTCCGAGGTTCCAGCATGGTTGAAGCTGCTGCGTATCGGAGAAAGCTAACTATTACCACTAAGGTGGAAATTGTTATAATATTAGTGTGTAATAGTTAGGATATAAGTTTAGGGGGTTAATTGTATTTTAGCTCAAACTTAAAGAGGTTAGTCATGTATTAGGAAAGTTCCTAACCTCCTCAATTGTAGAATCCTTGTTCACCAAGGATTAGGTTTCTCCCCCCTCATTCTCTATAAATAGGGATGAGGGGGTAATGTTTTATTTATACCTTCTTTTCTTGCTCACGTTTAATAAACGTTTGAGTGTAAAATATCTCGTGTGTGTTGGTGCCACTCGACATTAAGGGATCATAACCCTTTGTCGAGGTCTTGTTGGAGTAGTTCTTGATTCGCGGTTCCGCTCTAAAAATCGGTTTGTTGGATTTCTCCCAACAACCAGAATTTGAATTCCCTAGATTGTCTGATAATTGAAGTTCAGCAAGATATCCAGGTTGAAGTTCCACTAGAGATTGAACTCCCTGAATTGCAAACACAATTATGTATTTCTTTCTCTTGCACAAATTTTTTTTACATAAGCATGCTTCAATGACAAATAAGGTGAGAAAAGGTCAAAGTCCAATGTATTTTTACCTATGAGCTTATTATGCATTCCTTTCATATTGCTCAAGTTTTTATAGAACCAAGTATCATGTATGTGATTCCTTTTCCAGAAAAAAAATAAACTAGAGTATACTATGATTTCCAAATCCATAAGCAAAAGTAGGATTACCGAGTCTATGACAACTGGAAACCGATTTATTCCTTCGCAACAAGCCTTACAAAAACGTACAAATCATGACACTGAGAGTCTATACATTTTAAAAATGTACTACTTTAAATTTTGACAATTTGCATTAAATTAGAAGCCTAATAACAAAACCAAGTTTCTCACATTGTTGCATAAACTAACATAAGGTGAAGCTTCTATAGATCATCTATGTGGGTTTAATGGCTACATACTCACTCTTTAAGGTATTTGACAAATTCCATGAAATGAAAATTAAGGTGAAGATATTAGCTAGTGACCTATCTGCAATTCGACCCAAAATTACCCTACAATCAAATTATAACAGCAAAGCATACATACATTAACCTCAGAAGTTAACAGCTACGAATGCACAATAACAATTACATATACTAAGCCTACAATAAACACATACATAAAATTGGCCTCAAGTCTCAATTAAAGTATAAAGAAGGAAGAGAAGGAGATGACTCACTATTAGTGATGAGTGCTCAAACACTCATCATTTTTGGTCAAATCTGAACTGCAAAACATACAAAAACACTCAGAAATGCATCAAAATACTAAAAATATTTCAAAATTGTGTTTTATATGTTTTAGATGCAAAATGAGCCAAAATAGATGAAAAACGTACAAAGTTTGCAAAATTGGCAGTTTCAGTCCCCCAACTTTCATAAAATGACAAAACTAGTCCCTGGTCGTTCAAAATATGGAAAATTATCACCAAAGGTCATTTTGAAATCATAAATTGTCATATTTAGTCCTTTGGTGAAAAATTGGAAAAGTTTTAAGAATTTACAGTTTGGTCCCTGAAGTTTCAGATTTTGGCAAATTTGGTCCCTGGTGGGATAATTTGGAGGAAAAGTCAACTTTGGTCCCTTGGAGTTCACAAAGTATCATTTATGATCCTTGGGTAAACAGTTTTGAAAATTTACAAAAATGGTCCCTCTACTTTGAACTTTGGCAGTTTTGGCCCCCGAGAATTTGATATTGGAAAATGTTCAATAGTGGTCTTTGGTATATAAAACTTGGCATGATTTATCCTTGGAATAACTTTGGGAAGTTGGCATTTCTGGTCCCTAAGTTTCGGTAATTGGCAAAATTGGTCCTTGTGTATTTCACTTTATTAAACCAAACGGACCTAAGTTTAATTCTAAACCTACAATCCATAATCCTAGCCCACTCCCACCACCATCCAGCCCATCTCATCACCTTGGCCCAATCACAAAACCAGCCCACCCCCTAATATATCACTCCCCCGTCCCTTTTACCCTCACCCAGTCAAACCAAGGTTTGACCCACCTCTTTCATCCTCCACTTGCCCTGCTACTCAACCCTGCACACTCCACATCCACCTCACTCACCCCATACCTTGTTCCCCCCCTCCAAACACATAATACAATGAGCATTAATTACCCCTAAATCCCTCCAAGCAACGTGCTAGTGGGTAAACTCCAAATTGGCGCCAAAATTATGTTTAAACGACCAAGATGAATTCCAAGCAATCCAATGGTCAGAAGTTAATGGGAAAGTAAGAGAAAGTCACATGGAGCTAAAAAAAAAAAAAAAAAAAAAAAAAAAAAAAAAAAAAAAAAAAAGATGGAAGAAGGCAGTAGTTAGCTAATATAGTTTTAGGTAGTGTAATTTAATGTTGAAAATTATTGTAGCTTATGTTTTCTAATGTAATTTCCATTCTCAGTTGAATTCTCATTATAAATTAAGTGAATTTTGATTATTAAGTGGTGATTCCAAGTTCTCAGTATTAAATGCAAGTTATCAATTTTAAGTAAAATTTCAAATTGTTGTTGAGATAATATAAATTGTTATTTCTTGTTTGTTTAAGCTCATTTAGCTTATTTATAAGCTTCTTTAAGTCCCTAATCAATCTAAGCAGTGTTAGCTTCAAAAATTCAAAAATATAAAAAAGTTAGAGTAAAATAAAGAGAAAATAAAAAATTTGGTTTGCAAGGAAAAAGAAGCAAAGATTACTATGGATTTGGAATGGTTTAGAGCTTATGGAAGCTGTAAGATTGGTTAGATAGTGATTGAGAAGGTTTACAGTGGAATTGATTGTAAGTCTCATTTCATATTTTTATTACTCATTGTTCATCCTTTGTTTAAATAGTTTTAGGTGGTATTAGTGGTTAAATTCTGTTTGTATATGTTTATATAATGTTAGTATAAGCTTTTAATTCAGGTTCATGGGTTAGAATCTAGGTTTGCTTCATTAATCTTGAAAATCAGTTTTAGAAGGGGTGTTTGGATTAGAGTGGTACATTGTGTTCTGAGCATCATTAGGAGTTTGGTTTGGTTTATTTATGTCACCTTAGGTGTTACTAGAGTAAAGAAAGTCTAAAAACCAGTCCTCATAGCTCACTAGTCAAAATCACCACCAAAGTGCCCCCAACAGTTAACTGTTGGGGTATATGGACCTCAAACCCACCCCATTAGCTTATAATTGATACATTTAGCTTAGAGTAGCTTTATTATAGATTGTTATAACTTATTTAGTATGTAGGATCAAGTAGAAATCCACCAAAGTCAAAAGTACTAGTTCATATGAAAAGTCAAAGTGTATGTTTTCAGTTTTTTCCCAAACTTGCAAGAATTAAATAGAATTTTGTGTTATGATTGAGGACTTGAAATTTGTTCCTAATTGTAGTCCATCAGCTCATCTATTGAATTCCATGTTCTTTTGATTTTTAGTAATTATCTGGTGGGCCCCACTTTTAATCAAAGACACTTGCAGGGGGCATCACTCCCCTGCTGCAGCAGTTAACACCCCCACCACCACCACTTGGTGGTGGTTTTCTGGCCACCATAGTGGGCCCCACATCCAAATATTTGTTCCTTTCAATTCCCCCTGGTAGGATTCCTCCTTTGACCATTTTTTTGACCTCAAACCACCTGGTACCCACTGGGAATTGCCCCTAAACTCTGTCCCAATTCTGAGTGTCAAATGGTTTTTGGAATTGCTTATTTTGATCCATGTGCTTATTCTGTGATCACAACTTGCTTTTTCTAGCTTAAACATCATCACATAACTAGTTTAGACAAGAATCAATCATAGTGGACCCCACACAAGCTCAAGTGAGCTCATTTTCCCACTTGGTCAATAAAAGTCAACTGTTTGGCTTATTTCTTTCCATAGTGCTTATTTTTAGTTTACAAAAAAGTTGTTTTTACAAAAGTTTGTTGTTTTTAGGTGTAAAGTAAGTTTGTAAAAGAAAAACCAAGAAAAACCAATTTATTTTTTAAGTGATAGTTTCTATTTAATGTAAATTAAATTTTAATTTTCATTTTTAGATTTTTATTAAGTACTTAGCTTTTTTATATTTTTATTAAATTCCTCTTATATTAAAGTATTTATAATAATTTTATCAGATTTTTATATTATCATTTAGTAATTATTAGATTTAATATTAGTTTTATTAGTAATTAATTAATAATTAAGTTTTAAATTGCATAATTAGTTTTTATTAAGTATGACCTAGTTTTTATATTCTTCCTAGCTTTTATATAATGTAAAATAATTTTAGGAATTTTCTTAGAATTTTTACTGTTCATTTTCTATTTTTCTTAATTTAAAATAGTTTAATTAGGTAATTAGTAATTAATTAAAAATTAATTAATAGAAAAATCACAAAAAGACAAAAATACTTATTTTTAATTTTAAAACTTATTTTTAGTTATTTTATAATTTTAAAAATTTTATTTTCATTTTTCTTGTATTAAATTAATATTATATTATATTTAAGTATTTTAAATATTAATAATTAGTAATAAATAGTATTTAATTAATAATAAATAAGTAATTAGTGTAAAAATTAGTTTTCTTTTTCTAAAAATTTTCTTTTATCCTTAAGTTTGTAAAAAAGTCATTTTCACCCCTGGGTGTTTTCAGATTTCAGATTTCACGTTTTATTTTGTACGTTTACGTTATTTAAATGTAAACGTACGCGTTTTAGGTTTTAAACGTTTCTGGTTTTTCCAAACTTTCCCGTCTTATTCATATAGCTTATTTAAGCTATTTCTTTGTACAAATCAGTATTGTAATCATACAAACCAAATTCCTTACCTTTCTGTCCAAATTCACCCGAGCACAAACCCGTTTTAATACCATCCACACCTCGTCGGGACATAACGACCCGGGGAAGCACTGTACTTCCGCGGAGCATTGACTCTAAGCTGTTTGACCTTGTTGACCATCCCTGGTCAATTAGGTTGACCGTTTGGAGCCAATCAATTTTTGGCGCCGCTGCCGGGGAGGTGTGCGCACTATTCTAAACGGGTTTGCGTATTAGTGAATCAGGATATAGATCCATTGTATATTTACCACCCTTGTTCATATTATCTTTGTATTTTCATATAAAAACAGAACCGTTCACGAAAACATTTTAAACTCAATTTTCAACGAACACAAAAAAACACAAAAACATTTTCTTTCCTATTTGTACAAAATGTATTTCCAAAAACCCAAAAATATTCATCTTTACCCTCCTACCCTTTTGATTCTCTATTCCTCACCCTCTATACACATTTGATTCTTTCTATGTCTCATCCACACTTTCTGATTTGCCAGTGGTGTGGTAGTTCTTATAATGGTGGCAATTGCCCCAGCTGTGGCATGGTAGAGTCGGGAAACGGGTCTGTCTATAACCAGAATCCCTATTCCTACCATGACACGACTGATTCATTCCACCAGCTACCACACCATCAGTCTCAACAGTTTTACTGTTGTGAGTACAGTGGTGGTTCACACTGCAGTTCTGATTGTCAATCGGGAAACACGCTTGTCTATGAGCAATTTCCCGATAACGATTATGACTCTAGCACATACGACTCACAGCCTCAACAGTTTTACTGTTGTGATTACTGTGGAGGTCCACACTTCAGCTCAGATTGTCAATCAGGGAATCCATATCCTTGTGACAATTTTGACACACCCTATTATGACCAACCTCTACAGTACCAAATGAATCAAGCACTTCTTCCAGAAATGCAAAATATGATGAAAATCGTTGATGAGCTTAAGGGTTTAGTTAAATACTTTGCCCAAAGACATACTCATCAAAAATCCATGGAAGAATTGCTGGCTGAAGAGTAGGCTGCTAGAATAAATTCCCAAGATGCCTATGAAAAATCTATTAGGGAATCCATTGCAAAAGAAAAAGCAGCCAAATCTAGCTCTCATTTCCGTTTCATTCCTGATGACAGTGATGATGAAGATACACTTGATATCCTTCAATTTTATAAAACTTCATCAAGTTCATTAGTTGATACCCCAGCAGTTGAGATTCCATCTCAAACAACTGCTATCACACCCGAGGTTCCCACTCACTCTTTGAGCATGGGGGACGAGCATCTTGACACTGTTCCTGATAGGGAATCGGACGAATTAATAAAGTCTAGTGTTGAGATCCTTGTCCCAATCCCGAGAGAGTCACAGGGAACTTTTGATCAAGTGTGTGATATTCCTTCCCCTCTTGAGTGTTCAAACGAACATTTTGAGACTTTCTCAGATTTTAATGATGATTATACATCTCATGGAGATATTGAGTATATTGAGGCATCAATTCCACAATCTGATGTTGATCTTCTTCTTGAGGAGTTCGCCGATGAACTTACTCACATCAATCCACTTTCATTAGAAAGTGACGATGGTCTCCTTGACTTTGAAGCCGATATGGGAGAAATTGAAAGTCTCCTATATCATGATCCGTCACTCACTTCTGATCCCAACAGTCCAATAGAGAACGTTAATCTCTTTGTTCCCGAAACATTCAGTACTACTCTCACCAATCCTCTATTTGAATTCGAATCTGAATTCACTTTGATTTATGATAATCTACTCTTTGATATTCAGAAGGAGGATTGTGATGAGTCTATTCCGGAACATGAATTCACAAATTCACATTTTGTGAATAATTCTCTTCATGAGGAGTTCTCCGGTGAACTCACTCATCATATCATGACTCCTCCGGAGTTTGATAGCCCGGGGGGAGATGCACTCAATCATGAGAATTTGCAAATTCCCACCCACCCTCCCGGGATATTTACGAGCTTAACCTTTGAAATCCAAATTCAGGCTAATGAGCCTGCTCTCGAGGAAGAATATCAAATCATGATTTTCATCATGGTTTTCTTCCTTTTCTTCACCTATAAGGTGACTTCTTCTCTTCTTCACTCCTTCGGGAATGAAGATACCATCTTTGATCTCGGCATTTTCATGTATCATTATCTTGAGCCGGATACTTATCTCATCGGTGTGGAACTTTCACGTACTTCAAATGTTTGTCCAAACATCTTGAATGAAAGTCCGATGGAGATTGTCTCTTCCACATCATGCTTCCCCAAGGACAAATGAATTCGGGGTCGAGTCAAGCTAGCGACTCGGTAAAAAAAAATAGTAGCATGCTTATAGGGTTTTCACCCTAAGTGTGGGGGAGTCCCCCATGCTATGGTTACAAAAGTGAAAAACAAAATGGTGTTTTCCACGCTTAGCTTGTAATGTTGCCCTTTTACGTTCAAAGGGTCGGCATAATAGCCGGGACTTTGAATATTGAGGACAATATTCATCCTAAGTGTGGGGGGGGGGGGGGGGGGGTATTTCGCTATTCTAGCGAATTTTATCACATTTTACTATCTTATACCCCCGTTTTTGGCCAAAATTTCAAAAAAAATTTAAAAATGGTAATCAGTCCGCCATGTCTAACTGACAAAGGGATTGGCTAGTCCAGGAGCAAACGGCTCTTGGTAAAGACATCTCAAACCCGTTGATGGCTTGCAATTTGCCCAAAATTGTATGGTACCTCAACTCGCCATATCCCATAAAGCGAATGAGTTGGCTAGCCCGCAAGATTATGGCTTGTGGTAAAGGTAGTGGAAAATTCATAACTGGTAATCAGCTCACCAAAAGATGTTGACTATTCCATCAAGAGTTGGCTAGTCTATAAGCAAACGGCTTTTGGTAAAGACTAATCAAATCCGTTGACAGCTGGTGGTTTGCTCAAAATCACACGGTTATCATGTGTACCACAGTTCTCACACCTGGCTACTCCAGAAGTGATGGCTTTTGGTAAAGAGTTTAAAATCCATCAAGTTTTCAAAACAGTTTATTGCTAGGGACTAGCAATAGTTTAGTGTGGGGGATTAATGAGTGCTCAAACACTCATCATTTTTGGTCAAATCTGAACTGCAAAACATACAAAAACACTCAGAAATGCATCAAAATACTAAAAATATTTCAAAATTGTGTTTTATATGTTTTAGATGCAAAATGAGCAAAAACAGATGAAAAACGTACAAAGTTTGCAAAATTGGCAGTTTCAGTCCCCCAACTTTCATAAAATGACAAAACTAGTCCCTGGTCATTCAAAATATGGAAAATTATCACCAAAGGTCATTTTGAAATCATAAATTGTCATATTTAGTCCTTTGGTGAAAAATTGGAAAAGTTTTAAGAATTTACAGTTTGGTCCCTGAAGTTTCAGATTTTGGCAGATTTGGTCCCTGGTGGGATAATTTGGAGGAAAAGTCAACTTTGGTCCCTTGGAGTTCACAAAGTATCATTTATGATCCTTGGGTAAACAGTTTTGAAAATTTACAAAAATGGTCCCTCTACTTTGAACTTTGGCAGTTTTGGCCCCCGAGAATTTGATATTGGAAAATGTTCAATAGTGGTCTTTGGTATATAAAACTTGGCATGATTTATCCTTGGAATAACTTTGGGAAGTTGGCATTTCTGGTCCCTAAGTTTTGGTAATTGGCAAAATTGGTCCTTGTGTATTTCACTTTATTAAACCAAATGGACCTAAGTTTAATTCTAAACCTACAATCCATAATCCTAGCCCACTCCCACCACCATCCAGCCCATCTCATCACCTTGGCCCAATCACAAAACCAGCCCACCCCCTAATATATAACTCCCCCATCCCTTTTAACCTCACCCAGTCAAACCAAGGTTTGACCCACCTCTTTCATCCTCCACTTGCCCTGGTACTCAACCCTGCACACTCCACATCCACCTCACTCACCCCATACCTTGTTCCCCCTCCAAACACATAAGACAATGAGCATTAATTACCCCGAAATCCCTCCAAGCAACCTGCTAGTGGGTAAACTCCAAATTGGCGCCAAAATTATGTTTAAACAGCCAAGATGAATTCCAAGCAATCCAATGGTCAGAAGTTAATGGGAAATTGAAAGAAAGTCACATGGAGCTATAAAAGTATAAAAAAAAAAAAAAAAAAAAAAAAAAAAAAAAAAAAAAAAAAAGAGATGGAAGAAGGCAGTAGTTAGCTAATATAGCTTTAGGTAGTGTAATTTAATGTTGAAAATTATTGTAGCTTATGTTTTCTGATGTAATTTCCATTCTCAATTGAATTCTCATTATAAATTAAGTGAATTTTGATTATTAAGTGGTGATTCCAAGTTCTCAGTATTAAATGCAAGTTATCAATTTTAAGTAAAATTTCAAATTGTTGTTGAGATAATATAAATTGTTATTTCTTGTTTGTTTAAGCTCATTTAGCTTATTTATAAGCTTCTTTAAGTTCCTAATCAATCTAAGCATTGTTAGCTTCAAAAATTCAAAAATACAAAAAAATTAGAGTAAAATAAAGAGAAAATAAAAAATTTGGTTTGCAAGGAAAAAGAAGCAAAGATTACTATGGATTTGGAATGGTTTAGAGCTTATGGAAGCTGTAAGATTGGTTAGATAGTGATTGAGAAGGTTTACAGTGGAATTGATTGTAAGTCTCATTTCATATTTTTATTACTCATTGTTCATCCTTTGTTTTAAATAGTTTTAGGTGGTATTAGTGGTTAAATTCTGTTTGTATATGTTTATATAATGTTAGTATAAGCTTTTAATTCAGGTTCATGGGTTAGAATCTAGGTTTGCTTCATTAATCTTGAAAATCAGTTTTAGAAGGGGTGTTTGAATTAGAGTGGCACATTGTGTTCTGAGCATCATTAGGAGTTTAGTTTGGTTTATTTATGTCACCTTAGGTCTTACTAGAGTAAAGAAAGTCTAAAAACCAGTCCTCATAGCTCACTAGTCAAAATCACCACCAAAGTGCCCCCAACAGTTAACTGTTGGGGTATATGGACCTCAAACCCACCCCATTAGCTTATAATTGATACATTTAGCTTAGAGTAGCTTTATTATAGCTTGTTATAACTTATTTAGTATGTAGGATCAAGTAGAAATCCACCAAAGTCAAAAGTACTAGTTCATATGAAACGTCAAAGTGTATGTTTTCAGTTTTTTCCCAAACTTGCAAGAATTAAATAGAATTTTGTGTTATGATTGAGGACTTGAAATGTCCATCAGCTCATCTATTGAATTCCATGTTCTTTTTATTTTTAGTAATTTTCTGGTGGGCCCCACTTTTAATCAAAGACACTTGCAGGGGGCATCACTCCCCTGCTGCAGCAGTTAACACCCCCACCACCACCACTTGGTGGTGGTTTTCTAGCCACCTTAGTGGGCCCCACATCCAAATATTAGTTCCTCTCAATTCCCCCCTGGTAGGCTTCCTCCTTTGACCATTTGTTTGACCTCAAACCACCTGGGACCCACTGGGAATTGCCCCTAAACTCTGTCCCAATTCTGAGTGTCAAATGGTTTTTGGAATTGCTTATTTTGATCCATGTGCTTATTCTGTGATCACAACTTGCTTTTTCTAGCTTAAACATCATCACATAACTAGTTTAGACAAGAATCAATCATAGTGGACCCCACACAAGCTCAAGTGAGCTCATTTTCCCACTTGGTCAACAAAAGTCAACTGCTTGGCTTATTTCTTTCCATAGTGCTTATTTTTAGTTTACAAAAAAGTTGTTTTTACAAAAGTTTGTTGTTTTTAGGTGTAAAGTAAGTATGTAAAAGAAAAACCAAGAAAAACCAATTTATTTTTTAAGTGATACTTTATATTTAATGTAAATTAAATTTTAATTTTAATTTTTAGATTTTTATTAAGTACTTAGCTTTTTTATATTTTTATTAAATTTCTCTTATATTAAAGTATTTATAATAATTTTATCATATTTTTATATTATCATTTAGTAATTATTAGATTTAATATTAGTTTTATTAGTAATTAATTAATAATTAAGTTTTAAATTGCATAATTAGTTTTTATTAAGTAAGACCTAGTTTTTATATTCTTCCTAGCTTTTATATAATGTAAAATAATTTTAGGAATTTTCTTAGAATTTTTACTGTTCATTTTCTATTTTTCTTAATTTAAAATAGTTTAATTAGGTAATTAGTAATTAATTAATAATTAATTAATAGAAAAATCACAAAAAGACAAAAATACTTATTTTTAATTTTAAAACTTGTTTTTAGTTATTTTATAATTTTAGAAATTTTATTTTCATTTTTCTTGTATTAAATTAATATTATATTGTATTTAAATATTTTAAATATTAATAATTAGTAATAAATAGTATTTAATTAATAATAAATAAGTAATTAGTGTAGAAATTAGTTTTCTTTTTCTAAAAATTTTCTTTTATCCTTAAGTTTGTAAAAAAGTCATTTTCACCCCTGGGTGTTTTCAGATTTCAGATTTCACGTTTTATTTTGTACGTTTACGTTATTTAAATGTAAACGTACGCGTTTTAGGTTTTAAACGTTGCTGGTTTTTCCAAACTTTCCCGTCTTATTCATATAGCTTATTAAAGCTATTTCATTGTACAAATCAGTAGTGTAATCATACAAACCAAATTCCTTACCTTTCTGTCCAAATTCACCCGATCACAAACCCGTTTTAATACCATCCACACCTCGTCGGGACATAACGACCCGGGGAAACACTATACTTCCGTGGAGCATTGACTCTAAGCTGTTTGACCTTGTTGACCATCCCTGGTCAATTAGGTTGACCGTTTGGAGCCAATCAATTAGCATTGTCAGCTGTTAGTGGAGTGATATTTTGAATGATTAAGCGCGATAGTTGACTATAAAAACAGGTTTATATATGCGAAATTGTTTAGCTTTTGGGCTTATCTGGGGGGTTTAATTAGACTAGCAGTGTTTGGGTTTCTGACTTTAGGGATACTTTCCTGCTTTACTTAATAATCTTGACGTATGAAAATTTGCCCTACTATCTAAATATGCAATAAGCAAGCTAATTAGCATGTTCCTTGTTTGCAAAAGGTGTTCGTTCATCCAATATTATTGCACTACAAAGTTTTTGGTAAGGGGAAATGATTCGCACACTCTTCAAATTTATTGAGACACTCCAATGTATGCAACAGACAGTTGTACATTAAGTGTAAGATGCTTTAACTACTTGTACAATGGAGTGTCCCAATAAGATTTAAGAGTGTGCCAATCACCTCCCTTTGGTAAGTAATGACAATTAAAATGGATACATCTTTTTGAATCTAGGAGATACATTGACATGCATCCTAGTTAACTCTGTGAACATGCATGAAACTCATTTTAATTTGTGGCTATGGTGGGTCAATTCTTGTATATATGCACGTAGGGGTGTCAATAGGGTCGGGTTGACCCGACCCGAACCCGAACCCGATAATCCATATTGGATCGGGTTAAATCAGGTTGAAAAAGCTTATCGGATTAGTTTCACCCGAACCCGATAATCCAACATTGTTATCAGGTCGTGTTAGGGTTAGAAAATTTTTGTCATCGGGTTATCAGGTCAACTCGATAAGACCCGAAAATCAATATGTAATTCTTATACATCAGTGAGAACAACAGAAGGTAGATACATCCTAGTCCTAATATTGCCAGAACATATATAATAGACATGCTTGTAAATCCTCAATTCGTAAGATATAAATTATTAAAGGTTCCAAGCTACAAGTTAAAAATAAGCCTGTGATGAGGTTGGGGTAGCAGGTCATAACAGGTTAAGAACAATATATAGCGTTGGACTTGTCAAACACTTTTTGATGCGATTTTATATGAGTTGAGATCCATGAATAACCCATACATGTCATAGAACCTATTAACCAATCATAGTCACCCATTTATATTTTCCACATTTTTTTTTCAAAACAACATATCTTGCAAACGGTAAATCTTCAAGCTACAAAAAAATACCATCGTAACGATAATTATATGAATCTTTCTATAGATATGCATTGTTATATACTTTCGACGAACTTTTTCTTTTAATTTCTGCCCAGAAAGAATCATATATGACTCGTAAAAATCATATATGATTCGTAAAAAATCATATATGATTCGATTCTTACAAATCATATATGATTCTTACGAATCATAATATATGATTCGTAAGAATCATATATGATTTGTTAAAATCGAATCATATATGATTCTTACGAATCATATATGATTTTTCTGGGCGAAAAAAAAATTATCGAAAAAAAAGTTCGTCAAAAGTATATAATAATGCATGTCTATAGAAAGATAATTTAATTCTAGTCGCAATGGTTTTTTTTTTTTTTTTTTTTTTTTTTTTTTTTTTTTTTTGTAGCTTGACGATTTACGGTTTGCGAAATATTTAAGTTTTAAAAAAATGGTGGAAGTTTATTTTTTTATTTTGATAAAAAAAAAAAATGAGGGGCTAATATTGCTTGATAGGTTCTATGGTAAAAGTTGGATTTATAAGGCTGGATGCAGTAAGGACCGAGAATAAGGATCAATCCCCCTATTTTTCCCTGCCACGTCAGCTTTCTCTCTCCAGCGACTTACAGGCGATTCAGTGCCACAGTAAGGGTGACCAAGTTCAATTTTTTTTATTTTTTTTAACATTTTTAACACAAACTAAAATTTCATTAATAATTAAAACGTTACATATTAATTCAAATCAAAATAAAAACATTACAATAGAATTCAAATAACATTAAAAAACATTACGATAAAACGACTAAACTAGTTTGGATTATTATGATGCTGCCAAATGTGTTCCACCAAATCGGCTTTGAGGCTAAGATGAGTTGTTTTGTTGCATATCTCCCTAGTAATTTGCAATGATTCCTCATGCGTATTTAAGGGATCATAAGAACGGTGCTGCTCAGCTGGAAAGAATTCGGGAGATATCGCCCGCCCTTCGTCTTGAATTATCATATTATGTAATATGATGCATGTGTACATAATATGTCCAAGACGCTCTTTGTTAAATCCCTTAGCCGGCTGTTTAATCATTAGGAACTTCCTCTTTAGTACACCAAAAGCACATTCCACATCTTTTCTTGCAGCTTCGTGCATCCTCTTATATAATTGACGCTTTTCATCATGCGTCCCTGGATTTCTAATAGACTTCACAATAACAGAGTATTCCGGATATATCCCATCAGCAAGATAATATCCCCGTTTATAAGGCACGCTGTTAGCAATGAATTCCACACCCGGTGCTCTCCCCATTTTGAGATCATTGAAAAGAGGGGATGCACGTAAAACAGTTACGTCATTATTCATACCGGTAACACCAAAGAACGCATGCCAAATCCATAAATCTTGAGAGGCGATCGCTTCCAATAAAATGAAAGGAGTTTTCCCGTGATCACCCCTACAAAATTGAGCTTTTAAAGCATGTGGGCAATTCTCCCACTGCCAATCTGTACAATCAATGCTTCCTATCAGCCCTGAAAACCCATGAACTCGATGGTGATGCTCATAGAGTCTGTCATCGTCAGTAACCGTCGGCTTTCACAAATACTCTGCACGATATAACTCCACGATGGCCTTACAAAATTTATAGAGACACGCACGAACTGTTGATGAACCCATTTGCACATATTCGTCAAGTATATCAGGATTGACTCCGTGTTGGCATTAATATTACGATATTTAATCTAAACATTCTCTTCATGTTTTGATGATGACAAAGATGTAAGTTACAACATATAACGTAAAGTGCTTAAGTTACTTGTGATCACAATTCATCTTTGCATTCTTACGTCAACAAGCCTCGACATCTCAACGTCTCGAGTTTGCCTCAACAATCACTTAAGGTATGTACAAACAAATGTCTAATACATTTTATGATCAAAGGGATTTTATTTAAACATTACAAAGTTTATAAAATGATATAAACATGTTATATATTTTTTGAAAAACAATTTTGGTAATTAAAGGAAAATGTTTAATTCATAACAAATATATGAATTCAAATTTTTAACCAAAATCAGTTAGTTTTTCACCAAATAAACTTTCACCAGAAAACACAAAGATTTCTGGCCGTTTCAGTAGGGCGGCCCCCTTAATTATAGGCAGCCCCCTTAATAATTAAGGGGACCGGCCATACAATTAAGGGGACCGGCACGCTCCTCTGTCAGAAATCTTCTCCTATAAATACCACATCAAACCTGGTATTTTTCTCACCTTTTGCACAAAGATTTTCATATCCAATTCTCTCTAAACATACTTCTAAAACCCTTTGATCATAAGATTATTAATCTTTGTTTCAAGTGATCCAATCTCTCATAACTCAAAGTGCAAGAGAAGAATCCTCCTCATCATAAAGCCAAAGATGTAGTTAGTGCTTATGTAAAGTTGTGAGCTTTGTATATGTTAGGACCCAAGTTTTTATCATTTCACACATATCATTTAAGTTTAGAGAGATAAGATACATTTTAGAGAGAGAGAGAGAACTAGGAGGAAAATAAGAGGATTTCTTATTCCATAATGAACCAACCAACCAACACCCTCCTTAGAGGGTTACATCTCTATTTATACTAGTAGTCTTAGGGCTTCACATGACTTTCTACTTATGACATAACTAGCCCTTAGACTTTAACAAAACATGTAAACATTAATAAACTAGCATAAAACATATTATATCATTAACATACTAACATAATATTGTAACCTATTACAAGACTCATTGACTCGATAATGATCGTCACTTCAAGTGTTCCCAACAATCTCCCCCTAAGGGACGATCATTGAGATCTCTCTTTGATTGCTTTTATGATCATCACTTTTGCGTTTCCAACAATCTCCCCCTAAAGGGGTGATCATTTGAGATCTCTTTTGCGACCTGTGGGTTATGGGTCCACCAATAGAAATGACAGATATTTTGATTTCTTTAATGCTTGTTGTTTTAAACTTTGAGTCTTTGTGTAATAGCTTTGCTAGTTTCTTTGTTCCAATCATGCTTTGTGATCTTTGTTCTTCGTTCTTGTTGTTGTGATCAAATGATGAAGTTGTCTGCCATTCGTCACTTCTGTGTCTGTGGTGGTTGTCCGCCATTCCAACATGCTCATACATCTTTGGACTTTGACTTTCACATGCATGTAGTTCCTTTTCTTTCACTTTGATCTTTAGTCTCTTTACTTTGTAGATTCTTCTTTTCGGCGTAGAATCTTTCTTTGAACTTAGTGTTGCTTAGATCTTTGAGGGAGCTTTCTTTGACTTCAAGATGTATATATGAGCATGCGGAATCTATCACCATGGAGATGATGTGTAGTTGCAGGTAAACAGTTAGCAATAAACAACCGGTACTTACAGATAAGGAATTAGAGCTCGTCAACAGCATATTGTGAAGACTCCTTCTAATCCTTATCAAGGCCGTTCACATGTCAGATACTCCCGAGGGAGCTTACAAGACCTACTTAGTAGCTCAATGACTGGGTGAGTTGCTGGGGATCACTCCACGACTGTAGACCGCAATGGAACCACCGCGAACACTAAGCGTAACCCTTGTGGGGTTACCGAAGTGACCTGCTGTCAAGGCTGTTTGATGTTGACCCTGGCAGGAGTTTCCGTTCAATCATTGAGAAATACTTATGTAATTCTCTCATAAACGTTCTCGGCAGATTGCTAAGATCTGCGAAGGACTCGATAATTTATAGCTGGTGCCCATTGATGTAGAACACCAGTTGCAAAAATACTAAGTGTTCCTAAGAGATCTTTGATGTATCTCAAGGCTCCAGACTCTATAAGTGCACACTTAGGTTTCCTATGTGGAGACTAGGGAGGGGTCTCCTGCTTCAATATCAACCATCTCTAAGAGATAAGTCGATAGATTACACTAGTTCCCCATGAGAATGAAACAAGTTCTTTTAAGAGAACTTGAGTGGTTAAGAAGGTTTAGTGCATTGCGTCACTGGGTCCATGACGACTTTATCTTCAATACCGGTGTCGCCTTAGCAACAACCAGTAGCATACGAGTTGAACCCGGTGTCTGCCCTAAGGTTGAACATATGGAGGGCTATTTCTTTTCACCATTTTCTTTTACATTTCTTTTTAATTCTTCAACTCCTTCTTTCCCTTTCATTCTTTTCTCCTTTTTTTCGTATCAAACCTAAGGACTTTTAATTCTAACTATGGGAGATGTCCTTGGGTAGATCCCTCCAGCTCTGGCGGATCATAGGACTGTTTTTCCTATCTTAATCACCTTATAACTCCTTGATTAACCGACAGTAGCCAAGAAACCTTTGATTGAAAATCTCTCAAAGTGTTTGAGATAATCAAATATTTTTGTTAACACTTTGAGAGTTTTGTGTACACTTTTTGAAGGGCTCCCCCTTCACATGTGCTCATGAGTATTTAATAAATTTGCACATGCGGGAGGAGCAAGCATTTTGAATTGATCCACTTTCAGTGAACAAGACCGATTCGAGACACGATTACATCACTAGTTAGACTAGCTTGAAGTTATTACCCGGCCTGGTCAAGTCCACAGAAAGTTTCTCGAGACGGTACATTTCTACTAAGATAAATCCTTTTCGAGACACGCTTACGTAGCTAGTTAAAGAGTTCCATTGTCAGCTTTTAGGTGACAACTAGCTCTAGTAACTAACTTGATGTTATTACCCGTCGAGGATAAGTCTTTTCAAGATTACTAACTTTTATTGTCTCGTCAATTCCTGGGTTAATTCTGAGTCTAGCTCGCACACGATACAACTTTTAGCCCTTTTGACTACTTATATTTTAATCACTTTTCCATTTTCTCCCCCTCAAAAATAGCATATATAATGATGTTTTTGACAATCTTTTTAGATTAGAATATGCCTTTTTGAGTCTTATGAGGAGATTTACCAAGAACTTATGATTTTAGAACAAAGTATTTTGGTTTTGACAATTGCTCCCCCTCAACAAGTGATTAGGTCTTATTGAGGATTGAGGCACTGATGCGTACCTCAGGGTCCTTTCTTAACAAGTTCGGGTTGTACACTGTAATGCGTGCACAAGCCATTAAGCATGATTTTGATGGAACATTTTGTTTTGAAAATACTCCCCCCTCAAAACTCGCATTTGTTTTGAGAATTTTAAACTTTTTAAAGTTTGAGGGAAGGAGTCTTCTTGAAGCAAAATTCTGAAAGATTTAGAAATTTCAGTTTGAAAAATTTTTGAATAAATTTTGCTTCAAGGTAACTAAAACTTTATACACTGAAATACTCCCCCTCAAAACTAGCATTTGTTTTTGACAATTTTAATCTTTAGAGTGAATTGGGGAGTAAAGATTTGAAAACTCATTTTCCATTGAAAATAGTTTTAGATAAACTTTGCGTGAGAACTTGCTTCTAGTTTTTAGGATAAGTGCACGTTTGGTTTTAAAGAATGGTTTAGGAATACACTTTCCTTTATTTAAAACCCGAGTTGTACACTGAAATGTGTGCACAAGTCATAATGTTTAAGCCCGGGTTGTAAGCTGAAATACTTACAAGCCATTAAAAATTTAAGATTTAGACAACAACCTTGGGAACCCATTTAAGCACGGCGCCAACGGGTTTACTGAATTTTGAAATCCATTTGTAGGTTGTGTCAATCTGATTTAATGATGTTGAATTCCAACGAGGACTGAAAACCGGTTTTTCATTTTGAAATAACACTCGTGGAATCAATGTAGATTTAAAACTCATTTTCCGTTGAAAATAGTTTGAGAAACCCGGCGTTTCTCTTGGAGTTTTATAATATGAAGAAGAAGATTTCCATCTAGAGTTGAACCTCATGGGTTCTTTTTGAAGATTTGTTTCAGTGATAAATGGAAACCTTCCGGTATTCGGAATATTCAAAGCAGAGTCATTTTCATGTTGCAGCGAAAGCAATTCTGATATCGAATATTTGAAAGGTTTTGAACGACTTTGCTTTGGTCTCCACACTTGCTTTACCGGTGTAAAACGAGTGTGTGAAGTTTGAAAAACATGATTCTTTTCTTTTGAAGCATTTGGGTGTTTCGAAAAACTTTGTTTTGGTCTCCACACTTGCTTTACCGTTGTAAAGCGAGAGTGTGGAGTTTGAAAAACATGATTCTTTTCTTTTGAAGCATATGGATTTGAAAATCTTTTATAAGTAAATGTTTCGGAAAAACTTCGTCTCTTTGAAAACTTCCTTCCTTCTTGCAAAGAATAGGTTGTAAACTGAGAAACCCTTTTCGAAAATGGTTTTGAAGATTCACCCGTGTAAACCTTCTTCGAAACACTCACTTCTGGTGTTGAAATATTTGAAATTGGAGCTTTTCCCTTTGATCGGTTAAGAGTATCAAACTTCACTTTTAAAGCATTGTATGAAATTCTCAAATCATTGTATTCTTTTTGAAGAGAAAGATGATCTTGGGATGCCAACTTTGATTCTAAAGAAGCAATTTATTTCAAAAGTTGATCCTTTTCAGCTTTAGAATCATTCGTTTTACGAGCCAATTTCCGTTCGAACTCAACATTTTCTTTTTCAAGTCTTTCAAAATAATTTTCAAATTTGGTTACTTTGTTGAAAAAGTCAATTTTGGCATCCTCAAAATCGTTTGTTTGTTGAGCTAAAACCGTTTCAAGCTCAACCACTTTCGTTTGCAGCACATGATTTTCATTTTCAAAAAGATACATTTTCTCCCCCGTTTCCTTTTCAAAATCTGGAGTATTAGAATCGAACAGGGGTTTTGGGAAGGAAACTTTTGTGATTTGAAGATCAACATTTTTCTTTTTCATTGATTCAATCTTTTGCAAAACATATTCAAACTTTTTATCTGCAAATTCATTCAATTGAGACTTCAAATCTTCAGTCTCTTTTTGTATCAAGTTTGAGTTTTGTTTATGAACTCGTGAACTTTTGATTGAATCAAACAGGTTTTGTAAATCTGTTTCAAACGCTCAATCTCTTTTTCGTATTTTGAAATTTGACATTTCATTGACACGTTTTCATCTTCAACTTGTTCAAGCTTTGACATCCAGGGGTTTTCAAAAGACTGCTTTTCAAGATTGTGTTGTAAAGCTAGCTCAAAGTTAATGCTTTGAGCTTGACATCTTTGAAAATTTTGTTCAAGAGAAAATATTTGACGTTTAAGTTTCTCTTGGATGTCGCTTGACTCTTTTAAAATCTTATCATTTTCGTGTTGATACGTGGGAATCGCACCAGGCTTTACCTATCAAGGGATCCTGAGAAGCTTACAACCCCCACCAGGCAGTGTACCTGATCGTTGTAGTATAGTATAGTGACAAGTACCGGAGGATTGATCGTTCAGCTAGGAATAGTGTCGCTAGGATTAGAAAATCTAAATACTAGTTCTAAAGGTGAAGGAAGATTCTTTTTGTATTTTTATATTTTATGAAAAGCAAGTTAAAATCTCGGGTTTGAAGGATTTGGGCGGAATTAGTTGCTAATCAACTAACCCAATACTAAGATGCAATCAAAATAAAATACAAGAAATGAAAATAAACTAAATTATACTAGCGTTGTGAGCAGTAATTGGAGAAAATGTGTTTACTTAGATTTCATTACTCCCTAGACATCTTTTACACGTTAATTACTTGTTATAATTGCATGGATGACGGATCGTATTCCTTAATACCATTCATGGGGTGGCACACTTAACTCCTCAATTCTATGAGCTCTTATCTCCTCCTACACCATGCCCAGCACAACTATAGGGATTGTAAACAGTAGCTCATGCATTAAATACAACCAATAAAGACCTAGTGCGCGTCGGTTCATGTTTCTTAAGACGTTCAAGCATGTTACCAATTGGAGATCTGCCAGTTTTCTTAAGCCTAACATATAAATCATTCATCCAAAACAAGTATAAACAAGTAATCAACACATAATCAACATCTAGGTTTCATTAGATCTAAGCAAACACAAGATAGATCTAGCCTAGCATGATGGAATTAAGACAAGAACAAGATATAGACAACCAACACATAGACATATTGATTGAATTAAAGGAACACTTATCTTGATTACACATGCAAGGTATCAAGGGGTTGGAACCCTTGAGAAACCTGTAAAGTTACACCAAAATCGTACTTAGGGTTTCTCCCAAAACTTCTCTCCTTTAAATGTAAAAATTAGAAAACTATATATAGGAAAAGGGGTCTGACGGCGTCAAGACAAATCTTGTGACGCCGTCACCTCGCCGCCAAAACTAATCTCGGACTGCCTTGATCTACATTTGACGCCGTCAAGACTTAATCATTTCCAGGCCGTCATGACTTTTACTCTTGACGCCCTACCTTCATGACGCCATCAAATCTCTACTGAACCGTCATGGAATTTTTCTCTTGACGCCGTCAGGGAGTTGCTCTTGACGCCGTCACCTACTGTTCCCAGCATGGAAAATTAAGACTTTGGTGTTTTCTTCACTTTTATGCTCCAAAAACGTCCGAATTGCTTCCTTTTCCAGATTTCACTCCCAAAGTACCTAAACTCACAAAAGGAACGATTTAGGGCAATATTTGATCAAATAAATTCAAATTCGGGCTTAAATGACCCCCTAAAAACGGATCATTTTTCGCCTCATCATATACCCTTACACTTGAGATTTGCTTGTCCTCAAGCAAATGCGCTTTTATTCTAGTCAAAATACAAGTTAGGGGTCATTTAACACTAATATAAAAGTAATTACAACAAATAATCGTTCCACTAAAGACCAATAGACAAGCACGGAGGTCATACACAAGCACCTCACAAATAGGGTTTAGATACTCACATCTCTCGGGTGTAATAAAGTGTAAATTACAATATGGAAACGGAAGATATCTCTCATTACCTGTCATAGCAAAATAGATTACCATAGGCTTGGGAAAGGATCAAACCTCCACCACATGGCGTAAGCACCTAGGATAAACTATCAAAGAGGTCTTTTAAAGGGTTGTAACGTTAGGTGTAGGGATATGAAATACACGGTTTTGTTGGATAAAGGAAGTTTTACTGGTGGCGAGTTAACAATCTTGGTTAATTACATGTACAATATGGCGTTGCTAAGCCAAGACTAGACTCGACTTAAGCTAATAAATGAAAAATAACAAAAACATAGAATGAAAAAGGATGGTAGTCCGTATGTTTTTTTTCTTTTTTTTATTTTCTTTTTCTTTTTCTTGATTTTTTTTTTTTTTTTTTTTTTTTTTTTTTTTTTGCATACACTCTTACCCTACCATCCAAAATAATACATCATAGGGAATGAACGTTCCCCTTACACTTGAATTTTTACATACTTTACAATAAACTAATCTAATGACTCGAATTAAGAAAATCAAAACACTTGGAGCACTTTTAAGATTAACGCACATATGGGGGTAATAATATTATATTCTTCCCCATTACTCCATAAATAAGTACTTTACCCATGAGTCCCAATCGTCCCAAAACAATATGTACAAGGATATGACTCGACTTAGCAACCATGTAATCAAATAGAAAGTTAACTTAGGGTTTAACAAATAACAATAATGCACTAAAAATGAGCGCATACACGGAAGGCTAAGGCGATTTGGTTGTACATTTAAGTGGGGTGTAACAAATTCTTTCTTTAAGTAAGATGCTTAAAGTTAGAAACGAAAAGATAGGCTCGGAGGGGTCTACTAGGGGTATCGTGTACTAAAAATGAGTACAACACTAAGGGTGTGGGAAAATTAGTTGACTTAACTAGCCAAGTAATATGACTTAAATGGTCAAGTAATTATGATACGGGTTTAACACAAGGGTGATCCTAATGCCTCTTATCATGTAGTAAATCCTACCACACGAATGTAGTCTCACTAGCGGTCTCGGGATGCATCACTAACGCAAGTTCTAGAATCTAAATGCTGCCGGTACACTCATAAGCACTAATAGTAAATGCTTTTCCTATCAAATCTAAAGGCGAACCTCACATATTTGGGTGGAAATTTTTTCTGAATATACGGTTATGTGTTAGTCATACAATCTCCTATCCATGAGACGCTTGCTATGGCTAAAGTTTCACTCCTAAATGTTGTAAAAAATTTTAAATTTGGCGCAAAAATTGCACTAACAAGTATTTCTCATAGTTTTATTACACATCTACTATTAAACAAAACAAACTCAAGCGAAAGTGCATATGTAAGGTATCATCTTTTTACCCTCCCCTTACACTTAAGATGAACATTGTCCCCAATGTTCAAGTAAAGAATGTAAAAGTGAAATAAGTAAAAAGAATGAAATCAAATACTTCCCTGATTCGCTCGGTATGGATAATAGGTGGCCAGGTTAAATCTTCCTCCAAGAAAATGAACAATCAAAGCTTCCCTTCCAGAATATAAATCATCTTCTTGTCATACATAACCTGTAAATCCTGAGAAAATAGACAAGACAACCTCGCGTAAGATCGGCGGCATCCTATATAAGTTACTAAATCCTAGAAAACAAGATAAGATATAATGCTTGTGGAATGAAGTTTGCAGATCTCCTGGAGATTATAAAACTTAATAATTCACAAAAACCATAAGACTCCGTTAGAAAAACAAAACCGGTAAAATTTCCAGATTTTTACACCTGACGCCGTCAGAATTGACCTGCAGAAATTCTTATGTTAAGTTTCCGGAAAATTTCTGGAAAAACTTGGTCCTACTTCCTGGAAAATCCTGCAAAACTTCATTATAACTCAATACAAGCATTTGACTCTAACAAATACGAATATACATGTTCATTTAATATTGTGGAGAATCATGACCGGTTTGTTTCTTGAAAACATATTTGGGGTTTCCCCTTACACTTATCTTTTGCAAAAATACTTTTAGGTGGAGTTAAGACTAGGCCAAAACAACAAAGTAAAGTATTTCCACTTTTTAATTGAGAAACATGATCAACCAACAATAAAAATTAAGCATGCATACGGAAGCAAATAACAAACAAATAAAAATAAAATCACACAAAACATGGGTTGCCTCCCAAGAAGCGCTTTTCTTTATTTACGAGTCTTGTAGCTAGACTCAAGACCATGGGTTAACGTGTATCGCTTATGCTCACATAACCTAGTGTGAGCCATCTAATAGTCGCCTCATCTTTCTTATAATCATCTCCTAATTATAAGCATCCGCGATAGTATCTTTTATTCTTTTCATGAGTATACTTAAGTCCTTTTCTCTTATCATTCTCACTTAGCATCTCTATGGGCGGATACCTACTACACTTTTCCATGGAAAAATCCTTGAACCTAGGGTGTGTGCGGGGCATTTGATAGACAAAATCTTCTTCCCCATCCGAGAATGTAATTAACCCTTCTATGAGTTTTTCATCATGGTTGGTCAACTGTTTGAAAGGTTTTCCAAACACAACTTGGGTCAACTTATCATCAATAAATTCTCCTAGATTCTCCATAACCATGAACTTAACAAGATAAACCAAGCTTCCAACAAACACATGCAATGGTATTGCCCTAGCAATAATGTTTTCTCCTTTGTATTCTAACTCATCTACCATGATTTTATTATATTCATTGTGCGAGATTATGTTCATTGGGAGAGACGAGTTAAGATAGGCGTTAAAACTCTTAAATCCGATCTTACAAGGAAATTGCATGTTGAATGAGCTATCACACTCAATCCTAGTCCTATGGTCGATATACCTAAGAGGGTTTATTTCTTCTTCCATCCTATTCTCATTAATCACATCACCATCATCAAGATCCTCGTCGGAGTCTGAATAGTAAAAGGGACTAGCCCTACGGTCATCATCATGATCAGACTCCTCTAAGTCAGAATTATTGTCAAAGTGGTGATTGGGCGAAAGGTTAGGTGGGTTCTCATTTTCAACTAAAGGGAGTGGGGCGGGCATTTGGAAAATCCTACGACAAAAAACATGAATAACAGGAATCAAACGATCAATGTTACTATTATCCATCGAAATAGTTTACAAACAAAGGACACAAAGAAATAAGATAGACTAAAGAGAACTAAAAATAAAAATAAAATCATACTAGAAAGGAATCTAGCAAGTAGACCTAATACAAAGAAATTCTAACCTAGACAATAACTATTCCCCAGGCTGCGGTGCCAAAAACTTGATACGTGGGAATCGCACCAGGCTTTACCTCTCAAGGGATCCTGAGATGCTTACAACCCCCACCAGGCAGTGTACCTGATCGTTGTAGTATAGTATAGTGACAATTACCGGGGGATTGATCGTTCAGCTAGGAATAGTGTCGCTAGGATTAGAAAACCTAAATACTAGTTCTAAAGGTGAGGGAAGATTCTTTTTGTATTTTTATATTTTATGAAAAGCAAGTTAAAATCTCGGGTTTGAAGGATTTGGGCGGAATTAGTTGCTAATCAACTAACCCAATACTAAGATGCAATCAAAATAAAATACTAGAAATGAAAATAAACTAAATTATACTAGAGTTGTGAGCAGTAATTGGAGAAAATGTGTTTACTTAGATTTCATTACTCCCTAGACATCTTTTACATGTTAATTACTTGTTATAATTGCATGGATGACGGATCGTATTCCTTAATACCATTCATGGGGTGGCACACTTAACTCCCCAATTCTATGAGCTCTTATCTCCTCCTACACCATGCCCAGCACAACTATAAGGATTGTAAACAGTGACTCATGCATTAAATACAACCAATAAAGACCTAGTGCGCGTCGGTTCATGTTTCTTAAGACGTTCAAGCATGTTACCAATTGGAGATCTGCCAGTTTTCTTAAGCCTAACATATAAATCATTCATCCAAAACAAGTATAAACAAGTAATCAACACATAATCAACATCTAGGTTTCATTAGATCTAAGCAAACACAAGATAGATCTAGCCTAGCATGATGGAATTAAGACAAGAACAAGATATAGACAACCAACACATAGACATATTGATTGAATTAAAGGAACACTTATCTTGATTACACATGCAAGGTATCAAGGGGTTGGAACCCTTGAAAAACCTGTAAAGTTACACCAAAATCGTACTTAGGGTTTCTCCCAAAACTTCTCTCCTTTAAATGTGAAAAATTAGAAAACTATATATAGGAAAAGGGGTCTGACGGCGTCAAGACAAATCTTGTGATGCCGTCACCTCGCCGCCAAAACTAATCTCGGACTGCCTTGATCTATATTTGACGCCGTCAAGAATTAATCATTTCCAGGCTGTCATGACTTTTACTCTTGACGCCCTACCTTCATGACGCCGTCAAATCTCTACTGGACCGTCATGGAATTTTGCTCTTGACGCCGTCAGGGAGTTACTCTTGACGCCGTCACCTACTGTTCCCAGCATGGAAAATTAAGACTTTGGCGTTTTCTTCACTTTTATGCTCCAAAAACGTCCGAATTGCTTCCTTTTCCAGATTTCACTCCCAAAGTACCTAAAATCACAAAAGGAACGATTTAGGGCAATATTTGATCAAATAAATTTGAATTCGGGCTTAAATGACCCCCTAAAAACGGATCATTTTTCGCCTCATCACGTGTCTCAACATCCCATTTTCCACTCTTAAGATTTCAGACTCAACACTCAACGATTTATCACAAGCAGATTTTTCAAAAACTTTCAATTTAGCTTCTAAATAAACAATGTCGTTAAGATATGAGTCTTCCTTTTTCCTTTTTCTCACTTTATGTTCACAAAATTCCTTTTTGCAAGTTGACAACTCTGTTTGTGTTTTTAAAAGCTCTTTTTGAATTTGTTCAACTTGTTGTTTGAGTTCACATTTTTCATTTTTGAGTTTTGAAACCAATTTTCCGTTCGACTCAATTAATTCGCGTATTTTGTGTTGAAGATCTTGTTCTTTATTGTAATATTCTTGAAATCCCACTTCAAAACTTTTTTCACGTTTGGCTTTGTTTTCATGATTTGAAAGTTGTATTTTATAGAACTCAATGTCCCTTGTTAATGACACAATTTTTGCTTTTAGTTCAGAATTGAGCTTGTTACATTGAGTAACTTCGTATTGCATTTTCTTAATTATCAAAGCAGTTGAAGCACATTCTTGATCATGAGTCACATTGTTATGTTCAACCTTACCTCCATTAGGATCCATATGTGGAGTCTCAGGAGTAATATTTCTATCATCCTGATTCACCACATCTGTGTCGTTAATGTACTCAGGTTGTACATGACTTTGTGTCTCACAAGCAAACACATTTTCAAATCTATCATCATCATTAGATTGATGTACCTGAACGTGTGCGACTGAACTTTGTGAAGGACTGACAGCAGCTGGATTATTCAAACCATCCTTAAATTTGTGTTTCCCGTCAGCATCTGAATCATTCCCTGAAGTGCTGCTTTATGTCTGCAGTTCTGATAATGCATTGTTACCCGTGAATACCAAACTATCATCCAACGTCCCTTCATTATTGATTGTTCCTTCATGTTTCTGCCTTTTACTTCTATTCTCCTGTACATTAAATTCTTTAAACTCTCTTTTCTACATCTTCAGTTCTTTGATAGCACTCAGATGAAGTGATCTTTCATTAAGCACAAATTCTAAGTAGCTCAGTCGTGAAACAAGCTGATCTCTAAAAGCTTCAACCTCCATACTAATGATGTTCTCTCTCCATAACCTGCTTTGAGATTCATAGTCTCGAGAAGTTTTGAACACTTTAAAATCCATTGCCATGAACTCTTTGAACTGTGTCTTGAGCGCTCTAAATTCTACCATGCAATCACTTCCCTGTTCAATTTGCTTTTCAAGTTGAACTATGTTTTCTCGGAGTTTCCTTTGAAAGGTTAGAACGTCCGTATCTGTTCCGAAGAATACAGTAAAGGTACTCCACGAAGGAAACCTTGTATATGAGAGAATCGTGCATTGAATCTTAACTGAATGAAAATATGCTAAACAATCTTCTATAGAATATATGGCTCTTTTCTCAACTTTAGACATCTTTTTCTCTTGTGAACTTGTCTGATACATTTTCTCTCCCACGTGATTGTTGCGACGTAATCGAAATAATCAACCAAAAATGTCATACACAATTTAAAGTGATTTCTGATTTTCTGATTTTCTCTATTGATAAAGTGATTTATGATTTTCCCTTCAAAAATAATTTGAAAAATTTTCTCTCCCAAAATTTGAAAATCACTATGAAATACAATTTAAAGTTTGCAAGAAAAATTTGAGTTTCAAAAATTTTACACCAAATTTTACCCAAAAAATTTGAATTTTGACATAAAAAATTTGAATTTTGGGCCAAAAATTTCAATGTTAAGCCAAAATTTGAATTTCACGTAAAAATTGAACGTTTAGTCTCCTGTAAAAAATAAATTTTACTCAAATTTTCCCGCCAAAAATGAAAGTGGATCTTGTAGACGATAAAAAAATAGTTTTGTTTCTCAAATGAATCTCTTGTCCGTTGTTCACGATTTCTCAATAACTAGCACGGTAGTTATGTCCACACGAACCCAAAAAAATCTCAACCAAAAATAATACTCAATCTCGGAATATTGAAGCTCAATTAAAAACCGTGATCCAAAATTATACCCAAAAATTTTAATCACATGATCTAAACCACAACAAATTTGAACAACAGAAATTTTATACTTAGCAAAAAAATTCGTTGTAGTAAAATACTGTGCAAGTCTGGTCCAATTAAGTCCAATAGCAGCTCAAGAGAAGAATAAGCCCAACTGACTGTCCAATAAAAACCCGGTTAAAGCCCACTATTGTGACAGTCCAACACAAACTAAGTAGTAAGTACTCCTAACCCTAACTCACTCTTATATAAGCACACTACTTAAACTTTCTCATACTAATAACCCTAATCCTTAAAAGTCACGCAGTCACCAAACTACTTTACTCTCACCCAACATTTTCTCAAAAACCAAACGCAGATATTAAAAAATCGTCCTTGTGATTCTTGTTTTCTTTGATTACTGAAAATGAAACACCTAAATCCACAACCCAAATTCGTCTATCGTTTTAATCTAAATCAAATCGAACACAAACACAATTAAACAATTGTATCCTCTTCTTGCTTCCTTCAAATAGTTGACCGATCTCTACAATGAGGTAGGTTTGCTATTTGTTTTTTTCGTTTTAACCAAACGAATGATTGAATGAAACTGTTTGTTTTGTTCTCTCGTTGACTTCGGATATTGAAATAGAAGCGAAGGCTTCAAATAAGATCGATGATGGTTTTGTTTTTCTCGAGTTTGAATATCTTTATAGTTTAGCAAATCTCATAAGAGATTTGAATGAAAAACCAAACTGGGATAAGGATGATGTCGGATTTTTTGTTGGATTGGATGAGGTAGAGATGGGGTTACTGGTTGTTTTGTTAACGTGAAGTAGGATTTGGGATAAGGATGATGTCGTTTCAATTTTTATTATAATTTTTTTATTTATTATTTATTTATTTTCGTTTTTACTATTCTTAACTCGACCTGTCTTACAGATCTCCTAACTCGCTAAAATTGAAATTTTTTTGACAGGGTTCCTTTACTCGAAAATGATAAATAAAAGAACCCTTACTCGAAGGTCTTTGTGTTACACTCCTAACTCGGAGAAAAAATATTCCTAACTCGCCAAATATTGCTAACTCGCCAGAAAAAAATTTCTAACTCGCCAAAAACATTTTAACTCGCCAAAAAAAGGTTTTAACTCGCCAAAAAACTAGTTAACTCGATAAAAACAACCAATAACTCGATATTCTAGGGCTTGTAGCGTCAAACATCAAATAATCAAGATTTTTTACCAGATCTGAAACGTTTTTGACTCTAAAACTTTTGTATTCTATTTGGACTCTTTGAAATATGTGACTGTTTGAAAAAATGACATGTAGAAATTGAAAAAGAAGTTACAGAAACAACGAAAGAAGCAGAAAAACGTGGACAGAAAAACTAAAAATACAAAACACTTTTAAATCATTTTCTAGCTCTGATACCAATTGTTAGGACCCAAGTTTATATCATTTCACACATATCATTTAAGTTTAGAGAGATAAGATATATTTTAGAGAGAGAGAGAACTAGGAGGAAAATAAGAGGATTTCTTATTCCATAATGAACCAACCAACCAACACCCTCCTTAGAGGGTTACATCTCTATTTATACTAGTAGTCTTAGGGCTTCACATGACTTTTTACTTATGACATAACTAGCCCTTAGACTTTAACAAAACATGTAAACATTAATAAACTAGCATAAAACATATTATATCATTAACATACTAACATAATATTGTAACCTATTACAAGACTCATTGACTCGATAATGATCGTCACTTCAAGTGTTCCAAACAGTATATGTAATAAGTAGATCAAGATGATCTTACTTAGTAGTGAGTTTATGAGTGAGTAAGAAGTAATGTGAAGAAGTTGTGAAGTAGTGAAGAAGTCGTTAAGTTGTGAAGCCATGAAGAAGTCGTGAAGCCGTGAAGAAATAGGTGTGTTGTGAAGAAGAAGTAGTGAAGGTGTGTTAAGTAGTGTAGTTGTAGTGTTTTGAAGAAGGTGTGTTGTGGTGTGAGATTGGTTCTAGCTACTATTAGAACTCGACATTTAGCTTAGTGTCGTTAAATGGTGTAAGAAAAAGTTGTGTAAGGTTTTCTCTGCCAAAAGGGAGCTTGTTGAGTAGTGAAGAAAACTCTCGAGTAGGTGACTCGGGGAGTAGAGTAGGGCAAGGAAGGTGTCCTTGTAGCCGAACCACTATAAATCATCGTGTCCGGTTTGCATTCTCTTTCTCCTATCTTTTTACTTTCATTCTTGCATTTATTGCGTTATATCTATGCTTGCAAATATGTGTTGATTGTTGCTTATATTGTCATGATGATTGATTGTGGTGTAGTTACAAGTTAATATTGTGATAGGATATAACATTGTATGATATTGTCTAATGGACTCATATATTATTAACACTTCTCATATCAAGTTTAACTTAATCGATAATTTGATACACAACATTTTAAGATTTCAAAAAGAAAACGTATTCACATAAAGATCGACCAAAGTTACATTCATAAAACTAAGTTTCCAAAACTAATTCATAAGCGTACATATATAACCGATCTTATTGATTATATGTTGTTTTCACACTAAACTCCAATTGAAGATTTTTCAAACAAACAATTGAATAAATTTGAATCAACATTTTGAAACCAAGTTTTTATAAAATTAAAAAGAGGGGAAAACTATTCAACCCCCCCCCCCCCCCCTTCTAGTTTTCCACAATTGGTACAAGAGCCACGTCGCTCAAATTATCAAAACAAATGGTTTTAAAAGTTGAGTACGATCCATGTATCAAATTACCCATTAAGGAGGATTAAATATGAAAAGTGTTTTGTTGATTGACTTGTATTAGTTTTGATGATATATACACTAATTATACTAGCTCGAAATAATATTACGCTTAAAATAAGTGTTATATGTTCGGTATCAAAATCAGAAAGTTACGCACCTTTCCGACAAGTCAGAAAACAATTTTTTACAAAAAATGAAATTTTGAGTACCAGATGGGCGGCCCCCTTAATTGTCTGGGCGGCCCCCTTAAATACTGGGCGGTCCCCTTAATTATTTAAGGGGTCCGCCTGTCTGTTCCACAGTTTTTCGAAAACTTTGAAAAATCATATAAAATTAACCGTAACTCCGTAGAAGTCGTGCCACCCGGCGTTTTAAAGGTAATTGAGTCTACTTTCATTTAAAAATACTTACAAGTAACCATTACAAACTTAAATAAGTAAGTAAGTCAAAATACTATACGGTGGTCAAAAATTTGTGTTTCGTTTTAACGTAAAACTTTTGTTTTACCTTTTCCTTCAAGTCGGGTATTCCTAGTTGATATACTTTTGAAAAATTAAGTATTTATGTTTTCAAAATATTGATCTTAATTAAATTATAGAATGGGAGGAAACTATTTTATTTTCAAATAAATTCGAGCTAAGTAAACGTTGGTGTATATAATACACAAAACGACGACAAGTGTTTTATGTGTTATGTGAACTTCTTTGTGATTTTATTTTCTTAATTGAATATATTAAATGATTGTTGCTATTTGAAGTTTAGCTATATATATATCTATGCATATGTGCCCTATTAGTGTATAGCTAGTTTCTCGATTTATACGTAACTAGATCTTATGCTAGATTTCTTGCGTTAGGATTGTTATAATATGCTTGCATTGCATATAGGTATAGATGGCTTAATGTTACTCAAACATCTTGTAAATGAGTTCAATCTAGTCACCTAAACATTTCAAACAATTTAATCTACTCTTCACAACACACTTAAATATTTTCTACAAATTAGCTTGTTTTACCTTAAGATGTTTAATAAGAGAAATTGAATCATTGTAAAACATTAATAGTTATATAAAAGAAAAAATATTTTCAAAATCTAAGTGTGTTCATAATAAGTAAAAATGAAGAGTCTTTCACAAAAACAAAGCATATAACAATCATGAAATAATAAGTCAACTTTCAATCACTCACTAATAAATAATCTTAGGATTAATGGAACACACTATCAAAATGTTTATTTATTTCAAATGATTGTCCGTGAGGGTCAAGAAAGATCTTGATATTATATCAATTCATTATTCAAATTATGGTTGATATATTCATCAAATCTAATTGACGTGTTTTTGAGTGTGGATAAGAAATTGGATTGCTATTTGTTTAGCTTCAATATTATATCAAATTACAACAAAAGATATAGTCTTGAATCTACATACTCAATCACACTAGATTGATATGAAAATAGTTACATCCTTTGTAGATGAAAAGAGTGTGCATTGGATCATAACTCACACTTTTGTTGATAATGTCATATTGAATCTACTTGTCCAATAATTGTGTTCCAAATATTAGAATAACATTTTAAACACATTTATAAAATATACAATAAAGTAGGATTGATGACTTGGATGTTTCGTCCGAAATATTCAAGCAATTTACATTGCAATGCAATGGATAAATGTATCATATCCGAAAAACCAAACATGAGGAAACTAACAACATATGTAAACTTTGCTCACACTACTTAAAATCGTTACTTCAAGATAAAATACATATTTAAGAATAATACACACTATATATTCTATGTATTTCATTTTCTTTGTAGCATGAATGGTTGTGTTACAAGATAATGCACTAGACTTTCCTTTTTGAAATAATATAAGTTATTAGAAGTGAAAAATAACTTGTCACAATCCATAAACAAATAATTTTTTTTTTCAAATACTTGTTAAAGTATGATATATAACATTGGCAAAAATCATAGAAAATAATATTTGTTTAAAAATATATTAATGTCTAGTTTTGATATCATTTGAGAATCACAAACTCATTTAAGATAAATAATCTTAATGAGATTCATTTCACAAAAGATGCTAAGGTGCAATCTTAAGTTTAGCACAGTTATTAAATCAAGTAATATGTCATCAAAACCAAACAACCGGTAAATCATGAAGAAAAGATTAAAACTTTTTGTTTACTCTTATCTAAACATTCAACACGTCTCTATTAGGATCGTGAATAAAATATATCATCTAGATTTACCTTCATTAAAACATGATGTTTGAGTCACATTAAGCCAAGTATTAGTACATGAAGTAGCCAAGTATTAGTGAATCAAGCAAACTTCATGTTTGGTAATCTTCGATAGGTAAATTTAGGAACTCAATTTCTTCTAAAAAGAGAATGACTACTGGAGAATCTATTGACTAGAAATTCAATTTAACCTAACGGTTGAATTGCTTCTATGTGAGAAGTTGGGTGTGTGTAACCCGTAAAAATGGTCGTGTTTAGCCTGAATTGAGCACCACTAGTAATAGTCTCATACTCATTCTCCAACTTGATTAAATTGCTCTTCCTATATATACCTAACGCTAGTTTACTTTTATGAACTTTGCTTCTCATTAGATTCTTTCATTCCTAGATTTATGGCATATCGCATATATGTTGTTTCTAGATGTTTATTTGCTCCTATGTGATTTGATTGTATGCCTTTACATGCTTAACTCTATGTCCGGATGAGCACGAATTTAATGGGAAGGGAAAACACACTCACTCACATATATTCCTCTACCTTACACCCAAACATGTCATCTCCCAACAACCAAAAACCTATGATTTCAAGAACCGCAAGGATCTCCGTCAAACCCGTTTGAAGGAGGAAACTTGATTCTTGTCATAACTCAAGTGCTAAACCTCAAACCCAAAATAATGACTCATCTCACAACCTATCACCCACTCATTCCCTCATTCATGCTTCTTCTTATGATGAGCATGCTCAATCCCAAAACAACAATCCCAATCTCTCAATCAATACTTCACATGTTGCTCATTCAACAAAAACACCACTCACTCTTGGAGAACCTCTTCCACCCATTTCATGTTTTCATGACTACCCAAGCTCAACCATGTCTCCACCACCAAGAGTACCACCACCACATCCTACAACCTCACATGCCATTCCTATGTTGCATGTTCAAACCTTCACCCAAGACAACCATCATGTTCCACCATCATCACCTTCCTCCGAACACTTGAAGTTCGTTGAGGAGCTAAAAGAGGCTCATGAGCTTAGTGCTCTTTTAGCATTACATCTTGCGCAACGCAATTTGGATCCAACCCAATCAAGCTCACCATCATCACCACAACACATCAACCAAGTTGAGAAGCATGTCAACAATTGCCCTTGTTGCATCTTCCTTCAATAACAAACCATTGCCTTGAATGAGCACTTCACTTGGATTGAGTATCTTCTTACAAGATCTCAACAAACATCATCACTTGAACAACATCCAAACTCTCAATCAACCTCTTCTGCTCCTAAATCTACACCCCTAAAAGTCAAGCGAATTTCTTTATGAAATGCATCTTTTCCACTTCCAGCAAGTGAATAACACAAAGAAGATATCTATGCTTCAAGTGTTGTCAAGCCATCACCACCTCATTCACATATCCATTTTCGGTCATCAACCAACAAAACACCTAAAAATCCCTTGATTCCAAATCATCCACCCTTGTCAACCTTTTGTCATTACCTTCCCTTTTCATTCACGCTCATCCTTCTTTATTTTTCTACGTCTTTAAAAGAAGGCATCATTATCATTTTTTTTCCTCTTTTAGAATATATATTTTGGTATCTTTTGCCAAAATATGTCGGTAGAATCTTTGCATTAGGTTCCAATCATTATCATGTCTTAAGCTTTGGTCATGGTAATTTTTTTTTAAGTTAGGTTGTTGTTTTTAAAAACAATAATTACATGTGTCATATTTTTTTAGTGCAAATACCTATTACGTCCATATATTATTCCCCTATTAGTATCATGCATATACCTATCATCATCATAATATATATTTTGTTAGTCTCGCTCTTTTATAAAGATAACGTCACATACGTGAAATGGACTAGATTAGTAACAAGTAGTACCTTTAGGGACTATTATTGTACACTAGGCATAGTAGTGTTGTTATGAGCCTATAAATACCCCTCATGACTCTCCATGAGGGGTGTGGGAAATTGTGTATTGTTCTTTCATTTTAATAAACTTTCATTTTCTTCACCCTCTCTCTACTTTCTCTCTCTAAAACTAAATATGGAGTTCATCAATAATCATCAACCAAGACCTCCCGAATCACATTAATCATACATATTTTCGGTCCTACAATTGGTATCAGAGCTCATGGTGTTATTTTTATTGATTTTTTTGTGGTTCGTACTGTTTTTGAAGCTGTTTGTACCCATTTTTTTCAGACCTGAAAATTTTTTATCTCTTGGGAACAGTTTTTTAAGCAGGTCAAAATAGTCCAACTCTTTACTGTTTCTCATGGTCATTTATGTCATTAGTTTCATATTAGTGTTAACTCATCATCTTATGGCTATTTTTGGTTCCTACCGTGAATCATGATCAAAACATGGTCAAGAAAAAGGTCGAAACTCATCGGAATCTGCAGAGACTCGCCGGAATCTGGTCGGAATTTCTTGTATAAGAAATTTTTGATATGTACCGTTTTTCGAGATTACATTTTCGAAAAGTACTATTTTTCGAGATTATGTTTTCTAAAACTCACTTTCTCGATAAATCAGTATTCTCGATAAAAGATGCAATGCATTCTCGATAAAAGACTTCAAAGTTCCACAAACACAGGTTACAAAGTTTCGAATTTTTTTGTAAAAACTTTCGAAATCACAAAAGTGCAAACTTTCGAAATCTTTAGAAATATTTCGAGAAGATGAAGATGAAGACCACTTGACCATAAACCAATTACCTACTCGACCTCAGTAGACATCATCAGTCAACGACACAAATTCTAGTACCAAAAAGAAAAATACAACGAGAGTTCAAGACCATCACAGGCTCGACCATATATCTAAATCATAACCAACATCACCAAAACCTACAACTAAACCTCGCCATCACTCCCCAACTCTCAAGATTTCAAGACACAAACGAAAATGAATTAATTATTGATCTCAGACCGGTTCAATTTCTTTTAATCTTACAAAGATTTTTTAGGTTGAACCAATCTCATCATAGATCCTTTTTGAAGATTTACTTCAATTTATATCCGAAATATAAATATAGTATTATAACAAATCTGTTATATACTATATTTGGTTCGTTCAATTTAAACACAAATGCATGGAACCTACCCGAGACCCATTTGAAAGGATCTTGAAGACACAATACTTTGGCCTTCATGACTTCGTGTCCTGTGCTTAATCAACAAAAACAAAAGGGTGATGCGTTGTTTGTGATATAAGGATAATTGATGATAGAGATTGAGTTTGATATAATCTGAGTTGGGAAAGAAAGTTATGTGGTGGCGGATTTATTACTGATTGAGTGTAGGGTTAGGTTAAGATGCAAAATGGGATTTGGTTTTATATCATTTTCTAACCGAGTATAAGTTTTGATGATTGGATCGGGTTTAGTGACTTATGCATTGGGCTGTAACCTTATGTGGTGGAATTGGGCTCGAATGGATTTTACTTGAATGGAATGGATCGTGTGTTTAATTGGGCTTGCAAAGTGTGGTTGATCAAAATATTGGACTGAGCTTACGTGTTTACATTTCATCCAAAAATTTAACACTTGTTGTTTTAATAAATTTTGGATTAAGAGTGGTATTTTGGTATTAAAAATTTCACGGGGATACATTATTCACGGCTAGCATTGCTATGTTTAACAAAAATGACTACGGGGTTTTTGTACGGTATTATTGATTTGACTTTGAAGTGACATTTCAAAATGTGTACTTATTTATCTAAAAGTCTAGGGGTGGTTGGATGCACGACTGTTGAAGATAACTTGTCTGCGCAAATTAAAAAATTCAGTCTTGACAATCTAGTTATTACTGATGTAAGGAGTTACGTTGTAGTGCTCACAGTATAGCTATCACTTAAAGGAGTTACGTTGTAGTACTCAGTGTCACACGAAGTAGTGGATTGTTCAAGCGGCGAATATTTCGTGCAACCTCATACTTAAAGGAGTTACGTTGTAGTGCTCAGTATAGGTATTAAGTCACATCTATCGTACAAGCATTAAGTCACAAGATGGAATGTTTACTTCATTTTCAAGTTGGTCATATCGGGCTGTCTCCATATGTGGTCATTACTATTAGCCAGTGAATTCAAAGGAGGTTTGATTACAGGTTGATTTGAGAGACAAGTATTGAGAGTATTTATGTGGTTGTTCAAGGGAATTGCGCTTACACTGGAATCGATGAAGTACTAATGATGTGTTCATCGGAGCGTGTTACCAACCTTCTGTGCAATGTTATGTGAGATATATTGTAATGATGCTCCCTGAACAACAACCATGTGCCTACACTTTTGAATCTACTTTATCCGCTGCGTGATGAAAGAGGTTGTCGGTTCAGGAGGGAGCAGGAAAAAGAATAAAGGCTCACTAGTTAGGAGGGAGTAATAACCTAACTAGACCATTACAGTTGAAGTTCAGAGCTACAAAGATCTGTACCGTCAGTGCCAAAGATCAAATACGCCGAGTTTGTTGGAAGAGAGAACTTCAAGTCTGCCTCAGTATCTAGACTACAGAGACTATGCGCTTCAACAACGTCAACATAGTTTACTATTGTTGTAATTTTACATTGTTAATGTATTTATAGGTCTCATTGTAACCATTCACGTGTGACGATATCTTGGAGGGAGGTTGTTAGCCTCGCTCTTTTATAAAGATAACGTCACATACGTGAAATGGACTAGATTAGTAACAAGTAGTACCTTTAGGGACTATTATTGTACACTAGGCATAGTAGTGTTGTTATGAGCCTATAAATACCCCTCATGACTCTCCATGAAGGGTGTGGGAAATTGTGTATTGTTCTTTCATTTTAATAAACTTCCATTTTCTTCACCCTCTCTCTACTTTCTCTCTCTAAAACTAAATATGGAGTTCATCAATAATCATCAACCAAGACCTCCCGAATCACATAAATCATACATATTTTCGGTCCTACATATTTGCACTTGTCTACTAACTTTGTTTTGAAGAATTACTTCATCGCTCGATTCTTTGGTAGCCAAAACTAGTTTTGAGCATACACCAAGGGGGAGTATACACCAAGGGGGAGCATACACCAAGGGGGAGCATTAAGGTCACTTACGATGATGCAAGCTCGCCTTTTACATTCGTTCTCAAGGGTTCAAGCGTAGTTGAAGTCTCGTCTAAGTGTCCACCTTTGTGCTTCGACAAAAGGGGGAGAAGAAGTGTAAACAAGTAACTTATACATTTTACTATGAGTTATAGTTTACACAGTTTGTCATCATCAAAAAGGGGGAGATTGTTGGCATGAATATTACGATATTTAATCTAAACATTCTCTTCATGTTTTGATGATGACAAAGATGTAAGTTACAACATATAACGTAAAGTGCTTAAGTTACTTGTGATCACAATTCATCTTTGCATTCTTACGTCAACAAGCCTCGACATCTCAACGTCTCGAGTTTGCCTCAACAATCACTTAAGGTATGTACAAACAAATGTCTAATACATTTTATGATCAAAGGGATTTTATTTAAACATTACAAATTTTATAAAATGATATAAACATGTTATATATTTTTTGAAAAATAATTTTGGTAATTAAAGGAAAATGTTTGATTCATAACAAATATATGAATTCAAATTTTTAACCAAAATCAGTTAGTTTTTCACCAAATAAACTTTCACCAGAAAAGACAAAGATTTCTGGCCGTTTCAGTAGGGCGGCCCCCTTAATAATTAAGGGGACCGGCCATACAATTAAGGGGACCGGCACGCTCCTCTGTCAGAAATCTTCTCCTATAAATACCACCTCAAACTTGGTATTTTTCTCACCTTTTGCACAAAGATTTTCAGATCCAATTCTCTCTAAACATCCTTCTAAAACCCTTTGATCATAAGATTATTAATCTTTGTTTCAAGTGATCCAATCTCTCATAACTCAAAGTGCAAGAGAAGAATCCTCCTCATCATAAAGCCAAAGATGTAGTTAGTGCTTATGTAAAGTTGTGAGCTTTGTATATGTAATAAGTAGATCAAGATGATCTTACTTAGTAGTGAGTTTATGAGTGAGTAAGAAGTAGTGTGAAGAAGTTGTGAAGTAGTGAAGAAGTCGTGAAGTTGTGAAGCCATGAAGAAGTTGTGAAGCCGTGAAGAAATAGGTGTGTTGTGAAGAAGTAGTGAAGGTGTGTTAAGTAGTGTAGTTGTAGTGTTGTGAAGAAGGTGTGTTGTGGTGTGAGATTGGTTCTAGCTACTATTAGAACTCGACATTTAGCTTAGTGTCATTAAATGGTGTAAGCAAAAGTTGTGTAAGGTTTTCTCCGCCAAAAGGGAGCTTGTTGAGTAGTGAAGAAAACTCTCGAGTAGGTGACTCGGGGAGTGGAGTAGGGCAAGGAAGGTGTCCTTGTAGCCGAACCACTATAAATCATCGTGTCCGGTTTGCATTCTCTTTCTCCTATCTTTTTACTTTCATTCTTGCATTTATTGCGTTATATCTATGCTTGCATATATGTGTTGATTGTTGCTTATATTGTCATGATGATTGATTGTGGTGTAGTTACAAGTTAATATTGTGATAGGATATAACATTGTATGATATTGTCTAATGGACTCATATATTATTAACACTTCTCATATCAAGTTTAACTTAATCGATAATTTGATACAAAATGTTTTAGGATTTCAAAAGGAAAACGTATTCACATAAAGATCGACCAAAGTTACATTCATAAAACTAAGTTTCCAAAACTAATTCATAAGCGTACATATATAACCGATCTTATTGATTATATGTTGTTTTCACACTAAACTCCAATTGAAGGTTTTTCAAACAAACAATTGAATAAATTTGAATCAACATTTTGAAAGAAAGTTTTTATAAATTAAAAAGAGGGGAAAACTATTCAACCCCCCCCCCCCCCCCCCTTCTAGTTTTCCACACTCCGTATGCCAATTGACGAATTGAGGAAGTAATTTTTATCAAAGGAGAAATACCAAGTTCGCCAACACAATTAGGTGTTTGTTGGAAATAAGGTAAATGATCGGTTACCTCTCGTACAATTCGTGTGAATAGTCTGCGGCTCATTCGGAAACGATCATGGAATTGTTCATCGCCGTATGTTGGGTTAGCGCAGAAGTAAGCAGCCACTAAACGGTCATGAGCACCCACACGATCCCTATCAACACGGTTTCGTAATGCCTTATTAGGTTGTGACGCTTGATAAGCCTCCCAACAATCTTCCGCAAACATCAAAAACTCGTTACTAACTTCAACTTCATCATCCGAATCGGCAAAAAATATATCGTAAGAATTCATGGTGTGAGAAAATATATAGACTTTTTGAAATGGGATTGTGTAAATTGAAGTGTTGTTTAGTTGTGTATTTATAGGGGATTTTTTTTTTTTTTTTTTTTTTTTGCCCAACGTTACAATTCAAACGGTAATTTTTTTTTTTTTTTTTTTTTTTTTTTTTTTTTTTTTTTTGTCACAAACGGTCACAAGCATTAAAAGTGTGGGAGATTTGGATCAAACACAACAAAATATGTGCCTTGTTTCTCGGTCGAGCTTGAGACCAACTTCATGTAATTGTTCCTTGTGATTCGGTCGCGACCTGATGCCCACACCAACGACGACCGACTAGACCGATTGAGACCGAATCGGTCGAGTTCATTACTGCACCTAGCCTAAAGAACTTTTGGCGATTTTATATTTGTCAAATATGACAACAAAAGCTAATTATTATTAGAATAGTAATCCAGCTACACTTCCTATGACCTATGACATTTAAATCGTATCAATATTATTAGTTAGGGCCTGTTTACTTTTTTTATTAGAACCTCTGATTCGGTATGGAAGCATATAATATTATTATTATTATTATTATTTTTGGGCCCACAGATCCCTTAATTCGTCTGGGTCTATAGAGGGAAAATAATACACTCCTCCACAAACAGACGGTCTAACAGATGCGGGCCCCACCATCTTTATTAGCCTCTGAAAAAAGAAACACTGCCTTAGAGTCTTATCTCGTATCAGAAGATCAAGATATACAAAAGATACAAAAGGGTGTACAAGAAAAAGAAACATAAGTTATTAGGTAAGTTTGGTTCCATATAATTTTTTATGTTTGGTTCAAAATGACACGAGTCTCAAATGACACAAAACGAGGTTTAGTTGTCACTAATGTATGTTTTTATGTTTTTATGTTTTATCAAAGTCATATTGGTGACTGTTCGGAAGAAAAAAAAAAAGTAACATGCAAATTTGTAGTATCACATGAGAACCCGAATACCACCCGAACCCGATAACCTGATTCTTTATCGGGTCGGGTTGCGAGCGAGTTTTTAAAAATCAAAACCCGACTTAACCCGATAACACCAAGTTTACTTGGTTTCCAAAAACTTTGACTAAAAAAAGTTCAGCATTATGCACGTTGATAACCAAAAACTTTGACTAAAAAAAGTGTATTTTACTTATAGCTTTGCTAAACTTCAGCTATAATTTGAGAGAATACTTGATCGCCAAAAGAACTTGGTTACCAAGTTTACTTGGTTTCCAAGTTCATAATGTGAAACAATGTCAACTACATGCCAACCGACCAATCACTTCTTGTCCTTTACAATATGTGCAAAATCATTTTATTGGTACTCTTAAAATGATTTTAATGTTTTTATAAATTTAGTAATTTCTTTTTATAAAACTGCAAAACAAAAATTACTGAACATAAAGCATTTAGTTCGACAAATCAAAAGTTGTATAATACACAAAATACGGAGCAAAAAATCGTAAAAAATTGTTTTGTCTCATTGTGCTAAGCCGGCTTGCCTTCACAAACCAGTTCTTGCTTCTATTTTTTTTTTCCTTTTTTCTTTTTTTCTTTCTTTTTTTCCGACCACCCTTTAGATTGAGGACATTCTTAGTTTTAGGTTGAAAGCACAACGATTAAGGTTCAAAAACTAACCTTACAAAATGTAATTATTTGAGAATCCATAAGGGTATTTGCTCCCACTATGTTGTACTTGCGTCACCCCTTGGACGCATTATACATCTATTAGATACATTATAATATATTTTCTAGCTTAAAAGATGCATATTATATGTTAGATGCATTTCATAAAGATAGATGAATCCTATTTGTTTTTCGTATTTTGTACGTCAGAAATGTTGCTAGTACTAATTTGTATCATTTTACATAAAAATTAGCTTTGAAACTAATTATGACATGTTTAAATATACAAAGACGCATGTAATTTAAGTCGATGCAACTTAAGTGAATAGTAATAATTATTTTCTCATCATTTTATCTTTTATTTTCACCGGTTCTTTACTCAATTTACCTATCATTATATTGCCTTTCTCAAATAAGGCCTACAATGCTTGAGAGGGGAGGGAGTGGGTGCGTGAGCATGCATTGCGGTAAGCCACTCCGCACGGTAACACCGCCGACTCGAATTGCATACCGCACGGGGAGGTGAAATGAGTGAATATCTCACGCACGGGAAGAATTGAATTTGTGAACGCTGGAGGTTCAATTTGACCGTTGGGAAGAGGAGCGTTGGGTGTAACGGTTATATATATATATATATATATATATATATATATATATATATATATATATATATATATATATATATATATATATATATATATATATAAAAGGTCTTGTGTTGCTGATGGTAGGAAAAAAAAACGACAGCAGCAAAAAAAAAAGAAAAAGAAAAAAAAAAGATTACTGAGAGCAAAAAAATATGGAACGTCGCAAATATAGAGATCCAAGAAGAGGTGGTCGTGGATCGAGAGGTGGCTCGAGAGGCACAATTCGTCCTCGAATCCAATCACAACCCGGTTTCGAATCTTCTCAAGCACAACCTTACCGCCCCGAAATGTATCCTCAGCCTCCACCATTTTTTTACTCCCAACAACCCCTCCCGCAAATTCCCACTAACTTCGATCCGTTTGAGCCGAGCTATACCCAACAATCCCCACCGCCAATTCCTACTTCCAACCCGTATGCGCCGCGCTTTACCCAAGAAAAAAGGCGTGAACGGGTTAGTGAACCGTTACCCATTGTTGATGATACCGATGATGATGAATATTTCGACAATGTTGACGTGGTACCCGAGACACAACCAATTGATGACGAGGTCGAAGAGGAGGAAGAGGTCGAAGCGCATCTTCAAAATCGAAAAAAAAAAAAAAGAAAACCAAGTAAGCATTGGACGCCCGATGAGGAAGAGACGTTAGCTAAGTCTTGGATTAAATTTTCGGTTGACAAAGAAATTGGCTACCGTCAACCAAAGCTATGATTTTGGAAGCGAGTTCTAAAGCATTTTAGAACGCTTGTCCTGATAACCGAACGCACTCATCATCAATTGAACTCGAAATGGACTCCTATGCATACTTTGATCGCTGCGTTCAACGGTTACTACACACAAGCGGTATATTTTTATATTTATAATTTTTTTAAGTTTTAAATACATTATATATATTTATTTATTTTTTGGATATTGTTTTTATTGTACATTGTTTTATAAATATGTAGAACCGCTTGAGAGATAGTGGGTGCAACGATATTCAAGTTCTTGAGATAGCCAATCGTGATTTTGAAAAATAATATAGGAAAACTTTCGCGCAATCGAAAGCGTGGCAAATTCTCAAAGATCAACCAAAGTGGCAAGAACAACCGGTGGTTAGTCAGACTCAAGAATCCACGGGATCGAGCAAGAAAAGAAAGTGTTGACATAAATAATGTCTAAAAACATTATTAAGTTTTTATCAATATCTCTATGTTTTGATCATTACAAAATATAACCTCAAAGAACTAAAACTTATGACATAAACAAGTATTTGGTGATTAATATTTCTCTTTACATCCAAATCACTTAAGGTATGAATAAACAAAGTGTTTAGTGCAATGTATGATCAAAGGGGTATTTAATTAACTAATACAAAGTTTATTTAATTATATAATCTTATTATATATTTTTGAAAAACACTTTTGGTAATAAGGAAAAATGTTTTAATCATACTAAATATATGATTTCAAATATTTAACCAAAATCAGTTAGTTTTTCACCAAATAAACTTTCCCCACTAAAAGACAAAGTTTCTGGCCGTTTCAGCTGGGCGGCCCCCTTAATTATAAAGGGCGGTCCCCTTAAATTTAAGGGGACCGGCCATGATTTAAGGGGACCGGCCACGCTCCTCTGTCAGAAACTTTTGCCTATAAATACCACCTTAAACCTGGATTTTTTCCCCACCTTTTGCACTCCAGAACTTTCTGTTCTAGATCTCCATTTCCAATCTATAAATCCTTTGATCATACATTCTTAAATCTTTGTTTCAAAGTGATCCATACATAATCCATTCAAGTGCAAGAGAAGAATACTTCTATCCCTCAAGACAAGAAGTATTACAACTAGTTGTGATCTCCACATCTAAGTTGTTTGAGCATCATCATTGATTATTATTTCATAGTGTGATTAGTTGTGAATATTTGTTAGAGAATAGTTGAGAAAAAGATAAGTTAGGAAGAAGATTGGTGTGTAGAAGTATTGGTGTGTAGAAGATTGGTGTGTAGATTAATGGTGTGTAGAAGATAGGTGTGAAAGAAGTGGTGTGATTAAGTAGTGAATTGGTGTGTACTAGTTGTGATCTAGGTGTGAAGATATTGTGGTGTGTAAATTGGTGTGTAAGGTTTTCTCCGCCATAAGGGAGCTTGTTGATATAGTGAAGAAAACTCTCGAGTTAGGTGCTCGGGGAGTGGAGTAGGGTAAGGAAGGTGCCTTGTAGCCGAACCACTATAAATCGCTTGTCTCTCGGTTTGATCTTTCCATCTTTTACTTATTTCATTACTTACATAATTATTGCTTCATAGTATATATACTTAGTGTTGTTCATATTGTGTATAACTAGATTTCATATACCATCGAATCTATATTTTATAAATCAACGAAAACTTTTAAACAATTTGTTTTATAACAATTAAAACGACGTAAAACTATTCAACCCCCCTTCTAGTTTTCCACAGAAAGTCGTCGGAGTCAAGTAGCGCTCAAACGCCAACAAACGATACTCCAATAAACGTGGAAGATTTCGAGTGTGACTTACCGAACCTCAACGAGAACCCAACTCCATCACGTGAATCGAAAGGCAAAAAAATTGAATTCTGGAGATTCAAGCCGAAGCTCGATGCGTGATACCCTTGCAAGTTACACGGCCGAAAAGAAAATTTTAATGCAGGCGCAGTTGGAGGTTCAAAAGAAAAAAGACGAAGAATATTTCAAGTTTCTTGAAGGAGAGGTGATGAATCGTGACATGAGGTTCGTTATGGATCCGCATGACAATATCCCATACCCGACTTTTAAGGATTTCGTCACCAACAAGAAACGCCAGATATGCGCACAATACGGGTGGCCGTGTAGTTTGTAGGATTTAATGGTTTTTAGTTTAGTTTTAATGGAACTTTAGTTATTTTATGTTTTTTTAATAATATTATGTAATATTTTTTTAATGAAATTTTAGTTTTTTTATAATTTTAATGGAATTTAAAAAAAGAAAAAAAAATGAAGTGAGTGAAGTGGCGCCTCTAAAAATATGAGTGAGTGAGGAAAAAAGTGGGGATGATGTGGCCCATTTCGATTGGTTGGTAGTGAGTGAAAGTAGAGTGAGTGAGTGAAGTACTCCCTCCCCCCTAGTTGCTTCCTATATCATGTCATTTGGTTAATAACATAGGGGCTGTTTGATAAAATGGTATGATTAAGCGCTGAGTGAATCAAAGCTGCTGAATGATTTATAGATCCTGAATGAATTTGGTTCTGAATGATAATGAACGTTTGAGAATCGTTTTGAATCAACGCTGTAAATTATTTAAATTACCAATTTACCCTTTATATGCATTTATTTTAAAATAAATTTTAACTCATTAATAATTATTTCATGTTAATAAAATCAACTTCATAAAGATTTTTTTTTTCACACATAACGTTGCATCAATTTCAAAATAAGTTTTATAATAATTGCTTAAAAGCTCCTAACTATAAATCTTTTATTTAATATCTATTGACATTATGCATAGTATAAATTTCCCTTTTCGAGTAAAGTTAGAATAATTGTTCAACAAAAAAAAAATAACGTTAGAATAAAAAAAATGAATTAAAAGGGCCAGGCACACAAGTCTTGTCAAGTTCACTGTTTCCATGTTTATCTACAATTTTTCACTATTTCCAAGATCTATAAAAGGGTAAAATAGAAAAGGGTGGAGGCACTGTGTGATTTTGCATCTATTTGGCCATGCACGATTCAGAGCCTTTCATATTCATTAAGTGTCATATATTATTTTGTCAAACAACAATTGTGCTGACTGATTCACACATCTCCTCTTAATTGCCCAATTCAAAGGCTATCAAACAGGACCATAATATCGTATTTATTACTATGATTTATGGCATTTTGGTTGTGCGTATACATAAGATAAGACTTAAACTTTAAATCTTACATATCAGGAGTAATATTTACATAACTATATGATAAAATTGAAAATTAAAGAAGATATACACTCTTGCTACTTTAATTTATGATATTATCTTTTAATTATTACGGTTATGTTTGGCAAAAGTAGCAGTGAGCAGTAGTAGTGAGTTGTGAGCAGTAGCTATGAGCTCACTGCTAACCGCTCACAGCTTCTTAAAAAAGCATTGGAAAAATTAGCTTTCTTAAAAAATAGGAAAGCTCACTGCTCTTTTGTCAATCGAACAGTAAAAACCAAAAAGCTTATTACTCACCGCTCATCGACTCAAAAAGCTCCAAAAAGCTCTTTGACAAACGTAGCCTACATTTTGTGTATTACCCTATTACTATGAGTTTTTCGAACTTATGCCATTGTTAGTTTGTGACACAAACTTACAAGTGTTTAAAAAAACAAATATTTCTTTAAATAACTTAATTCCTATATACAACATAAATAATTTTGGTAGACATTATAACTTTAGAAAGTTATTAATATTAATGGACATGAAAATATTGTAATTTAAATCATATAACGCCTCTTAACATCTATCACCATACTCTATACATATTGAATGAATTATTAATATCTCAAAAGTGATTACTACCTCTGTCCCAATATATATGCTCAGTTTGACTTTTTGAATCGAACTTTGACCGTAAATATTTTTATTTGTATTATATGTCACTTGATGAAAATTATACCAAATAAAAGTACATATAAAACACTATTCATTTATATATTTTGCATCAAGTATTATATTATACAAACAAAAATATTTAAGGTCAAAGCTCGACTAAAAAAATCAAACTGGACTTAATTGAAACGGAGGGAGTATATACTTACATTCAAATTTCTTTTCTTAAAGTCAATAATATAGCCAAATTACTGTTACTAGATTGCAACAAGATGTGTATATATAAATGTAAGGGGTTCCCCATCTACCCAAAGGTACAATCAGTGTTCTATAAGGCGCGTCTTGGCGCTACAAAAGTCTCGAAAAGGCGGGAGGCGTTATCTCCACACCACGCAATATATCAAGGCGTCGTCGTAAGGCTTGGCATGAAATGAGATGCGATAAGGCGCGATAAGGTGTATTTGTATTTGAGGTGTTTAAAGGATTTATTAGTAATTGGAATTTGGACATTGTATTTGAGGTTTACTGGTATTTGGCGTTTAGGGGTTTACTAGTATTTGAAGAAGATTACAAATGTAAATAGAGTTTCTTGATCTTTATTGCTTATGTATAACACCTTTTGTAAACTCGATTTACATGAAATATACGATATATTAATGAAATATAATATAAATCTATAAATCTATAAATACTTTTTGGCGCCTTAAAAACGCCATGCCGACATGCCTCACATTAAGGCTTGAGGCTTGACTATGCCCCATGCCACGGCTCACGCTATTTATAACCTTGGGTACAATACCACATACCCTTATTTCCCAAAAAAAAAAAAAAAAAAAAAAAAAATTCTCCAAATACCCCATGGGATATGGTAGCCTAAAAAACTTTGGAGGATTTCATAATATTGTGACAAGTGTTCATATACATGTCCCTACCATGTACTAACATAGTACCACTTACAATAGGTACTTTTTTGGACGACTGAGTCTACATTTCTTAGGCGATTTACCTTTTTTGTCTTTTTGTAAAAAAATGTTAAATATATTTTTAGTCCTTATGATTTGCTTTGTATTTCATTTTTGTATATATCAATAATCAGTGGTAAACAACTAAACATAACATACCTAAAACCCAGATCCCTTATCCACAAACACAACACACAAATACATAAACACAAAAGATGAAAACCATTCTCCCAGGCAACATAGTAATCTCAGACAACACATCTCCATCTTTATCTTCATCAAAAGAGATGAAACCATCTCCATCTTCATAAAAAATAACCACAAACACAAAATACATAAACACAAACACTAACACACTAATCTCATCAATCTCTAAAATCTTCTCTCCCTTATCTCCACCAAAACTCCATCGACACGAGCAAAACTCCATCGCCACCACCACCAAACCCTCATCACAACCACCACAAAACCAACACCAGTAGATTCGACTGGATCTGGTCAAGATCCGGCCAGATCCATGGTTGGTGGTTGTTGCCACGAAACTGAGATCTCCTTTTTGTTTGCTTTAAATGATTACGAGTCTTGTTGTTGAAGATCTAAACTATAAATTACTGTAGGGAGTTGTTTGGTAGAATCTGGACTACTATCTCCGTCCTATAAATATTGTCCATGTTTGACTTTTTAAGTCTTTCCTTTACAACTTTAACTTTAATTATTTTTTATTGTGTTATATAATACTTGATGCAAAATATATGAATGGATTGAGTTTTAAATGTACTTTTCATTGGTATAATTTTTATCAAATATCATATAATACAAACAAAAATATATAAGGTCAAAGTTGAAAAAGAAAGACTTGAAAAAATCAAACTGAACAGTTACTGTGGGACGGAGGGAGTAATACGCATTTGGATTTATTTATATATTTATTGATTAGTGAGAGTGAGAGATAGAGGTGGCAAAACGGGCGGACCGGGGGGTACGGGCTACGGGCTAAACGGGTACGGGCCAAACGGGCGCATGTTATATGAATCGTCTTAAAAAAGACCTAAAAATAAAAAAATAATAAAAATAAATAAAAAAATCCTCAAACGTAACATCTCATTTTATTTAAGTAACTAAATATATTATATTCATAAGTTTTTCATTAAAAACAATTTAATGCGAGAGAAAAAACATGTGTCCATTTAATTTCTAAATGGGTAATATATTCATTTAACCTATTTTTTTGATTTTGGGCACAAATTGCCACCTCTAATGAGAGATCACAGTTACCATCGAATTTGGAAACGAATTGTGAAGGTTTGCCAAGATGCTCGAAGGAACGGTTGAGATCATAGAACCCAAAAAACCAACAATATTTTTCTTGGGTGACGAATAAGTAACTGTGTATACAAATCTAGTACTTGGTCAAATTTGTTTTGTCGTAAGAAAAGAAATACGGAGTAATATATAGTTTGATGTCAAGATGAATAGTTTTAAGCTTTTTTACTTCACTTTTAGTATTTGGACCTCACCTCCACATTAAGCAGCCGATGTTTTAGACTAGTATATTACAAGTTGCAAATGAGAAAGAGTACTAGTCTTAACTACTTATAATGGAGATTTAGTCAAAGGGAAAAAGTGGAAAACTGAATTTTCAGTCTATTCCCATTTTGCCCTTCTATACTACAAGGGTGAGAGAAAATGAATTGTGTAATTAATACTCTTATTAAAACACCCTATAATTTAAAATTACAATAATTTATTCATATGGCACAACCAATTAAAAGCATCTATATCAAATTAAAAACAATCAATTAAAACACCCCTTATTAAAAAAAGTACAATAAAATTTTCACAATATACAATTTAAACAAGCTACAACATAATATAAAATATAAAATAATTAAACATACTAATTAATGTTATTTTTAAAACACCCTAAAATGAAAATTAAACACACAAAACTTTATACAAGCTAACAAGTTGATATTGCATATAGTTTTGAAAACTGGACCGGACCAACGGGTTCAACTGGGAAAAACATATAGTTTTGAAAACTGGACACGACGGGTTCAGTTATTAAAAGCATGACTCGGTTTAAATCGACCCATTTTTCGACCGGAATGGTTCAACCGGGTTTCAAAACATTATGTTGACATGAGCTTAAGTATCAAAGTCAATAAGTCAACAAAGTCAATAAGTCAACAAAGTCAATAAGTCAATAAGTCAACACATTTAATCCCTAAATCTTCAAACTTTTATTAGAGGTGGCAAAACGGGCGGGCACGGGCATGGCCTAAAATGGCACGGGTTAAAACGGACACGGGTTAAAACGAGCAAATTATAATTCAACTATTAAAAACATTCGTAACAGTCCTAAAAACCCCTTTAATTCATCTTGCAAAAAAAGATCAAGCATCTAAGTTTTAACTATATTTAATTATTTTTTCTTAAAAAAAAATAAAAATAAATAGAGTATTACTCCCTCCGTCCCAAAATATAAGTCCAGTTTGACTTTTTGACTCGAACTTTGACCTTAAATATATTTTTTTGTATTGTATATTACTTGATGAAAATTATACCAAATGAAAATACATTAAAAACACAATCTATTCATATATTTTGCATCAAGTCTTATGTAATACAAACAAAAATATTTAAGGTCAAAGTTCAGTTCAAAAAGTCAAACTGGACTTATATTTTGGGACGGAGGTAGTAAATGAATAAAAATGCAACTAATTAAATATATCTATCAATTAATTAGAGTATTAAATAATTATGCATAAAATAGTTAATAAATAAGATAAATTAAAATTAAAATAGTTGGAATGTTTTATAGTTACCAGTGACAAGTGAATTGGTCGGAAAAAAAATGAGAGTAATTGCTTGAAAGTTGAATTGTGTGATTCGAAAGCCCATCTAATAATATCTGTTTTTATCTTTTGCATGTAAGAGCCCATCAAATAAATGCAAAGGGGCAAAAAACGCCCCAAACTTTTAAAAAAGTGTCAAAAATCGCCCAAAAATTACAAATTGAGCAAGATTTGCCACCCATAACTTTTATTATTTTTCATTTATAACCCATAAACTTTCTTTTATCACTAAACGATCTGTCGTTATAAAATCCCGTTGCTATGTACGGGTATTCGTCTAGTTTAATTAAGGACTTTTTGTGCAAGACAAAATAGATGGAAAGTTCCTGTCGTATATGGGGTTGGTGATTTGATATAAAAATGTTGTTTGTTTAGGTTTGGATATAAAAAGTTGATTTTTTGGCGGGGATAGGTATTAACTTAATTTAAAAAGACCAAAAATTAAATACAAATCAAACTACGAGGACCAAAAATGTAAGTAACTCTATTATTAAGGGTCCGTATGTTTTGTAGGTGGGTTTGGAATTAGAATTGATTTAGATTTTGTATGAAAAAAGTGATGAGAGATAAAATTAATAATCATTTAAATTATATATTAGTTTCAAGAAGAAAAAAAATAAAAATTAAGACTAAAAATTAATAAATATGTGGTTGAAAATTTTAAAGAAATAAAATATAAAATTTGATTGGTTGATATGACTAAAAGACATTAGTAGAGATGAGATTGAATCTATCATTCAAAATGGTAAGATAATGTATTTCATGTTTCTTTCAATTTATACCCACCAATACCCGAAAACCAAAGGGCCAATATCTTTATAAAAAATACGAAAAACTAATTCACCCAATAAATGTGGGCTCAGTCGTCTAAGAAAGTGCTTGTATAAAGTAGTACTATGTTAGTACATGATAGGGACATAAATAGAGACACTTGTCACTATATTATGATATCTGCTCAAGTATTTTAGGCGATCATATCTCATAAGGTATTTGAAGAAACAATTTTTTTTCATTTAGAGCAACAGGGTTAAAGGGATTGTACTTTTGGGGTATTTTCATAATTATTTTAGTATATTTTCTTAATTTCTTCATTGATGTAAACATTTCAACCACTATTTCTAGATCGGTTAAAAGTGTCATGCTAAACCATCAATTACAAATTGGTAGTGCGAATGAACACCGCCTTAGAAAAATCGTTCCAGTTTTAATTTCTTTTGTCTAGAAATGAAATATTAATTCATATCTAGGAAAAATCGTTCTTGTTTTATTTCTTTTGTCTCGACACAATTATTACACAAATACATAAAATGATACTACATTCGTCCCATAAAAACTGTCCAGTTTGACTTTTCAAAGTCAAACTGGTTGAACTTTGACCTTATTTATTTTTGTGGTTATTATATAATACTTGATGTAAAATATATGGATATATTGAGTTTTAAGTGTATTTTTCATTGGTATAATTTTTCATCAAGTATTATATAACACATAAAAAATATTTACGGTCAAAGTTGAACCAGTTTGACTCTGAAAAGTCAAACTGGACAGTTTTTATGGGACGAATGGAGTATTATATTATAACTTAATGTAATAACATATCGTAATTTCCCGGAAGAAACCATTAGCAAAATTTCTTTGTCAAAGTAAACGAAGTCATCCACCCTCGTAATACTCCATCCCTCATTATACTCCATATATCCCACACACTATAAAAACCACATGCATCACCATATACAAACCAACATCAACCATTGATCACCATTTTATTAGAAACACTAACTCAATCTCAACCCTTCATTTCGATCATGTCAACACCAACGTCAACCGAGTCCAAAATAGCCTTAGCAAAATCCATCGTATCCACCATCGGGTCTGTCGCTGCGGCCGCAATGGTTGTCCGCAGCGTCAGTCGCGATTACTTGCCACCCGAAATCCAAGACTACTTTTATTTCGGTCTTCGTAACTTTATTAACAAGCTATCACGTCAGTTGACTATGGTCATTTACGAATACGATGGTTTTCATGAAAACGAAATATATAAGGCGACTGAGCTTTACCTAGCCTCGCGTATATCGACCGATATTCATCGCATGAAGATCACTAAAAACGCTAACGAAAAAAACATTAATGTTTCTATGGAAATAAATGAGGAGTTTAATGATGTTTATAAGGGAGTTAATTTCAAGTGGTCTTTGGTTTCTAAGAAAACGCCAACTAGAGAATATTACAATAACGACGATATGGGCTCGACTTCACGATCAGATCAGCGTTACTTAGAGCTTATGTTTCATCGTAAGCATAAAGATCTCGTGATAAACGAGTACTTGCCTTTTATAATAAATGACGCGAAAACAAGGAAACAGGAAGAAAAAACCGTGAAGCTATTCACGGTCGATTCTAAAATGGTGTATTCGAGCCATCCGACCGTGTGGACTTCGGTTAATTTAGACCATCCCGCGAACTTTACAACGCTGGCAATGGATGGTGATGTTAAGGAGAAGGTGATGAAGGATTTGGATAGGTTTGTTGAGAGGAGAGAGTATTATCGAAAAGTTGGGAAGGCGTGGAAGAGAGGTTATTTGTTGTACGGTCCGCCTGGGACTGGAAAATCGAGTTTGATTGCGGCTATGGCTAATTATTTGAAATTCGATATTTATGATTTGGAATTGACTGATATTAGGTCTAACTCGGAGTTGAGGAGGTTGTTGGTTGCGACGGGGAATAGGTCGATATTGGTTGTTGAGGATATTGATTGTTCGGTTGAGTTTCATGATCGCGAGGATGTAGCTGCGGCTAGAGCTTTAGCTCGAGAAATGAATCGACGACGAGGTTATCAGGATGATCAAAAGGTTAGTACTATCTCGAGTTTTTTGTGATAAAATGTGAAAATTTCGTAAAATAAATAGACAAAATGATTACCCTGTATATTGTTACTTTTAGTTTATTTCCGTAGATTAATTATGAAGAGAAAAATAAACAAGTATATAAGGTTTGGTATTCTACATTGGAACAATAATGATTGAGAATATACAAGTATTTGTGATATAAAAAAAGTTGACTTCATACGTATACTTATCATAACTTTTTGTCACAATCTGTATAACAGGTAACTTTGTCGGGGTTTCTAAACTTTATCGATGGATTATGGTCAAGCTGTGGTGACGAAAGAATCATTATATTTACTACAAACCGAAAGGACAAACTCGACCCTGCACTACTCCGCCCTGGTCGTATGGATGTTCACATCAATATGTCATATTGTACCCCGTGTGGGTTCCGACTGTTGGCATCTAACTATCTTGGTATCAATGAACACAAACTTTTTGAAGAAATTGAGGATTTGATCCGTGAGGTAGAAATGACACCAGCTGAAGTAGCCGAGCAACTACTCAAAGATGACAACCCAGACATTGCTCTCGGCGGGCTTATTGAGTTTTTTGATGTTAAGAGGGTGGAAAATGAACAAGCTAAAGTAAAGGCAAAGGAGCTAGAAGAAGTGGCTGCAAAAGTGGCTGCAAAAGAGAGTGAAGAGAAGAAAGAAAATGAAAAGACTGAAACTGAGATTGTGTTAATTTGAACGACTAATTTTTGGCATATCTAAACATTAAATATTTCGGGAAGCATGCTATCTTATACACAATATATCTCGTCGATTAATATATATTTTGATGCTAATTAAATTGTAACCTATCGGATATATAGTTTTTGATTAATCATACATGTTGGTACCGGTATAGTTATTCAGGACTTGAGTTTAAGAACTGTAAGGTGTAAAAGTAGTCATATCGAACAAAATAGTTTTCCAAATTTCCGTTTTAAGTTTTAACGTGCTAAAGACCTAAAGTATAACACCAAAATAAAACTAAACGAAATTTGGTTGCGCTTAAAGTGTTGGGACATCCATTTTAGGAGCCCAATTACTAAAATATTATTCGTGTGCGATCATAGCCCATAGTCCCCATACCACTCTCATTAATACGTATGAGAGTATACTCACTTTCAAGTTTCAACACTTAATTTTTGTAGAATGTATCGTGTAATTTAATAGCAATACTTAAATTTATCAACATGAATATAAATTTTCATTGTTATCGTTGCACTTCCACTTCGAACTTACAAGCCTCAACACCACCCTTTCTTCATAGCTTTGACTAAAATGAAAGTTTAGGTGGAAGTAACTGGTAAGTCTCTTGGAGGGAGATAAAAGTTTTAGCTAGCTTATCCCATAAATTTTGTTCAATAATTGGAACAATAATGGTTTTACATTGCTTAGAGCACTTACAATGGTAACCCAAGTTAAACTTTAACACGGTGCCACATCAGCGTCACAACAACTTTAACACTTTAACCTTAACTCACAAAAAAACATCCACAACAATAACTCAGCTTTAACTCAGCATTAACTCAATATTTTCAAATTCAACCCCTAAATTAAAACTAACAATTCATTTAATAAACCACATAACATTAAAACTTAAATATTACAATACGAAAAAAAAAAAAAAAAAACCCGAAACATATGAAATTAAACCAAACGAATTACAATAAATTATTCATCTTCTTCGTCTTCAGAAGATTCTTCTTCATGTTGTTGTTGGTGTTGAAGACGTTTCTGCCAAACATGCTCCATAAGGTCGCGCTGGAGCTGAGAATGCATTACTGAGTCGCGCAATTCCCTCATCTTGCGTTGCTGGGTATCACATCTGTCGATCCATGTTTGTTGCCCCAAATTAGATACCAGATCCACAAACAATCTGTTATAGTCACGGAGCACAAACTTTTGATCCTTCAAATTAGAGTTATCCAAAACATTAATATCATTATTTGCCCATGCCATACCAAAAGATGCATGCCAAATCCACAAGTCTTGTGAAGCAACAACTTCAAGCATTAACGTTGGGTATCTTTTATCACCCTTACCAAGCAACCGGACAATTTTTCCACGCCCAGTGCATAAAATCAATGCTACCAAGCATTCCCAGAAAACCATGTTCCCGTTCATGCTTTAGGTAAATACTTTGAACGTCCGCCCATGTTGGTTTTGTTAAAAACTCATGCATAAACAAATCTATAATACACATGTTAAAATTATCTAGACATAAACGCATAGTACTCGAACCCATTTGCAAATACTCGTCAAATGCATCGGATGCGTTGCCGTATGCCAATTGGCATATGGCAGCTGTATACTTCATAATAGCACTAATACTCCCTCGGCCAGTATAATCAACCCCTGACTTAAAATATTGAAAGTGATCTGGAATAAAATCGGATTCATAAGATTCAATACCTTTGACTATTTTTAAAAATAGTTTTTGGCGCATGCGAAACCTTCTACGAAAATTACGGGGCATATACTTGCAGCCATTAACAAAATAGTCGTTTAGCAAACGTTGTTAAGCAAGCTCGCGTTCACGATATATGTGAGTACGAGGCACCTGAGTCTGAGGATGAGCTTCTTCTTGTTCTAAGCGTTGCTGATACTCGTACGCAGCAATCATAGACTCTATATCTTCTTCGTCATCCAGGTCTGACCAAGTCAGAGAGGATTCGGCATTTTCATTTGGGTCCATTGTGAATGAAGAAGGGTTTTTTTCTTTTTCTTATAGAGTGAGTATAAAGAGTTGAGAATTAGTAGTGGATGTGTGGAAAAAAATTATGTGTTTAGTTGGTATTTATAGTAGTGGGTATATATATATATATATATATATATATATATATATATATATATATATATATATATATATATATATATATATATATATATATATATATATATATATATATTACATATATATATATATATATTTTAAAAACTTGAAAACTAGCCGTTTTTTTTATAGTTGAGGGGGTTGAATTGGATTTTTTTTATACCTAAAGGTACAAAACTAGCCGTTTGGGGGCTAGAATGATTTTTTTTAACCAAAACTTGCCTTTAATGCCGGGTTAATCCCCTAACGTCAGGCGTTAACGCACGAATAACGCAGGATCGGGCATCGGCTAACGCATGTGTAATGCGCGTTATTGGACCTTTAACGCCAATATTGCGTTAACGATGGAAGTGTGCTCTTAGGGTCAATGTGATGCTCATAAGGTGGATTAGCACAATTAGCGATCTTGATCTATAAAACATACTATTTTTCTGAATTAGACGCTCTCGTTATACTTTCCTGTGACTCTATCAGCCATTGCATAAGTTGCATCACATCATTCATAAATCCATTTGTTGGTTAATTTCAAATAGTCATTTTTCTAATCCAGTACAAATAATCATGAATACAACATGTAACACTATTGTTTGAGCTAATAACAAGATAGAATATGGTAACTATCACTTTTTTGGATTAATAATAACGACAACTGAAGTGAAACTAGCTATACATTCAATCTGATCATAACCACACAAGGGTGTAAAATTAAATCGATTCACATGAGATTGTAAAATGCTTCTACATATAACGATGAAAATGATACGAGTAATATATACTTCAAAAGTGTGGCTCTTTGCAAATTTCTTCATGCAAATAAGAAACACATCTTTCTGTGGATTTCAAGTTATAAAGTTTTAAAGTTTGTTAAATTATGCAAATTAGTGAAATTGATTACACAATAGGAGATGAACTTGATCGATCTATGCTCATGTTGTTAGGGACCTTTCTTAAAATTGTTACGACTAGAATTTCACCAAGTTCAACTGCAGTTGGTTGTCAGAAGAAAGAGTAACGCACCAAGCTCATATGTCAACTTTCATATTATTTTTTAGCCGATTTAGGATTGATTTTGCACACAAAACAAAGTTTTTAGCATCACATACGAAAAACGGCTCTTAATGTTCGTAACGACAAAGGGAAAAAAAAAAAAAAAAAAAAAAAAAAAAAAACTTTTGAATAAATAATTTCAATTATTTCGCTAAGCATCATCTTAATGATACCAGGCCTTCTGATTCTTTGCATGGTAATGAAATCATTTTCACATTCTGGCATCCTGCTATATTTCCATATTTTGATTGTTTAAAGCACCTGGCCGGCGTAAAAAAGTAGTAGCAAAATAGGAATGTTTTTAAATGATAAGTACAAAGGGTGTAAATGTCAATAAATATTGGATCAGTCTTTTGTACTCTTACCATATTAACTCAAGCAGAATTCAATAATATACTACGTAGTACCATAACGGCAAAATAAAAAAGTAAAAAAAGATATCCGAATAATTTCAAACATATATAGAAATAAATTGATCGAGTAAGAGGAAGAAAAGCCCTAGAGAAAGAAAGTATTTTTCATTGTTTTGAAATGGGTCAAGGTCAAGTGGTCAACAATACATTGATAAGCATATTAATGTGTTACGAGAAAGAAGAACGGAGCATCTATTAAATCATTTTTTATTTTTATTCTTTATTTAATATTTTTTTAAACGACAATTTTTTTCACAACTATTTTACAAATGCTTCCAGCAAGAGTTGAACTCACAACATATAGATTGATGGCAACTTAGATACCATTATACCAAAGGTCTTGGGTCTATTGTATCATGTAATATTGGCATGTCTTTGTCTTGCATATCTTTAAAACAGTAAAGATCAACTTGCTTGAAATAATGAATTAGATATAAATGTAAATTTATAAAAATTGATAGAGGTTTTCTTTGTTCATGTTACCCGAAGAGGCGGACTCTTTATGTTAAATGTACATGGCCTAATCGAGGTATCCCGTAAATCTTTCCTACCATTTCCTGGCCACACTCAAAATATATCGAAAGCACCACTAGTGATCCAAGAAAACATGAAACAAGCACTCATTCATAAGTAATCCAAACACTATATTCAGAAGCATTTACTTTTAATCAACATTTAAACACTTATTTCTTGGTAGAAGCAAAAGTAGGAAAAAATAACAATCCCAAACACCCTCTAAATAAATTGGCGATGGAGTTTTAAGGGGAGGCAGGGTGATTTTGGGATTATTTAGCATATGTGTAGTTGTGACTTCTTATTAGGATGTTATTAGACTCTTCAAGCCAAGATGAAAAAGCTTTTGTCATACTTTGAAAGTTTTCATTTTGTTAAGTATATGACATCTACGATGTATTTAAGACTTATATATAAAACTTTGTAAGATATTACTTAATAGCATCAAATTTGATGTTACAATGATAAGATATAACTACTATAATATATCTAATATATTTATAGTCTAAAATTATAACTGTGAAATTTAAAGATAATGATGTTACGTATTAATTTCTTTGCCTTCTTACATCATAAGCTCACTCCCACTAAAGGCTATCCATTATCATTAAAAAAAAAACATCTTTTACACAAAGAAAAAGGCCTTGCTGCTTTGAGCGAGTATCATGCTACGTTAAAAAATAAGTTAATAATATTAGAAGCTTCTTGCATCAGAGATGTTTTTACATTGATATGGTAATTATTTTCGCATAACATATGAACTCAAATAAATTATATTGCAGGGTACATGCCGTTGTAACACACGAGTACCAGCTAGCGTTGGTTAATGCCTTTTCATGAAATCCGCAATTTGTTTATTACTGTCCACAGCGTCCACAATTGTCGTATAAAATATGTTGGTACAAGTACGAGTACTAACATAATGTGTTTTGTAGAATGTGATTTGATAATCTAGGTGGTACCTCAATTGTCGTATATATTCATGTGTTTTTCTTGACAAAACACATTGAGATTTATTGATTTTACACAACACGTGTTATTTGGTCATACTCGTATTGTTCGTAAGCTTGTTTATTATTATTATTATTATTATTATTATTATTATTATTATTATTATTATTATTTTATTTATTTTTTATTTATTTATTATAAACAACACTTTATTAGAAACTTAAAGGATTTACAAGAAATTAGTGGGGAGCCGAGAAACTATCTGGGCCCCCACTCTTCTAGCTACAGCAAAGCTAATCCTATTAAAAATATAAACAGCAGCGCCTGTTCCAATATCTTGAGTCATCGAGAACTTTCGGATTCGTTTCAATAAGGTTACCGCATCTTTTTCAAGTTTCTCAAAAGAAGAGAAAGAGAAAGGGAGAAACCCATAACCAATATTCGCGCACTTAGCCTCATTATTATTATTATTATTATTATTATTTGCCTTCAATATTAGATTCAAGTAGCTAACTGATTTGTACATGTCATCAATCTATACGCTTGCACTTTATTGGTCTACTTCATTTGTACGTGGATATAAATTTTTACATAAACTTTGTGCATCACACAATACGTTGTCTATCTTCTTGAAAAGTATATTTGTCAAAATAAAGATTCTACCGTTGTATTGCATGGCAAGTTCTACTCACTTTCTATAGTCATTCCATTCAATCTTATTGCTTAAACTGCTTACTTTCAAAAATGTCTAGCTCGTCAACTAAATCCAAAATCCCCACCATCAAAACCATCGTTTCTACAATAGGAACTGTCGCCACAACAGTGGCGGTAGTCCGCAGCGTTGCCAAAGATTACTTGCCTCCTGAATTCCGAGACTACATTTATCTCGGTCTCAAGAGTTTCATAAACAAATTATCCATGCACTTGACTATCGTTATCTATGAATCTGACGACTTTAAGCCAAACGAAATCTTCAAAGCCGCGGAGCAATACATTTCCACTAAAATGTCTCTCAAGACCAACCGTTTGAAAGTCACTAAAACCCCAAACCAAGAACACCCTATCCAGGTTTCCACGGATGAAAACCTCGAGTTCATGGATACTTACGATGGAGTCAAACTCTACTGGTCTTCGGGTTCTAAAAAGAATACGATTTCGACTAAAAACAATGAAAAGGGCACGAATCATCATCCTTCCCAAACCAAAATCCGTTTCTTGGAACTCAAGTTTCACCAAAATCACAAAGATCTCGTGTTGAACGACTACTTGCCTTCTATACTAAGGCAAGCAGAAATGAAGAAAAGCCAAGAGAAAATCGTGAAAATATTCACGTTCAATCCACACATGGCGAATACAAATAAATCATGGTTACCGGTAGATCTGGACCATCCCTCCACCTTTGCCACTCTAGCAATGGATACGGATATCAAGGAGAAGGTGATGAAGGATTTGGATAGGTTTGTCGCTAGGAGAGACTATTATCGGAAAGTTGGAAAGGCATGGAAAAGAGGTTATTTGTTGTATGGTCCGCCTGGGACTGGAAAATCGAGTTTGATTGCGGCTATGGCTAATTATTTGAACTTTGATATCTATGACTTGGATTTGAGTACCATTAAGTTCAACGCGACACTGAGGTCATTGTTGGTGGCAACGGAGAACAGATCGATACTGGTGGTAGAGGACATTGATTGCTCGGTTGAGTTGCATGACCGGGTGTCTGCAGAACATACGAGAGGTTTAGTTCAGGACAAACACCATGTTTACCGTAAAGAAGGCCAGGTCCGTATTTACTAAATTTTATATATGTAGAGTAGTCACTTAAATCTCAAAAAAAACATTATCGGTTTTTGTCATTGTATGTTTGTACGAATGTTCTTTACTGTTACATGTAACATAGTTCATATTTGTTAATATTGTCTGAAACAAGTCCACTCAGCATGTAAATAGTGTTTTGGCCAATGAATGTAAAATCAGATAGTGATGTTTCGAAAATATATGCTTAAATTATACATACTGCAGAAAACAAAGTAAATACATCAAAAGTTAGACATACATAACTTCGCATATAAAATAGTACTGTAACAAGGTAGAGTGATGTTAGTTCAACTCGTAATTAAATGAAAAGTTAGTTGCCTAGAAATACGATGAAAAACTTGGACATTTGTTTTATTTGTGTGCATTTTGTTGTTCCAAAAATTTACACAATATTGTAGCAAGACATCTCATCTCATGTTAGAGATACAGTATTAGCACGTAATTTTTTATCTCCTATGATTTTGTTAATAATAACTGAGATTTGTGAGTTGTAAAAATGATTTCGAAAGGAAAATAAAAGTGATGGAAATAGATAAGAGAAAACGTTTACGTGTATAGACAAGTATAGTGATTGATACATGAAAATTGGTATACTAATTATCATATATAATATCTTTTGATTAGGTAACGTTATCCGGATTTCTCAACTTCATTGATGGGCTATGGTCAAGCTGTGGTGATGAAAGAATCATCATATTTACTACAAACCGGAAGGACAAGCTCGACCCTGCATTGCTTCGACCTGGTCGAATGGATGTCCACATCAATATGTCGTATTGCACCCCATGTGGTTTCCGATTGTTGGCCTCCAACTATCTAGGCATCACCCAGCACGATCTTTTTGGAGAAATCGAGGACTTGATCCGTAAAGTTGAGATTACACCTGCTGAAGTAGCTGAGCAACTTCTCAAGGATGATGATCCCGACATTTCTCTTTGTGGACTTATTGACTTTTTTGATGTTAAGAAGAAGCAGAATGAAAAAGCTAAGGCAAATCAGGAAGAAGAAAATTTGGCAGCAAAAGATAGCGAAAAGAAGCAAGAACTAAAAGCATGAAAATTAGTTGACTAAAGAGAAAAGTCAATGTTAATCTTAGGAAAATTATGTCAATATATCTTATATTATATTTGACAACTATCTAAGCCCTTAGACTTTAGAGTAACATCGTTGCTAAAAGTAGTAGGATTAATTAGCAACTGGCTTTAATATATATCTATTGGAATATCTAGCTTGGAATTGTAAGTTTATTTACAAACTTTTGTTAGTAATTAAAGTTGTTATCAACTCGATAGTCTACCAACGGTATTCTAGTCTCGGTAAAAGCCACTAGCAGTTTGTTTACCAACAATTAGTTGACGTCGATACTTTATTTCAAACTTAAAAATCTTGGGGAAAAAAAGAAGTTAACATCCCATCCTGAAATAACAGAAATTTGGGGTCCAAAAAGTTAGCAACTTTATTTATAGTCTTAAGTAATGCTAGCTATCACATAGTTTTGATACTGTATTTCATATTAGAACTAGTTTTGTTAATCCTTCATTACATTTTGGTTAGCTCTACTAGAATTAAATAGTAGTCGGTTAGAAAGTGAGTTATAATTTTACGTATCATCTATCACTAGGACGTCCGAAAAGTATAAACACAAGTGGCATGGAGAAATAGACATTTAAGAAATATGTTACTTAATTTAGAAATGGGTCAAACAGCGAATCAATTTTCATCAGGCATGCAGTACGGTCTATGTAAAGTTTTCTTTACAAAAGGTGCCGAAAGAAAAACAGCAAATCAATTTTCATCAGGCATGCAGCCTAGTAGTTGTATACGATTAAATTTGTATGAAAGGTACAAATTTAATGAGGTGTTCACTCTCTCAAACTGGTGTGATACTCTTCACTCTTTGGATCCTTTCGCATTTTATAATCTACGCTTTTTTTCCACAGTGACGTTAAGCAATTCACTTTCAACAGGATCTCAGTCCTCAGATAGAATTTTCATAGTAATTTAATGATATGTTACATGAAAGGGTGTATGACTGTTTGTTTAATTAAGTTTAATATGACCTTAATTATTACAGAACCTTATATGATTTCTGATTATATTTCATAATCTCATAATCTACGGCTTGTTGTTTAGCTTATGAGCTTCTTACTACTTATAAATGAAAGATACGTTCATGAATATACCATAATAAAATAAAAATAAAAACTCAAGAAAATGAGCTCTCAAATATAAGCTGATGACGTATAGTCTATATATGGGCCACGAGCCCAAACGATAAACATTACTAAGGCCCAAAACCACTATGCGTGGGCTACTGTCACTTGGGCCGCATCAATAATAGGAATTGGCTCACGTAAACCCAAACCCAAACCCAAACCCAAACCCAAATAAACTATACACGGTATAGATAAGGATATCTATCTATGGAATAGATATCCTTAACCCGAATAAGTACCACGCGTACGAAACGTAAGGAGCACGAACCCTACAAGGATTCTGCGCCTATATAAAGAATGACATAACTCTCATTCAAGGTACGATACACAAAACCCTAAAACTCTTTACGAGAACCTTAAATCAATTACTTACTCTCACGCCGGAGTCTAATCGTGGGAGACAATCCCACGATAAGCCTAACGGTGTTGTTTATTTTCTTAGTGCGCATGTTACAAGTACTAAGAAGCTGATTGGTACGAGAGCAAGAACCCCTAATCAGGAACGCCCAACTTTTGTATCAACAAGTGGCGCCATCCGTGGGACCCTACTAAGAACTAAGAACTAGAATGACGAAGAATAAGAATTCAAGCCAGCGGACTCCGCAGCCAGAAAAACGTGACCCCCAGAGGAAGAATCAACAAGATTCTACCCCTAGGCAGGTTGCTGGGACGACCAGCGCACCTGGTCACCAAGAGGTAGGGACAACCCAACCTCTTCCAACGGTAGAACTGCCTGTAAGCACTACCCAAACCACCACAGTGGTCCCAAGCGTTGAGGAACTCCAGCGCACCCTCTTCACTACTCCTCATCAAACTGTACCCACAGTGAACAACACTGTGCTACCAGGCGCACCTAACCGAGATAGGGTGCCTAATACTGAGGCAGACATTCTTGCAGCAACGGAGGACACACCCAACCTAACGTTGGGAAATTTTGTATCCCAAAATTATGAAACTCTAACTGCTCTCATGCAAGAAGAAGCAAGGAGAAGGTCAAATACGAGCCTACAAGCTCGACTCAATTTTGGTCCTGAACGCGAGCCATCACCACCGCGTCACCCACGAGGAAGACGCGCAAAACGTACTACCATCCACGATAGGCTGGGTACGACATCTGATTCACAGTACTCAGAAGACAGCGAGAGGCGCACTAATGTCCACTCCAGACTTGGCAGTCGAGGGATTCAAGACTGATTAGGACCTCAACATTCACCAAGCCAAGGGTCCTCCAAATCTGGGAGTAAGAGGATTCACGACAGATTGGGGAAAAGAATATCCCCAAGTGAGAGTCCCTCAAGCTCTTCTTCTGAAAGAAGTCAGCGCAAGCGCCGAAAAAGAGACTACTCTTCCTCCAGTGACTCCTCGGACAACGAGGATAGAGAAACAGGACACTGGAAGTCAAGAGGAAGACGTCGCGAAGAAGAGAATGAAGATATGTCTCTTCCATGGCATCGCCAGAAAGTTGATGCGTTTACACGACGTATCAGTGATTACTCCGACCACAAACGCAGGCGCATGCCCACTAATGTGAAAACATATGATGGAACAGGTGATCCTGATGATCATCTAAATGTTTTCGAATCAGCCGCCACTATCGAAAACTGGCCACAGCCTGTGTGGTGCCATATGTTTAATTCTACGTTGGTAGGGAACGCGCGCACATGGTTCAGCAAACTCCTACGCATGAGCATCGCTGGGTTCGAGGAATTATGGAAAGCATTCCGTCTCAACTTTACCCAGAGAAAGAAGTGCTCTAAAAACCCTGTTGAGCTAGCAAGAGTGAAACAGCGCCAAGGGGAATCAACCAGCGCTTTTATGGAACGCTTCAAGGATGAGTGCATACAAGTCAAAGCATGTCCTGAAATTCTAAAAATTTCAGGGTTCATGAATGGGATTAACAACCCAGAACTTATCCGAAAGCTAAATGACAAAGTTCCCCAAACTTTTGATGAGCTAACAAAGCGCACCAGATCCTTCATACAAGGAGAAGCAGCTGCTGCGGACAGCAAAAAGGGTTATTCGAACTATAGGCAGCAAGAACAGCCTAGGAGACAATCCAACGATCAAAATAACAACCGCAGTAGGAATTATCGCAGCGGAAGAGACAACGACAAGTATACCCCTCTCACAAAAACTCCGAGGGAAATATTTGTAACAGAAGGTGCAAACTTCCCAAAACCTCCACCAATGCGCACCGCAGAGGAAAAGCGCATAGGGAATGGATACTGCGAGTACCATGATCAAAAAGGCCATACAACTAACGAGTGCGTCCAGCTAAGACAACTAATTGAAAAGTTAGTAAGGGAAGGCAGAATGGACCACCTTGTAAAAAACATCAAGGAGCGAAAAGACAAACAAAGGAGCGGGGGTAAGAAAGAACCCCCCAAAGAAAAAGCTGATACCATATACATGATACAGTCATGGCAGTGTAAGATAAAGCAAAAAGTCAGCCAAAAATTCTCTCCAGAAAAAGAGATATCCTTCCCTACTCTAGCTGCGGATAACGCAGTTATAGAGCCTCTAACTATTGAAATACATACGGGGGGACATGATATCCACCACATGTACATTGACGGAGGGGCATCCGCAGACATCCTGTACGATCATTGTTTCAAAAGACTGCGACCTGAAATCCAAAGCCAATTGATACCAACAACAACATCATTGACCGGATTCACAGGAGAAAAGATTTGGCCCATGGGGCAGTTACGCTTGCTGGTGGTTGTAGGAGATGAACAACACTCAACCGCAACATGGATAAACTTCATGGTAATAAAGTCCCCCTCACCATACAATGGTATTATTGGGAGACCTGGAATATCATCCATGCGCGCTGTACCATCCACAGCGCACGGAATGCTTAAGTTTCCAGTGGAAGGAGGAGTTGTCACCCTCTATAACACAATAGTACCACCAAAGGAATGCAACGCAGTAACAACTGAAGTAGAGAATATTCCAGAACAGCGCACAGAAAAAACACCAAAGCTAAAGGTCGCTATTCACCCCGATTACCCGGACCAACAAGTTTCGATTGGTGGATCTTTATCTGACAAAGGTAAAGCAGCCGTGTGCGCACTCTTACAAAAGAACCTGGACATCTTCGCATGGGAACCAAAACACATGATGGGAGTGCCACGCTCTATTACAGAGCATAAGCTACAAATCCGACAAGGATATCCCCCAATACGACAGAAGAAGAGCAGCCAGGCTCCAGATCGTGCAAAGGCTATTCTGGAAGAAGTACATAAACTCGTAGACGCAGGAATCATGCGCGAAGTGTACTACCACGATTGGCTCTCAAACCCAGTTATGGTAAAGAAGGGCGACGGCAGTTGGAGAATGTGTGTGGACTTCATAGACCTTAACAAAGCATGTCTACAGGACTGCTATCCACTGCCAGAAATAGACTGGAAGGTAGAATCCCTGTGCGGATACCCTTTCAAATGCTTCCTAGACGTATACAAAGGGTATCATCAAATTCAGATGGCAGTCGAAGATGAAGAGAAAACAACTTTCCACACCAGTCAAGGAGTGTACTGCTACACAAAAATGACTTTTGGCTTAAAAAAAACAGGCGCAACATACCAACGATTGGTGGATACAGCTTTTGAAAAACAAGTAGGCCGCAATTTGGAGGTTTACGTCGACAACCTTGTCATCAAAAGCCACACAGAGGATGAATTGGTGCGCGACATCGAGGAGACGTTCAGAACATTAGGACGAATAAACATGAAGTTAAACCCCAAGAAGTGCACCTTTGGCGCAAACGAAGGCATGTTCCTTGGATACTTAATAGAACCTGATGGGATCAAGCCTTGTCCAGAAAAAACAAAGGCTGTTATTGATCTCCCCTCACCGCGCACACTCAAAGAAATCCAGTCATTGAATGGAAAGTTAGCAGGGCTAAACCGTTTCTTTTCTAAGTCAGCAGACAAGTCACTTCCTCTCTTTAAAACACTCACAAAGTGTACTAAAAAGGGAGATTTTCGCTGGACCGAAGAAGCGGAAGAAGTTTTCCAACAACTTAAACACCATTTGGCATCTCTTCCCAAACTTGTTACACCGCGACCAGGGGAAGAGCTAATCATGTACTTATCGGCAACTCATGGAGCAGTTAGCGCAGTACTATTGACAGATAGGAACTCCATCCAGACACCCATATACTTTGTAAGCAAAGCCCTGAAGAAGACAGAGACTGACTACAGCGCTATGGAAAAGCTGGTCTTAGCTCTAGTATTCGCAGCCAAAAGGCTGCGCAGATACTTTTAAGCGCACCCAATAGCTGTAATCACCGATCAGCCAATCAAACAAGTTATCTCTAAACCTGACGCATCAGGACGGTTACAAAAATGGAGTGTACTATTAAGTGAATATAACATCTCATATAGACCGCGCACTGCAATCAAAGGACAAATATTAGCCGATTTCATCGTGGAGAAGCCAGATAGCGATAGTCCAACATCTGCAACCAAAACAGACCTACAGGAACCCTGGATTCTGTTAACAGATGGGTCTTCATGTGTAGATGGATCAGGCGCAGGCCTTATTCTCACAAATCCAGAATGTATGGAATTCACCTATGCGCTGCGCTTTGAATTCACAGCCACAAACAATGAGGCAGAATACGAAGCCCTACTAGCCGGACTACGCATCGCAATCCAAATGGGTGTACGCAACCTAGAAGCAAATGTAGATTTTCGGCTCGTCGCTAACCATGTGCTAGGTGAATATGAAGCCAAGGATGAACACATGATCCAATACCTGGAAAGACCAAGTCCTTAATTAAAAACTTTGATAGGTTCACAATAAAACAGGTGCCCAGAGGAGACAACAGGAAGGCTGACGCGCTCAGTAAGATCGCATCCACAAGCTTCGCGCACCTCTCAAAATAGGTATTGGTAGAAACCCTACAAAACAAGTCAATCTTGGAAATGGAAATATCCACAGTGATAGATGAACAAGATCCTACATGGATGGCACCCATCATTGAATTCATTAGCAAGGGAATCTTACCACAAGATCATAAGGACGCTCGAAGAGTGCGGCGCACAGCGCAACGATTTGAACTACGAGACAACATACTCTATCGACGCTCTTTCTTACAACCCTGGCTCAGATGTGTTGGACCTCTTCAAGCAGACTACGTACTCCGAGAAATCCACGCTGGATCATGTAGCATGCACTCAGGGCCGCGATCTGTGGTGGCAAGCGCTCTACGGTCGGGGTATTATTGGCCAACCATGTACCGCGACGCACACGATCTAATAAAGAAATGCAGCAATTGTCAAGTACATAGGCCAATCCCGCGTCGACCACAACAAGAGCTAACACCCATTACCTCACCATGGCCATTTTACAAATGGGGCATTGACATCGCGGGACCCTTTCCAGTTGCAGCAGGAGGAGTAAAGTTCTTCATCGTAGCCATAGACTACTTTACGAAGTGGATTGAAGCAAAGGCAGTGGTGAGCATCACAGGAAACCAAGTCAAAGGCTTTGTCTGGGACAACAATGTCTGTCGCTTCGGACTACCGGGAGAGATTATATCAGAAAACGGAAAACAATTCTGTGATAATCCATTCAAAGATTGGTGCGCGCAATTGAACATCACGCAACACTTCGCTTCAGTAAAACACCCACAAACCAATGGCTTAGTTGAGCGCGCAAACCGCAGTCTAGGGGAAGGAATACAAGCGGGCCTTGACAGACACAAAGGAAGGTGGGTGGACGAGCTCTCGCATGTCTTATGGGCGCATCGCACCACAATCAAAACCAGTACTGGCGACACGCCATTCTCCCTTGTCTACGGAACAGAAGCCGTCATACCAGCTGAGATAGGAATGCCAACTATACGAACAACAGAGGTCAACGTCACAACAAATGATGAGGAGCGGCGCATAGACTTGGACTTACTGGAAGAAAGGCGTGAACGCGCAGCTATACGCAAAGCAAAGGTTAAGGCAAAAATGAAGAAGTACTATGATGCAAAGGTCAAACACACTTCATTCAGGCCAGGAGACTTTGTATACCGCGCCAACGATGCGAGCCATGCAGAAGACACAGGCAAGCTCGGACCAAAATGGGAAGGACCTTATGAGGTCACTGACGCGCTCGGTAACGGTGCATACAGACTGCGCGATATGGAAGGTCACGACCTAGCGCGTACTTGGAACATTTGCAATCTTAAAAGATGTTACTTTTAGGCTACGACCATTACACAGACACCTTTGCACCCTCAGAGGTGCCCAATAAGTGTTTGTTTTTTCTTTTCTTTCCTAGGAATTGTATTTTTATTTTTTCAAAAAACTTGCAAGTATTAATAAAATGTTATGGTTTCTAGCTAACTCCATAGCGTATTTCACTTTATTGCGTACATACTTATATATTTCAATATTGTTATCTTATATTTTTGCCTACATGGCGTGCATGCACTAATTAAGACCCACGAAGGCATAAAGGATGAGTAAACCTACTAATTCACTCATTGAGTAAGAGGGTTGCAAACCCATCAACATTGGATCACGCATCCTTGCTAAGCGCCTTACTTTTGAGACGTCGAGGTAAGTTTTACATGCGCACCCCACGACGGGTATGCAAATATCAAGTACACCGTACAAGCTTAGCAAACAACGAGCCAAGACACTTGGTCAAACAATAAAACTTAGCAAACAATGCAAGTATATTTGCTCAAGTCACGCACTTAACGAGCCAAGACAATTGGTCAAATAATAAAACTTAGCCAAGACACTTGGTCAAATAATAAAACTTAGCAAACAATGCACGTATATTTTTTAGTCACGCACTTAATTAACAAAAGGGTATCTTATTCAACATTTTTTACACAAAAATTACAAGGAAAAGATACACCCCACTATTTACATAATACATATACAAAACTAGCCTACACGCTATGGCGATGGTCAGGGCTATCATCCGGGGCAGCAGAACTCCCCGCCTCTTGAAGTTTTCTCAAAGTTAAAGCGTCTTTGGGAGATATGGTGGGAACACTCACAGGAACCCCATCAGACCTGGGGATGTGTGCAGCGCCCACACCGCACAACACTGCCTTGCCCTGAATGCCTTTCTTCTGGGCAGCCCTCTGCGCATGACGCTCTAGAACTTCTTTCAAGGGAATTTCCCTCTCAAGGGCAAACGGGTTGAGCATGTGACGAGGCTGCGCAAACACGGGAACTTGCAGCTGCGATTCATCCGGCTTCAGGAAGTAATCTGGTTGCGCTTCTGAATCCTCCAAAAGGTGGCGCTCCAAGGTCAACTCCGCCATAATTACATTTATGGGGTTGTCCTGATCACGCTCCAATCGCGCAATATGGGGCAACTCAAGGACTTTCAACCCCTCCATCGCCTGCATCAACTCATCATATGCAGCCGCGTTGTAACCAGGTACCTCTGCCAGGTCTTTGCTCAAAAGCTTGGCTTCATGGAGATCCTCCATAGCCTGCGACTTCCTGCGCGCCACCGCACAGTGAACCACCTTTCCAAAGGCGTCCAACACCTCTTGGGACTCCAGAGTGCCCATAGCTGCCAAGCGCAGCCCGTGACTGAGCAGCCACCTACATCAAACAAAGACAATTTGTGTTAAGGAAAGGCATAGCAATAAAATATAATAAAGAAGAAGGCTAAAAAGGAAGTACCTGCACTCAGCAATGGTCGACATCAAATGAGGGTATAACTCCTCATCGTACTCGATGCTCAGGCCGCACAACTTGTACTCCTGAACCTGGATGATCTCCTCCATACGCTCCTTGAACTTGGTAATATTAGCATAATTCTCCACCTTCTTCTCCTCCAAAAACCTCACAGCCCAAGTCATGTCGGACTTGTAGTGATGAAGCTGCCCGCGCGCCTACTCCACCTCAGCCAGTGCGGACAACTTCTCATGGGTGACCTTTTCAGTGTACACCCTGGAGGACTCCACCTCCGCCTGCGCTTCTGCCAGCTGCGCACGGAGCCTAGCTATCTCCTCATCCTTCTGGGCGAGAGTACTGCTCTCCCCGACATACCTCTTCTTCAACTGAGCCACCAGCTCAGCCTGACACGCAGCAGTCGTAGCCAACTCATCTATCAGCTGCTGCGCCTCTACACCCTCATCAACCTTGGCTTTATCCTCCTTGTTTTCATTCTGCGGAGAGGAAACCACATCCACGAAAACTCCATCATTCTTCGTGGCATCATCCCTACAATACATGAAGAAGATAGTTAGTACATATTACGACAAGTAATATAAAAGAAACAGAATAGAGACGCAGATACTTACAGAAATGGAGAGGCCTCTGCAGCCTTCTTATCCGCGCCAGGAGCGGATGTCTCCTCCTCTGCGGACGACTCCGCATCCCCAATAAGGTAGCGTCGTCTCTTCTTAGTGCCACTGCTCCCAGTCTCCCCTTTGCGCTTAATATTCTGCGCCACCTCCTCCTTCAGCACCTCCTCAGGCTTTAGGATTTCCACGCTGTCAGATGATTCAGCGCGCGCCTCCTCCTCTTGCGCCATCTCCACATCTGGCGCCACGCTCTGAACAGGCGTCACTTGGAGCGGCGGCGTATTTTCAGGGACAACCTCCGACAACACTGTCAAACGACCCTCGGTTGCCTCCAGTAGTGGCTGCTCACCCTCCCTCAGAGGGCGCACTCCCACTGTTACCTGCTTTGGCTTTTCCAGCCTCACCACAGCGAATAGATCCATCTCTGCGCACATAAACAAACAGCAAAACAGAAAAGATTAGTTACTAAATGTGCGCATATAGAAAGACTTACATATTTGAAGTAGAAGGGACGAACACCCACCCCGGCCTTCCTCATCTATGAAGGTTGACACCTCGTCAACACCGCCGAAGTAATTGCAACTCAACCCCATGTGCACTAAAAACTCCTCCGGATAAGGGTTAATGGGTATGCGGTTGGCATCCAGAGTCTGCGCATCGGTCTGCCTATAGGAACCAAGTGCGGGGCGCCCATCCCTTGGCAAAGTATCTTGAGTATAAAACTCAAAGGGTGACGGAAAAACCACGTCATCAACCCAGAAAAAATGCTCCCTCTAATTTCTAAGGGAGTCTACCTTCTCAGTGTAACACTGAAGCGCCCCCGGGCGCTTCGCAAAAGATACCCATCAATTCGACCACGTTGTGTGGTAGAAGGAGCGAAACAAGGCAATAGTCGGCTCTATCGCAAGTAAATGGCAGTTTACCTCAAAATTCGACACCTTAGCCGCACCTATACAGTGCAGCTGTGAGATGTGGAGGCGAAAGTGGTTGAGCAAATCACTTAGAAAAATAGATATCGGTACGCGGTGATTCGCGTACTCGAAGAAGCGCGTGTATAATCCTATTTTCCCTTCGGGGAAATCGGCTATACACGCGTCAATGTCTGGAGCTTCTGGATGCACATCCAGAGAAATGAAGTAGTCAGATGTAAACCGAGTAACATCATTCTCAGTCATCTCAGAGCGAAAGTCTTCTAACTGGGCAACCATTTTCATAACTCTACTAGAAAACGCACACAAAATTACCTAAGGAAATGATTATTTTCTTTGCAAAAGTTCGCTTTCAGAAAAGTGAGCAATGGTGAGTGTGTGTTTTACTGTGTGTTTTTGTAAAAAGGGGGGCGGTGACTATTATATAAGGGGTAAAAAACCTTAGATGATGTCCACGTGGATCCCACTCACAAAAACGTGTGGCAAGAACCGAAACGGTACATGCACTTTTTCCGATTTACGAGAGACACGTGGACACAACCCCCGATTTTCGAGGTATTTCTTTGAAATATCTATGACTAGGTACATTGCACTCCAAAAATGGGCGGCAATATTTCAAAGATCTCCCGCTACGCTTACCGCTGTTGTGATTAGTCTAGTATCCGCGGCTACGAGCCGCACACACTAGACTGGGGGGACATGATGACGTATAGTCTATATTTGGGCCACGAGCCCAAACGATAAACATTACTAAGGCCCAAAACCACTATGCGTGGGCTATTGTCACTTGGGCCGCATCAATAATAGGAATGGGCTCACGTAAGCCCAAACACAAATAAACTATACACGGTATAGATAAGGATATCTATCTATGGAATAGATATCCTTAACCCGGATAAGTACCACGCGTACGAAACGTAAAGAGCACGAACCCTACAAGGATTCTGCGCCTATATAAAGAATGACATGACTCTCATTCAAGGTACGATACACAAAACCCTCAAACTCTTTACGAGAACCTTAAATCGATTACTTACTCTCACGCCGGAGTCTAATCGTGGGAGACAATCCCACGATAAGCCAAACGGTGTTGTTTATTTTCTTAGTGCACAGGTTACAAGTACTAAGAAGCTGATTGGTACGAGAGCAAGAACCCCTAATCAGGAAGGCCCAACTTTTGTATCAACATAAGCCGATATCTTTAAGCTCATATACATGCTTAAACAAACACGCCTCCACTTAAATACTAATAAATATAACAATGAGATTGACACATAGGATATTGTTATAGTCCTTGTGCATTATATATATACCCAAGGCTGTCAAGATCGCGATCCCGCGCAGGATTGTTTTTGTCTTTGCAAGATTGAAATTATAGGATCGGATCGTGATTGTACGATCATATCAATTTGTCATATTTTGTAAACAAATGATATACGAGTCAAACTATTTTACATTTCTACTCAACGTCAAAGATAAATTCATATAATATCATCTTGAAAATAACAAGTTCAAATTTCAAACACCAAAGTAATAGTAACACAAAAAAAAGTCAAGTTTCAATCGTTACATTAACGATTTAGTGATAACAGAAGTTGATGTTATCTACTCCATACTCCATGTCAGCATGAAAATGAGAATATGCACCGAATCACATTTTATCCGACCGTAAAAACTAATGATATTCAACACATAATACTAATCTGGTACTCAACCGACCACCCCACGTGCTTATTACTTATATGAATAAATATGATTGCCGTCAAACAGATGCAATCAACATATACAAGAAGTGATTATCCCCTATATAGGTTTGGGTTAAAATAAAAAGGGTCTTAAAATAAAAAGAATAAAATGTTTCTGATGCACTAAATTTATAACTATGATGCAGTGAATTTAAATGTGATGCAGTAACTTAATAACTGCAATGCACTAACTATGACGTTGTAACTTTTTATTGCTGTGAAGCAGTAACTGTGATGCACTAAAATTTATAACTGTGAAGCAGCGACTTAAAAATGTGATGCAGTAACTTTGTAACTGTGATGCACCAAAATTCGCATTCCTAGACTTTTTATTTTAAGAGACTTTTTATTATAACCCTACCCTATATATATACGTATATATATATATATATATATATATATATATATATATATATATATATATATATATATATATATATGTATATATATATATATGTGTATATATATATATATGTATATATATATATATATATATATACACATATATATATATATACATATATATATATATACACACATATATATATATACACATATATATATATATACACATATATATATATATACACATATATATATATATATACATATATATATATATATATATATACATATATATATATATATATACACATATATATATATATGTATATATATATATATATATATATATATATATATATATATATATATATATATATATATATATATATATATGTATATGTATATATATATATATATATATATATGTATATGTATATATATATATATATATATATATACATATATATATATATATGTGTATATATATATATATATATATGTATATATATATATATATATATATATATATATATATATATATATATATATATATACATATATATATATATATACATATACATATATATATATATATATACATATACATATATATATATATATATATATATATATATATATATATATATATATATATATATATATATATATATATATATATATATATATATATTGATGCTTAGGGATTGCACCAGGCTTTACTTCTCAAGGGATTTCGAGAATCTTACAACCACCACCAGGTAGTGTACCTGATCATTGTAGTATAGTATAGTGACAAGTACCGGGGGATTGATCATTCAACTTGAGAATAGTGTCGCTAGGATTAGAAAACCTAAAGACTAGGTCTAGAGATGAGGGATGATTCTTTTTGTATTTTTAGTTTTTATAAAAGCAAGTAAAATCTCGGTTGTTGAAAGATGGGCGGAATTAGTTGCTAGTCAACTAACCCAAAGAACTAAGATGCAATCAAAATTAAATAACAAAAATGAAAATAAACTAAATTAAGATAGCGGTGAGAGCAATATATGGGAGAATTGTGTTTACTTAGATTTCACTACTCCCTAGATATCTTTTACAGGTTAATTACTTGTTACAGTTGCGTGGATGACGGATTGTATTCCTTAATACCATTCATGGGGTGGCGTACTTACTTCCCCAATCATATAAGCTCCTACTTCACTCCTATGTCGAGCCGGCTAAGAAGCTACTAACATGGGATCACTAGAATTCGCTCATGCATTAAATACAATCATAAAAACCTAGTACACATCGGTTCATGTTTCTTAAGACGTTCAAGCAAGTTACACAATGGAGATCTGCCAATTTTCTTAAGCCTAACATTGAAATCATTCATCCATTACAACTATAAACAAACAATCAACCTATAATCAACATCTAGGTTTCATTACATCTAAGCAAACACATGATAGATCTAGCCCAGCATGTTAAAATCAAGACAAACATAAGATATATTCAAACAACACATAGACATATTGAATGAATTGAAAGAGGACTTATCTCAATTGAACATGAAAGGTTTCAAGGGGTGAAAACCCTTGAAAATACTGTTACAAACGACCTAGGGTTTATTAGGTTCGACCCTAGTATTCTCCACACAAGTTCCTCTCCTAATGAATGAAAAATAGAAAAGTATATATAGATTTTGTGAGGTGATGGCGTCAAGAGTAAATTTCTGACGACGTCATCTCGCCGCCAAATAAATTCTCGGACTGCCTAGATCTGGGTTTGACGCCGTCACGTGTATTCCTTTTGCAGGCCGTCACCAAAAATACTCTTGACGCCCTTCTCTTGACGCTTTCAGGTTTTCTCTGGGTCGTCATGGATTTTACTCCTGACGCCATCAAAATTTCCTTCTTGACACCGTCAGGTACTGTTCTCAGCATGGAAAATTAAGTCTTTGCCGTTTTCTTCACTTTTATGCTCCAAAAACGTCCAAAATGCTTCATTTTCCAGAATTCACTCCCAAAGTACCTAAAATCACAAAAGGAACGATTTAGGGCAATATTTAATCAAATAAATTCAGTTCCGGGCTTAAATGACCCCCTATAAATGGTTCATTTTTCGCCTCATCATATACCCTTACACTTGAGATTTGCTTGTCCTCAAGTAAATGCGCATTTAGTCTAGTCAAAATATAAGTTAGAGGTCATTTAACACTAATATAAAGGTAATTACAACAAATAATCGTTCCACTAAAGACCAAAGACAAGCACGGAGGTCATACACTAGCACCTCAAAAATAGTGTTTAGATACTCACATCTCTTGAGTGTAATAAAGTAATATCACATTATGGAAATGGAAAACATCTCTCACTACCTGTCATAGCAAAATAGATTACCATAGGCTTGGGAAAGGATCAAACCTGCACCACATGGCGTAAGCACCTAGGATAAACTATCAAAGAGGTCTTTTAAAGGGTTGTAACGTTAGGAGTAAGGATATGGAATACACGGTTTTGTTGGATATAGGCAGTCTTTACTGGTGGCGAGTTAACAATCTTGGTCAATTACATGTACAATATGGCGTTGCTAAGCCAAGAATAGACTCGACTTAAGCTAATAAACAAAAAATAACAAAAACATAAAATGAACATAGAATGAAAAGGGATGGTAGTCCGTATGTTTTTTCTTTTTCTTTTTCTATTTTTTTTATACACTCTTACCCTACCATCCAAAATAATACATCATAGGGAAAGAACATTCCCCTAAGACTTGAATTTTTACATACTTTACAATAAACTAATCTAATGACTCGAATTAAGAAAATCAAAACACTTGGAGTACTTTTAAGATTAACGCACATATGGGGGTAATAATATGATGTTCTTCCCCATTACTCCATAACATTAGTACTTTACCCATGAGTCCCAATCGTCCCAAAACAATATGTACAAGGATATGACTCGACTTAGCAACCATGTAATCAATTAGATAATTAACTAAGGGTTTAAACAAATAACAATAATGCACTAAAGATGAGTGCATACACGGAAGGCTAAGGCAATTTGGTTATACATTTAAGTGGGGTGTAACAAATTCTTCCATTAAGTAAGATGCTTAAAGTTAGAAATGAAAAGATACGCTCGGAGGGGTGTACTAGGTGTTTCGTGTACTAAAAATGAGTACAACGCTAAGGGTGTAGGAAAAATTAGTTGACTTTACTAGCCAAGTAATATGACTTAAATGGTCAAGTAATTATGATACGAGTTTAACACAAGGGTGATCCTAATGCCTCGTATCATGTAGTATATTCAATGTAGTCTCACTAGCTGTCTCGGAATGCATCACTAATGCAAGTTCTAGAATCTAAATGCTACCGGTACACTCATAAGCACTAATAGTAAATGCTTTTCCTATCAAATCTAAAGGCGAACCTCACATATTTGGGTGGAAAAGTTTATTGAATGGTACGGTTTTGTGCTAGTCATACAATCTCCTATCCATGAGACGCTTGCTATAGCTAAAGTTTCATTCCTAAATGTTGTAAAAAATTTTAAATTTGGCGCTAAAATTGCACTAACAAGTATTTCTCATAGTTTTATTACACATCTACCATCAAACAAACAAACTCAAGCGAAAGTGTATCTGTAAGGTATCATCATTTTACCCTCCCCTTACACTTAGGATAAACATTGTCCCCAATGTTCAAGTAAAGAATGTAAAAGTGAAATAAGTAAAACGAATGAAATCAAATACTCCCCTGATTCGCTCGGTATGTATAATAAGGTGGGCAGGTTAGATCTTCCTCCAAGAAAATGAACAATCAAAGCTTCCCTTCCAGAATATAAATCATCTTCTTGTCATACATAACTTGCAAAACCTGAGAAAACAGACAAGGCAACCTCGCGTAAAATCGGCGGCAATCTATATATGCTAACAAATCCTAGAAAACAAAGTAAGATATAATGCTTGTGGAATGATGTTTGCAGATCTCTTGGAGATTATAAAACTAAAGATTCAACAAAAACTTCAAGACTCCGTTAGAAAAACAAAACTGGTAAAATTTCCAGATTTTTACACGTGACGCCGTCAGGAATTTCTTCCTGACGCTGTCAGAAGTGACCTGCAGAAATTCTTATGTTATGTTTCCGGAAAATTTCTGGAAAAACTTCGTCCTACTTCCTGGAAAATCCTGCAAAACATCATTATGACTCGATACAAGCATTTGACTCTAACAAATACGAATATACATGTTCACTTGATATTGTGGAGAATCATGATCGGTTTTGTTTCTTAAAAACATATTTGGGGTTTCCCCTTACACTTATCTTTTGCGAAATACCTTTGGATGAAGTTAAGACTAAGCCAAACAACAAAATAAAGTATTTTCACCATTTTAGTTTGAAACATGATCTACCAACAATAAAAATAAAGCATGCATACGGAAGCAAATAACAGACAAACAAAATAAAAATCACACAAAACATGGGTTGCCTCCCAAGAAGCGTGATGCGTGGGGATTGCACCAGGCTTTACCTCTCGAGGGATCTCGAGAAGCTTACAACCCCCACCAGTCAGTGTACCTGATCGATGTAGTATAGTATTGTGACAAGTACCGAGGGATTGATCGTTCAGCTAGGAATAGTGTCACTAGGATTAGAAAACCTAAAGACTAGGTCTAGAGATGAGGGATGATTCTTTTTGTATTTTTATATTTTTATGAAAGCAAGTAAAAATCTCAGGTTTTAAGGAGTTTGGCGGAATTAGTTGCTAGTCAACTAACCTAATACTAAAGATGCAATCAAAATAAAATACTAGAAATGAAAATAAACTAAATTATATTAAAGTTGTGAGCAATATGTGGGAGAATTGTGTTTACTTAGATTTCACTATTCTCTAGATATCTTTTACATGTTAATTACTTGTTATAGTTGCGTAGATGACGGATTGTATTCCTTAATACCATTCATGGGGTGGCGTACTTACTTCCCCAATCCTATGAGCGCCTACTTCACTCCTATGTCGAGCCGGCTAAGAAGCTCCTAACATGGGATCATTAGAATTTACTCATGCATTAAATACAACCAATAAAACCTAGTACACATCGGTTCATGTTTCCTAAGACGTTCAAGCATGTTACCCAATGGAGATCTGCCAGTTTTCTTAAGCCTAACATTGAAATCATTCATCCATTATAATCATAAACAAGTAATCAACACATAATTAACATCTAGGTTTCATTATATCTAAGGAAACACAAGATAGATCTAGCCTAGCATGTTAAAATCAAGACAAACATAAGATATAATCAACCAACACATAGACATATTGATTGAATTAAGAGAAGACTTATCTCAATAGAACATGAAAGGATTCAATGGGTGAAAACCCTTGAAAGTGCTGTAAAATATGACCTAGGGTTTACAAAGTTCAGCCCTAGTTTTCTCCACACACGTTCCTCTCTAATGAATGAAAAATAGAAAACTATATATAGAGTTTGATAGGTGACGCCGTCAAGAACAAAAGTCTGACGCCGTCATCTCGCCGCCAAATAGTTCCTCGGGCTGCCTAGATCTGGGTCTGACGCCGTCATGTATACCCCTTGTGCAGGCCGTCACCAAAAATACTCTTGACGCCCTTCTTGTGACGCCGTTGATACGTGGGGATCGCACCAGGTTTTACCTCTCGAGGGATCTCGAGAAGCTTACAACCCCCACCAGGCAGTGTACCTGATCGTTGTAGTATAGTATAGTGACAAGTACCAGGGGATTTATCGTTCAGCTAGGAATAGTGTCGCTAGGATTAGAAAACCTAAATACTAGTTCTAAAGATGATGGATGATTATTTTTGTATTTTTATATTTTTTTAGAAAGCAAATAAAAATCTCGGGTTTGAAGGATTTGGGCGGAATTAGTTGTTAGTCAACTAACCCAATACTAAAGATGAAATCAAAATAAAATGCTAGAAATGAAAATAAAATACTAGAAATAAAAATCTCCTATCCATGAGACGCTTGCTATGGCTAAAGTTTCACACCTAAATGTTGTAAAAAATTTTAAATTTGGCACTAAAATTGCACTAACAAGTATTTCTCATAGTTTTATTGCACATCTACCATTAAACAAACAAACTCAAGCGAAAGTGTATATGTAAGGTATCATCATTTTACCCTCCCCTTACACTTAAGATGAACATTGTCCCCAATGTTCAAGTAAAGAATGTAAAAGTGAAAAAGTAAAAAGAATGAAATCAAATACTCCCCTGATTTGCTCGGTATGGATAATAAGGTGGCCAGGTTAAATCTTCCTCCAAGAAAATGAATAATCAAAGCTTCCCTTCTAGAATATAAATCATCTTCTTGTCATATATAACCTGTAAATCCTGAGAAAACAAACAAAGCAACCTCGCATAAAATCGGCGGCAATCTATATAAGTTACTAAATCCTAGAAAACAAAGTAAGATATAATGCTTGTGGAATGAAGTTTGTAGATTTCTGGAGATTATAAAACTTAATAATTCAACAAAAACTTTAAAACTCCGTTAGAAAAACAAAACCGGTAAAATTTCTAGATTTTTACCCGTGACGCCGTCAAGAGTAAACTCGTGACGCCGTCAGAAGTGATCTGCAGAAATTCTTATGTTAAGTTTCCGGAAAATTTCTGGAAAAACTTGGTTCTACTTCCTGGAAAATCCTGCAAAACTTCATTATGACTCAATACAAGCATTTGACTCTATACATGTTCATTTAATATTGTTGAGAATCATGATCGGTTTGTTTCTTAAAAAACATATTTGGGGTTTCCCCTTACACTTATCTTTTGCAAAAATACCTTTACGTGGAGTTAAGACTAGGCCAAAACAACAAAGAAAAGTATTTCCACTTTTTAGTTTAGAAACATGATCTACCAACAATAAAAATAAAGCATGCATACGGAAGCAAATAACAAACAAACAAAATAAAATCACACAAAGCATAGGTTGCCTCCCAAGAAGCGCTTTTCTTTATTTACGAGTCTTGTAGCTAGACTCAAGGTCATGGGTTACTACGTGACCTCATCGTTGGTTTCACTCTCTAGGTCGTCTTCTAAACCAGTTTTGTATTCCGGACATAGTTGCAAGCATTCTTTGTGGAAACTAAGCATCCTATTCTTCACATATTCTAATCCTCTACGTCTATCCTCATCATTCCTATAATAAGCCGCTTGCTTGTGTTCCTTTTCTAAATTAGAGAGGAGGCGGTATTGCTCAATCTTGTAAGGCATTTGGTAAGCAACCTCATCATTTTCTTCCTTAAATCTAACTGTCCCTAGAGTCGGATCATAACTCATCCTAGTGGCCTCAACAAATGGTTTTCCCAATATTACTTGGCTTAGGCAATCATCTATCATCGGACGAGTGTCTTCCACTATCATAAAATCGATCTCAGAAGTGAGATTACCTATAATCACATGCAATCCCTTCACTCTTCCTACAAAATTACTTATCAAATTCCTATTGGGCATCATCCTAAAATTAAGTTGCTTCTTCATCACCCAATTGTAGTAAGTCCTAGTCATGATGTTAACAGGAGATCTAGGATCGATGTAAGTTTTCCATATATGCATGTGCCCGATGTTGCATGGTATGTTAATGTTAGAGGGGTGTGCCAAGGATATATGGTCTCTCGGGACTATCGAATAAATCCTTATGGTATTCCCGTTCTTCCTTGGTGGGCAACTTATCAAAGTACTTCTCTATAGTTTCTACTTCCTCTAACTCCTTTTCCTTATTAATCTCAACTTCCCTACCTTCATCCCTAGTTTCGGTTTCTACTCCAACTTCATCCTTTTCACTTTTTTCTATCTCCTTATCTATTGGCTTAATGGTGACAACATTGACAAAGTGGACATGTTTAGATGATGAGGGATCCTTGATTTGGATTCCGTTATTGGTGTCCCTAGTGTCCTTCCTAGGTGTAGTTAACGCTTGGTTGTTGAGGGCTTTCAACAAGTTGTCTATCTTGTTGGTCATCTCTGTTTGTTGTTGGTTGAATTCGGCTTCAAACTCAGATATGCGAGCTTCTTGAGATGCCATGAACTTTGACATCAGTCCTTCAAGATTATTGGTACTACCATAGTTGTTAGAAGGATTGTTGTTGAAAGTACGGTTGGAGGGTGGACCGTTTGGTTGGTAACGATTAGGCGGATTGGAAGAATTGGGTTGATTTTGTTTCCACCTAAGGTTTGGGTGATTTTTCCAAGAGGGGTTGTATGAATTACCGTAAGGGTTTGGCTCGGGCTTTAAAGTGTACCACTTATCTCCCGCTTCGTCGGTACGCGAGGATGCGTAGTCCGCAAAAGCTGTTCCGGGGAGTTCCACACAATCACGAGTGTTATGGGGACCACTACATAATTCGCATGAAGAAGTGATTTTGTTCACTTGGCTTGAATGCTTAGGAGCTTCGTAGGATTTCATGAGAAACTAGACTTGGTCTTCAAGTTCCATGATCCTACGGTCGGGAGTGCTAGAGTTATTCGAAGGCAAAGATATTGCCTTGACCGTTTTGTTCAAATCACGGGGATCATTCCAACTTTCGTTGTCATAGAGAGCAAGATCTTCTATGAGTTCCCATGATTGTTCCGCACTTAGATCACGTAGCTTACCACCGGCCGATTGGTCAATGGCTCGCCTCGTGGAGAGATCGATATGGTCATAGAAGATTTGGACTTGGAGCCAAAGATCTATGCCATGATGAGGGACTTTTTGGAGTAAGTCCTTGAAACGAGTCCATGCTTCATAAAGAGATTCATTTTGACATTGTTGGAACATCAAGATGTCATTTCTAAGCTTAGTAGTTCTCCCCGGTGGGAAAAATTGAGCAAGGAAATGAGTGGTGAGATCATCTCATGTTATGATGGATCCCACGGGTAAACGCTCAAGCCATTGACTAGCTTGATCCTATAGAGAGAATTGGAATAGGCGTAATCGGGTTGTCTCTCTAGTTTCAACACCTAGGTCTATGGAATCTACGATTTTTAGGAAGTCCTTAAGATGTTGATTTGGATCTTCGGAACGAAGTCCATGGAATGCACATCCGCTTTGCACCAACCGGATGGTGTCGGCTCGCAAGGGAGTCACATTGGCTCCGGTGAGCTCAATGGTGTTTCGGTAGCCTTGGTGGCTAGGTTGGGAATACTCTCCTAAGGTTCGGGGCCTAGGAGGTTCTAGTGGTGGGATGATGGGTTCAAGGACGTTCCCATCGTCCATGATGTCGGGTGGTGAAGAGTTATGAACAAAAACACAAATAAACAAGATAGACTAAAGGAAACCTAAAAATAAAAATAAAATATTACTAGAAAGGAATCTAGCAAGTAGACCTAATAAAAAGAGATTCTAACCTAGATAATAACTATTCCCCGGGCTGTGGTGCCAAAAACTTGATACGTGGGGATCGCACCAGGTTTTACCTCTCGAGGGATCTCGAGAAGCTTACAACCCCCACCAGGTAGTGTACTTGATCGTTGTATTATAGTATAGTGACAAGTACCGGGGGATTGATCGTTCAGCTAGGAATAGTGTCGCCAGGATTAGAAAACCTAAATACTAGTTCTAAAGATGATGGATGATTATTTTTGTATTTTTATATTTTTTTAGAAAGCAACTAACCCAATACTAAAGATGCAATCAAAATAAAATACTAGAAATGAAAATAAAACTAAATTAAACTAAGGTTGTGAGCAATAAGTGGAGAAATTGTGTTTACTTAGATTTCATTACTCCCTAGATATCTTTTACACGTTAATTACTTGTTATAGTTGCGTGGATGACGGATTGTATTCCTTAATACCAAACATGGGGTGGCGCACTTAATTCCCCAATCCTATGAGTGCCTACTTCACTCCTATGTCGAGCCGGCTAAGAAGCTCCTAACATGGGATCATTAGAATTTACTCATGCATTAAATACAACCAATAAAACCTAGTGCACGTCAGTTCATGTTTCCTAAGACGTTCAAGCATGTTACCATTTGGAGATCTGCCAGTTTTCTTAAGCCTAACATCGAAATCATTCATCCAATACAACCATAAACAAGTAATCAACACATAATCAACATCTAGGTTTCATTAAATCTAAGCAAACGCAAGATAGATCTAGCCTAGCATGATGGAATTAAGACAAGCACAAGATATAGACAACCAACACATAGACATATTGATTTAATTAGAAGAACACTTATCTTAATTACACATGTAAGGGTTCAAGGGCTGAAAACCCTTGAAAAACTTGTAAAATTCGTAACAAGTTCGGCCTTAGGGTTTCTCCAAAACTTCTCATTTTTTATGAATGAAAATTAGAAAACTATATATAGGAAATTGAGGCTGACGGCGTCAAGACCAAATAGGTGACGCCGTCATCTCGCCGCCAAAATATTTCTTGGACTGCCGTCATGTGTTAGGCTCTTCCAGGCCGTCACGTGTTTTACTCTTGACGCCCTTTCTTGTGACGCCTTCATGTTTGCACTGGGCCGTCATGCAATTTACTATTGACGCCGTCAAGATGTTACTCTTGACGCCGTCACCTACTGTTCCCAGCAAGGAAAATTAAGACTTTGGCGTTTTCTTCACTTTTATGCTCCAAAAACGTCCGAATTGCTTCCTTTTCCAGATTTCTCTCCCAAAGTACCTAAAATCACAAAAGGAACGATTTAGGGCAATATTTGATCAAATAAATTCAATTCCGGGCTTAAATGACCCCCTAAAAGTGGTTCATTTTTCTCCTCATCAGCCGTTAGGTTTGCACTGGGTCGTCATGGTTTTTACTCTTGACGCAGTCAGGGCCTTTCTCTTGACGCCGTCAGGTACTGTTCTCAGCATGGAAAATTAAGACTTTGCCATTTTTTTCACTTTTGTGCTCCAAAAACGTCCGAATTGCTTCCTTTTCTAGATTTTACTCCCAAAGTACCTAAAATCACAAAAGGAACGATTTAGGGTAATATTTGATCAAATAAATTCAATTCCGGGCTTAAAGACCCCCTAAAAGTGGTTCATTTTTCGCCTCATCATATACCCTTACAATTGAGATTTGCTTGTCCTCAAGCAAATGCGCTTTTATTCTAATCAAAATACAAGTTAGGGATCATTTAACACTAATATAAAAGTAATTACAACAAATAATCGTTCCACTAAAGACCAAAAACAAACACGAAGGTCATAAACTAGTACCTCACAAATAGTGTTTAGATACTCACATCTCTCGGGTGTAATGAAGTATAAATTACAATATGGAAATGGAAAATATCTCTCACTACCTGTCATAGCAAAATAGATTACCATAGGCATGGGAAAGGATCAAACCTCCACCACATGGCGTAAGCACCTAGGATAAACTATCAAAGAGGTCTTTTAAAAGGGTTGTAACGTTAGGTGTAGGGATATGAAATACACGGTTTTGTTGGATATAGGCAGTCTTTACTGGTGGCGAGTTAACAATCTTGGTTAATTACATGTACAATATGGCGTTGCTAAGTCAAGACTAGACTCGACTTAAGCTAATAAATGGAAAATTACCAAAAACATAAAATGAACATAGAAATGGAAACGGGATGGTAGTCCGTATGTTTTTTTTTATTTTATTTTATTTTATTTTATTTTATTTTTATTTATTTATTTATTTTTTTTGCATACACTCTTACCCTACCATCCAAAATAATACATCACAGGGAATGAACATTCCCCTTACACTTGAATTTTTACATATACTTTACAATTAACTAGTCTAATGACTCGAATTAAGATAATCAAAACACTTGGAGTACTTTTAAGATTAACGTACGTATGGGGGTAATATATGATGTTCTTCCCCATTACTCCATAAAATAAGTACTTTACCCATGAGTCCCAATCGTCCCAAAACAATATGTACAAGGATATGACTCGACTTAGCAACCATGTAATCAATTAGATAATGAACTTAGGGTTTAAACAAATAACAATAATGCACTAAAAATGAGCGCATACACGGAAAGCTAAGGCGATTTGGGTGTACATTTAAGTGGGGTGTAACAAATTCTTCCTTTAAGTAAAATGCTTAAAGTTAGAAACGAAAAGATAGGCTCGGAGGGGTGTACTAGGGGTTTCGTGTACTAAAAATGAGTACAACGCTAAGGGTGTGGGAAAAATCAATTGACTTAACTAACCAAGTAATATGACTTAAATGGTCAAGTAATTATAATACGGGTTTAACACAAGGGTGATCCTAATGCCTCTTATCATGTAGTAAATCCTACTACACGAATGTAGTCTCACTAGCGGTCTCGGGATGCATCACTAACGCAAGTTCTAGAATCTAAATGCTACCGGTACACTCATAAGCACTAATAGTAAATGCTTTTCCTATCAAATCTAAAGGCGAACCTCACGTATTTGGGTGGAAAATTTTTCTGAATAGTACGGTTTTGTGCTAGTCATACAATCTCTTATCCATGAGACGCTTGCTATGGCTAAAGTTTCACTCCTAAATGTTGTAAAAAATTTTAAATTTGGCGCTAAAATTACACTAACAAGTGTTTCTCATAGTTTTATTACACATCTACTATCAAACAAACAAACTCAAGCGAAAGTGTATCTGTAAGGTATCATCATTTTACCCTCCCCTTACAGTTAGGATGAATATTGTCCCCAATGTTCAAGTAAAGAATGTAAAAGTAAAATAAGTAAAACAAATGAAATCAAATACTCCCCTGATTCGCTCATTATGGATAATAAGATGGCCAGGTTAGATCTTCCTCCAAGAAAATGAACAATCAAAGCTTCCCTTCCAGAATAATAATCATCTTCTTGTCATACATAACATGTAAAACTTGAGAAAACATACAAGGCAACCTTGCATAAAATCGGCGGCAATCTGCATAGGCTAATAAATCCTAGAAAACAAAATAAGATATAATGCTTGTGGAATGATGTTTGTAGATTTCCTGGAGATTATAAAACTAATAATTCAACAAAAACTTTAAGATTCCATTAGAAAAACAAAACTGGTAAAATTTCCAGATTTTTACACGTGACGCCGTCAGAAGTGTCCTGCAGAAATTCTTATGTTAAGTTTCCGGAAAATTTCTGGAAAAACTTCGTCCTACTTCTTGGAAAATCCTGCAAAACTTCATTATTACTCGATGCAAGCATTTGACTCTAACAAATACGAATATACATGTTCACTTAATATTGTGGAGAATCATGATCATTTTTGTTTCTTAAAAACATATTTGGGGTTTCCCCTTACACTTATCTTTTGCAAAAATACCTTTGGATGAAGTTAAGACTAGGCCAAACAAAAAAGTAAAGTATTTCACCATTTTAGTTTTGAAACATGATCTACCAACAATAAAAATAAAGCATGCATACGGAAGCAAATAACAAACAAACAAAATAAAAATCACCCAAAACATGGGTTGCCTCCCAAGAAGCGCTTTTCTTTATTTACGAGTCTTGTAGCTAGACTCAAGGTCATGGGTTACTACGTGATACGGGCGAGTTCCTCATTGAGGACATCTTTGGGATCAAACTTAGGTTTTAACTTCCTATCGGTTTTCTTAGTATGGTATGACCTTTAAAACTTTTCTCCATCTGGATCATACAAAGTCATCTTTATATGCCATGATCCATCACCTTCCTTAGGTGGCTTGTCCCACCTCCATTTACACTTATCTCCATCTCTTTTCCACTTATTCATCTCTACCCAATGTGGTGTCAGTTCATCCTCACAATCATAGCTATGTTTCTTAACATCATATACCGACCAAGTATCGCCTTCACCTACTGCTATCTTAGACTCCTTACAATCTATCATGGCGCTAGCGGTTGCTAAAAATCCTCTTCCTACCAACAACGGGCATGTAGTGTCATTAACCATGTCTAGGACATGAAAATCCGCTAAGATAGTTAACTTCCCTACGTGAACAACTACATCCTTAATCGTTCCAACCGGGTGGGCAATACTCCCATCCGCTAGACCTATCAATACCTCCGTCTCCTCTAACTTTCCTAGCTTGAGAGTGGTGAAAAGGGATAAGGGAATCAAGTTGAGGCATGACCCTAAATCGGCTAGTGTGTCGAAAGCTTCGGATCTTCCTATCTTACAAGGCAAAACAAATATACCCGGATCATCAAGCTTTTTAGGCAACTTGTTTTGAACGAAGGCGGTCCTATTTTTACCTAGTTTAAACTTCTCATACTTTTCTAGGAGGGCACTATAGTAGGAAGCACGGGCTAAGACATCAATGACGGGGCATTCAAGGTGAAGCTCCTTAAATTCATCGTCAAGGTCTTTCGTGGGAGGTGTTTCAACTAAGCTTTTGACCGGTTTTATATCGGGTGTTTTATTCGATTGGTCCTTTTGAAGAATTTGGTTTTGCTTGAAACACGTGCTCGTTGATTTAACCGAGTAGTATTGCGGACAAGAAGTGGGTAACGAAACTGATGATATGGAATTAACATTTAGTTTCGGGTTCTTGACTGTGTCGCTTGGGAGTGCTCCCATTTCTTGGTCATTGAGAACTTTCAACAATGTGTCAATTTTGATGGTCATCTCACTTTGCTTTGGTTTGAAATCGGCTTCAAACTTAGATATGCGAGTTTCTTGAGATGCCATAAACTTGGACATCAATCCTTCAAGATTGTTGGTACTACCGTAGTTGTTAGAGGGATTGTTGTTGAAAGTACGGTTGAAGGGTGGACCGTTTGGTTGGTAACGATTAGGTGGATTGGAAGAATTGGCTTGATTTTGTTTCCACCTAGGGTTTGGGTAATTTTTCCAAGAGGGGTTGTAGGAATCTCCGTAAGGGTTTGGCTCGGGTTTGAAAGTATACCACTTATCTACCGCTTCGTCGGTACGCGAGGATGCGTAGTCCGCAAAAGCTGTTCCGGGGAGTTCCACACAATCACGAGTGTCATGGGGACCACTACATAATTCGCATGAAGAAGTGATTTTGTTCACTTAGCTTGAACGCTTAGGAGCTTCGTAAGATTTCATGAGAAACTTGACTTGGTCCTCAAGTTCCATGATCCTATGGTCGGGAGTGCTAGAGTTGTTCGAAGGGAAAGATATTGCCTTGACCGTTTTGTTCAAATCACGGGGATCGTTCCAACTTTCGTTGTCATAGAGAGCAAGATCTTCTATTAGTTCCCATGATTGTTCCGCACTTAGATCACGAAGCTTACCACCGGCCGATTGGTCAATGGCTCGCCTTGTAGAGAGATCGATATGGTCATAGAAGATTTGGACTTGGAGCCAAAGATCTATGCCATGATGAGGGACTTTTTGGAGTAAGTACTTGAATCGAGTCCATGCTTCATAAAGAGATTCATTTTGACGTTGTTGGAACATCAAGATGTCATTTCTAAGCTTGGTAGTTCTCCCCGGTGGGAAAAATTGAGCAAGGAAATGAATGGTGAGATCATCCCATGAGGTGATGGATCCCGCGGGTAAACGTTCAAGCCATTGACTAGCTTGATCACGTAGAGAAAATTGGAATAGGCGTAATCGGGTTGACTCTCTAGTTGTAACATCAAGGTCTATTGAATCTACGATTTTAAGGAAGTCCTTTAGATGTTGGTTTGGATCTTCGGAACGAAGTCCATGGAATGCACATCCGCTTTGCACCAACCGGATGGTGTCGGATCGCAAGGGGGTCACATTGGCTCCTTGGGTGAGCTCAATGGTGTTTCGGTAGCCTTGGTGGCTAGGTCGGGAATACTCTCCTAAGGTTCGGGGCCTAAGAGGTTCTAGTGTTGGGTTTTGTTGTGGTGGGATGACGGATTCAAAGATGTTCCCATTGTCCATGATGTCGGGTGGTGAAGAGTTTCGAACAAAAACACGAAGAAATAAGATAGACTAAAGAGAACCTAAAAATAAGAAATAAAATCTTACTAGAAAGGAATCTATCAAGTAGACATAATAAAAAGAGATTCTAACCTAGACAATAACTATTCCCCGGGCTACAGCGCGAAAAACTTGATGCATGGGGATTGCACCAGGCTTTACCTCTCGAGGGATCTCGAGAAGCTTACAACCCCCACCAGGCAGTGTACCTGATCGATGTAGTATAGTATAGTGACAAATACCGGGGGATTGATCGTTCAGCTAGGAATAGTGTCACTAGGATTAGAAAACCTAAAGACTAGGTCTAGAGATGAGGGATGATTCTTTTTGGATTATTATATTTTTATGAAAGCAAGTAAAAATCTCGGGTTTTAAGGAGTTTGGCGGAATTAGTTGCTAGTCAACTAACCCAATACTAAAGATGCAATCAAAATAAAATACTAGAAATGAAAATAAACTAATTATACTAAAGTTGTGAGTAATATGTGGGAGAATTGTGTTTACTTAGATTTCACTACTCCCTAGATATCTTTTACATGTTAATTACTTGTTATAGTTGCGTAGATGACGGATTGTATTCCTTAATACCATTCATGGGGTGGCGTACTTACTTCCCCAATCCTATGAGCGCCTAATTCACTCCTATGTCGAGCCGGCTAAGAAGCTCCTAACATGGGATCATTAGAATTTACTCATGCATTAAATACAACCAATAAAACCTAGTACACATTGGTTCATGTTTCCTAAAACGTTCAAGCATGTTACACAATGGAGATCTGCCAGTTTTCTTAAGCCTAACATTGAAATCATTCATCCATTACAACCATAAACAAGTAATCAACACATAATTAACATCTAGGTTTCATTAGATCTAAGCAAACACAAGATAGATCTAGCCTAGCATGTTAAAATCAAGAAAAACATAGGATATAATCAACCAACACATAGACATATTGATTGAATTAAGAGAAGACTTATCTCAATAGAACATGAAAGGATTCAAGGGGTGAAAACCCTTGAAAGTACTGTTAAATATGACCTAGGGTTTACAAAGTTCAGCCCTAGTTTTCTCCACACACGTTCCTCTCTAATGAATGAAAAATAGAATACTATATATAGAGTTTGATAGGTGACGGCGTCAAGAACAAAAGTCTGACGCCGTCATCTCGCCGCCAAATAGTTCCCCAGACTGCCTAGATCTGGGTCTGACGCCGTCATGTATACCCATTGTGCAGGCCGTCACCAAAAATACTCTTGATGCCCTTCTTGTGATGCCATCAGGTTTGCACTGGGTCGTCATGGTTTTTACTCTTGACGCCGTCAGGGTCTTTCTCTTGACGCCATCAGATACTGTTCTTGATGCATGGGGATCGCACCAGGCTTTACCTCTCAAGGGATCTCGAGAAGCTTACAACCCCCACCAGGCAGTGTACCTGATCGTTGTAGTATAGTATAGTGACAAGTACCGGGGGATTGATCGTTCAGCTAGGAATAGTGTCGCTAGGATTAGAAAACCTAAATACTAGTTCTAAAGATGATGGATGATTATTTTTGTAGTTTTATATTTTTTTAGAAAGCAAGTAAAAATCTCGGGTTTTGAAGGATTTGGGCGGAATTAGTTGCTAGTCAACTAACCCAATACTAAAGATGCAATCAAAATAAAATACTAGAAATGAAGATAAAACTAAATTAAACTAAGGTTGTGAGCAATAAGTGAAGAAATTATGTTTACTTAGATTTTATTACTCCCTAGATATCTTTTATACGTTAATTACTTGTTATAGTTGCGTGGATGACGGATTGTATTCCTTAATACCATTCATGGGGTGGCGCACTTAACTCCCCAATCCTATGAGTGCCTACTTCACTCCTATGTCGAGCCGGCTAAGAAGCTCCTAACATGGGATCATTAGAATTTACTCATGCATTAAATACAACCAATAAAACCTAGTGCACATCAGTTCATGTTTCCTAAGACGTTCAAGCATGTTACCATTTGGAGATCTGCCAGTTTTCTTAAGCCTAACATCATAATCATTCATCCAATACAACCATAAACAAGTAATCAACAAGTAATCAACATCTAGGTTTCATTAGATCTAAGCAAACACAAGATAGATCTAGCCTAGCATGATGGAATTAAGACAAGCACAAGATATGGACAACCAACACATTCAAGTATAATGCCAATCAAGTATAAATGTTTTGAGTATTTGTACAAGTAAACAAGTAGTTGAGCATGTATCCCCCCCAAGAGTTAAAACAAGTACGAAAAAAGTAGGGGCTATGACTCACCTTAAGTCTATGTAATGAGAAATGAAAGTGGTAGTCGAATCGCGAAAGTCCCTAAGAGCAGCCTATAATAGAACGTTGCGACTTAGGTTTGGAGTAACGTCTAAGAATACGAAGAATTGCCTATATATGTCTTGCATAATGTTCATGATGTAGTACTTAGTATATAGTGTAAGTCATTGAATATAAGTGGTCTATGAAACATGTATAGGTTGTATATCTCTTACTACCGTTCGGGCCGACATAATTCAGAAGTCATGGAGTAAACGTTCGAGGAGCCAGGACACTTTAATTCGTAAATCCACAACTCATCTCGACGGCTTACTTAATGAACTCCTCACATGAGGCTCCCTACTATTGTAGTATTTGATAACAAATGTATAAGTTTTGATCCGAAAAGTTACATGTACAATATTTGAATAAACTTAGGAAAGTCTATTTGTACATGAAGATTGTTATTAGGGTAAGTTTATTATAACTTGCATCTCATGGTTCTTTAGGTGGAGTAGATCCAAATTGTTTGTTCAAGTTATCGTCAACTCCTTGTTTCATGTTTTCGCCTAAGTATGTTTATATGGTCATTTAGTCATGGCTTCGCCGTGACCTTGGTCATTTTTCCATGGTCTTGAGACTCAAACTTGGCTTTAGCCATGGTTGTGGTCTCGGCTTTAGGTCATTAAACCTCTTGGTCTTAGTAAATCATAACTATAATATAGTGACTTTAGTCTAAAATGGGCTGTTAAGAATTTGAAGAAAATTATCACTCGGAAAGCATTTTCAGGGCTCGAGCTTCTTTGTTCCTGAACGAAAATGGCGTTCCGGACAACTTTCGTGTTTTAACTTTTTGATGAATCGGACCAGAAGGGTGATTTTCAAAATCAAAATTTGATCAGAATGCTATTTAGGCAGTTTTGCCGTTTTGGTTTCGCTAACTTCAAATGGTCATAACTTTTGACTCGTGTACTCGTTTTGGGTGATTCAAATTGCTATGTTTTCCTTTTTAAGTCCTCTTTAACATTAATTAAGTGTCAAATATCAAAGTTATACTATTGTGGTCGTGGTTTTCCATAAAAATCACTAGTTTGCTTGTCATAAGTTAACATATGTATATCAATACTCGTTTTATCCATTTTTAAACATCATGAACACAATACAAAGACCATATATAGCATGAAAGAAACATAATAAGCATGAAAATGATATTGAGCAAGAAAGTGTATAAGGGTTTCTTACAACTTTTGGCTTTCACTTAAGAAAGGAAGTCAAGTATAGAACTAGGACACTAAACCTAATCTTGTAAACCCTTCACCATAACTCTTGTAACCCTTGCTAGCCTTGATCTAACCCTTGTGAAAACCATTTAACTTCAGCCCTAGCAACCTTGTGTAGCTCCTAATTCAACCATGGAATCACCAAACAAATTTAAGAACTAGGTAGAGAATACTAAGACCTTGAACTTTGTAGTGTAACTTGTATATTGAAGATCAAAGGATCATGGTGCTAGGGATAATTGGTGTGGCGTTTGAATGATGAATAATGGAAGGGATTAGCTTGCTATTTATACTATGAATGAGGAGGTTAGGAAGGTTACTAGGAAAGTGCTAAAACTTGGAGACAAAGTTGTAATTAAATATGATCTAATGGCTAAAGTCATGAGATGATGCCACAAGTGTGAATGCCTCCCCCTAGTGGTGGTTCAAGAACTTGGAGAACAAGGTGTGGACTTTTGATGGTATTATCCTAAGTATGTAGCTAGTTTTGACTCCGTAAATCGCTAACCGTAAATGATTAAGCCTCAAAACGTAAAACCGAGTATCGTGAAAATATGAAATTTGAAAGTATTGTTAAACATGTCAATATAGTCCATAATAAAATATAAAATGAGTGGTAGGTTCTATCGGGTGCTAAAACCCTGCTAAAAACTGGAAACACGGGTCTAAAACGCGTAATTCGCGTAAAACGCTGAACTGAAAAACGTAAAATTCCGAAACTTTTGGAATTGTCCTAAAATGAGAGAAAATCATATTTCTATTGTTTATAATGTTTTATGGATATATCGGGATGCTGGAAGGACGTTTAAACCTAAAAGTAAATCTCGGACACGGCTTTGTGATTTTTGCAGAAATGATCCGACGAGCGTCAAACTCTCGGATTATCGTTAAAATAGTTTAACTTACGAGAATATGAAATAAAAATTTCTGAGATGAATAGTGAAAAGTGAATAGTAAAAAGTGAAAAGTAAAAAGTGAATAGTGAAATTTTCGGGAATAAAAGTTAACCTGAAATTGCGAATTGTTACAGTCTCTACCCCTTAAGGAGAACTTCGTCCCGAAGTTCAGTTGATGTTAACTACTTACGGTGTGTCTAAGAGAATTTGGGATTTCTGGATCTCTAAAATAGTGGTGTTTACTCTGATTCGTCTAAGGTTCTGGTTAAGGAGTTGTATCGGCTACAATTAAGCCCACTTATTTATAACACATTACTTACATAAAGAAGCGTCCAAATTTATGTAAGTAAGGTCTCATAAACTTATGGTTCGGTGATTTACAATTTCTTTATTTAACTGAAGAGGCGTCCCAATCCATTTAAATAAGGAGATTCTAAATCATCCTACTTAAGAATTTCCGACACAAAATCCGCCTTCTGAGGCCGATAGTAAGATAATCAAGTCATCAAATCCCTAAAGCTAAGCAATAATATTATTTAACTCAAATCTTGTGTCTCATCAAACAAGAACTGTCACAAGATCAAGTTAACTAATTAGTTATTACTGAGCTCCATGTTTTTAATGACTCGACGAATCTCTGGGGCTCCTTATAATACTAAAGTCACATCATCTAACAGCGTGGAACTAAGCAAACCTCTAACCAAAAAGCATATGTGTATGTATTGTGTGTACGGCAAATAAAGAGGAAGGTCCCAATGTATATAGCAGTTATAGTCTAGCACTAAATGCAACCTAGTTCTCTATAACCAAGGCTCTGGTACCAATCTGTAACACCCCCAAAATACCGCAGCGGAAGACTGTGTCATAGGGGTGCTACTTCATAATACAAAGTACAAGGTATAGAAAACGAACTCTAAATGAGATGTTTTGAAAAGTTACCATTCGATTAATAAATTCCGAGTTACAAACTTGAGATTCCAAAGTATGATACATAAATGTATACAAAGTTTTGAATGGTAAATGATAAAAGCGTAAGTCTTCAGAATATGCAGCTTGACTCTAAGTTCCATGCACTAGCTATCGCCTTACTAACCTGAGATAAACATGCTAAAGTGTCAACACAATGGTTGGTGAGTTCATAGAGTTTGTCTTAAAACAGTTGAAAAGCCTTAAAGAATATTCACACAGCAAAGGCAATGAGAATCCACTCAGTTGCAGGTCCCGCCATAAGAGACTTGCAACCTGTGTGTCCACAACCCACTGCTAAAAGATAGTTTATACAATGCACCGGATTATATTCACCCAAGGTCAAGAATAGACACAAGGGCGGGGGCCTCTCCCCAAATAGTACTACGACATCCAAGGTCAAGTATAGACACAAGGGTAGGGGGCATCTTCCCATGAGTACTACCAATACCTCTCCGACAGAATAGAGTATTATGTATGCACGTAAATACAAATCTTATATTTAAATTAAGCAAGTATAGTGTATCAAGTATGTATAACGCAATCAAGTATAATTATCATGTATAACGCATTCAAGTATAATGCCAATCAAGTATAACACAATCAAGTATAAATGTTTTGAGTATTTGTACAAGTAAACAAGTAGTTGAGCATGTATCCCCCCCAAGAGTTAAAACAAGTACGAAAAAAGTAGGGGCTATGACTCACCTTAAGTCTATGTAATGAGAAATGAAAGTGGTAGTCGAATCGCGAAAGTCCCTAAGAGCAGCCTATAATAGAACGTTGCGACTTAGGTTTGGAGTAACGTCTAAGAATACGAAGAATTGCCTATATATGTCTTGCATAATGTTCATGATGTAGTACTTAGTATATAGTGTAAGTCATTGAATATAAGTGGTCTATGAAACATGTATAGGTTGTATATCTCTTACTACCGTTCGGGCCGACATAATTCAGAAGTCATGGAGTAAACGTTCGAGGAGCCAGGACACTTTAATTCGTAAATCCACAACTCATCTCGACGGCTTACTTAATGAACTCCTCACATGAGGCTCCCTACTATTGTAGTATTTGATAACAAATGTATAAGTTTTGATCCGAAAAGTTACATGTACAATATTTGAATAAACTTAGGAAAGTCTATTTGTACATGAAGATTGTTATTATGGTAAGTTTATTATAACTTGCATCTCATGGTTCTTTAGGTGGAGTAGATCCAAATTGTTTGTTCAAGTTATCGTCAACTCCTTGTTTCATGTTTTCGCCTAAGTATGTTTATATGGTCATTTAGTCATGGCTTCGCCGTGACCTTGGTCATTTTTCCATGGTCTTGAGACTCAAACTTGGCTTTAGCCATGGTTGTGGTCTCGGCTTTAGGTCATTAGACCTCTTGGTCTTAGTAAATCATAACTATAATATAGTGACTTTAGTCTAAAATGGGCTGTTAAGAATTTGAAGAAAATTATCACTCGGAAAGCATTTTCAGGGCTCGAGCTTCTTTGTTCCTGAACGAAAATGACGTTCCGGACAACTTTCATGTTTTAACTTTTTGATGAATCGGACCAGAAGGGTGATTTTCAAAATCAAAATTTGATCAGAATGCTATTTAGGCAGTTTTGCCGTTTTGGTTTCGCTAACTTCAAATGGTCATAACTTTTGACTCGTGTACTCGTTTTGGGTGATTCAAATTGCTATGTTTTCCTTTTTAAGTCCTCTTTAACAGTAATTAAGTGTCAAATATCAAAGTTATACTATTGTGGTCGTGGTTTTCCATAAAAATCACTAGTTTGCTTGTCATAAGTTAACATATGTATATCAATACTCGTTTTATCCATTTTTAAACATCATGAACACAATACAAAGACCATATATAGCATGAAAGAAACATAATAAGCATGAAAATGATATTGAGCAAGAAAGTGTATAAGGGTTTCTTACAACTTTTGGCTTTCACTTAAGAAAGGAAGTCAAGTATAGAACTAGGACACTAAACCTAATCTTGTAAACCCTTCACCATAACTCTTGTAACCCTTGCTAGCCTTGATCTAACCCTTGCGAAAACCATTTAACTTCAGCCCTAGCAACCTTGTGTAGCTCCTAATTCAACCATGGAATCACCAAACAAACTTAAGAACTAGGTAGAGAATACTAAGACCTTGAACTTTGTAGTGTAACTTGTATATTGAAGATCAAAGGATCATGGTGCTAGGGATAATTGGTGTGGCGTTTGAATGATGAATAATGGAAGGGATTAGCTTGCTATTTATACTATGAATGAGGAGGTTAGGAAGGTTACTAGGAAAGTGCTAAAACTTGGAGACAAAGTTGTAATTAAATATGATCTAATGGCTAAAGTCATGAGATGATGCCACAAGTGTGAATGCCTCCCCCTAGTGGTGGTTCAAGAACTTGGAGAACAAGGTGTGGACTTTTGATGGTATTATCCTAAGTATGTAGCTAGTTTTGACTCCGTAAATCGCTAACCGTAAATGATTAAGCCTCAAAACGTAAAACCGGGTATCGTAAAAATATGAAATTTGAAAGTATTGTTAAACATGTCAATATAGTCCATAATAAAATATAAAATGAGTGGTAGGTTCTATCGGGTGCTAAAACCCTGCTAAAAACTGGAAACACGGGTCTAAAACGCGTAATTCGCGTAAAACGCTGAACTGAAAAACGTAAAATTCCGAAACTTTTGGAATTGTCCTAAAATGAGAGAAAATCATATTTCTATTGTTTATAATGTTTTATGGATATATCGGGATGCTGGAAGGACGTTTAAACCTAAAAGTAAATCTCGGACACGGCTTTGTGATTTTTGCAGAAATGATCCGACGAGCGTCAAACTCTCGGATTATCGTTAAAATAGTTTAACTTACGAGAATATGAAATAAAAATTTCTGAGATGAATAGTGAAAAGTGAATAGTAAAAAGTGAATAGTGAAATTTTCGGGAATAAAAGTTAACCTGAAATTGCGAATTGTTACAGTCTCTACCCCTTAAGGAGAACTTAGTCCCGAAGTTCAGTTGATGTTAACTACTTACGGTGTGTCTAAGAGAATTCGGGATTTCTGGATCTCTAAAATAGTGGTGTTTACTCTGATTCGTCTAAGGTTCTGGTTAAGGAGTTGTATCGGCTACAATTAAGCCCACTTATTTATAACACATTACTTACATAAAGAAGCGTCCAAATTTATGTAAGTAAGGTCTCATAAACTTATGGTTCGGTGATTTACAATTTCTTTATTTAACTAAAGAGGCGTCCCAATCCATTTAAATAAGGAGATTCTAAATCATCCTACTTAAGAATTTCCGACACAAAATCCGCCTTCTGAGGCCGATAGTAAGATAATCAAGTCATCAAATCCCTAAAGCTAAGCAATAATATTATTTAACTCAAATCTTGTGTCTCATCAAACAAGAACTGTCACAAGATCAAGTTAACTAATTAGTTATTACTGAGGTCCATGTTTTTAATGACTCGACGAATCTCTGGGGCTCCTTATAATACTAAAGTCACATCATCTAACAGCGTGGAACTAAGCAAACCTCTAACCAAAAAGCATATGTGTATGTATTGTGTGTACGGCAAATAAAGAGGAAGGTCCCAATGTATATAGCAGTTATAGTCTAGGCACTAAATGCAACCTAGTTCTCTATAACCAAGGCTCTGGTACCAATCTGTAACACCCCCAAAATACCGCAGCGGAAGACTGTGTCATAGGGGTGCTACTTCATAATACAAAGTACAAGGTATAGAAAACGAACTCTAAATGAGATGTTTTGAAAAGTTACCATTCGATTAATAAATTCCGAGTTACAAACTTGAGATTCCAAAGTATGATACATAAATGTATACAAAGTTTTGAATGGTAAATGATAAAAGCGTAAGTCTTCAGAATATGCAGCTTGACTCTAAGTTCCATGCACTAGCTATCGCCTTACTAACCTGAGATAAACATGCTAAAGTGTCAACAAAATGGTTGGTGAGTTCATAGAGTTTGTCTTAAAACAGTTGAAAAGCCTTAAAGAATATTCACACAGCAAAGGCAATGAGAATCCACTCAGTTGCAGGTCCCGCCATAAGAGACTTGCAACCTGTGTGTCCACAACCCACTGCTAAAAGATAGTTTATACAATGCACCGGATTATATTCACCCAAGGTCAAGAATAGACACAAGGGCGGGGGCTTCTCCCCAAATAGTACTACGACATCCAAGGTCAAGTATAGACACAAGGGTAGGGGGCATCTTCCCATGAGTACTACCAATACCTCTCCGACAGAATAGAGTATTATGTATGCACGTAAATACAAATCTTGTATTTAAATTAAGCAAGTATAGTGTATCAAGTATGTATAACGCAATCAAGTATAATTATCATGTATAACGCATTCAAGTATAATGCCAATCAAGTATAACACAATCAAGTATAAATGTTTTGAGTATTTGTACAAGTAAACAAGTAGTTGAGCATGTATCCCCCCCAAGAGTTAAAACAAGTACGAAAAAAGTAGGGGCTATGACTCACCTTAAGTCTATGTAATGAGAAATGAAAGTGGTAGTCGAATCGCGAAAGTCCCTAAGAGCAGCCTATAATAGAACGTTGCGACTTAGGTTTGGAGTAACGTCTAAGAATACGAAGAATTGCCTATATATGTCTTGCATAATGTTCATGATGTAGTACTTAGTATATAGTGTAAGTCATTGAATATAAGTGGTCTATGAAACATGTATAGGTTGTATATCTCTTACTACCGTTCGGGCCGACATAATTCAGAAGTCATGGAGTAAACGTTCGAGGAGCCAGGACACTTTAATTCGTAAATCCACAACTCATCTCGACGGCTTACTTAATGAACTCCTCACATGAGGCTCCCTACTATTGTAGTATTTGATAACAAATGTATAAGTTTTGATCCGAAAAGTTACATGTACAATATTTGAATAAACTTAGGAAAGTCTATTTGTACATGAAGATTGTTATTAGGGTAAGTTTATTATAACTTGCATCTCATGGTTCTTTAGGTGGAGTAGATCCAAATTGTTTGTTCAAGTTATCGTCAACTCCTTGTTTCATGTTTTCGCCTAAGTATGTTTATATGGTCATTTAGTCATGGCTTCGCCGTGACCTTGGTCATTTTTCCATGGTCTTGAGACTCAAACTTGGCTTTAGCCATGGTTGTGGTCTCGGCTTTAGGTCATTAGACCTCTTGGTCTTAGTAAATCATAACTATAATATAGTGACTTTAGTCTAAAATGGGCTGTTAAGAATTTGAAGAAAATTATCACTCGGAAAGCATTTTCAGGGCTCGAGCTTCTTTGTTCCTGAACGAAAATGGCGTTCCGGAAAACTTTCGTGTTTTAACTTTTTGATGAATCGGACCAGAAGGGTGATTTTCAAAATCAAAATTTGATCAGAATGCTATTTAGGCAGTTTTGCCGTTTTGGTTTCGCTAACTTCAAATGGTCATAACTTTTGACTCGTGTACTCATTTTGGGTGATTCAAATTGCTATGTTTTCCTTTTTAAGTCCTATTTAACAGTAATTAAGTGTCAAATATCAAATTTATACTATTGTGGTCGTGGTTTTCCATAAAAATCACTAGTTTGCTTGTTTGCTTGTCATAAGTTAACATATGTATATCAATACTCGTTTTATCCATTTTTAAACATCATGAACACAATACAAAGACCATATATAGCATGAAAGAAACATAATAAGCATGAAAATGATATTTAGCAAGAAAGTGTATAAGGGTTTCTTACAACTTTTGGCTTTCACTTAAGAAAGGAAGTCAAGTATAGAACTAGGACACTAAACCTAATCTTGTAAACCCTTCACCATAACTCTTGTAACCCTTCCTAGCCTTGATCTAACCCTTGTGAAAACCATTTAACTTCAGCCCTAGCAACCTTGTGTAGCTCCTAATTCAACCATGGAATCACCAAACAAACTTAAGAACTAGGTAGAGAATACTAAGACCTTGAACTTTGTAGTGTAACTTGTATATTGAAGATCAAAGGATCATGGTGCTAGGGATAATTGGTGTGGCGTTTGAATGATGAATAATGGAAGGGATTAGCTTGCTATTTATACTATGAATGAGGAGGTTAGGAAGGTTACTAGGAAAGTGCTAAAACTTGGAGACAAAGTTGTAATTAAATATGATCTAATGGCTAAAGTCATGAGATGATGCCACAAGTGTGAATGCCTCCCCCTAGTGGTGGTTCAAGAACTTGGAGAACAAGGTGTGGACTTTTGATAGTATTATCCTAAGTATGTAGCTAGTTTTGACTCCGTAAATCGCTAACCGTAAATGATTAAGCCTCAAAACGTAAAACCGGGTATCGTAAAAATATGAAATTTGAAAGTATTGTCAAACATGTCAATATAGTCCATAATAAAATATAAAATGAGTGGTAGGTTCTATCGGGTGCTAAAACCCTGCTAAAAACTGGAAACACGGGTCTAAAACGCGTAATTCGCGTAAAACGCTGAACTGAAAAACGTAAAATTCCGAAACTTTTGGAATTGTCCTAAAATGAGAGAAAATCATATTTCTATTGTTTATAATGTTTTATGGATATATCGGGGTGCTGGAAGGACGTTCAAACCTAAAAGTAAATCTCGGACACGGCTTTGTGATTTTTGCAGAAATGATCCGACGAGCGTCAAACTCTCGGATTATCGTTAAAATAGTTTAACTTACGAGAATATGAAATAAAAATTTCTGAGATGAATAGTGAAAAGTGAATAGTAAAAAGTGAATAGTGAAATTTTCGGGAATAAAAGTTAACCTGAAATTGCGAATTGTTATAGTCTCTACCCCTTAAGGAGAACTTCGTCCCGAAGTTCAGTTGATGTTAACTACTTACGGTGTGTCTAAGAGAATTCGGGATTTCTGGATCTCTAAAATAGTGGTGTTTACTCTGATTCGTCTAAGGTTCTGGTTAAGGAGTTGTATCGGCTACAATTAAGCCCACTTATTTATAACACATTACTTACATAAAGAAGCGTCCAAATTTATGTAAGTAAGGTCTCATAAACTTATGGTTCGGTGATTTACAATTTCTTTATTTAACTAAAGAGGCGTCCCAATCCATTTAAATAAGGAGATTCTAAATCATCCTACTTAAGAATTTCCGACACAAAATCCGCCTTCTGAGGCCGATAGTAAGATAATCAAGTCATCAAATCCCTAAAGCTAAGCAATAATATTATTTAACTCAAATCTTGTGTCTCATCAAACAAGAACTGTCACAAGATCAAGTTAACTAATTAGTTATTACTGAGCTCCATGTTTTTAATGACTCGACGAATCTCTGGGGCTCCTTATAATACTAAAGTCACATCATCTAACAGCGTGGAACTAAGCAAACCTCTAACCAAAAAGCATATGTGTATGTATTGTGTGTACGGCAAATAAAGAGGAAGGTCCCAATGTATATAGCAGTTATAGTCTAGGCACTAAATGCAACCTAGTTCTCTATAACCAAGGCTCTGGTACCAATCTGTAACACCCCCAAAATACCGCAGCGGAAGACTGTGTCATAGGGGTGCTACTTCATAATACAAAGTACAAGGTATAGAAACCGAACTCTAAATGAGATGTTTTGAAAAGTTACCATTCGATTAATAAATTCCGAGTTACAAACTTGAGATTCCAAAGTATGATACATAAATGTATACAAAGTTTTGAATGGTAAATGATAAAAGCGTAAGTCTTCAGAATATGCAGCTTGACTCTAAGTTCCATGCACTAGCTATCGCCTTACTAACCTGAGATAAACATGCTAAAGTGTCAACACAATGGTTGGTGAGTTCATAGAGTTTGTCTTAAAACAGTTGAAAAGCCTTAAAGAATATTCACACAGCAAAGGCAATGAGAATCCACTCAGTTGCAGGTCCCGCCATAAGAGACTTGCAACCTGTGTGTCCACAACCCACTGCTAAAAGATAGTTTATACAATGCACCGGATTATATTCACCCAAGGTCAAGAATAGACACAAGGGCGGGGGCCTCTCCCCAAATAGTACTACGACATCCAAGGTCAAGTATAGACACAAGGGTAGGGGGCATCTTCCCATGAGTACTACCAATACCTCTCCGACAGAATAGAGTATTATGTATGCACGTAAATACAAATCTTATATTTAAATTAAGCAAGTATAGTGTATCAAGTATGTATAACGCAATCAAGTATAATTATCATGTATAACGCATTCAAGTATAATGCCAATCAAGTATAACACAATCAAGTATAAATGTTTTGAGTATTTGTACAAGTAAACAAGTAGTTGAGCATGTATCCCCCCCAAGAGTTAAAACAAGTACGAAAAAAGTAGGGGCTATGACTCACCTTAAGTCTATGTAATGAGAAATGAAAGTGGTAGTCGAATCGCGAAAGTCCCTAAGAGCAGCCTATAATAGAACGTTGCGACTTAGGTTTGGAGTAACGTCTAAGAATACAAAGAATTGCCTATATATGTCTTGCATAATGTTCATGATGTAGTACTTAGTATATAGTGTAAGTCATTGAATATAAGTGGTCTATGAAACATGTATAGGTTGTATATCTCTTACTACCGTTCGGGCCGACATAATTCAGAAGTCATGGAGTAAACGTTCGAGGAGCCAGGACACTTTAATTCGTAAATCCACAACTCATCTCGACGGCTTACTTAATGAACTCCTCACATGAGGCTCCCTACTATTGTAGTATTTGATAACAAATGTATAAGTTTTGATCCGAAAAGTTACATGTACAATATTTGAATAAACTTAGGAAAGTCTATTTGTACATGAAGATTGTTATTAGGGTAAGTTTATTATAACTTGCATCTCATGGTTCTTTAGGTGGAGTAGATCCAAATTGTTTGTTCAAGTTATCGTCAACTCCTTGTTTCATGTTTTCGCCTAAGTATGTTTATATGGTCATTTAGTCATGGCTTCGCCGTGACCTTGGTCATTTTTCCATGGTCTTGAGACTCAAACTTGGCTTTAGCCATGGTTGTGGTCTCGGCTTTAGGTCATTAGACCTCTTGGTCTTAGTAAATCATAACTATAATATAGTGACTTTAGTCTAAAATGGGCTGTTAAGAATTTGAAGAAAATTATCACTCGGAAAGCATTTTCAGGGCTCGAGCTTCTTTGTTCCTGAACGAAAATGACGTTCCGGACAACTTTCGTGTTTTAACTTTTTGATGAATCGGACCAGAAGGGTGATTTTCAAAATCAAAATTTGATCAGAATGCTATTTAGGCAGTTTTGCCGTTTTGGTTTCGCTAACTTCAAATGGTCATAACTTTTGACTCGTGTACTCGTTTTGGGTGATTCAAATTGCTATGTTTTCCTTTTTAAGTCCTCTTTAACAGTAATTAAGTGTCAAATATCAAAGTTATACTATTGTGGTCGTGGTTTTCCATAAAAATCACTAGTTTGCTTGTCATAAGTTAACATATGTATATCAATACTCGTTTTATCCATTTTTAAACATCATGAACACAATACAAAGACCATATATAGCATGAAAGAAACATAATAAGCATGAAAATGATATTGAGCAAGAAAGTGTATAAGGGTTTCTTACAACTTTTGGCTTTCACTTAAGAAAGGAAGTCAAGTATAGAACTAGGACACTAAACCTAATCTTGTAAACCCTTCACCATAACTCTTGTAACCCTTGCTAGCCTTGATCTAACCCTTGCGAAAACCATTTAACTTCAGCCCTAGCAACCTTGTGTAGCTCCTAATTCAACCATGGAATCACCAAACAAACTTAAGAACTAGGTAGAGAATACTAAGACCTTGAACTTTGTAGTGTAACTTGTATATTGAAGATCAAAGGATCATGGTGCTAGGGATAATTGGTGTGGCGTTTGAATGATGAATAATGGAAGGGATTAGCTTGCTATTTATACTATGAATGAGGAGGTTAGGAAGGTTACTAGGAAAGTGCTAAAACTTGGAGACAAAGTTGTAATTAAATATGATCTAATGGCTAAAGTCATGAGATGATGCCACAAGTGTGAATGCCTCCCCCTAGTGGTGGTTCAAGAACTTGGAGAACAAGGTGTGGACTTTTGATGGTATTATCCTAAGTATGTAGCTAGTTTTGACTCCGTAAATCGCTAACCGTAAATGATTAAGCCTCAAAACGTAAAACCGAGTATCGTGAAAATATGAAATTTGAAAGTATTGTTAAACATGTCAATATAGTCCATAATAAAATATAAAATGAGTGGTAGGTTCTATCGGGTGCTAAAACCCTGCTAAAAACTGGAAACACGGGTCTAAAACGCGTAATTCGCGTAAAACGCTGAACTGAAAAACGTAAAATTCCGAAACTTTTGGAATTGTCCTAAAATGAGAGAAAATCATATTTCTATTGTTTATAATGTTTTATGGATATATCGGGATGCTGGAAGGACGTTTAAACCTAAAAGTAAATCTCGGACACGGCTTTGTGATTTTTGCAGAAATGATCCGACGAGCGTCAAACTCTCAGATTATCGTTAAAATAGTTTAACTTACGAGAATATGAAATAAAAATTTCTGAGATGAATAGTGAAAAGTGAATAGTAAAAAGTGAAATGTAAAAAGTGAATAGTGAAATTTTCGGGAATAAAAGTTAACCTGAAATTGCGAATTGTTACAGTCTCTACCCCTTAAGGAGAACTTCGTCCCGAAGTTCAGTTGATGTTAACTACTTACGGTGTGTCTAAGAGAATTCGGGATTTCTGGATCTCTAAAATAGTGGTGTTTACTCTGATTCGTCTAAGGTTCTGGTTAAGGAGTTGTATCGGCTACAATTAAGCCCACTTATTTATAACACATTACTTACATAAAGAAGCGTCCAAATTTATGTAAGTAAGGTCTCATAAACTTATGGTTCGGTGATTTACAATTTCTTTATTTAACTGAAGAGGCGTCCCAATCCATTTAAATAAGGAGATTCTAAATCATCCTACTTAAGAATTTCCGACACAAAATCCGCCTTCTGAGGCCGATAGTAAGATAATCAAGTCATCAAATCCCTAAAGCTAAGCAATAATATTATTTAACTCAAATCTTGTGTCTCATCAAACAAGAACTGTCACAAGATCAAGTTAACTAATTAGTTATTACTGAGCTCCATGTTTTTAATGACTCGACGAATCTCTGGGGCTCCTTATAATACTAAAGTCACATCATCTAACAGCGTGGAACTAAGCAAACCTCTAACCAAAAAGCATATGTGTATGTATTGTGTGTACGGCAAATAAAGAGGAAGGTCCCAATGTATATAGCAGTTATAGTCTAGCACTAAATGCAACCTAGTTCTCTATAACCAAGGCTCTGGTACCAATCTGTAACACCCCCAAAATACCGCAGCGGAAGACTGTGTCATAGGGGTGCTACTTCATAATACAAAGTACAAGGTATAGAAAACGAACTCTAAATGAGATGTTTTGAAAAGTTACCATTCGATTAATAAATTCCGAGTTACAAACTTGAGATTCCAAAGTATGATACATAAATGTATACAAAGTTTTGAATGGTAAATGATAAAAGCGTAAGTCTTCAGAATATGCAGCTTGACTCTAAGTTCCATGCACTAGCTATCGCCTTACTAACCTGAGATAAACATGCTAAAGTGTCAACACAATGGTTGGTGAGTTCATAGAGTTTGTCTTAAAACAGTTGAAAAGCCTTAAAGAATATTCACACAGCAAAGGCAATGAGAATCCACTCAGTTGCAGGTCCCGCCATAAGAGACTTGCAACCTTTGTGTCCACAACCCACTGCTAAAAGATAGTTTATACAATGCACCGGATTATATTCACCCAAGGTCAAGAATAGACACAAGGGCGGGGGCCTCTCCCCAAATAGTACTACGACATCCAAGGTCAAGTATAGACACAAGGGTAGGGGGCATCTTCCCATGAGTACTACCAATACCTCTCCGACAGAATAGAGTATTATGTATGCACGTAAATACAAATCTTGTATTTAAATTAAGCAAGTATAGTGTATCAAGTATGTATAACGCAATCAAGTATAATTATCATGTATAACGCATTCAAGTATAATGCCAATCAAGTATAACACAATCAAGTATAAATGTTTTGAGTATTTGTACAAGTAAACAAGTAGTTGAGCATGTATCCCCCCCAAGAGTTAAAACAAGTACGAAAAAAGTAGGGGCTATGACTCACCTTAAGTCTATGTAATGAGAAATGAAAGTGGTAGTCGAATCGCGAAAGTCCCTAAGAGCAGCCTATAATAGAACGTTGCGACTTAGGTTTGGAGTAACGTCTAAGAATACGAAGAGTTGCCTATATATGTCTTGCATAATGTTCATGATGTAGTACTTAGTATATAGTGTAAGTCATTGAATATAAGTGGTCTATGAAACATGTATAGGTTGTATATCTCTTACTACCGTTCGGGCCGACATAATTCAGAAGTCATGGAGTAAACGTTCGAGGAGCCAGGACACTTTAATTCGTAAATCCACAACTCATCTCGACGGCTTACTTAATGAACTCCTCACATGAGGCTCCCTACTATTGTAGTATTTGATAACAAATGTATAAGTTTTGATCCGAAAAGTTACATGTACAATATTTGAATAAACTTAGGAAAGTCTATTTGTACATGAAGATTGTTATTAGGGTAAGTTTATTATAACTTGCATCTCATGGTTCTTTAGGTGGAGTAGATCCAAATTGTTTGTTCAAGTTATCGTCAACTCCTTGTTTCATGTTTTCGCCTAAGTATGTTTATATGGTCATTTAGTCATGGCTTCGCCGTGACCTTGGTCATTTTTCCATGGTCTTGAGACTCAAACTTGGCTTTAGCCATGGTTGTGGTCTCGGCTTTAGGTCATTAGACCTCTTGGTCTTAGTAAATCATAACTATAATATAGTGACTTTAGTCTAAAATGGGCTGTTAAGAATTTGAAGAAAATTATCACTCGGAAAGCATTTTCAGGGCTCGAGCTTCTTTGTTCCTGAACGAAAATGGCGTTCCGGACAACTTTCGTGTTTTAACTTTTTGATGAATCGGACCAGAAGGGTGATTTTCAAAATCAAAATTTGATCAGAATGATATTTAGGCAGTTTTGCCGTTTTGGTTTCGCTAACTTCAAATGGTCATAACTTTTGACTCGTGTACTCGTTTTGGGTGATTCAAATTGCTATGTTTTCCTTTTTAAGTCCTCTTTAACAGTAATTAAGTGTCAAATATCAAAGTTATACTATTGTGGTCGTGGTTTTCCATAAAAATCACTAGTTTGCTTGTCATAAGTTAACATATGTATATCAATACTCGTTTTATCCATTTTTAAACATCATGAACACAATACAAAGACCATATATAGCATGAAAGAAACATAATAAGCATGAAAATGATATTGAGCAAGAAAGTGTATAAGGGTTTCTTACAACTTTTGGCTTTCACTTAAGAAAGGAAGTCAAGTATAGAACTAGGACACTAAACCTAATCTTGTAAACCCTTCACCATAACTCTTGTAACCCTTGCTAGCCTTGATCTAACCCTTGTGAAAACCATTTAACTTCAGCCCTAGCAACCTTGTGTAGCTCCTAATTCAACCATGGAATCACCAAACAAACTTAAGAACTAGGTAGAGAATACTAAGACCTTGAACTTTGTAGTGTAACTTGTATATTGAAGATCAAAGGATCATGGTGCTAGGGATAATTGGTGTGGCGTTTGAATGATGAATAATGGAAGGGATTAGCTTGCTATTTATACTATGAATGAGGAGGTTAGGAAGGTTACTAGGAAAGTGCTAAAACTTGGAGACAAAGTTGTAATTAAATATGATCTAATGGCTAAAGTCATGAGATGATGCCACAAGTGTGAATGCCTCCCCCTAGTGGTGGTTCAAGAACTTGGAGAACAAGGTGTGGACTTTTGATGGAAGGACGTTTAAACCTAAAAGTAAATCTCGGACACGGCTTTGTGATTTTTGCAGAAATGATCCGACGAGCGTCAAACTCTCGGATTATCGTTAAAATAGTTTAACTTACGAGAATATGAAATAAAAATTTCTGAGATGAATAGTGAAAAGTGAATAGTAAAAAGTGAAAAGTGAAATTTTCGGGAATAAAAGTTAACCTGAAATTGCGAATTGTTACAGCCGTCACCTACTGTTCCCAACAAGGAAAATTAAGACTTTGGCGTTTTCTTCCCTTTTATGCTCCAAAAACGTCCGAATTGCTTCCTTTTCCAGATTTCTCACCCAAAGTACCTAAAATCATAAAATGAACGATTTAGGGCAATATTTGATCAAATAAATTCAATTCCAGGCTTAAATGACCTCCTAAAAGTGGTTCATTTTTGCCTCATCATATACCCTTACACTTGAGATTTGCTTGTCCTCAAGCAAATGCGCTTTTATTCTAATCAAAATACAAGTTAAGGGTCATTTAACACTAATATAAAAGTAATTACAACAAATAATCGTTCCACTAAAGACCAAAGACAAGCACGGAGGTCATATACTAGCACCTCACAAATAGTGTTTAGATACTTACATCTCTCGGGTGTAATAAAGTATAAATTACAATATGGAAACGGAAGATATCTCTCACTACATGTCATAGCAAAATAGATTACCATAGGCTTGGGAAAGGATCAAACCTCCACCACATGGCGTAAGCACCTAGGATAAACTATCAAAGAGGTCTTTTAAAGGGTTGTAACGTTAGGTGTAGGGATATGAAATACACGGTTTTGTTGGATAAAGGCAATCTTTACTGGTGGCGAGTTAACAATCTTGGTTAATTACATGTACAATGTGGCGTAGCTAAGCCAAGACTAGACTTGACTTAAGCTAATAAATGAAAAATAACAAAAACATAAAAATGAACATAGAATAAAAAAGGACGGTAGTCCGTATGTTTTTATCTTTTCTTTTTCTATTATATATATATATATATATATATATATATATATATATATATATATATATATATATATATATATATATATATTATTTTTTATTTATTTATTTTTTTTGCATACACTCTTACCCTACCATCCAAAATAATACATCATAGGGAATGGAAATTCCCCTTACACTTGAATTTTTACATACTTTACAATAACTAATCTAATGACTCGAGTTAAGAAAATCAAAATACTTGGAGCACTTTTAAGGTTAACATACATATGGGGGTAATATATGATGTTCTTCCCCATTACTCCATAAAATAAGTACTTTACCCATGAGTCCCAATCGTCCCAAAACAATATGTACAAGGATATGACTCGACTTAGCAACCATGTAATCAATTAGATAGTTAACTTAGGGTTTAACAAATAACAATAATGCACTAAAAACGAGTGCATACACGGAAGGCTAAGGCGATTTGGGTGTACATTTAAGTGGGTGTAACAAATTCTTCTTTTAAGTAAGATGCTTAAAGTTAGAAACGAAAAGATAGGCTCGGAGGGGTGTACTAGGGGTTTCGTGTACTAAAAATGAGTACAACGCTAAGGGTGTGGAAAAATTAGTTGACTTAACTAGCCAAGTAATATGACTTAAATGGTCAAGTAATTATGATACGGGTTTAACACAAGGGTGATCCTAATGCCTCTTATCATGTAGTAAATCCTACTACACGAATGTAGTCTCACTAGCGGTCTCGGGATGTATCACTAACGCAAGTTCTAGAATCTAAATGCTACCGGTACACTCATAAGCACTAATAGTAAATGCTTTTCCTATCAAATTTAAAGGCGAACCTCACATATTTGGGTGGAAAATTTTTCTGAATAGTACGGTTTTGTGCTAGTCATACAATCTCCTATCCATGAGACGCTTGCTATGGCTAAAGTTTCACTCCTAAATGTTGTAAAAAAATTTAAATTTGGCGCTAAAATTGAACTAACAAGTAATTCTCATAGTTTTATTACACATCTACCATTAAGCAAAATTGAACTAACAAGTGTATATGTATGGTATCATCATTTTACCCTCCCCTTACACTTAAGATGAACATTGTCCCCAATGTTCAAGTAAAGAATGTAAAAGTGAAAAAGTAAAAAGAATGAAATCAAATACTCCCCGGATTCGCTCGGTATGGATAATAAGGTGGCCAGGTTAGATCTTCCTCCAAGAAAATGAACAATCAAAGCTTCCCTACAGAGTGTAAATCATCTTCTTGTCATACATAACCTGTAAATCCTGAGAAAACAGACAAGGCAACCTCGCATAAAATCGGCGGAAATCTATATAAGTTACTAAATCCTAGAAAACAAAATAAGATTTAATGCTTGTGGAATGAAGTTTGTAGATTTCCTGGAGATTATAAAACTTAATAATTCAACAAAAACCTTAAAACTCCGTTAGAAAAACAAAACCGGTAAAATTTCTAGATTTTTACATGTGACGCCGTCAAGAGTAAACTCGTGACGCCGTCAGAAGTGATCTGCAGAAATTCTTATGTTAAGTTTCCGGAAAATTTCTGGAAAAACTTGGTTCTACGTCCTGGAAAATCCTGCAAAACTTCATTATGACTCGATACAAGCATTTGACTCTAACAAATATGAATATACATGTTCATTTAATATTGTGGAGAATCATGATCGGTTTGTTTCTTAAAAACATATTTGGGGTTTCCCCTTACACTTATCTTTTGCAAAAATACTTTTAGGTGGAGTTAAGACTAGGCCAAAACAACAAAGTAAAGTATTTCCACTATTTAGTTTAGAAACATGATCTACCAACAATAAAAATGAAGCATGCATACGGAAGCAAATAACAATCAAACAAAATAAAATCACACAAAACATGGGTTGCCTCCCAAGAAGTGCTTTTCTTTATTTACGAGTCTTGTAGCTAGACTCAAGGTCATGGGTTACTACGTGACCTCATCGTTGGTTTCACTCTCTAGGTCGTCTTCTAAACCAGTTTTGTATTCCGGACCTAGTTGCAAGCATTCTTTGTAGAAACCAAGCATCCTATTCTTCACATATTCTACTCCTCTACGTCTATCCTCATCATTCCTATAATAAGCCGCTTGCTTGTGTTCCTTTTCTAAATTAGAGAGGAGGCGGTATTGCTCAATCTTATAGGGCATTTGGTAGGCAACCTCATCATTCTCTTCTTTAAATCTAACTATCCCTAGAGTCGGATCATAACTCATCCTAGTGGCCTCAACAAATGGTTTTCCAAATATTACTTGGCTTAGGCAATCATCTATCACCGGACGAGTGTCTTCCACTATCATAAAATTGATCTCATAAGTGAGATTACCTATAATCACATGCAACCCCTTCACTCTTCCTACAAAATTACTTATAAAATTCTTATTGGGCATCATCCTAAAATCAAGTTGTTTCTTCATCACCCAATTGTAATAAGTCCTAGTCATGATGTTAACAGGAGATCTAGGATCGATGTAAGCTTTCCATATATGCATGTGCCCGATGTTGCATGGTATGTTAATGTTAGTGGGGTCTCCCATTTTGATAAGGGGTGTGCCAAGGATATATGGTCTCTCGGGACTATCGAATAAATCCTTATGGTATTCCCGTTCTTCCTTGGTGGGCAACTTATCAAAGTACTTCTCTATAGTTTCTACTTCCTCTAACTCCTTTTCCTTATTAACCTCAACTTCCCTACTTTCATCCCTAGTTTCGGTTTCTACTCCAACTTCATCCTACTTTCTTCTATCTCCTTATCTATTGGCTTAATGGTGACAACATTGACAAAGTGGACATGTTTAGATGATGAGGGATCCTTAATTTGGATTCCGTTATTGGTGTCCCTAGTGTCCTTCCTAGGTGTAGTTAACGCGTGGTTGTTGAGGGCTTTCAACAAGTTGTCTATCTTGTTGGTCATCTCCGTTTGATGTTGGTTGAATTCGGCTTCAAACTTAGATATGCGAGCTTCTTGAGATGCCATGAACTTTGACATCAATCCTTCAAGATTATTGGTACTACCATAGTTGTTAGAAGGATTGTTGTTGAAAGTACGGTTGGAGGGTGGACCGTTTGGTTGGTAACGATTAGGCGGATTGGAAGAATTGGGTTGATTTTGTTTCCACCTAAGGTTTGGGTGATTTTTACAAGAGGGATTGTATGAATCAACGTAAGGGTTTGGCTCGGGCTTGAAAGTGTACCACTTATCTTCCGCTTCGTCGGTACGCGAGGATGCGTAGTCCGCAAAAGCTGTTCCGGGGAGTTCCACACAATCACGAGTGTCATGGGGACCACTACATAATTCGCATGAAGAAGTGATTTTTTTCACTTGGCTTGAATGCTTAGGAGCTTCATAGGATTTCATGAGAAACTTGACTTGGTCCTCAAGTTCCATGATCCTACGGTCGGGAGTGCTAGAGTTATTCGAAGGCAAAGATATTGCCTTGACCGTTTTGTTCAAATCACGGGGATCATTCCAACTTTCGTTGTCATAGAGAGCAAGATCTTCTATGAGTTCCCATGATTGTTCCGCACTTAGATCACGTAGCTTACCACCGGCCGATTGGTCAATGGCTCGCCTCGTGGAGAGATCGATATGGTCATAGAAGATTTGGACTTGGAGCCAAAGATCTATGCCATGATGAGGGACTTTTTGGAGTAAGTCCTTGAAACGAGTCCATGCTTCATAAAGAGATTCATTTTGACGTTGTTGGAACATCAAGATGTCATTTCTAAGCTTAGTAGTTCTCCCCGGCGGGAAAAATTGAGCAAGGAAACGAGTGGTGAGATCATCCCATGTGGTGATGGATCCCGCGGGTAAACGCTCAAGCCATTGACTAGCTTGATCCCGTTGAGAGAATTGGAATAGGCGTAATCGGGTTGTCTCTCTAGTTTCAAAACCTAGGTCTATGGAATCTACGATTTTTAGGAAGTCCTTAAGATGTTGGTTTGGATCTTCGGAACGAAGTCCATGGAATGCACATCCGCTTTGCACCAACCGGATGGTGTCGGATCGCAAGGGAGTCACATTGGCTCCGGTGAGCTCAATGGTGTTTCGGTAGCCTTGGTGGCTAGGTCGGGAATACTCTCCTAAGGTTCGGGGCCTAGGAGGTTCTAGTGGTGGGTTTTGTTGTGGTGGGATGACGGGTTCAAGGATGTTCCCATCGTCCATGATGTCGGGTGGTGAAGAGTTACGAACAAACACACAAAGAAGTAAGATAGACTAAAGGAAATCTAAAAATAAAAATAAAATCTTACTAGAAAGGAATCTAGCAAGTAGACCTAATAACAAGAAATTCTAACCTAGACAATAACTATTCCCCAGCAACGGCGCCAAAAACTTGATGCGTGGGGATCGCACCAGGCTTTACCTCTCAAGGGATCTCGAGAAGCTTACAACCCCCACCAGGCAGTGTACCTGATCGTTGTAGTATAGTATAGTGACAAGTACCGGGGGATTGATCGTTCAGCTAGGAATAGTGTCGCTAGGATTAGAAAACCTAAATACTAGTTCTAAATATGATGGATGATTATTTTTGTATTTTTGTATTTTTTTAGAAAGCAAGTAAAAATCTCGGGTTTTGAAGGATTTGGGCGGAATTAGTTGCTAGTCAACTAACCCAATACTAAAGATGCAATCAAAATAAAATACTAGAAATGAAGATAAAACTAAATTAAACTAAGGTTGTGAGCAATAAGTGGAGAAATTGTGTTTACTTAGATTTCATTACTCCCTAGATATCTTTTACACGTTAATTACTTGTTATAGTTGCGTGGATGACGGATTGTATTCCTTAATACCATTCATGGGGTGGCGCACTTAACTCCCCAATCCTAAGAAGCTCCTAACATGGGATCATTAGAATTTACTCATGCATTAAATACAACCAATAAAACCTAGTGCACATCAGTTCATGTTTCCTAAGACGTTCAAGCATGTTACCATTTGGAGATCTGCCAGTTTTCTTAAGCCTAACATCGAAATCATTCATCCAATACAACCATAAACAAGTAATCAACACATAATCAACATCTAGGTTTCATTAGATCTAAGCAAACACAAGATAGATCTAGCCTAGCATGATGGAATTAAGACAAGCACAAGATATAGACAACCAACACATAGACATATTGATTGAATTAGAAGAACACTTATCTTAATTACACATGTAAGGGTTCAAGGGCTGAAACCCCTTGAAAAGCCTGTAAAATTCGTAACAAGTTCGGCCTTAGGGTTTCTCCAAAACTTCTCTTTTTTATGAATGAAAATTAGAAAACTATATATAGGAAATTGAGGCTGACGGCGTCAAGACCAAATAGGTGACGCCGTCATCTCGCCGCCAAATTATTTCTCGGACTGCCTTGATCTACATCTGACGCCGTCATGTGTTAGCTTCTTCCAGGCCGTCACGTGTTTTACTCTTGACGCCCTTTCTTGTGACGCCTTCATGTTTGCACTGGGCCGTCATGCAGTCTAATCTTGACGCCGTCAGGATGTTACTCTTGACGCCGTCACCTACTGTTCCCAGCAAGGAAAATTAAGACTTTGGCGTTTTCTTCACTTTTATGCTCCAAAAACGTCCGAATTGCTTCCTTTTCTAGATTTCTCTCCCAAAGTACCTAAAATCACAAAAGGAACGATTTAGGGCAATATTTGATCAAATAAATTCAATTCCGGGCTTAAATGACCCCCTAAAAGTGGTTCATTTTTCGCCTCATTAGTTCTCAGCATGGAAAGTTAAGACTTTGTCGTTTTCTTCACTTTTGTGCTCCAAAAACGTCCGAATTGCTTCCTTTTCCAGATTTCACTCCCAAAGTACCTAAAATCACAAAAGGAACGATTTAGGGTAATATTTGATCAAATAAATTGAATTCCGGGCTTAAATGACCCCCTAAAAGTGGTTCATTTTTCGCCTCATCAAAGCGCTTTTCTTTATTTACGAGTCTTGTAGCTAGACTCAAGGTCATGGGTTACTACGTGACCTCATCATCAAACGTTACATCCTCCTCAAAAATCATTTCGTTACCGTTTTATTGATAATGTTTCACACGTTGTATGTTGACAGTAAATTCTTTACCTTCATCATCTAGTAACACAACAGCTCCAGTTTTAGAGGAACTTTTCACCGTAAATGGCCCATACCATCTAGACTTTAGTTTTCCTGGAAATAACCGTAACCGAGAGTTGTATAATAGGACTTTGTCCCCCTCTGAAAATTCCTTGGGTTTCTTAATTCTTTGGTCATGCCATCTTTTTGCCCTCTCTTTATATATAATGGAGGACTCATAAGCTTCTAATCTAAGCTCATCAAGCTCGTGTAATTGCAAGAACCTATTGGTTCCGGCAATTGTATAATCTAAATTACATGCCTTAAGCGCCCAATAAGCCTTATGTTCTAATTCTATCGGCAAGTGACATGCCTTACCATACACCATGCGGAACGGGGTCGTTCCAATAGGTGTCTTGTAGGCGGTTCGGAATGCCCATAAGGCCTCGTCGAGTTTAAATGACCAGTCTTTTCTATTCTGACTAACCATTTTTTCAAGTATTCTTTTAATAGCCATGTTTGTGTTTTTGACCTGGCCATTGGTCTGCGGATGATAGGCAGTGGAAAATCGATGGGACACCCCATACCTCCTCATAACCTTTTCCATTTGCGCATTGCAAAAGTGGGTTCCCCTATCACTGATGGCATCATGGCATCATTGGTCCTAAGGGCTTGTGCCTCTACCCATTTTGAAATATAATCGATGGCAACTAAAATGTATTCATTCCCCCTGAAGATGGAAAGGGTCCCATGAAGTCAATTCCCCAGACATCGAAAACCTCACATACTTGTATAAAATTCTGAGGTGCTTCATACCTATGAGATATGTTCCCGGCCCGTTGGCATGCATCGCATGCTTGTACCATTTCTTTGACATCCCGGAAAATTGTGGGCCAATAGAATCCCGCATCGAAAATCTTTCGGGCGGTGGTGCTTATCCCATGATGGCCTCCAGAGGGGCCAGAGTGACATTCCTTCATAATTTTTACCGCCTCACTTTCCGAAACACAACGCCCGATTATTTGGTCAGGACACCTCCGGAATAAAAATGGTTCAATCCAGAAGTAGTATTTTAACTGAGAAAAGAACCTTTTCCTTTCGTATCTAGTCAGGTGTTCTGGAACGAGTCTGCTTGCGAGAAAATCGGCGTACCAAGGCTCCGAATAAGTCATTCACATGAGTTGTTCGTCAGGAAATGAATCCCAAATCTCACTTCTATCGTGCTCATCCAAGGAGTTTTCAAGACGAGACAGATGATCTGCGGCCTGATTTTCTGCCCCCTCTTATCACGAATCTCAACATCAAATTATTGTAGCAACAAGATCCACCGAATTAGTCGTTGTTTAGCATCTTGCTTAGCAAAAATATATCGAAGAGCCGAGTGATCAGTGAAAACGACTGTCTTTGAAAGGACAAGATATTGCTGGAATTTGTCGAATGCGAACACCACGGCTAAAAATTCTTTTTCGGTGGTAGAGTAATTCTCTTGAGCAGGATTCATGTTTTTGCTAGCGTAGTAAATAGGCTGGAATAATTTGTCACGCTGTTGGCCTAATACAGCCCCAACAGCGAAATCGCTAGCGTCGCACATGATTTCAGACGGTAACTCCCAGTTGGGTGTAATCATGATTGGAGCTTGTGTGAGCTCTTTTTTCAAGAGATCGAATGCATCCTTGCATTCTTGAGAGAAATCGAAAGGAGCATCCTTCATTAGCAATTGAGTCATTGGCCGAGCTATTTTGGAGAAGTCTTTGATGAATCTCCGATAAAACCAGGCGTGCCCCAAGAAGCTATGTATTGCTTTAACATTCGTAGGATATGGTAACTTAGATATAGCTTCAACTTTAGCTTGGTCCACCTCTATCTCATTTCCTGAGATCTTATGTCCTAATACAATTGTAAAACCTCGCAAAAATTCATATAATTAAAAACGTTTAATTATATATATAAATCTCTGTCATTATTTTAATCACCATTTTTACGGGGAAATTTAAAAATTTCTTAGTATATTAAAATGGTCACGATTACGATATTGCAAAATTTATCAAACGACAAAACAAGTTCTCGACACGATTAACAAAATATTAATAAATCACTAATCCTAATTAATAAAATTAATTACAAAATCAAATGGACCCTTAATAAACCTCAGCCCAAATGGCTCACTTACTATTCACCGGCCCAAAAACTAAAACCATTTTTATTCTAAATATTTCATATAAATCGACTAATCTAGCTCCAAAACACCTCGCACATTCTAAATTTTTACACACGACACATACATATTTTTACACCATCTCGTTTATCACCTAGCCAACTATTAGTGTGTCAAATCCCAAGTTTATTGGACGACGTTTGATACGTTTTTAAAGGGCAAAGTGATTGACGAAAAATCATATCAATCGATTTATATATTATTCAAAACTTAACCGTTTTAATCCCGGTTTGTTTCTAAATGATCCTAATAATATTTCTAAAATGTTTTCATGTTTAAATATTAATGATGATCAACTATAATCAAGTAGTACTAAATTATGCAAATCGTGTGGGTAATATATACTTGTCGACATTGATATGTGAATCACCCAACAATTTCCTCAAATCTAGCTCTCACATTCTTTAGTTTATTAATATATTTCATCCTAGGAGTCCAAGTTACTGACATTGCATAGTTCATGTGTTTCCTTGAGTGAATTTTGCACCATACGATTCATCCAAATGAAATATATGTACGTTTCATGCATGTCTCCATTTCACACAATCCTCATACTCTTTCACATATTTAATTTGTCCTAAAAATTACTCCTACAACTCAGAAGTCGATTACTATATGGTTTGGAAGCAAGAAAAGTGATATCGGGTTTAATATATAAGTATAACGTTTGGGTTATACGATTAGACGAGATTTTCTTGTATTTCATTCGTTCCTACTCAACTCTCTACCACCTCTAAGGTGTTGTAAGTCCTTTACAACTCATTCAAATTCATATCGCACGTTAAATATAATCATGCACTTTGTTATTCATTGTTTCGATCGTATATAGCTTCATATATATATTTTACGTACGTATACATTTGTAGCGACACAAACGTGACTAGCCTCTATCTTGGAAGGCCTAGGAGTCACGTAACACACACACACTTCATGTTTATTCTCATTTTACATGCATCAAATAAATCATTTTCGAACCATACTCCATCGTATGAAATTTTACCGAAACACTTAGAAATATTTACAACATTTTCATAAATAAAAACGTTCCACGTGACCCAAGAAACACATGTATAAAATGAAATATTACTTAACAAGCACCCAATATTTTTACTCGACCTAATAGACCACCTAGAATACTATTAATTTCGTTTACACAACTTGCAAAAATACTCACGTTTCGACACCCAAATCAATCTATTTTGAATCGGCAAACATAAGGTTTTCAAGTTCAAAAATTAGTTAATAAAACTAATTTTTGTCGAGTGGGCTAAATCAAGGCTCAACAAGAAATTAAAAACCGTAAGCCCACTGGGCCCATATGAAATATTTTTAGAATCATAAAAATAGCCCAAGTTCAGGCCCAAAACAATTTCCATGCCCTCGCCTCTAATATTCTTAACGGGCCTTTGTTTTGATTCATTAAGGCCCATTTATATAAAAATAAGCTCTTTTATCAAATAAGCAATTAAAATAAGCTTTTTATTACTAAAATAAGCTTCAGAAATTTTTATAAAATTTTTCTTATAATTTTTGTACATTTGGACTAAAAATGTAACGAGACGACACTTAGGAGGACTAAAACTGTCAAGGACTGAAAAGTAGGGATTGAAAATGTAAAAACAGAATCTATAGGATATAATTTGATATATTATCATATTCCAGGACCAATAAGTTAGTTTGGACAAGTAGTGGACTATAAATGTAAATTAGATACGAAAAGGACTAACGGTGTGATGCTAACGCCGTTAGTATAAAAAGTGTAAAAAATATTATTCGTTATTCGTTCGTATTTACCAAATAGTATTTGGTTATATTCTCAGATAAATTTATTTATCAGGTTCCGTGTCAAAGACGTTTCCATAATCATTCCCATAAATCTCATCCTACTTTACTTTTCATCATTTCCGTATCAATCCAAGTGAGTCATAGCCCCATTTCCAATACTTGTTTTTAAACTCATTGGGGGAGATACATGCTTACATATACTTTGATAAATTGATAAGTATATGAATAAAATACATGTTTCAAATTAATTTCCTAATTGATATTAAATTAATATGGTTTGTAATTTAAGATTGTAATATATACGATACTTGACAAAATACTTAATTGAAATACTGATATGATAATGCTTCCAATTTGATTATTGTGGTATGTGATATATATATATTTTACTGATGAATTACTTGACTGAAATACTGATGATAATGTTTCCAATTCGATTATTGTGGTATGTGATATATATATGTTACTGGCGAAATACTTAAACTGAATTTCTGATACTTACACGATAATATTTTCAAATTGATTTCTGTGGTATGATACTTGATTACATGATGTTATTCTGAATGATCCCATTATTACCTTGATATTGCCTAAGTTACCTTATCGCCATAAAGTCCCTCAATCATGAGCCATTAATCACATGTAAAGTGGGCGCGAATATAGTGAACAGCTTCGAAACCTGTTAAGGACTGACCTCCTGTCCCACTAATACTTGACGAAATGCCAATTACAATTGGTTAGTCGTATTAGTCGTGATACACTATATTCGTAGACAAATAGGAATTGGCAAATCACCTATTATTAGAGGGCAAAATTTATCATTGATTTGATAAAAAACCTCTTTTGGTTAAGCTTGTGTGTCATGAGGCTTGGGGCAATATCTATAAAGGAAATGTATGTTTTCAACATATATTTAGATACAGCTGTATATGAATTTGATCATACTTGAATTGTATATTTGATTAAATTAACATCATGAGTTTCCAGCTCATGTTAGGATTATTGATTCCTTATTTGAATGTGATTAAATACTTATATGATTTATTTGTGATTATAGTCAATATTACCCAATACTTGTTTCGTTACTGTTTGTATTTATAATTTCCAAATACTCCTGAAATCTAACAAAATAAAGGGTTTTCCATAAAACTCTATGAACTCACCAACCTTTGTGTTGACACTTTTAGCATGTGTTTATCTCAGGTCTATAATGAGCAAGGATGGTACGAAGGAGCACGAATTCTTAAAAAGGCTATAAATTTTTACTATCATTCGAAAACTTATTTAACAAACTTTGAAACCACTGGGACCTCATTTTTACAAACTCTGATATTCGAATGATAAATATTTTAAAATGAATAAATTGATAATCATTTTCTGCTGAAAAACTATGAGCTATGAAGTAACACCCAATCTTTATTCCGCTGCAAATATTTTAAAAATGGGGGTGTTACAACAATCCCTTCTTTTACCATGAAATGACATTTTTCCTAGTTTAACACCAAGTTGGTTTCCTCACAGCGTTTAAGCATTTTTTCTAGATTAGCAAGACAGCGGTCGAAAGAGTTCCCGAAGATTGAAAAGTCATCCATGAAAACTTCCATGCTGTCTTCCATAAGTTTGTGGAAGATTGCGGTCATGCGTCGCTAAAAAGTGGCGGGGGCTTTACACAGCCCAAAAGGCATTCTTTTGTAGGCGAATGTTCCATAAGGGCAAGTAAACGTGGTATTTTCTTGGTCCTCAGGTGCTATAGGGATTTGAAAATATCCTGAGAATCCATCCAAGAAACAATAGTACTCGTGCCCAGACAATCTCTCTAACATTTGGTCAATGAATGGTAAGGGAAAGTGATCTTTCCTGGTGGCATCATTGAGCTTTCTATAATCGATGCATACCCGCCAACCAGTAACCGTTCTTTGGGGTACCATCTCACCCTTTTCGTTCTTAACTACAGTCATTCCACCCTTCTTAGGCACAACCTGTACAGGACTAACCCACGGGCTGTCCGAGATTGGATAGATTAACCCTGCATCCAGAAGTTTGGTGACTTCTTTCTTTACAACTTCCTTAATGTTGGGGTTCACCCGCCTCTGGGGTTGCACGGTAGGTTTATAATCTTCTTCCATGAGAATCTTATGCGTGCAAAAAGTTGAGTCAATCCCTTTAATGTCGGCTACACTCCATGCAAGCACTCCTTTATATTTCTTTAGGACCTCTAAGAGCTTACCTTTTTGTTCATGTTCGAGGGAGGAGTTTATGATTACCGGCAGTTGGTCCTCTCCTTGAAGGAAGGCGTACTCTAAATGGTTAGGAAGTTCCTTAAGATCTAGCTCAGGGGGTTCGATAATAGAAGGCTTAAGCTTGTTTTCAGGTTTTCGGAGTTCGAGATGCTCAGTGGCCTCTTGTCTAGGGTAGAAGGAGACTGCACCAACATCCTCCATCTTTTCCACCTCCAACAAGGGGAGAAAACTCTCATCCCGTAACCAACCTTCCTCGATCTATTCATCAACACAGTCATCAATGACATCCGTGAGTTCATCGACCTCTCCAATGAAATAGAGCCGGTTAGCTGCTTCGAGAGAGAGATCCATAGTGACCTTAATGTCGAAGGTTAAACTGTCGGTTCCTACTCATAAGGTTAACTTTCCGTCATGAACATCAATGACTGCACGAGCGGTAGCAAGAAATGGTCTCCCTAAGATGATGGGCACCAAGTCATCCTCCTCCATCTCTAAGATTATGAAGTCGACCGGGAATTTGAATTTCCCAACCTTGACTAGCACATTCTTGCATATCCCTACGGGGTATTTGACTGATCTATCAGCTAGTTAGATGTTCATACGGGTAGGCTTCAATCCAGAGTATCCTAGTTTAAGGAACATAGAGTGAGGCATGAGGTTGATACTCGCCCCCAAATTGGCAAGAGCATTCTTTATTGATAGAGATCCTATGGAGCAAGGCAACGTGAAGCTGCCTGGATCGTCTAACTTTTTTGGTAGCCCTCGATGGGTCACCACCGAACATTCTTCCCCCAGGGTCACAAGACCCTCAAGTTTCTTTCGGTTGGCGAGTAATTTTTTAAAGTATGCGCTATACTTCGGCATGTGATAACAAGCATCAAGGAGGGGTATGGTGATTACTGAGTCTTTTAAATATGACAAGAATCTCTTATTATCATTCTCAGTTTTCTGGTTTTTTAGTCGGGATGGGAATGGGATTCTCACAGGTTGGTTAGGTGGGGTCGATGGGGAAGGGATCACCAAAGGAGGTTTTTTGGGAGCCTCGCTGCTCACATCACCCTCCTCTTCGCGAGGCTTGTTTGGATCGGGGGTGATAGGGTGCGAGTTCGGGTAAGAGGGGTCCTTGGTTGTTGTTCCAGCTCGAGTGGTTATCGCGAGCATGGGGTCTTTTTGGCTTACTGATGGCATTTCTAGGTTATCGAGGGTGGAGTTGAGCTTGTTGACCCATTCTCCGATGTCATTCTGTTGCTCATCGACTAGTTCATCAAGAGCTTTTAATTGTAAGCCTTTTTCTTGAGTGAAGTGACCAAGGTCATCTTCAAAAGCGCTCCTGATTTCACATTCAGGGCCTTCCTCTCCTTCTTTTCTCTTTACCAGATTTCCCCAGAGGGTGTAATCGTCGTTTTGGTAAAAAGGCAGAAGGGAGGGATCATCATAGATGTCACCTCCTGACAGGCACGCATGTTCAGTCATGGTTTCTCCTCCGCATTCCTCTACCTCATGCGGGCCCCCACAGTAGTCGCAGGTCAAGTAAGGATTTGAGAGTCGTTTAGGTAATTGTGACCCAGCTAGGAGTTCCATTCTTTTGTGAATTTTTCTTAATCGATCTGAAGATGTAGAAGTGATTTCAGACATGCCGACAGTCGACTCAGGTTCATCCTAAGTGTCATCCTGGTCTTGAGCATATTCCTCAATCCTATCCCATCCTTCCTCGGCACTAAGATTGGCTAATCTCCCTTTTCTAGAGTTGTTGATTCCGTTCCGATCATTTAAGGAGACATTGTCGTAGAAGATTTGGACCAAAAGCCAAAGTTCGATGCCATGATGGGGAACTTGTCTTATTAAATCCTTGAATCTAATCCACGATTTATGGAAGGGTTCGTCCTTCCCTTTTCGGAAGTGGAGGATCCTATCTCTAAACGCTGAAGTTTTCCTAGGTGGAAAGAACTTCTCATAGAACTTGGATATGAGTTATTCCCATGTGAAAATAGATTTAGAAGGAAGTTTATCATACCACTCTTGGGCTTTTTCGTTGAGGGTGAAAGGGAAGAATCGTAATCGGGACGTGTCTCTAGTAGCCCCATCCGTATGGAGGGTGTCTACTATTTTCAAGAAGTCCTTGATGTGTTGAATCGGGTCATCATCATCTAACCCACAAAACTTGCACACACTTTGGATAAGCCAAACATCGGTCGCACGCAAGACCTCATTGGTGTGTTCGTTTGGGTAGGCAATGGCGTTTGAGAAACCTCGGGGATTTGGGGAGGAGTAGTCCTAAAGGCGCCTAGGAATGGGAGTTGCGGGGGTACTTATCTCGTTGTTGGATTGGGAGCTAGGAGTTGTAAGGTGATTTTCTGAATTTTCTTCAGAAAGGGGTGCATCAAAATCAATGGCTATGCTAGATGGTTCAGGTGTTGAGTGAGATCGTCTTAGTGATTCTAAGGTTAGAGAATTCGTCGGGTTCTGCATAAGGCAAAACAAGGTCTCTAGCAGAACTACGACTCCTAGTGATTCTAAGGTTAGAGAATTCGTTGGCTGCCATAATGGCGAACGGTGGTGATTACGAATAAAGGCACGAAGAAATAAGATAGACTAAAGAGAACCTAGAAAATAAAAATAAAATCTTACTAGAAAGGAATCTAGCAAGTAGACCTAATAAAAAGAAATCCTAACCTAGACAATAACTATTCCCCAGGATGCGGCGCCAAAAACTTGATGCTTAGGGATTGCACCAGGCTTTACCTCTCAAGGGATCTCGAGAAGCTTACAACCCCCACCAGGCAGTGTACCTGATCGTTGTAGTATAGTATAGTGACAAGTACCAGGGGATTGATCGTTCAACTTGGGAATAGTGTTGCTAGGATTAGAAAACCTAAAGACTAGGTCTAGAGATGAGGGATGATTCTTTTTGTATTTTTAGTTTTTATAAAAGCAAGTAAAATCTCGGTTGTTGGAAGATGGGCGGAATTAGTTGCTAGTCAACTAACCCAAAGAACTAAGATGCGATCAGAAGAAAATAACAAAGATGAAAATAAACTACATTAAGATAGTGGTGTGAGCAATATATGGGAGAATTGTGTTTACTTAGATTTCACTACTCCCTAGATATCTTTTACAGGTTAATTACTTGTTACAGTTGCGTGGATGACGGATTGTATTCCTTAATACCATTCATGGGGTGGCGTACTTACTTCCCCAATCCTATAAGCTCCTACTTCACTCCTATGTCGAGCCGGCTAAGAAGCTCCTAACATGGGATCACTAGAATTCGCTCATGCATTAAATACAATCATAAAACCTAGTACACATTGGTTCATGTTTCTTAAGACGTTCAAGCAAGTTACACAATGGAGATCTGCCAGTTTTCTTAAGCCTAACATTGAAATCATTCATCCATTACAACTATAAACGAGCAATCAACCTATTATCAACATCTAGGTTTCATTACATCTAAGCAAACACATGATAGATCTAGCCTAGCATGTTAAAATCAAGACAAGCATAAGATATATTCAAACAACACATAGACATATTGAATGAATTGAAAGAGGACTTATCTCAATTGAACATGAAAGGTTTCAAGGGGTGAAAACCCTTGAAAATACTATTACAAATGACCTAGGGTTTATTAGGTTCGACCCTAGTATTCGCCACACAAGTTCCTCTCCTAATGAATGAAAAATAGAAAAGTATATATAGATTTTGTGAGGTGACGGCGTCAAGAATAAATTTCTGACACCGTCATCTCGCCGCCAAATAAATTCTCAGACTGCCTAGATCTGGGTTTGACACCATCACGTGTATTCCTTTTGCAGGCCGTCACCAAAAATACTCTTGACGCCCTTCT